>CM077232.1:23642407-24247407 GCA_039654775.1 Spinibarbus caldwelli | reverse complement strand
TTTTAATTGTTTGTGTGTGTGTTTTGCCTTGAGGCATGGAAGTTTTTATATTATCATTTTTATATTTGGAATGTTTTTTTTATTATTTAATAAATGTTTATTTTTTGATTTATTGAATACTGTTTTTGTAATGAATATTATTATTATCTTAATTAGAATTTTTAATATTTGTAGAGTTTTTGTAATTATAAAAAAACATATTTTTTATTATATATATATATATATATATATATATATATATATATATATATATATATATATATATATAATTTATTTATTTATTTATTTATTTACTTTTATTTTTTTCTAGTTTTGCTCCACTCTAAAATAGACTTCTGTGAGGACTCGTGATGTGTAACTTGCACAAAAGCCAGCATGATAGCGTTCTGTTCTTTGAAGATATTTCTACAGTAATAAGTGTGGTTTAACTCTTTTAATCCAAAAAAAAAAACTTACAGTAAATCTTATTTATCTAGTGCTTTTTTCACTGAGCGAAGGAAGACTAAAATCAATCTGTGTAGAAAAAGGTTACTTCATAATCAAAAAGAAATTTGCAGTCTGTCTGAAGGAGCATAACATCTTTAACATCTTGCCATACTGAACTTTCACACTGGGCAAGTAGGCCTTTACACGTAGTAGTGTCTGAGTGACTGATACAAGTGGCCAACAGCACGCTGGAAATTAATTAGTGTTTTCTCTGTTACTCTGAGTGGTTTTAAGTCCTATGTTTGATTTATTGAGGCTTCGTGTGTTCTCCATGCCTGTTATAAGCTGAGATCAGAACAGAGGCATTCCTTCAGTATCAGGTGGCATGTAGGGGCTTTTGGATAATTTATGTGTCTGATGAGAAATGTTTCTTTTGTCTGCTCACCCTCAGACAGACAGGAAACCTGTGGCAAGACACCAAACTTCAACACAACCTGACAGATAAAGCCACAGTACCAAGATGGATGAGTTTATCCCTTTCCTCTGGGGTCGGAAGACCCCAAGCGTCTTACACCCCCAGCTGTCCCTGAAGGGTTAAGGGAACTCCCTCTCTTTCCGGGTGACAGGAATGTGAAGCAGACAGCGGAACCTCAAGAGTATAATGTGCTCACGCTCACACACCTTTATCAGTGTTCCGGAACGCTCCACAAACATTCCCAAACAGAGACTCTTCCTCTTTGTGCAACCTGACTCCTGCGCTTCGGCCTCGGTCTCTGTCCGCAAGACCTTTGCCGTCTTCCCTTTGTTGGTTTGGCCTTCCTCCTTAGATATTCATTACACATTAAAGCATTTTTCTCGGGTGCCCTCACACCTGCGGCCGTCCCCGTTTCCTCTTCTCTTATGCTGCTCCATGCTTCCTTCATCTCTCCCTTCATCGCCTATATATCATTTAGCAGCCGGCTGGCTGACTTCTGTGTTTTCATTGTATTTAAGAAGCTTTATTTCCTGCAGGGCTTACAGCACCTGTGTCACGTCAGAGATGGAGGTTCTCTGCTCTCTTTCTGTCAAACAAACACACAAACTCGCAGACATATCTCTTTCTCAGATACACACACATAGATAATAGGTTGTGCAGTGGAATATGGAAAAAGTATTTAGGCCAGATGGTGGGTTGCTGCCTTTACAGTTTTGCCTTGTTTGCACTTGTTCTGATGTCTTGTATTGCAGTCTTTCTAGACTTTTGACTAATAACATAAAGGTCCACATTGCAGCCAAAATCTGCCCACTTAGACAGGAACAGATCATCTGACATGACATGACCAATCATAGTGTTTTTTTTTTTTTAAAGGTCATACCAGGCTGGATGGGGATAAAATAAAATAAATAAAATATAAAAAAAATAATAAAAAAAAATAAAATAAAAAATGAAAATAAAATAAAATAAAAAATAAATATAATATAATAAAATAATAAGTATATTAAATAATAATAAATAAAATAATAATAAATATATTATACGATTTTTTTGAAGGGATCAAGTGTGACAGTAAAAACATTATTAATGTTACAAAAAGATTTCTTTACAGTCATGTCAAAGACTGGAATAATGGCTACTAAATATTCAGCTTTGCCATGAGAGGAATAAATTACATTAAAAAAAATATTCAAATAGAAAACACCTATTTTAAACTGTAGTAATATTGAACAATATTACTGTATTTTTGATCAAATAAATACTGCCTTGGTGGACATGAGAGATGTAAACACACACACACACACACACACATATTAAAAAATCCTACCAACCCCAAACTTTTGAATAGTAGTGTGTCGTATACATATGGCAGTTGAATAGAAAAAAAATAAATAAATACGATATAGTCTTTGTAAACTTTGTTTTCTGTCCATGCAAAAGTAATAAGTACTGATTACTTCACAGATGCCAATAACCTGCCAAACTACAGGTGACTAGTTGATCCTCAGTACTGTATATTGGGTCTTACTCATGAAACACAACACAATTTTTTCGTGCAGATTGTTCATAAATGCATTCTTATGTAAATTGTTTGGGAAGATTTGCTTAGCAAGTGTTGTGCACTTCTGAGAGCTCATGTCTCATATTGTTTAAAATTGTGGTTTGGTCCCTGTGGTTCATGCTAGTAAAGCACTTTTCAAACAGTTTAATAACTTTAAAGTATAATCTTGTAAGAAAAGGCCACTTGAATCCAACATAGAGTATAGTCTTGCCTTGTTTACTTGCTTTTAATCGAGTCAGACAAAACACTGAATATCTCTCAAAGTTTTGATACTGTTCACAAACTTTGGAAAATAAGTTCAACAAACAAATCGGTCACTTTGGAACTGGCAGTTTCAGTCTACTCTTACTGTTTTTGTGTGCAGTGTGATCGTGTCATCTGAGGCTGTATCGAAGAGTATTCATTCCAGAATAGTGCTCTGCACCTTCCTGCACTTGTAGCATGTGGAACACAAGCCATCTAGATTCATTTCGCACATTATCTAAATCCACTTTAAAAATCGTTCTTTTCAATTTGAAACCAGAACTCTACAGAATGAAGACAGCAGATAATGTTTGTTGCCTTGGAAACTGTCACTTGAGGATACATTTCTACAGGTATTAATCATGAGAGACAGATATTCCTCGGGGATGTATTTGTCCTGTGTGTCCTGGTCTATTTTTATGCCCTCTGAACGTCCCATAAGAACCAATTAGTTATGTGGATTTGTTTTTATCTTTGCTGGTTGTTATGTTGGTGGTCCGAGTGTGAACCCAGGGACCTCACCCTACAGTCCCACTGGCCAGCACAGTGTTTCCAAGAGGGTCAGCCATCAGAACACCCTTCTCATCTGGGATCAGAGTGTTCACTTGTTGGTGTTCATACAGAAGACCAGTGTCCAATGGCAAAGACCACACTTTAAGTAAAACAAACAAAAAAAAAGAAAAACCTTTATAACCTCACAAACCTTAAAAAAAGATTTTTGTTTTTGTTTTGGTTTGGTTTTGTGGATTTATTTTGTTTTTCTTTTTTAGTTTTGTTTTGTTTTGATTTGATTCGTTTTGTGTTTTGTTTTGTGTTTTTGTTTTGTTTTTGTGGGTGATGTTAAGCTCACTAGGACTACTCGATTCATAAACAGTTTTTTATTTTTTTTGTTTGGTGTTTTTTTAGTCTTTTTTTTTCTTCTTTTTTTGATACATGAAAGGGGAGAAAGTAAAGCTTAGAGAACTGCTTGAAAAAAAAAAAAAAAATTACCAGCTCAAAATACAGTTTATTTTGATTTGGTGTTTTGTTAAAACATTACTGGCCCAAACCCTTGAGTAGTAGTGTGCTCTATTACATTTTTTTTGGTACATGGCAGGGAGAGAAGTAAAGCTCAGAGGACTACTCTAAAAAGAAAATTATCCACTAGTTCAAAATTAACAAAGTTTTTTAATTGCAAAACACCAAGCGATCTCACTTTACTGGATAATGAATGTTTTTCCACACCTGAATCTAGCAGGATTTGTAGCACAGGTTCAGCTCTTACAGCTAACTCTAGAATATCAGTAATGCTGAGTGACCGGCGTTGTCAAACCCCTCACATCTCGAGTCTGTTTTCACTGTGTTAAACTTACATGAAGAAAAATGGCAGTATTAGTTTCACTTTACTCTCAGCCATGAAATTTAATTTGTGATGTCACTGCAATGGTAGTTAAGGACCGCAGGTGACATTCTGACCTCAGCTCATGCAGAAAGACAGATTGTGTAATGCTTGTGTAATGTGTGGATAAAATAAACATAAATCAGTCTAGGGGTAGAATATATGAGATTATAACATTATATGTTATGAATAATTTGAAATTGCAACGTATACAGGTGCATCTCAATAAATTAGAATGGCGTGGAAAAGTTCATTTATTTCAGTAATTCAACTCAAATTGTGAAACTCGTGTATTAAATAAATTCAATGCACACAGACTGAAGTAGTTTAAGTCTTTGGTTCTTTTAATTGTGATGATTTGGGCTCACATTTAACAAAAACCCACCAATTCACTATCTCAACAAATTAGAATACTTCATAAGACCAATAAAAAAAAAAAAATTAAAAAAAAAAACATTTTTAGTGAATTGTTGGCCTTCTGGAAAGTATGTTCATTTACTGTATTTGTACTCAATACTTGGTAGGGGCTCCTTTTGCTTTAATTACTGCCTCAATTCGGCGTGGCATGGAGGTGATCAGTTTGTGGCACTGCTGAGGTGGTATGGAAGCCCAGGATTCTTTGACAGTGGCCTTCAGCTCATCTGCATTTTTTGGTCTCTTGTTTCTCATTTTCCTCTTGACAATACCCCATAGATTCTCTATGGGGTTCAGGTCTGGTGAGTTTGCTGGCCAGTCAAGCACACCAACACCATGGTCATTTAACCAACTTATGGTGCTTTTGGCAGTGTGGGCAGGTGCCAAATCCTGCTGGAAAATGAAATCAGCATCTTTAAAAAGCTGGTCAGCAGAAGGAAGCATGAAGTGCTCCAAAATTTCTTGGTAAATGGGTGCAGTGACTTTGGTTTTCAAAAAACACAATGGACCAACACCAGCAGATGACATTGCACCCCAAATCATCACAGACTGTGGAAACTTAACACTGGACTTCAAGCAACTTGGGCTATGAGCTTCTCCACCCTTCCTCCTGACTCTAGGACCTTGGTTTCCAAATGAAATACAAAACTTGCTCTCATCTGAAAAGAGGACTTTGGACCACTGGGCGACAGTCCAGTTCTTCTTCTCCTTAGCCCAGGTAAGACGCCTCTGACGTTGTCTGTGGTTCAGGAGTGGCTTAACAAGAGGAATACGACAACTGTAGCCAAATTCCTTGACACGTCTGTGTATGGTGGCTCTTGATGCCTTGACCCCAGCCTCCGTCCATTCGTTGTGAAGTTCACCCAAATTCTTGAATCGATTTTGCTTGACAATCCTCATAAGGCTGCAGTTCTCTCGGTTGGTTGTGCATCTTTTTCTTCCACACTTTTTCCTTCCACTCAACTTTCTGTTAACATGCTTGGATACAGCACTCTGTGAACAGCCAGCTTCTTTGGCAATGAATGTTTGTGGCTTACCCTCCTTGTGAAGGGTGTCAATGATTGTCTTCTGGACAACTGTCAGATCAGCAGTCTTCCCCATGATTGTGTAGCCTAGTGAATCAAACTGAGAGCATTTTGATGGCTCAGGAAACCTTTGCAGGTGTTTTGAGTTGATTAGCTGATTGGCATGTCACCATATTATAATTAGTTGAGAGAGTGAATTGGTGGGTTTTTGTTAAATGTGAGCCAAAATCATCACAAATAAAAGAACCAAAGACTTAAACTACTTCAGTCTGTGTGCATTTAATTTATTTAATAGACGGGTTTCACAATTTGAGTTGAATTACTGAAATAAATGAACTTTTCCACGACATTCTAATTTATTGAGATGCACCTGTATATAGTGATTTTTGCTGACTGTTCAATGAAAATGCTTTGTATACTAGACTATCTTGCAGTAATGCATATTTTGGATAGACCAGTAAAGTTAAATCTAAAGTAAAATTTTTACCAATGAAAGATACTATAAGATACTATAAAGATTTTATAAGATACTATGTTTTTATGTATTTACTTTTTTTTACGAAGCCTGAATTTAAAAAAATTGCTTTCATTGCAAATTAATGAGTCAAATCTGGCATAAATTCTTAACCACATTTGAAGTATAAAAAAACACTAAAATATCAAATAGCTCACCTGTGAGTTCTATATTAATGTGTCAAGTTGTGACCTAACAATCTTTACTTCTACAGTTTGTGATTTTTGTTGACACATTACTACTCTCATAGGGTATAAACCCATCATACCGCTCAGTCCTGCATCAGTGGTTTTGTGCTTGAGTGTGTTTTTGCATCCCAGCATCCATCTGCATAAAGATGAGTATGTTTCCATGTGTTTATGAGACACCTTGTGACGTCACGGCGTGACTTGTGCCTGATTAGCGTAGCCTCACGCTGTCTTAGACTCCTGTCTGTAGTGTGAACTCTCGCACACTCTCTGCGCTCTCGCAAGCTTCTTTAAAATGACACTCAAAAGGGATACATGATCTCAAATTAAAACGGCTCTGCTTTTAATCCAACAGCCTCTCATTCACAAACCCCCAATTAACATCAATTTCTCTGTCTCGCTTTCTCCCTCTCTCCCTCTCCCTCTCTCTCTTTTAGCCCATTGGGTGTAATTAAACTGGCACTTTTCATTGATGAAGGCTTATGTACAGCTGGAGGAGATATATGTTTGTGTGTGACAGAAAGAGAGAGAACCTGAACAAAGAAAAGCCAGGCAAAGAAACCTAGAAAATGTGGCAGGAGACCATTATTGGGATTTCTCACTCTCTGTTTTTGTCATTCCGAAGTTAACAAACTATGCCCACATGTTAAACATGCAGTAGCTACCGAATTTAACGCAATCTCCGCCCCTTCCTAGTAGTATTTCATATTTTCTTGGTATTTAGAAATCATAGAACTCAATATTCTATGTTATGTTCACAACATGTTTGCACTAATAGTTCAATTCTCGGTTTTCCTTGACAGATAGCACTGAGTTTTGTTAATAAGGTACAATATTAAGCCTAATTTACATAGGAAAAACTTCAGTTAAAATGCAGTGATATAACATCTTAGTACCTAGTTAAACTGGGTTGCTTAGTGAATAGTGAATAAAGTACTGAAATACATGCCACAACTGTTCAGTAAATCCACCCCTATGTCTATTTGACTGCATATCTGTCTGTACACTCTCTATGTAATAGTTAATAATTTAGATTTAATGTATGACTGTTTAAATCAGCTATTGTCCATCCTAATCGCTATAATCTCAATAAGAAGCTTTTATAGGTATTGTCATGTTAGTTCGTTTTTCTATTCAGTTGAAATGGATGTACATTAATGTAATTCAGCAATAAGCTTCTGAGGCATTATTCACAGATCTCTCTCGATGCCTAAATGAACTAAATGAAACTATATTGCATGGCTATTGTATTCAATCTCATTAGGCAAAACCTATGAATAAATTTGACTGTTGCTATGTTAATAAGTCAGAGAAGAAGAAATCCTTCCATGAAAAGCAAATATATATATATATATATATATATATATATATATATATATACTGTATATGTATGTATAAAATGAGTCATAAAAGTGACAAATTCTATTATAAAGCAACACCTACAGCAATTATCTATTTACTTTTCTTTCCTTCTGCTTATACCTCAGAAACATTACTATTTTAGTATTCCTAAATAAGAGAAAATAAAAAGCAATTCTGTATTTAATTCTATTTACTTGCTATTTCAAATAGCTGAAATAAAATTGTCTTTTTTTAATGTAATTTTAATTAATTATAATGACCATGTTCTGGAATTTAATTGTAATTTCAAAGGCATTTTCAGTTATTTTCTGGATGGCACACTGTGTTAAAGGGCTGTTGACTAGGTTTTTCTTTCTCTTTGACCTACCATTTTTCTTCATGGTCTTTCACATATCTCCACCTCTCTCTTTCTTCTTCTCTACTGAACCTGTCTGCTCTGCGTGTTCCTCCTCCTGGCTGCAGGAACATGTGGCGTGTCCGTAATAAGTGAGTGTGCCTGAGAAATGACAGGGTTAGAGCTCACTAATGCACTCAGAGTTGCACCCTTCTGTACTGAAAACCACCAGAGAGGGAGGGAGATGGACAGAGAAAGAGAGGGTCCACACTACTCTATACCTGATTGAGGTAATAGGCCTTTGTAATTGTTCAGATTGTCACTTGCCCTTTTCGGCAGAAGTAAGTGGTTGGAAAAGGGAGAGAAACGGCCCTTGGGTTTGCCCTCACCTCCCACTGAGGAGCACTGGCAGATATTTTAAACTTTTCAGAAAAATACTCTTCCCTCTCCAAAGACAATAGAAGTGCTGAACTAACCCATTTGAAAAGATCTTAAAAGCCAAATTGGTGGGTGTCAGTGATCCAGAATTTCCCGCAGACTCTATTTGAGCTTTCACAGGCCATTATTTTAAGTGATTTTGAGATGTATTTAGTTTGGATGCAACAATTCTTTCGGATAGTTATCGCCGTTTCGTTCCAGCATTTAGGTGGTCATCTGTAACTAATGGAAGTTTAATCACCACTAAATATCCAGTACACTACCCAGCCTGAATCCCACTGTTTTTTCATTCAAACTAACCAGTATCTTAAAAAAAAATGGAGAGATTGTTAATCACTTCCAACAAATACTGTCAGCCTTTTTTTTTTTTTTTGAATACTTCAATTTTGGCTGATACTAATGACCATATTGTTTCATATACTGATAACATGGTGTCTGATATTATACATCTGCACACTGTTTGTTAAAGTAAAACACTGCTGTATAGATATTTATATAGGAAAATAATTAAGAGATACTGTATGTACAGTCACAGCGTGTCATATCGCAAAATACTGTAAGATACCCTGACAGAGTGTTCAGGATACATCTTGTATCACCCTTAAGGGATTTATTTTGTGGCAATATTTGATTAACTGTACATTATCCTGCTTTTTACATCAGCTACATGCTAAATTAATAAATATGTGGACATAAAATATTAATTTGAGTTGAAATTGTATTGTATTCTCACTTGTATATTAAATGGATCGTTCACTCAAAAATGTAAATTCTATCATTATTTACTCACCCTCATGTCATTGCAAACCTGTATGACTTACTTTCTGCGGAATATAAAAATATATTTTGGAAAATGTTGGCAACCAAAGTGTTTTGTTGACCGTTGGCTTCCATTGTATTGGAAAAACACACACACACACATAGGGCTGCAACAATTAGTCATCATTATCGACAACGTCGACAATAAAAAAAATTGTCGAGTAGTCGTTTGATCTCGTATGACCTAATGTAAGAGCTTGCAATACTGCGGTTTGACCAGTGTGGCGCTGTAGCGCAAGACTGTAATTCAGCCCTCCTGGATGCAATTCAAGAGAAGAAGACAGCACTTCAGAGCAAACGCAGCCGAACGAACGAACCTGAAGCTGCTGAGCGGTGTTTGGATGAAAAAGTAAATATGTGACCCTGGACCACAAAACCAGTCATAAGTGTCAATTTTTCGAAATTGAGATTTCTACATCATCTGAAAGCTGAATAAATAAGCTTTCCATTGATGTATGGTATGTTAGGATAATATTTGGCCGAGATACAACTATTTGAAAATCTGGAATCTGAGGGTGTAAAAAAATAAAAATATTGAGAAAATCACCTTTAAAGTTGTCTAAATGAAGTTCTTAGCTATGTATATTACTGATCAAAAATTAAGTTTTGATATATTTATGGTAGTAAATTCACTAAATATCTTCATGGAACATGATCTTTACTTAATATCCTAATGATTTTTGGCATAAAATAAAAATGGATAATTTTGACCCATACAATGTATTTTTGGCTATTGCTACAAACATACCCCAGCAACTTAAGACTGGTTTTGTGGTCCAGGGTCACATATATGCTGCGCACTTTCCTCTCAATAACAAAATAAACACAACAAAAACTGTTAAAGCAGCAGTTAAAAACGCATCTGATTACAGCGATGTGGATGTTTGCATGAGCTCTGCAGTAAAGTCCAGTCATGTCACGTTTATTTATATAGTACTTTATGCAATAGATAACCTTAAATCAAGCATCTTTACAGTATTAATCATGAAAAACCAGAGTCAGTGTCGATTTCAGTTAGAATTACAACTTGATTTTCGGTTATAAAGCAGCTCTTCAGTGTGGAGCTAGCTAGTGATAAAATCTTTTTATTAGTGAGAAAAAAAATAATTATTTCATTAAAGTGATAGTTTGGTTTGCAAAGATCAAAGCTTGATATCTAGCTCAGGACTGTTTTGATTATCATAACCCTATAAGGTATTTTAAGAGAGATTATTTTGTGAATAACATAGTTGATCCAAAAATAAAACATCTTGTCACTTTGTTTTGTTTCTTATCCATATGACTTATAAAAGGAGATGTAAGGCAGAATGATGTGTCATTCAGTTACTTTTTCATATAGCTAATTACATGGTGAATGAGAGAGTTTCTTTTGTCGGTCATCTATTTTGTGTGCCATATATATATATATATATATATATATATATATATATATATATATATATATATATATATATATATATATTTATATATATATATATTTATATATATATATATATATATATATATTTATATATATATATATATATATATTTATATATATATATTTGCATAAATTAATTGTATAATAATTGTAATTACATAATATGACTTTCAAAAGCTGAAATGATTACCATTATAAATTTGTTAGAATATGCATAACTCAACATTTTAACTAATTGCAAAAGCTGAATAATCAGTCAATGTCTACTGATTAATCAGTGAAATAATCGGCAATTAGTCGATTAATCGTTCTAATAATCGTTAGATTAATTGATTATCAAAATAATCGTTTGTTGCAGCCCTACACACACACACACACACTCAGACATTTCTCAGAATATCTTTTGCTCTGCAGAAAAAAAAAAGAGTAACAGGTTTAGAGTGACATGAGGGTGAGTAAAATGATAATAGATTTTTGCAATAGTGCCTTTATTGACCAGTACCAAAATGGTCTTAAATGTATTGTGCATCCCTCAATATCAATTATTTTCAAAACCAAGTCTGTTTTTTCATATTTTCTCATCTCCTGTATGCTTTTCTGGTCTTATGATCTGTCATATGCATGTTTATTTGTCTGTCTCTGTCATCATTAGAACAGTCGTCCTCTGGGAGGATCTCAGCGACTGCTAATTGGTCTGGGAGTATTTTTTTGTATCTTAAGCCCTGTGGGTTTAATAGTCACCAAGAAGTAATACTTTAAATGTATCACTTGTTGGAGCTGTGATGCCTCTCTTCCTGTGTGTGCAGTTTGTGTGTGTGTGTTTGATGGTAAATAACACCACGCTTCTTGTGAGGAATTGGTTGTATATGGTTGACAGAGGTTCTTGCCATCTTTGCTCGTGAGTCACCTGCTGTGTCGATGGGAATAGACACATGACCAGACAAATCTTGTAAACTTTGATCTTTGACTCTTCTTTGTTCAACTGAATAAGGTTTAAATTCTCTGTACTCTTTAAAGGGATTTGTTGTCATTGCTTACGCAACATTACCCTTATTTGTTTTCTTCTGTGAAACTTACAGGGCACATTATGAAATTGTACTTCCAAACTCCAAAAAGTACAGAACACCACTATAATAGTGGTCCATTCAACTTATGCACTACAGGTGCATCTCAATAAATTAGAATCTCATGGAAAAGTTCATTTCAGTAATTCAACTCAAATTGTGAAACTTGTGTATTAAAAAAAACCCACCAATTCACTATCTCAACAAATTAGAATACTTCATAAGACCAATAAACAAAAAAAACATTTTTAGTGAATTGTTGGCCTTCTAGAAAGTATGTTCATTTACTGTATATGTACTCAATACTTGGTAGGGTCTCCTTTTGCTTTAATTACTGCCTCAATTCGGCGTGGCATGGAGGTGATCAGTTTGTAGCACTGCTGAGGTGGTATGGAAGCCCAGGTTTCTTTGACAGTGGCCTTCAGCTCATCTACATTTTTTGGTCTCTTGTTTCTCATTTTCCTCTTGACAATACCCCATAGATTCTCTATGGGGTTCAGGTCTGGTGACTTTGCTGGCCAGTCAAGCACACCAACACCATGGTCATTTAACCAACTTTTGGTGCTTTTGGCAGTGTGGACAGGTGCCAAATCCTGCTGGAAAATGAAATCAGCATCTTTATAAAGCTGGTCAGCAGAAGGAAGCATGAAGTGCTCCAAAATTTCTTGGTAAACGGGTGCAGTGACTTTGGTTTTCAAAAAACACAATGGACCAACACCAGCAGATGACATTGCACCCCAAATCATCACAGACTGTGGAAACTTAACACTGGACTTCAAGCAACTTGGGCTATGAGCTTCTCCAACCTTCCTCCAGACTCTAGGACCTTGGTTTCCAAATGAAATACAAAACTTGCTCTCATCTGAAAAGAGGACTTTGGACCACTGGGCAACAGTCCAGTTCTTCTTCTCCTTAGCCCAGGTAAGACACCTCTGAGGTTGTCTGTGGTTCAGGAGTGACTTAACAAGAGGAACACAACAACTGTAGCCAAATTCCTTGACACGTCTGTGTGTGGTGGCTCTTGATGCCTTGACCCCAGCCTCAGTCCATTCCTTGTGAAGTTCACCCAAATTCTTGAATCGATTTTGCTTGACAATCCTCATAAGGCTGCAATTCTCTCGGTTGGTTGTGCATCTTTTTCTTCCACACTTTTTCCTTCCACTCAACTTTCTGTTAACATGCTTTGATACAGCACTCTGTGAACAGCCAGCTTCTTTGGCAATGAATGTTTGTGGCTTACCCTCCTTGTGAGGGTGTCAATGATTGTCTTCTGGACAACTGTCAGATCAGCAGTCTTCCCCATGATTGTGTAGCCTAGTGAACCAAACTGAGAGACCATTTTGAAGGTTCAGGAAACCTTTGAAGGTGTTTTGAGTTGATTAGCAGATTGGCATGTCACCATATTCTAATTTGTTGAGATAGTGAATTGGTGGGTTTTTGTTAAATGTGAGCCAAAATCATCACAATTAAAAGAACCAAAGACTTAAACTACTTCAGTCTGTATGCATTGAATTTATTTAATAGACGAGTTTCACAATTTGAGTTGAATTACTGAAATAAATGAACTTTTCCACGACATTCTAATTTATTGAGATGCACCTGTATATTCCAAGTATGTGAAAATCAAATTATAATTTTATGTGAGGAACAGAGCAAAATTGTTATGCGTCAGTAATGTGGCACTATGAGTGTCAAATACCATGGTACCTCGATGGAACTTAAAAGGTTAGTTCACACATAAAGAGACATCTCTTATCAGTAGGGCTGGGTATCGAGAACCGTTCCACTTTAGAACCGGTTCCAAATTTCCAAGAACCGAGTATTCAATAAGACATGTGCATTTCGATTCCACTTAATGATTCCTGTGTTCGCAATTTAATGTGATTTTAAACTATTTAAGCGCAGGAAGGGAAAGAACATACACTGTGTGCATGCAGCGCACACATCTGAAGCGCAAACACAGAGAACAGCGGCTTTGACAGCGGTCCCGATGCGGGTTCCCAACCTGTGTCCGTTCTCGAACCGTTCCGTGCATTTCCACTGCAGAAAAAGTTGTTCTGGGCCGGAACTGACATTTCTTTCACATTTATGGACCAGTGTGCACAATCTACGTCAGTATATCATCATAAACACGGACGTTTTTTGTCTTAAGTGAACGTAAACAGATGAGAAGGAAAACGCACGTGTAACAGTATTTTTAGATCCGTGTGTATTCGGTGTTAAAGAGACAGCCACTTAATAATCGTGCTGACTGTCATTAATAGAACAAAATAAAATCATTATCTGTTCTTGACTGAATATCTTGCATAAATTTAATGAGGATTAATCTATATTTTATGAAAAAAAAAAACTATGCAGTGTTTTTAAACTTTTGATTTCAATTTCTGTACCTGAAATTTGTTCAGTTTTATTTGTTTATGCTATTGCTAATTGATTTATTTGTTCCTATTTTATTACTTAGTTTACTTGTCTTTAACAATTTAATGTTTGAAATTTATATTAGTCTAGTTGTTTTTTTTTTTTTTTCTGTGGTATTTTTGGTAAAACCATAAGCAAAATACATTAAATATGTTTGACATCTAAATGTTAGACTTGTTGGATTTGTTAGATTTTAGATTTGATGTTAGATTTGTTTATCTTCTTGGAATCGGAATTAGGAATCGATAAGAATCGGAATCGATATGCAGGATCGGAATCAATAAAATTCAAACGATACCCAACCCTACTTATCAGTAACTCAGCCTCATGATGTTCAAGGCCCATACAAATTTTGTTCATTTTTGAAACATAAATTAAGATATTTTAATGTACCCTGAGAGATTTCTTTCCGTACATTTGAAGTCCATTCCACCAAACCTTCAATGCATCATATAAATCAAGTAATAGATGTAATCAGGCTGGTCAAAGTGCAGTAAACAAGCATGTTTTGACCGTTTTTGATGTGCTGTATGCTTACTGTATGTGTTGATCAGTGTTTGTATATGAGTAAATTGAGTCTTTTCAGATGACTTGAATTAAACCACTTTTGCCATGTATGAACTTTTTGATGTTTTGGTGAAACCTTGAACTTGAAATAGTTGGAAAGATTTTTGAAAGATCTTCATTTATGTTTTGAAGATGAACAAAAATCTGGGTTGAAATGACATGAGGGTGAGTAAATGATGACAGAATTGTATGTTTTGGGTAAATTATACCTTTACCCCCGGTTACTTAAATGGCCTAATTGGACTATGGCCTAATCCTAGCTTAATCTAAGTCCTGTGTGTGAAACCAGGCCTTAATATTTAGGCTACCATATTCATAAACTGTAATATTTGGATGGAACTCTACAAATAACAGGGTAAAATGTCCAAAAACATGGTAACACCATTTTTGTCAGTGTATTTCAGATTACTTTGTATGCCAAATGTTTGCTTATGGGTTTGGTTTGGTTTTCTGCACATCTGCATTGATTTTCCCAAATCCCAACGACATGCCGTCCATGTCGTTGTATGTTTCATCCATATATTAAATGGAGAATGTAATTATTGCAATGGTGTACATTTGAAACTCTGCCGCTTAGAGTCTGATAACCATCATCGGCTTGAATGAGTAATGGGAGCAGATGTCTTCATTTAGAAAACAGGTGTATGTGATGTTTGCCTTGGTGTAAACGATGAAAGACACCTATATATAGACAAGCAAACTCTCATAACCCTCTCAGCATGTGGTGCGTATTCCATCTCACCCTCCAGTGTGTTTGCCTTCCCTCTTGGTTCTGTCAAGGCTGTCGCCTTCTCTTTGTTCGGCACTGTTCCATTACTGCCAGCTCCATCCGTGTCATTCATTAGATGAGGGTCAGCGCGAGGAGATCAGGCACTATGAGCAAATAAAACCGGTGACATGCTCATCAGATCATCAGTCAGCTGCTAGATTAATGCTTTTGTTCTTTAATTAGCAACAGCATCAAACCGTGACTCAAACGGCACAAACTAATCATTAAAAATGAGAGGAGAATGAATCACAGGCGCTCTCTTATTTTAATTTTTTATTTTTTTTGGGGTGGGCGTTTATGTAGCTTGTGCGTGCCCATTAAAAAGATGTTTTGTGTGTGTATTAACAAGGGAACAAGCCATCAGTTGTCACTGTTCGGTTAATTGTTTGCGGTGCCTCGTCTATGAAGGTAGGCGTTCTGACATAGCTGTACATGCTGGTAATATCAGCTTTCAGGAGGATGATAGGATGCAGAGTTAACGCTTGTAGTCTTTTCTGGGTCGACACCTGAAGATGGTTTCACCATGCAATCATTTATTTAGTTCCTTAACCTCAGTTTTCAAACCTAGTGTTTGTTACAAAGGCCATTGAAAAGACATTCAAGCCTACATCTAGACTTCCTTCTATTGTAAATACTAAGCTCTCTTCAGATTTACAGCTGGTACCTAAACATCTTGATGTTTTAGTTGTCTTAAATCTTGCAGTTATGCCTGAAGTGTACTTGTAATGTTGTTGAAAATCAGTTTTACATGACCATTGTCCTCCCTCTCATTGACTCTTAGGATTAAATAGGCTGTTATTTTGCTACTGTACTTGCAAGATATGTATATGTATATGATCCCTGTTATGATTTGACTAACCTCATTACATAGGGAACCTTTATGAATGAGGTTGGAAATTGAGTTTCTTTGTGTTGTGAACGTAAGCGTGTCCAAATTATAGTTATTTCAAGTTGATAGTTCTGGATAGTTCACCTAAAATGAAAATTGTCATCATTTACTCACCCACATGTTGTTTCGAACTTGCATGAATTTTTCCTCTATGGATTATTATTATTATTTATTTATTTAGTTATTTTTTGTCCAATGGAAGTCAAAGGCCATCAAAATTCTTGGTTACCAACATTCTTCAAAATATCTTTTTCTTCTTTGCAGAAGAAAGAAATTTGGAACGACATGAGGGTGAGTAAATGATAATAGAATTTTCATTTTTGGGTGAATTATCCATTTAAAGCTATGTTCACACAGGACAGTAACTGTAACAATATAACAATAAAGTTTGTAAAAATGTTCTAACTATAAGAGAATAGCAAAATCCACACCATAACCTTAACAATAATGACACAGAGTAACAATATCGGTGGAATAACAAGTGTTTACATTTTTTTCTAAAAATAATTTCTAAAAACATTATTAGCCAATCAAAATCCATACAAATTCAAAGTGTCTGCTGCAGTTGTTGCAGCTGTTGTGCATGTTAGCATTAACACGATCATCTGTTGGTACGGAGGCTAATATATTTATCCATTATTAGCTGTCGTTATAGGTGTAATTCTGGGTGTGAAAAGGCCTTATTACATGATTTAAATGATAGCAAGCAAGTTGCTTACAGAATTTAATATTTTAATGTAGCTTTGTACTTGAATATTTACTCACATAATCCATTGACATTCAGACATTTTGGATCTGTCAGGTAGAGTTATCTAGCTAATATATCAGTCTACATTTCTCATCTAGAGCTGGGTATCACCAGCTATCTCACAACAAGATGCATATTTTGAAACATGCCATGATTCAATATATATCAATCTACCGTATCAAAATATCATAACTGTATCATGATTTTAAAAAAGCAGCCAGTATGCAAGAGAGTCTGAGAAATGTTTCTGTTGATTTAGATAGTCTGGTTCTTCACAAGGAAATGATTTATCTTTGAAAATTGTTATGTTATATAAATGCACACATAAAAAATTGTGATACAAGTGCCTAAAGTAATGATAAAATATAATCACAAAATACTCTTTTAGATTACACCTCATACCTATATATTGAGATTCCTGGCTATGTGCAACAAAATGGAGTATTACTGGGCTGGCCATGTGGTATATTAAACATCCTGATCCTTTCTTCTCAAAGCTCCTGACCTCGTTCCTTAAATCACACTTTTGGCTTTCTAAAGGACGGCTTTAATAGGCAGGGGTTTGATTGACAGGTGCTAATGGGGTCAGAGGTTACAGACAAGTACATTAGGGCTTTCTGCTCATGCTGACCCCTGCCACACTTTCTGTCAGAGCTGAAGGGCAGCATGATGCATTTCTGCTGCTCGATACGTTTGAGTGACCGGCCCTCCCCACGGACGTCACCCCACCTCCCCAGCCCCGAAACTACATACTATACATTACTACTGTGGTCACTAGACACCTTTTGGTTGTTTTAAAGCAGCGTTTTCACAGTTTGTTACAATTGTTCTCGTTAATGACCATGTCAGTGTGCACAAAAATCAGCTAAGCTTGGCACAACATCCACTAAATGATGTCTTCGGTACAAACATAGCCATCCAAGTGAAGCCTGACATGCCACATACAATTAATTATTGCATTTCATTGGACACACACACGTTGATATGCCTTGTGCAAGTCATTATCCTGTTACAAACCACATTTACACACATACGTGGTACATATTTGTAATTACTGTCAAGCATAATGCGACACGCACTCCTACACTAGTAAAAGCAGCTACATGACTAATGATCATTCTCAAATCCTGACATGAGATAAATTTGGTGTTTTTCTTGAGAGAAATTCATAAGTTCTGGCACATCCGCTCTAATGGTCTTTTAATGCTCAAATCAGCAGCCATTTCTGTCAGAGGAAATTCCTCCCTTGAGTCTTTGCAACTGGTTGGCAAGTAAAATAACGTCCTATTATGTGACTGTTTTTCGAAGGGAGACATAAAGGAGACTCGTTTTACTCGTCATTAGCTAGCATTTGCATTTATTTCCTTTCTTTATGTTCTTTGTAAGTGTTTTTTTAGGGGTGTACATAAAGTATGCATTCTTGCATCCCATCTGTGCCATTTAAATGGTGCTTTGTGAACATTTGCATCAAACAGACATATTTGGTTGTCTAGTCACATACCCCACCATAAGCATTGTAATTTTAAGATGTGAAAAGTATATTTTATATTTTATATAAAAATATATATTTTTTTACTTTCAATAAAATGTATACTGAAATCACACTTTTTGTATTATTGTTTATGCATTTAAATTATCAGTCGTCTTATTTATTTATTTATTTTTTTAGTAATTCTGCACATTGTTTGACCTATATGTTTATATTTCTTCCATTTTTCTTGTAGTTTCTCACTGTATTTCTGCATTTGTCTTGTTTTTGTAGGGAATACACATACAGACTGACATGGACTTTACAGCTGAGGTGACCGGCAACAGCAAATCTGGCTCTTTCAGTGTCAGGTAAGAAGACTGTGTGTGTGTGTGTGTGTGTGTGTGTGTGTGTGTGTGTTACATTTACACTGCTGTTCAAAAGTTTGTGGTTTAGTAAGTTTGATTTCTAAGATTGATTTCTAAAGGATCATGTGACAATTAAGACGAGTAAATTTTTAAATTGTAATATTTCACAATATTACTGTTTTTACTGTACTTTTGATCAAATTAATGCAGACTTTGTGAGCATAAAAGAGTCATAAAAACAGACCCCAAACTATTACTATTACAGACCCCAAACTTTATTTACAGTATTGTGTGTTCAGTCGGATCCAAAAGTCTGATACTACTAGTCAAAATGCTTGTTTTTACATTTGTTTTGTCGTTTAATAATATAATTTTGGTCACACTTTATTTTAAAGTCAAATTCTTGCTATTAACAAACCATTAACTATGATTTTTGCCTCTATAAACTCCTAATTTGCTGCTTATTAATAGTTAGTAAGGTAGTTGTTAAGTTTAGATATTGAGTGGGATTAGAGATGTAGAATATGGTCATGCAGAATATGTGCTTTATAAGTACTAATAAACAGCTTATATGTTAATAATAGGCATGCTAATAAGCAACTAGTTAATAGTGAGAATTGGAGAATTAGTCCCTGTACTAAAGTGTTACCGTAATTTTAATTTTTAAAAAATTTGATTGTCAGCAGAACAGTTTTACATTGAAAGTTGAATTAAAAAAATTAGTGTTTTTTTTTTTTTTTTTTTTTTTTTTAAATGATTGTGTGTTTCACCTTGTGATCATGTTCTTCAGCATGATTGAAAAATGATCCAAAGAGAATCTTGTGTTTGAGTGGAAACAAGAACATCTGACCGTCTGTGCAAAGAGACACGATCAGTGGCACACATTTACTTATTTCACTATTGATCTAGAAATAGTTCAGAATCTAAAATATCCTTTCTTCATTTAACGTAATAGTATTCTTTGGTTTCAAGAATACTATATTTTCAATGAAGTCCTACACTATTAGACCCCACAGTACTGTATATGTTGTTGTTTTTGTTGTTTAATATGTGCTATTTTTTTTATTTTTCTCTCTCTTTCTCTCCCTCATATAATATCATTAGCTAACATCCCAATTTTCCTGCTCCTCATTGAGAAGATCAAGGCTTTGTGGCACTTGCATATAAAATGATTATTCATTAAGCAGCTTCAGAAAGCAGAGGGGAAGGGCTCACACAACACAAACAAACACATGCATTAATCAAGGAGAGAGATGACTAATGAGCCAGTCTGGGATTAGAAACTCTCTCGCCAACCTCCTCTAAATCCCAGAGCGCATCTGAACATTAGAGTCTGGGCTCACTCCCGGCCTTCAATGCCTCTGATCGACACTTCTGATGCACTCTCTGTTTCCTCACACTCAAACACACACATCAGACAGGACCACAGTGGTGTGAATGCCACTGATTCATGTAATCTATCGATCTACAAAACAAAAAATTTATTGTCTTTATATTTTTATTTTACTTATGTTCCCTTAGTGGCCATATTGTCCAGGCTTCAGGAAAATGCTTTTCTACATTACAATAGGGATGTAACTATTACCGGTTTGACGATAAATTATGATAAAATTCCCCACGGTTAGTATTACCGTTTCATATTTTAATTATCATTAAAACCGTATTAGATTACCGCAATTTGAACAACTCATGATAAATAAATACTGTCCAGCATAAAGCAGAGGTTTAAGTAACAGTCTCACGTGTGCACAGCAGCAGAGTAGTTTCGTTTTGAGTGAAAACACGGTGGAAAAGCTGGGAGGTTTTAAAAGAGTCCTACGGGAATTATTTTATGAAAGTCCTGTGGATTACTTGTGGTTTACTGTGATGTTTTTATCAGCTGTTTGGTCCCTTATCCTGACGGCACCCATTCACTGCAGAGGATCCATTGATGAACAAGTGATGCAATTCTAAGTTTCACCAAATCTGTTCTGATAAAGAAACAAACTCATCTACTTCTTGAATGGCCTTTTCAGCAGTTTTTTGGGTGAATTATTCCTTTAAGTTCTATACAAATTTGTAGATCTTTAAGGTTTTGTCTTTGTTCACAATCTCCTGTTTGCACAGAATGGATTTCGCGAGGGAGTCAAATATTCCCCTAAACACATTCAGTGCACAGATGGACAGTAAGGAGGGTTGATAGGGTCACATCCTCACAGCGTGACTCCTCTACCAGCCTCTCACCATAGCAACCAGCTGTGCCATCACTGTGAGGAATGCTGTATGCTCTCTGCTCTCGGCAAATGATCCTTGAAATTGAGAGGGAAAAAATGAATTATCACTTGCACTTTGAATATAGAAATTGAAAGCCATAAGTACGGACAGCACTTTGCTAATAACATTTATAGGTTGTAGGAATGTGTAATTCCAAGAAAGTGTTCAGTGGCTTTATGGTTGGTCACCTTAAAGGAATACCTCACTCACCCACAGAATTTTTAAAAAAGTGACCATGTCTGCCCAGATCAAGAAAGAAAAAAAAAAGTTCATAAGTTCACAAAAAGTTCATAATGATGGCAAATAAATATAATATAATAATAAAATCCTTGATTCATGACCCAAAAGCTTTTATCATATTGATAATTTTTTTCCACTGAAAAAAAAAAAAGTTTGATGGGTGAATTTTCACTCAATGAATGGATTCTACAGGGATGCATTGTTTTGTTTGTTGTGAGAAAATGACAAAACTATTTCTCCTCATTCATGAAACACAAGAATAAAGAATTTCTATGTAAATCGTTGGTAAAACTATTCTCCCATAAATTGTTGCTTTGAATTCAGTGCAACAGTTTATGTGAGAATTGTTTCATGAATGATTTACTATGGAATTTACTGCTTGTGTTTCATGATTGATGGCCAGTGTGAATTGTCAGCTAGAAAACAAGAAGAGATAAAGAAGTGTAATTTCTGAGCACAGATGACTCCTGATGAATACACTTGGACTACAGGTAGAAATGAGGACATATAAGTTAAGTCATGCTTTGTGTGTCTAAGCTAGGCATAGACTCACTATATGTGCGGTAGGGCCTAACAATATAGCTAAAAAACTATTTTTTCAACCTATGGCATTCAACACCGTTTTCAACTAGATTTTTACTGTTGCAGTTCTTACATTTAGGATTATGACTTACTTGTAAAATGATGGTTCTTATTAAAAATAAACATTTTTCTTCGAGTTCGAGTTTTTTTTTCGATTAGATCAACCATCATTCAAGAAGTATATTTAAATGTTATTTGTAGGTGCTAGAATGGTAAAACAAATCATTAAATTATAAATTTTTCACACACTGTTATTTACCTGCAGAACACAAGATTGGCTGACATCTTTTTATTTTGATTTATATGCACCAATATAACAATACATGGCAAAGCACTTTTACCTACATATAGAATGTATGTATGCTACTATTAAAAAGAATTCTCTTATGCTCATCAAGGCTGCATTTATTTGATCAAAAATATAAAAACAATAATGTTGTGAAATATTATTACAGTTATTACATTAGGATGTTATTACTATATTACAATATAATAACGGTTTTATAATTTTATATATTTTAAAATGTGATTTATTCTTGTGATGGCAAAGCAACCATTACGCAGTCTTTAGCATCACGTGATCTTTCAGAAATCATTCTAGTAAGCTAATTTGCTGCTCAGGAAACCATTTTTATTACTATCATGTGGAAATCATGATACATTTTTTTTTTCAGGATTCTTTGATTAAGAGTAAGTTCAAAAATTTGTAACATTATAAATGTCTTTCCTGTCACTGTTTTTAAATGATTTAAATACAGTAATCACAGTTTTGAAAAGATCTATTGAAACAGAATGCTCAGTAGGAAACATAAGGGACAATATATTTGTATTTGCTTACTCTATGATCTGCTAAATCTTTAATATATTGTCATTATTCAATATACTTCACTGAGCTCCAGCTTTCTGAAACGCTCTTGTCTTTTTATTATCAGTCTGTCTGAACCTACCATCTCAGTCTTTATCTTTTTTCCTCCTCAGTCTCTTCGTTTCTCTCAGACTGTTTTATATTTCCTTTGTATATGTGTCTCATTTGGCCTTTTTGCACCTCTATCTGTTGTGTTTCCATCTCCCATCACTTCATCGTATTATTGTGTCATTGGTGTCTGCCGCTGCGGCCCCTTCTCCATAAGCACTTCACTTCACCTTTGTTCCTTTCGCCGTCTGTTTTCCCTTCTCTTCCTTCCTCTGTCTGTCTTTCTCTGTGTAGTCGTTCCGAGGGGCTGCAGACTCATCTATGCTCTCTTATCTGCTGCGCCATTGTGCCGTTGACTCCCTGCTGTCAACCCCTCGGGCCTCTTTCACACTGACACCCGTTTATCATCATCCTCTCATCACCCTCTCTGCCAATCACACACACACACACTGATAACCATCCGCTTTATCAGAAAGACAGTGAGAAAATCTTAAACTCTAACCCCATCAGCGTTGAGCCCGATTCCTGAGTCTAACTCCGCATTTCCTCTTAACTGATCTCAATTCAGTCTGCGGGATAACATTTCAGACACGCCGCCTCTGGGGCTTTAATTTCGGCTAAGATAAACACCAGTATCAAAGATTTGCCTTGTATTAGTTTCTGCCACAAGATTAGACCTGAGTGCTTAAGATTTTCTAATAGAAAGCATGCAATCTCTCTTGAATCAATTAAGCGAGAGCTGTTCTCAAGTGAAAGGTAATTGAAGTAATGAAAAGTGGTGGTGCTGGTAATCTGGGGCTCAGCGGTCAGTATCATAGTGGATTAGAGCCACATTGTGACGGTGTCAGCGCCGCGTCAGATCGATATGGTGGTATGATGATGATGATGATGGTGATGGGAGGTGCGCTGAGAGCCCCATTCTGAGCTCAAGCGTCTGACTGACAGCATGGCAGTTAGCAGCTTAGATACACCCTGCGGCTCAATCAGGAGATTTAAACTTCAGAATGTGAATCATAGACTATCTCAGATTGGGGAATTTTAAAGTTTGTTGGCCTACAGCTTTGTAGAGTATTCACTGAGGTTTGTGGAATTTATATTAGAAGTTTATGCAGCCGATCCTATAGGAAAACAACAGTTTTGTGAGAATATGATTTTGTATATAAATTCATATGATGTGATTTGTACGGAAACATACAATTTTTTTTTTTTTTTTGAAAAAGTAAGCATGAAGATCCACCGCTTAACATAACTGTCAGTGGGTCGTAAGCTCTTCGTATGAAAATGTATGGATTCGTTAGCCACCAGTTCGCCAGACCATTTTTTTTTTGGGTTCCTGCAAAGAACCTTTTAGTGAACAGTTCTTAAAACCATTTTTTCTCAGTGAAGAACATTTTAAAAATCAAAAGAACCATTTTCTACTATAAAGGCCTATTGTGAAATGGAAAGGTTCAGTGGAACCACATATGCCAATAAAGAACCTATATTTTTAAGAGTGATGAGAGTGTGTTGGGTTTATGACATTTAGAATGGCATACTAAATTTGAATATCAAATTATTTTATACTTAAATTCTGTTACTGTTTACGCACCCTCATGATGTTTTATCAAAAGGAAAAATTTAGTGGAATGCACACGCATGCGGCGTGGTACTCACGTGAATGGTGGCAGAGACTTACCGATTGTTGAATAAAGTCGTTATTTTTGTTTTCATTGCACACAAAAAGTATTCTCGTAGCTTCGTAAAATTGCAGTTGAACCACTGATGTCACATGGATTATTTTAACGATGTCCTAACTACTTTTTTGTGCCTTGAACATGGTAGTTGCGTTGCTGTCTATACAGGGTCAGAGAGCTCTCGGATTTCATCAAAAATATCTTAATTTGTCTTCCAAAGAAGAACGAAGGTCTTACGGGTTTGAAACAACAAGAGGGTGAGTGATTAATGACAGAATTTTCAATTTTGGGTGAACTATCCCTTTATGGTTATCGTTATCTCTGCCGTAGCTCTCAAATCTAAGTCATGTACATCTAAATACTGTATCTTGTGTCAAGATTACGTCAAGTTTGACACCCCGCATGTCACTTAATAGTTGTGATTGTCATTGACGTCAAAATTTGCACAACACATCTTTAAGGCTTTGTGCACGAAAGCACAATTTGAGAGCTATTGTGGAAATACTTCAAATCTATAACATGACTGGGAAAAACAGTGAAAAGTCAGTCAGATGGACCACTTTTATGGTGCTCATTTAGACTTGTTTTGGAGCCTGACAGGTCTCCATCCACTCATATTGTATGGAAATAAGGCGAATAAGGATAATTTTCAGTAATGTGTGAACTGTCATTTTAATGTCTTTCAACAGCATCTTTGGCATCCTAAGCTAATCCTAGTGGAAGGAATGTCATGCAAGTACTGATCTGTACTGACTTGTAAAACCGAAAACTCTCCCTATAACTAGAAATTCCTCCACCTAGATAAAATAATCCCACCTCAAAAAGAGGATTTAGACAACTTTACAGCACATATAATACATTCAAAACATTTGTTCCATACATCTCCATTGTTAGTGGGTTTACCATCAAAATTAGGCCTAGGGATAGATGCAGTATGTGCTCTAGTTGAAAATAATTTTGAACATTTCTGTATGAGTAACAGTTAAGACGAAGTGTTTCTCTAAAGTAACCTGCCAATTACTGTACCTTTGTATTTGCAAAGTGCTGTTTAAGTAAGTTTTACCAACCTCTCTATTTATTCCGATGGCAAACAGGTTTAACATTAGTCATCCTTTAATGCTTTGAGTCTGTCGAATTAGCCGCTGGAGACTGAGAGCGTGATTGTACATGCGGTGCTTTCTGCATCCCTTTTGAGTGACTGGATCCCTGATTGTGAGGCCGAATTAAAGTCCTTCTCAATAGGAGGATTATTTCAACCCTGCAGGGGAGCTTTACTCTGGGTTAAACACTCGCAGGTAAACACACAGCCTTGTTCACACCTCTTCACATACATTTTCCATTACTCAATCCTCTCCAACCTACATCAGACATCTCAGAATCCGCAACACAATAGCCGACGCATAAAGAAACGGCAACTGTATTCAAATAGTCCTTCATTCAGAGGAGAAGTATCGCATGTTTCTCCAGGAACTCTTGCGAAGCGGGCCCGCACTCAGCCTGTACACAATCACAAGAGAGACTGTTAATCTGAACCACAGCTCTTATTTGTGCAAAGCTGCTGAAGCTCAGCACTTTGAAGATGGAGAGTTGAAAAGACGAGAGAGCTTTGGTAATTTGCTCTCTTTTATTCCTATCTGCCTTTTATTTCCCTTTTTTGTACCTTCTGTCTGTATGGAAGAGAGAGCAGGTAAATAAAGAGGACACCTGCTCAAGTACCCCTTTCCTGTTTCACAGCCATGCTTTCATCCGCTGTCCTCATCTTTAGACGATGTGGCAGGCTTTCTTCACCGTTCATTTGTTTGCCTATTGATGCTGGATGTTTAACCAAAGAGGAAAAGTAGGAGTGAGGTAATGAACGAAAGAAACGAGGGTTCTGAGCTCTGTTCCAAATCCTAGTAAGGCTGCCCCAACAGGCGTTATTGTAAGGCTGATCCAAAAGGTATAGGCAGCTTCATTATGCTGCCTCATAAGATACCTTATTTGGGCCAGATTGTGTCAAATTGTAGCCTTTGTAGAGAACGCAATCCCAGGATGCACTGTACTAAGCTAAGTGGAGGAAAAAACATTTTTTTTAAATTTCTTTCATTTTGTCCACTGGATTTTTGTATGCAATTCAGAAGTAAATAATTAAATATATGATAATAATAATAATATTAATAATAAGAATAATAAATGAATAATAAAAATCATAAAAACAGTAATGTTTTGAAATATTATTACACAATATTATTATTATTATTATTATTTTCTATTTTAATATAATTTAATATAATTTATTCGTGTGATGGCAAAGCTGAATTTTCTCGTAATTCTTCATAAATCATTCAGGACTAAAAACAGTTGTGCTTTTTGTGGAAATGTTGATATTTTTGTTTTATTTTAATAAAGAAAAGCTATTCTAGATGTTTAAAAAAACATTTGAAATATTAACTTCTAAATAAATAACTAAATAGATGATGATGATGATGATAATAATAATAATACTAATACTAATAATACTAATAACTGTAAAAACAGTAATATTGTGAAACATTATTAAAATTGAAAATAACTCTTTTCTATTTTAATATATTTTAATGTCATTTATTCATGTGACAGCTGAATTTTCACACGATTCTTCAGAAATCTTTCAGTATTCTGATTGGTGAAACATTAAAAAAAGGAGAAAAAAAAAAGAAAAAAAATCTTAACACTGAAAACAGTTGTGTTTTGTGGACATTGTGATAATTTTCACAAAGAAAATGTATTCTAGATTTAAAAAAAATATTAATTTTAATATTAATTTGAAAAAAAAAAAAAAAAAAAATATATATATATATATATATATATATATATAAGAAAATTATAAGCAAGGTGTTCCTCTCATCTGCACTGAATTCAGTTGTGAGTTGTGTCCCCACATCAGTCACTTTTTAATGAAAAATCTTTCCTAAGACGACAGATGATAGGCAGTAGATGACTATGCAGCAGGGCTGGTACCCCTATAAATAAATAGCATATAGTGCAAAGAATAAGCGCATAGTGTATAGTACGTAATTTAGGATACAACATTTTGAAATGGAGAATAAAAGAGAGAGTACAAGATGGAAGGGTGCTGGGAAGCCCCCCCCCCCCCCAATTTAAGCCTGACTAATTATTTCAGGGCTCCCTGGCCCCTCCTCAAGGAGCTGAGTCTCTTTGAAATTTCTTATTTGAGCTGGCCTTGATTAACAAATCTTCTGGTGAGTTGATGAAACTGCACTTCACAGGATTTACTCATGCTTACCACAGTTTTTTCCCCCGTCTTTGTTGTTGTTGTTTGCGGTTTCCATCTCATGGTGATTGTGTTTAAACCCCATCTCTCTCTCACTTTCAGAGTTATCTGTGCTAGGGTAGCTTATCAGTGTTGAGTCCTCTGAGCTCTGGGCAGACAGCTCTCTCCTGCATTAGCATCTCAACAGTCTCAGCTCTTTCTCCAAATAGACTCTCACACACAATCTGCACTACATACCTCAGGAAAAATGAAAGAATTCAAGTCAAACAGGAGCCTGGAGAAGGGTGTATTTATGTTTGTGTGTGTCTGTGTGGTCAGCCTGCTGGAGTCATTAAGACCTCACACATGGGTAAATTATTGGACTAGATGCCTCTTTGGGAGTGTTGCAGCTTAAGGCCTCAGGAAAAGTGGTCTTTAAATTGCAGTGTTTTATTTTACCACCTCATGCTCACTCACACCTGACTAGAAATCACTGCAGAGACCAAAGATAACATGAAGCCTTTAGATAACATGAGCACCGGCATTATAGCAATACAACTGATCATCAAGTAGTTATTGCAGAAGATCTTAGTTATATGCTGAGAGAAAGGAATTTTTGTTTTTCTGGGTTTTAATGCTATTCAGTATACATCTTGCTATATATTTCCTCTGAAGCTTAAAGTAGTTTTTTATTTGTTTTCTATCTAATTAACTAAAATAACTTTTTTACTATTTAAAATAAGTTTTCTACTTGAATATATTTTAAAATGTAATTTATTCCTCTCATTTCAAAGCTGAATTTTTAGCATCATTACTTCAGTCTTCAGTGTCACATGATCCTTCAGAAATCATTGTAATATTCCGATTTGCTGAATATTATTATTATTATATTTTATTATTATTATTATTAAGTTGAAAACAGCTGAGTAGAATTTTTCAGGTTTCTTTGATGAATAGAAAGATCTAACGATCAGCATTTATCTGAAATAGAAAACTTTTGTAACATTATAAATGTCTTTATCACTTTTGATCAATTTAAAGCATCCTTGCTAAATAAAGGTATTAATTTCTTTAATTAAATAAAGTTTCATTAAAACTTTAAAAGTTTTTTAAAGTTTTAAAAAAACTTTAAAAATGATAGATTTTAAAAAAAAATTATACTGACTCCAAGCTTTTGAATGGTATAGTGTATAATGTTACAAAAGCTTTTTTATTTCAGATAAATGCTGATCTTTGGATCTTTCTATATTCATCAAAGAATCTTAGAAAAAAAAAAGTGCTCAACTGTTTTAAATATTGATGATAGTAAAAATAATAATAAATGTTTCTCGAACAGCAAATCAGTATATAAGAATGATTTCTGAAGGATCATGTGACACTGAAGACTGGAGTAATGATGCTGAAAATTCTGCTTTGCATCACAGGAATAAATTACATTTTAAAATTCAATCAAATAGGAAACAGTTACTTTAAATTGAAATAATATTTGAAATATATTGAAATAATGTTCTCTGTGATTGTTGGAGTATGTTGTATTTGTTCCTCATGATCTTGTATTTTAACAGTGGCAGTTTTTTCCCTTACTGTCCCTCGGGCATAATGACGTACTTCGTTTGTAAGAATAGCACTGTGGCCCCAGCACTTCTCATTTTTTAAAACCATTTGATTTTTTCCCCCTTCTCAATGTTCTAGTTTTCTTGACTATTCAAAGTGATATTAATCCCCTCTGAGAGTTTAGCCTTGAATTTGAGCATTTGTTGTATTTGAAGTTATTTCAGGGCTGATCATCAACAATAGGCTACATCTCAGGACTAGCTCAGGGATGAGGCTTTTCAGGGATTAGTATGTAGTGTGCACACTATTTCAAGTGCATCAAACTTTATTAACCATTATTCTTGTTGATTCAGTGCAGACTGGCACTCACTTGTTCTCTGTTAAGTGCTACTAGTTGTATCATCAGTTTCTGATCAAGAAAATTAACTGCAAAAAAGCAAAGATAAATAAATAACAGCACTAGAAACAGTTTTGGTTACACTTTCAATTCCAGACGACATGCGAGTCTAAACTAGTGGCTGGCACATAAGCTAAAGTGCTCTGAAACACATTATCTTCATTCCAGATTTTAGTTGGTTTGTTTTTGTCAGTCTCAATTGTAGCCTTATGTCTGTCTTATGTATTCACTTGGTGAAATTTTAAATGATGATTTTTGATAGTTTATTAAAGAAATGTTTAAGATATACACTACTATTTAAAGGTTTGAGGTCAGTAAGATTTTGATTTTGTTTTGAAAGAGATTACTATTTTTTTTTTATTCAGCAAGGTTACATTAAATTGTTCAAAAGTGACATTTATAATGTTTTTCCTTATAATGATTTTCCTTTCAAATAAATGCTGTTCTTTGAAAATTTGTATTTACCAAAGATTAATTTGATTAAAGATGAAGGTTTCCACAACAGTATTAGGGGGGGGTTTGCTTGCAAAACTCAATGGATAAAGCTGCTTTTTGCGAACAGATGGTGTAGTTACTGGATTTACCAGCAGGGGCGAATGGGAACTAACCAGCCAAATATGAAATACTGCATTGACCAATCAGCTTCCAGAATTACCCGTTTCCTAAAATGATTTCTGACAGTTTGGTGTGTCATGTTTGCCTGATTTCAAATCCATTGTCGGTCGCTCTCTGGCTGTCTTTTTCTCTCTTCAGCTCCTGCGGTGGCTCACTGTACTCACTGTTGTATGACTCTGCAAATATTCCACCATAAAGAGCTATTAGTTGTGGATTAAAGGCGGATGATCGCCGCTGCAGTGCAACGGACCGTTCTGTCCACAGTTATCCACTTACACTCCCGCTATATCATCACACCACATGCCAAGAACATTAACTGCTGAAAAAGGGGAAAACAGGAAAAAAAAAAAAAAAAAACGAGGAACATTTGAAAATTAGTCAGAAAGGCAGACATCATGGAAACTATTTCAGCAGGCAATGTAGGAAAACAGGATCATGTGCTAGAGAGCTGACTAACACAGATATGTACGGCTCCTCGGCACCCGCGCGTGTGGGAGATCTGAGGGCCAAGAGACAGTGAGTTTACACGGGTTTATGTTGTACCGTCTGACTTCTTAATATTGTGACTGATGGGTTTTGTTCTTGTGTGTGTGTGCAGCAGCAGCCTCACAAAGACGGTGGAGATTTCAGGAGAACAAGGGCCTCTAGGAATACACGTGGTGCCGTACTGTTCCTCTCTCAGCGGAAGGTTAGTGCAGCATTTCTCACTCTCTCTCCTCCTCACACGCAAACGCACACTTTCCCATGATGCATGTCTTACCTAAAGCAAGGTGACATTCGCAAGAGAAATCTAAAGCTCCACCGCACACATTCAGAGCTTTGTTTGTGTCTGCGTGTTTTTTGTTGTGGGGGATTATGGGAATGTTCTGTGCTGCTCTCTTGCTTTTGAAGTCGTGAATCAGAAGTGGGGTGTTTGCAGCTTTTTGTTCTTGTCTTTTTAGCTTTTGGGCTATCTATATGCTAGTGTACTACTTAAGGTTGACAAAATAACTTTAGCAGAATTTAGTAAGAACTTAAGAAGAATTTAAAAAGATTGATAACTCATCCTGCACTACAGGTTTTTTTTTTTTTTTTTTTTTGTCCAATCAAATTCTCTCTTGAATGATAAACTCCCTCCCCTAATACCACTTGCAGATGATTAAATTGCAAGTTTGCTATTTGCTAGTCTTGGTTAGTGCCTATAATATTATTGTAATACATTTGTGTATGTATTTATTTATTTATTTAAAAGGTGCAGACCTATATTTTTCACCTCTTATGATTTTAACTTGATTTCTAAATGTTATAATGTTATAGAATTTTTTCATTTTAAATGATGATTTTAATTTCTCAATCAGGACAGAAGATTTTGCGAAGGAGGGAGAATAAATAAATAAATACATACAGGTGCATCTCAAAAAATTTGAATATCGTGAAAAAGTTAAAAAATTTATTTGTAGCATTTCAAAAAGTGAAACTTTCATATATTCTAGGTTCATTACATGTAAAGTAAAACATTTCAAAAGTTTTTTGTTTTAATTTTGATGATTAGAGCTTACAGCTCATGAAAGTCGAAAATCCAGTATCTCAAAATATTAGAATATTTCCTAAGATCAATAAAAAAAAGGGATTTGCAAAACAGAAAAGTTCAAGTTCTTTAAAGTATGTTCATTTATGCACTCAATACTTGGTTGGGGCTCCTTTAGCACAAAAATTCCAGCATCAGTGAGGAGTGGCATGGAAGCGATCAGCCTGTGGCACTGCTGAGGCACTATTGAGTCTTTATCTCGCCTGTATTGTTAGATTGACTGTTTCTCATCTTAAAGGCTTAAAGACTTTAAAGACTTTGTATGTAAATGATCTGTTTTTTGCTTGGCTAAGCGTTGTATACCTGCATATTTCTCACTGTTATTCATCAGGGCCGAGTTGCTGAACACAGAATAGTTGGCAGTCATGTGTTCATGTGCTTATGGTTGTGGACAGGACTTTTTTTGTTCCTTTAATGCTTCAGTGGTGAGGAACAGGTAGAGCAAGTGAAGAATGTGTGTTCCTGTGGGACAGAGCTGGGCATCCTGTGGTGGTCAGACTGCTGCAGCTGCTGTTTCGAGCGGGTCAGCTGTGTATAAACCCACAGCTCTGTTTGATGGCAGGAGCGGGGCTGTGAGGTCAGCATCGAGTGCTGCTGGCTCAGGGAAACTCATCACGACATTTTGTAGGGTAAATGAGAGGGGTTAAATGTTAAGTACTTCAGCTGTAAAGGGGGAGTTTGGGGGAGATTGTTTGTAAAACTAAGTTAGATTTAGTTTTTAACTTATTCTCACTTATACTTTCTCCATTGTTCATTCTACTGTAGGTCTCTAATGCTCAAGGCTGCATTTAGATGATCACAAACACAGTAAAAACAGTGACATGTTATTACAATTTAAAATAACTGTTTTCTGTTTGAATATATTTTAAAATATAATTTATTTCTGTGATGGCGACGCTAAATTTTCAGCACAATTACTCCAGTCTTCAGTGTCACATGATCCTTCAGAAATCAATCTAATATGCCGATTTGCTGCTCAAGAAGCATTTCTAATTATTTTTAATGTTGAAAACAGTTGTGTTGTTTAATATTTTTGGAAAACCCTGATATATATATATTTTTTAGGATTCTTTGATGAATAGAAAGTTCAAATGAACAACATTCATTTGAAATAGAAAACTTTTGTTAAATTATGAGTATCTTTACTGTGATTTTGGTCAATTTAATGCATCCTTGCTGAATAAAATTATTCATTCATTTAAAAATAAATAAATAAAATCTTACTGACCCCAACTTTTCAAATTCTTAATTCTGGTGTTCAAAAACGGTAAATGAAATTAAACTATAAATGAAATTTTATTTTTATATCTATTGTTTAAAGGAACACTCCACTTTTTCTGAAAATAGGCTCATTTTACAACTCCCCAAGAATTAAACAGTTGAGTTTTACCGCTTTTGAATCCATTCAGCCGATCTCCGTGTCTGGCGGTAGCACTTTTAGCTTAGCTTAGCATAGTTTATTGAATCGGATTAGACCATTAGCATCTTGCTCAAAAATGACCAAAGAGTTTCGATAATTTTCCTATTTAAAGCTTGACTCTTCTGTAGTTACATCATGTACTAAGACTGACGGAAAATGAAAAGTTGCAATTTTCTAGGCCGATATGGCTAGGAACTATACTCTCAATGATATTACGCAGTGCCTGAAAGTAGTCCCCAGCTATATCATAACTAGTTACCTAGCTGAGGACTACTTTCAGGTGCTGCGTAATATCGTTGCGCCTGCTGCACCCATGGTATGGCAGCAAAGTTCCTTGATAATTACGCCGGAATGAGAGTATAGTATATTGCAGATGCTATATAGTATATTGAGATGCTAATGGTCTAATCCGATTCAATGAACTATGCTAAGCTAAGCTAAAAGTGCTACCGCCAGACCCGGAGATCGGCTGAATGGATTCAAAAATGGTAAAACTCAACTGTTTAACTCTTGGGGAGTTGTAAAATGAGCCTATTTTCAAAAAAAAGTGGAGTGTTCTTTTAAGGCCGACAAAATAGTATGGATTGGTTATATTGGCCATTATATTTCTTATTAGCAGGCCCACCCACATTTGTGTTGCATATGGATTTTTTTGGAAAAAAGTGTAATATTAGTAATATTAAGTAACTACATGTACTTCTATATGGTTAGGATTAGGGTTTGGTTTAGGGTTAATTTATTGTTATTATAATAGTAAGTACATATAACGTGTAACAAGGGCACCGTAAAATAAAGTGTTACCTGATTTTTTTAAATAAAATATTTACTAAGTGAGTATTTTTACAGAATCAAACTGTCATTTATGAAGTTCTACATACTTTTTTTTCTATTCCCATTTGGCTGAAAATAGTTGAAAGTTGAAAATAATAATGTAATTAGCATTGACCAGCATATGTTTGTCATTATATCCCTAGCTTAGCTTTGGTGCTTGTTTCGGAGTTTGGATTTTTTGTGCATGAACAAATTGAAGCTGTCCTGATTTTGATGTCTTTGATTTGCAGAAGACTGGCTATTGGAGGTCACATAATCTTCAAATTGCAATTTCTGAGTAACTTTGGCTAACTTTCACCTGAAATGAACTTCTGTGGAATGGCTCAGTTAATGACCAGATGTTTTTACAGTTGAGCGCTCTTACTGTCTGACATGCACTATGTAATTCTTTCTCTTTCTGACTGAAACTGAGTCATCAGAGAGAATCATGAGGGACTGAGACAGCGCAGGAGTCTTAATAAAGACAGATACCACCCTGTAGGATTGAGTCTTTTTCTCTCGTTTCTCTCGCTCTCTCTTCCTGTATCTCTCCATCATCCCCCTCACTCATGTCTCCCACAGGCCGTAACCTCCATCTGTTTCCTTTAGACATGCCGTGCCCCTCTCTCTCTCTGCGTGTCAAAGGTCACCCCATTTTAAGACTGCAGTAATATTCTCCAATGGTGAGGCGAGCGATAACGTAAACAGGCCTGTTAGCTAATGCAGGGTGACTTCATGTGGACGGGAAGCCTTTAGCACATCTAATGGAGGGGTGAAGAGATCCTTCCTGAGCATTAGCAGGTCACACTCTCACGTCTTACACCAACACAAGGCTAATTCACTCCAGAACCTGTGCCGTTCTCTTCATATGGATTCCATGCCGCTAATTTGACCTCCGGTGTGTTATTGGAGAGTTTTTACGCACACTTGTTTTTGTTATTATTCATTTTATTTAGTCTGAAGGTGATAATAGGAGACGTTATTAGTTTATATTAGGCTGCTCAATTTTACTAGTCGACTAGTGACTCTAAATTGTGCCCGGACATGTGTGTAAAGACAAGACTTGTGTATGGATTAACTGGTTCTCACCATGAACATAGCCATAGATGCTGGAATGGCGTTAAGAAGAAAATAAAACAAAACAAACTAGTCGACTAGTTGATAATGCTGAATAATAAGTTGCGGCGGTAAGTTATAAGTGATTTTGACAGAAAATAACCACACAGAATGTATCAGCTGATATTCCAGAGTGAAAATGACCATTGGCCACTCTAATGTTGATCTATTACTGGCATATACGCTACTGTTCAATTACTATTGATAATTTATTAATAATCAGTCACCAAGGATGCATTAAATTGAATCAAATTGACATTTATGTTACAAAATATTTCTATTTCAAATAAGTGCTTTTTGAATTTTCTTTTCATCAAAGAATCTTGAAAAAAAATCACACTTTCCACAAAAATATTAAGCAGCACAACTGTTTTCAATATTGATAATAATAAGAAATGTTTCTTGAGCAGCAAATAATCATATTAGAATGATTTCTGAAGGGTCATGTGATGTTGAAGATTGGAGTTATTTTAAATTATTTTAAACTATTTTACAATATTAATTCTGTATTTGATTAAATAAATGCATCCTTGGTGAGCATAACAGACTTATTTCCAAAGCATTTTATAAATCTTACTATCCTCAAACTTTGAATGGTTAAAGTAAGGCCACATTTAAAGTAAGGCCACATACTATAGCTGTTGAAGTTGATCCGTGCTGTAGCTGTGGACATGTGAATGTTTTTAGTGATGTGTAGAATCATAAACAGGCCGGTTATTGTGGCTCCTGCTGTGAGTTGGCTGTCAGCAGCTGAAGATGAATATACTTAGCCTCTTTCATACACTTACCGAAAACTCAACCTTTATCCCTCCAGTCAAATATCACCTCTCTGAGGAAACCATTTCAGTCCAGAGTGTTTCCCCAAACGTCCATCTGAATTTCTGCACAGGTATCTTCCATAATTTGTTCATGCCTCTACAGCACTGCAGACACTGCTGTGGCCCACTGTAATGTATGAATGTGTTATTCAGGGTGAATGAGCTTGTATGCAGCGCCTGCGGGTGAAGACTGAGGGATTAATACTCTTCTGCCGTTCATGCTCCTGCTTTATGAGTTTCTCCAGCCTGATAGCCTTTATCACTGCCAGCCATAGTGCTGCTGTCTTATACTGTGTATATGGGTTTTTCATGGTGCTTGGGAGGGCAAAACTTAAAGCAAATGGTTTTCCATCAGTGAAATAGTGATAAGGTTTTATAGATGTTTTATAGATGTAATTAATTCATATAAATGGGTGAAAAAAGAAAAAAGTAAAATAAATCTTATATAAGATGAAATAGTGTGTGAAGCTCTCACTGTCCAACAATGACATCAACAGATAAAGCTCAAATGGAAGTGGAATGTAAATTTATCCTTGACTAATGCATGGAGGAAACTTTTCCTCATTTCAGAAGTTCTCTACAATACATCGGTGTGGGCAGTGTTGATGTTATTACTTGAATAAGTAGTTTTTTGTAATTATTATGCAATTACTGTGTAATTACTGTGTAATTATTGTGTTTTTCATGTGCTGGTGTTTTATTATAATACAATAGCGCAGCCTGTCATGGCCAGTTGCTGGCTGGTGCTGTGCTCTGTTTTGTTGGTAATTTATGGTTTGCTCTCTCACAGGGCTCTGGGTCTGCACATTCGAGGCGTGGAAGAGAACAGTCGCTCCAAAAGGGAAGGCATCTTTCAGGACGACGAGTGTATCGTTAAAATTAATGATACTGAATTAATGGACAAATCCTTTTCACAGTGAGTCTCTTTCTACTTCACCTTCTAGTCTGCTCTTTCTGTCTCCGCCTCTTGATATCCTTTCCTTCCTGTTGTGGTACTTAGTTTTAGCCCTATCTTTTCATGTCATGCTTGTAAAAACGGGCATGGTGTCCATTGTTGTACTCTGTTTATGGCTGTCAACTCTGGACTGGTCTCAAAAGAAGAAAAACACTCAACACACAGTGTCAGAGCCCATCTAGCAGTCATGGTCATTTATTGTGCTCTGTTTGGTGTGTGAAGCAGATCTTCTCCTCTTATACTGCATTACTGCACGCTGTCATGCTGATTAGAGATCTGCTACCTGACCCAAAGCTGTCAGGATCTGACAAACCATCAGGTTTTGGGGCAGTTTTTAACGTATAATGTTAGATTTGCATCAGTTTTAATGGTAGGATCATAGTATGAAGAGAACCCAAATTAACAAGATATGTTCTTCATACATTCTTAATTAGATGGCTGCTATAGGAGAAGAAATTGTCGGACACCAAAGTTCATAGGAATATATAATTAGGAAATAGAAAAGTTCAAGGAATATACAATTGCCCCTCATAGGCTTACTTTAGATTGTGGTTAATACAAGTTTGGTCTGAAGGCTTTGCCATACCTGTTGAAATATTAACCAGTTGTTCCATGGTCATCGTGTACATTATGCATACATTATATATACATATCTCCGCTAAGGAGAATTACTTCTATCCAGTAGAAGGTCACATTAATCTTATTACGCTCATGATGGATGGACGGTTTTTAAATTAAATCAGTCAAGCAAAAATGGAGGTGGATTGCTTTGTCATCTGTAATGCGTAGGACTCATTAGTCATAACCCCAATTATGCTGTCAGAATAAATGTCAGAGTGAGTTTTATCTAAACCTAGACTATTCAATATATTACAATTTCCACCATTTTTAGTTTCCAGGTTAATTTGTTTCATCAAACAACTTGCAAATAATTATAAAAAATTGATTGTCTCTTAATTGCTTTTTCTATTTCCTGTGTTCCTTATCTCTTCCTCCCTCTGTCTTTTGCCAGAGCACAGGAAATATTCCGACAAGCCATGCGTTCATCTATCGTTCGTTTAGAGGTTGTTCCAGTTTTTAATAAAGAACACTTTGAGAAGAGTGTGATCGGCCACCTCTTCAACTCAGAAAACCCTGACACATCCACACGGACCAAAGACCCTCCACCGCTGAAGGTCAAGCCCTTCGTGAGGCCTGTGGAGTCTTCCTCAGGATGGCAAGCTGAGTTTCAAGAGTCCAACAGCAGTCTAGAGAGTCGCTCTTTGGGCTCCCCATTACCCATCAGCCTCTCTCCCACTCCCAGAAGCAAAAGTTCTGACAGCCCCCTCCTGAAAAACAGCCTTGGACCATCACCTCTACAAAACCACAACAAAAAAGGTGGAAAGAGGCTCAGAATCGATCTTAAGAAAGGTAAACGACTGGGAAAGATACACTGTAAAAAATAAATAAATAAATAAATGTTTAAAATCTGAATGCATCGGGTTGTAGTCTTTTACTCAACACAACCTGATGCATTCAGATTTTAAGGATCTCTCAAATATTGTCTTAATTGTCCCAAGTAACGCTAATTTGTTTTGTCAATTTGAATTAGTTCATTCACTAAATGCAAAATAATACAATAAATTAGTAACGCAAAAATCATTTTGGTAGCTATATACATTTTATACAATAACGACAAAAGAACAACAAAAGTTTAAAAAAAGAGTCAACAAACAGTGAAAATCCTGTAACAGCAACCTCATAATTTTTTCATGCCGCAGTGCATGCTGGCAATGCACAAACCCTTAACATTTCAACACAGTATTGTTCAATTTGAAATTCTTTGTTCAGACAACTGTGTTTGACTCATTGGAACAACATTTGAGGGAATTCTAATGGTCTTAAAGGGGGTTTTATGTATTTTTTTCCAACAGTGTACTAATACCTAAGATTACTGTTATCTAAGATGTTAAAAAGGCCTCTTTATGTTTTCTAGCATTATATCTATGATTTTTAATCTAAACGTTGCATGTTGGATGGATAAATGTTATTTTATTTTATTTAAAGTCGTGTTTAGATTTTTTAAACCTCTTGGGTGTCCTTGGGCCACAAAACATTTAAGTATTCTTGCATAGTGCATTAAAACTCTCATTTTAAAAAAGGAAAGCAATTCCTGCAAGATCTTTTAAATGAATGTACTTCTTTTTAAAATGATTCTCTTCCTCACTCTAACATTGGACAACTTTGTAGTCAGTGGTTTTGGCAGTCTAACCGAATGAATGAAGCTATAATTTCAGGCTGCAAAGTCTATTAAGGTCTTATTGATTCTGCCATTAATGATGATATAAATTCATCGCTGGAACAAAAAAGTGCTGACCGTAAAACGATTGTGCTAAATGACGAGCATAAAATGCCGTCTGAACGCTCCAGCTGTGCTCATTTTTTCCACAGACTGGCTTCAATTTGTATTGTCCTCTGTAGTCTGATGCAGGGCGTGTTAAAGAACAACCACTGGCCCTCAGGCGGTCTAGTCTTTAGTTTCTTCTCCCCCACACTCTGTCTATCATTTTATCCCTGAGCTCAGGGACAGGACTGGAAGTATCCACCCTAAAGACGTGCCTCGTGTCACACAGGGGGCTATAGCCTGTTCTCTAATCTACCTATCAGTCACCGTGACAGCATCAAGACTGCTGTAAGAAGCAATATGCACAGGTCAAGGCGATAGTGTGGTTTAAATGGACCACCACCTGTGCTAGACAGCAGTCTCCTCCTTTTATATCCTCCCTTTATCTGGGCTGAAAGAAAAAAACAGGAATGATTTCTAGTCAAATGCTTATTTTTTAACCATTAAGATTATTTTTTTTTTTTTTTTTTTTGGAACACATCTGAAAAGTGTAAATGTCAGCTTCCGGAGGTCGTCCTGATATGGCTAATGATGTTTCTGTTGTGGGTCAGGTTTGTGTTGACTTTAAGTTGTGTAAGAAAGAAAGAACATTTTGATTTTTAGCATTATCTCTTCCTCTTGCTTTCTCTGTTTACTTTAACAAACTGTCTCTGATTCTGTCTTTCATATTCATGCACTCTGTATCTCTTTTTGTCTGGCCCTTTCACTCAGACTCTTTGAAATGTGCTCATATGTGAAATTAAACTTCAGTTTCTGAAACCATGCGGCTCTAATCTCAGTCTCGCACAAGGATGGCCTTTATCAGCCCGACTGTCCCTGACAGGCCTCAGACAAGCCCACCCCTATATACAGTATAGAGTATATAAGGAGTTTTATAGAGACAGTCTAACGCCTCTCTTGTGTTGTTTCCATTGAATTTTGGAAGTTTGAGGTGTTTATAATACAGACTTTGGATCTTTGCTAAGATCTCCAAATAATTTTTCTGCAGCACTTTGTTTTGAAAACTGAATTTATGATTCAAACTGTGATAAATCCTTTTGGAATATTAACAGAAAAGAGAAACAGAAACCTCATAGCACAAATATGTTGCCAAAATATCAATCTGATGTGTATACAGACTAATATTCAAGTATTTTAGTCAGTTTTAAAGCTGCAGTCCGTAACTTTTACCTCTATGTTTGAAAACCTGGAATTGCAGTTTCTTGCGGAATTATCTTCAGTGCGCGGGGTTGTGATCCGGTGTTCCGGCACGGCTCCAGCGCAGATGAATCTAATGTTTTGAGGTGAATGTGTAGTTGTCAGTCACTGCACCGGTGTGGATATTTACTGCCTATGTCTTGGAATATATGACCCAAATCAGAATTTTCACCGTAATTTGCCATCTGAACAAGTAAGTAACAAGTCTGCCACGTTTGTTCTGCCCAGCTGAGGAAAAAAGCATTACAATAAATCGCGCTACCAACAGTGATTAAATCTAAAGATCAGTTAGCTCATATCACATCCAACTGTGCAAAGTATTATTATTATACTTTGTTCTCAAATTATTAATGTTAACAACATCAGCATTGCGTGACTATGAGTATAGTATTAGCGTGTAGATTTCAATTTCTGTACAGTCTAATATCTAATTGTCATACCATTCAAATTTCATATTAAGAAATTCTTTTAATCCAAAAAGCAAATTAATCTTCCTTGAAACTGGTTCTATTTAAAATACAAAAACTTGTGTAATCCCATGTTGGCTATCTGTAATCAGAACCACATTTAAAACTGGAATATAATTTAATTTCATTCACGTGTTTCATAAACACATAATCCTTTCTGGATTACAATCCGCCATCAAAATGATAAATTTAATTATTCGAGCTGCTGTGAGAAAAGGCTATAAATGATCCACCACCTGCAGGATCCTCACGTGCCATAGCCTAGTAGCCGGGAAAACTTCTTCATGTTTACAGAGGTGACGTAATGACGCAGTGCCATGCTCGAATTTCCCGCGGAAACCTACCCGTGCCACTCAAATTAGAAAACATTATTATAAGATAACCGTTGTGAATCGAGCTAAAGTAAGGCGATAGTTTTGAACACTGGCTGGTTATGTACTTTCTCAAATATTGATTTCGGATCATTTTTAACCAAAAAAAGTTACGGACTGCAGCTTTAAGTGAATACTGTCACATAGTTGTTCATTTAAATTCAACAATTTTAATGCATCATCTTATTTGCTACCATTAAATACAAACTAGAGTTTGAGGTTTGAAAGATTGTTTTTGATGTTTTGAAGGTCTTATTCACACCAAGGCAGCATACAGTAAAATCAGTAATATTGTGAAATATTATTACAGTTTAAAATATTTTCTTTTTTCATATATTTAAAAATGTAATTAATTCCTTTGATGCAAAGCTGAGATTTCAGCAGCCATTCTATTTAATTTTTTTGTGGAAACCATGATACAATTTTTTCAGGATTTTTTTTGTAACATTATAATTGTTTTTACTGTCAACTTTGATCAATTTAATCAGATTTTGCTGAATAAAACTTTTAAAAAAACAATCTTACTGACCTCAAACATTTGACGTTAAATATATTATGTAAATATAATATTTTGGCTAATCCCTGATTTGTTTGGTTGCGATTTTTGGAAAAGATATATATATATACACACATATACATACACACACACACACACACACACACACACACACACACATATATATATATATATATATATATATATATATATATATATATATACAGTATCTCACAAAAGTGAGTACACCCCTCACATTTCGGCTACCATTTTAGTATATCTTTTCAAGGGACGATACTATAGAAATGAAACTTGGGTATATTTTGGAGTAGTCAATGTGCAACATGTATAGCAGTAAAGATTAACTGTCCTCTGAAAATAACTCAACATACGGCCATTATTGTCAAAAAAGCTGGCAACAAAAGTGAGTACATCCTAAGTGATAACAGCTATACTTCGTTTAACCATGCAAAGCCACATGTCCTATTCATCATGTTCATGTTTTTGTCTGCTTGACAGGACCATACAAATTTGTGTATATTGTTTTAGAGCAGTTCAAATTTGGTGCTTTGAGTACAATTCTCTCATACTGACCACTGGATGTTCAACATGGCACCTCATGGAAAAGAACTCTCTGAGGATTTGAGAATTAGAAGTGTTGCTCTCCACAAAGATGGCCTAGGCTATAAGAAGATCAGTAACACCCTGAAACTGAGTTACAGTATAGTGGCCAGTGTCACACAGAGGTTTTCCAAGATGGGTTTCACTCAGAACAGGCCTCGCAAGGGTCGATCAAAGAAGTTAGGTCCTCGTGCTGTGCGTCAGGTGCAGAAGCTGGCTTAAAAAAAAACAGACACATGAGTGCTGCCAGCATTGCTTGAGAGGTTGCAGAAGTGAAAGGTCAGCTTGTCATTGCTCAGACCATACATTGCACACTACAAGAAGTTGGTTTGCATGGCCGTCGTCCCGGAAGGAAGAATCTTCTGAAGCTGGCTCACAAAAAAGCCTGCAGTTTGCTGAAGACAACCTGTCCAAGAGCATGAATTACTGGAACCATGTCCTGTGGTCTGATGAGACTCAGATAAACTTGTTTGGCTCAGATGGTGTCCAGCATGTGTGGTGACGGCCTGGTGAGGAGTACCAAGAAAATTGTGTCTTGTCTACAGTCAAGCACGGTGGTGGTAGCATCATGGTCTGGGGCTGCATGAGTGCTGCTGGTACTGAGGAGCTGTGGTTCATTGAGAGAAACATGGATTCCAACATGTACTGTGACTTTCTGAAGCAGAAGATGATGCCCTCCCTTCAGAAACTGGGCCGAACGACAGTGTTCCAACATAATAATGACCCCAAACACACCGCAAAGATGTGCTGATGAAGCTGAAGGTGAAGGTAATGGAGTGGCCAAGTATGTCTCCAGACCTGAACCCTATTGAGCACATGTGGGGCATCCTCAAGCGGAAGGTGGAGAAGCGCCAGGTGTCTAACATCCAGCAGTTCCGTGATATTATTGTGGAGGTGGAAGAGGATGCCAGCAACAACCTGTGCAGCTCTGGTCAATTCCATGCCCAGGAGGATTAAGGCAGTGCTAGATAACAATGATGCCCCTGCAAAATATTGACACTTTGGACACAGTTTTGACGTTCACTTAGGGTGTACTCATTTTTGTTGCCAGTTATTTGGACAATTATGGCTCTATGTTGAGTTATTTTTAGAGGACAGTAGGGCTGCAGCTAATGATTATTTTTATTGTCGACTAATCTGTCGATTATTTTTTCGATTAGTCGACTAATCTATTGATTATTTTTGAATTAATCTATTTATTTTCTTATCAGTTAATGAATTCTTTATTTAAACTACCAATAAATAACAGTAACTTCTGCTATTAATCTTTTATTTTATTCAAAAGTTTTCTCATAAATAATACTTTACAATAAATGAATAATAATAACAACAACAAAGAAAGAAAATAATAACAATAAATAAAGATAATAACAAGAAAAGAGAGAAAAGAAATAACAATAAATAATTAATGAAAAAGAAAAATGAAAGAAAATAACAATAAATAAAAATAAGAAAAGAGAGAAAAAGAAAAAATAATAACAACAAATAATTAATAAAAAAGAAAAAAGAAAGAAAGAAAGAAAAAGAATTACAGGGCAGTGATACAATCAATAGAATTGCACGTTATGGCTGCATTCACAGTTACTGTCTGGGACTGACAGCAGTTGCTTACAGGTGAGAGACTTTAAATGTTTTATTTATTCAGCAGATTAAAACATCTGCTTGAATACATCTGTTATGAATAAACAGCTGAAGTCACAACCGCATTCACCGACAGAATCAAAAATGGCGTCATAACACCGGGAAGTTTGATCACAGTTGACAGCCCGTTTTTAAATAAATGAGCCCAGTCGAGGCTTGTCCAATCCATCACACAGTTAAACAACTAACAATGACTTTAAATGCTTTGTTAGCGAGTGCAGAGAGCGCGTTTGGTGCGCGCGTCTCAGAGCTCGCGCAATCGCGCCCACGGCACTGACAGCAGCTTCGGTGGATCTTAAGATGAACGCGAATCATTTCTCTGTCTCTGTCTCTGTGGGTGAATTAAACCCGTCATGATTATATAGACAACTCGATGTTCCGTGGTGTTCCGTTCATTCAGCGCAGCTTTTAATGCGGTTGTGAATCCTGACAATGTAAAGGCGTCAGTTCGGCTATATATATGCGGTTCTGACGGTGGGATAATAATAGAATGAAGGCTCAATGAAGTGAAGTGATGTTGCCATACTAGCCTTTAACTTCTGCTCTAGAGTCTTGTTTGTGTTAAACATGGCAGAAAAACAGTCTTAAGTAGGGATAACTGCAGGCTCGCGAAATGTGCGTGGCTAAAGGTTCGACGCATCGACGCACTCCATGCAAATCGACGTATTTTTATAATCGACGTAATCGATGACGTCGACGAATCGCTGCAGCCCTAGAGAACAGTAAATTTGTACTTCTATACAAGCTGCACATTGACTACTCAAAAATATACCCAAGTTTAATTTGTGTAGCATTGTCCCTTGAGAAGATATACTAAAATTGTTGCTGAAATGTGAGGGGTGTACTCACTTTTGTGAGATACTGTATGTGTGTGTGTGTGTGTGTATATATATATATATATATATATATATATATATATAGGTGCATCTCAATAAATTAGAATGTCGTGGAAAAGTTCATTTATTTCAGTAATTCAACTCAAATTGTGAAACTCGTGTATTAAATAAATTCAGTGCACACAGACTGAAGTAGTTTAAGTCTTTGGTTCTTTTAATTGTGATGATTTTGGCTCACATTTAACAAAAACCTTCAAAATGGTCTCTCAGTTTGGTTCACTAGGCTACACAATCATGGGGAAGACTGCTGATCTGACAGTTGTCCAGAAGACAATTATTGACACACTTCACAAGGAGGGTAAGCCACAAACATTCATTGCCAAAGAAGCTGGCTGTTCACAGAGTGCTGTATCCAAGCATGTTAACAGAAAGTTGAGTGGAAGGAAAAACTCTGGCAGAAAAAGATGCACAACCAACCGAGAGAACCGCAGCCTTATGAGGATTGTCAAGCAAAATCGATTCAAGAATTTGGGTGAACTTCACAAGGAATGGACTGAGGCTGGGGTCGAGGCATCAAGAGCCACCACACACAGATGTGTCAAGGAATTTGACTACAGTTGTCGTTTTCCTCTTCTTAAGCCACTCCTGAACCACAGACAACGTCAGAGGCGTCTTACCTGGGCTAAGGAGAAGAAGAACTGGACTGTTTCCCTGTGGTCCAAAGTCCTCTTTTCAGATGAGAGCAAGTTTTGTATTTCATTTGGAAACCAAGGTCCTAGAATCTGGAGGAAGGGTGGAGAAGCTCATAGCCCAAGTTGCTTTAAGTCCAGGGTAAAGTTTCCACAGTCTGTGATGATTTGGGGTGCAATGTCATCTGCTGGTGTTGGTCCATTGTGTTTTTTGAAAACCAAAGTCACTGCACCCGTTTACCAAGGAATTTTGGAGCACTTCATGCTTCCTTCTGCTGGCCAGCTTTTTGAAGATGCTGATTTCATTTTCCAGCAGGATTTGGCACCTGCCCACACTGCCAAAAGCACCAAAAGTTGGTTAAATGACCATGGTGTTGGTGTGCTTGACTGGCCAGCAAACTCACCAGACCTGAACCCCATAGAGAATCTATGGGGTATTGTCAAGAGGAAAATGAGAAACAAGAGACCAAAAAATGCAGATGACAGAAGGCCACTGTCAAAGAAACCTGGGCTTCCATACCACCTCAGCAGTGCCACAAACTGATCACCTCCATGCCACGCCGAATTGAGGCAGTAATTAAAGCAAAAGGAGCCCCTACCAAGTATTGAGTACATATACAGTAAATGAACATACTTTCCAGAAGGCCAACAATTCACTAAAAATGTTTTTTATTGGTCTAATGAAGTATTCTAATTTGTTGAGATGGTGAATTGGTGGGTTTTTGTTAAATGTGAGCCAAAATCATCACAATTAAAAGAACCAAAGACTTAAACTACTTCAGTCTGTGTGCACTGAATTTATTTAATACACGAGTTTCACAATTTGATTTGAATTACTGAAATAAATTAACTTTTCCACGACATTCTAATTTATTGAGATGCACCTGTGTGTGTGTGTGTGTGTGTGTGTATGTATGTATATATATATATATATATATATATATATATATATATATATATATATAAATAACAGCTGATCTCTCTCTCTCTCTCTATATATATCTTACCTTTTATATTATACCTTATATATCTTCAGGTGTTGGCGAGTACATGTAACAGTATCAGTCGCCTGTTCGCGGGTACAACTTTTACGAAATATAACAGTGCAATGTAGTGAAAACAACATTCAGTTTTTAAAGAGATTCGCTGTTTCTGACATAAGCGAATCAAGTAATCTTAAGTAAGACAAAATCATCGTGATTAGCTGTTCTGTCATAAGCGACAAATGGACTGATAAGGTCAGAGCAGTGTGATGGCCAGCTTGTCCCTAGACACGGTTCTAATAACTTTTACCTGAGAAGATTTCGCTGCTTCATTTCGGAAGATTAACTTTTCCCTTCTTTATTCCTTATAACCCAAGAATGCGGCGACACATACCTGGGGTTTCGCCACCTAAACGGTGCACTGTAGTATAGTTTGAAAGGCTGCGCATTCGGCTGTACACATACTCTGAGCCTACACATACTCTCTTATGTCAAAATGTGCGGTTTTGGCGAGTTACCTTGTAAACGTAGTCTTAAATGAGTTATAAAGTCTTAAATGACCATAAAGAGTTGGGAGAAAATCGGATATGGTCAGATCTGCATCATGTACATCAGGTTTTAAAGAGACAGCGCTGATTTTAAAGTGAAACCTGTTGAAGTCTGTCATTGATGTAAATCAAAGAACAAAAGAAAGAGAGAAATCCTTGGACTGTTCTAGTTGCTGATTAACTTTTGTAGCTTGAATAAAAATTAATCTGTATAGTTTATGCATATACAGTATAGTTTATGTGAAGATTGTTTTAAAATCACTTAAATTAAAAGTTGTTATATAGCCTATTTCAGAGCCTATTAAATGTTAAAAATAATGGCTTTCAATTATAATGTAATGTTGAATGGCTATAATTAATAGGTAAAATTGAGGAAAATGCATTTAATAGAGACACCAGTATAGAAAGACAAATTAAAAACATTGTAGGCTAAATATGTTGAGTCATTGTAGTAGTAATAACTGCATATTTTTGCAAAAAGAGTTTAATGGCCGGTAAAATAAATTTTGGCCTGCAAATTTGATCACGTCACCGGCTATTAGCAGTTGTGGCAAAAAGTTAGTTTTATGCCCTGCATACATATGACATATATGACTTGCTAAATGATGGGCTCCTTTACAGGCACATATCTGATATTTTTACAGTGTGCTGAGTAGGAAGAGAATAGGCTTCACACATGAATTACTGCAGTATTGCAGTCACTTTAATCCCGATCTCTCTCATTGTCCGCAAAGGACCTGAAGGTCTGGGCTTCACTGTTGTGACCAGAGATTCTTCTGTCCACGGGCCTGGTCCCATCCTGGTCAAAAACATCCTGCCTAGAGGAGCTGCTGTTAAAGATGGCCGCCTGCAGTCAGGTGACAGGATCCTAGAAGTGAGTCTCTTTCTGGAGTAAGATGGAGTATTTCTACTATAGTAATGTATTTGATTGCTTGAAATGGAAAAATCACTTTCATTTCAGATGAGTGTAAAAGTTCAAATGAAATCCATTGAAACCGAGTGCATGTGTGTGTTCAGGTGAACGGTGGGGACATCACCGGCCGTTCTCAGGAGGAACTGGTGGCCATGTTACGCAGTACTAAGCAGGGGGACAGTGTGTGTCTGCTCGTGGCCAGACAGGAAGATATGTTCCTTCCACGTGAGCTGGTAAGAATCCTCTCTGTCTAACTACAATGCATCTAACTGAGTCATCAGTCCTATGGCAGACACCATGTCTTATACTTTTACCTCCTCCTATCTGCTGCTAATAAACCTTTCTTAAAGTCTCTTCCTCTCTTGGTCTTTTTTTTTCTTCCCAGTGCATGATTTGTCTGCATGATTGCGTAAATATATACAAAACATTCACCCTATTCGCTGACAAGTGGGTTGAGTTGCTTGTGAAAGATCATGCAGTGTTTCCTACTAAATTTTGATTTTGTAGCGGATGAACAAACTAACAAAACTTTTTTGTTACATATACTACCATTCTAAAGTCTGGGATAAGTAAGATATTTTTTTTTCTATTTTTATTAAATTCTTTCAGGAAAGAAGGATGCATTAAGTTGATCAAAAGTGACCGCAAAGACATTTAAAATTGTTAAAAAATAATTTATATCTTTTTCAAAAAAATGCTGTTCTTTTGAACTTTCTGTTCGTTAAGAATCCTGAAAAAAAAAATCACCATTGATAATAAGAAATGTTTTTTGAGCAGCAAATCAGCATATTAGAATGATTTCTGAAGGATCATGTGACACTGAAGACTAGAGTATTTTACAGTTATTTTAAATTCTAACAATATTTTACATTATTACAATTTTTATAGCCTTTATGAGGCTTAAAAAATCTTTTTTGAAAACATCGAGTTTTCGAAAAAAAAAAAGTTAATGCCTTTTATAAAATAAATAAGTAAAATGTATTATATGAATGATCTGTCACTTATTGTACTGATTCAAGTATATGGAACCTTAATTACGTGTCTTTCTTTGAGTCGTTTTATTTTATTCATCAAAAGAGCCAGCTTATAAGAGAGCTTTGTTTGTGAATTAGACTGCTGGTTTGATTTTTTTTGGTCTCTCTCTTCCTCTGTGTATGTGTGTGTTCAGCCAGAAAAGACAACAAAATAGAAAGATGCTGTATCTGTTGTGTTTCACATTACCAGGCACTTTTAACTTGCCACATTTAATTTAGACTTTAAACTCATATGGCACTGTGGTTTAAAATAAATTTCTTCTAAATTGCTTCTAAATTTCTATTTATAGACCATCCAATTCCTCTGTTAACCTTTTCTCTTTCACATCTTTTTTCTTGGAATCATTTACATGGATTGTGTTCCTCTCCAGCTTTCCCAACATTAGTAGTATTTAGCGAACACTTTTATTTGGACACTTTTTACAAGGACAGGAAAAATCTGGTATTTAAAAAGAAAACAATTAAAGTCAAATTCTGTCATCTTATACTCATCCTCATTTCATTCCAAACCTGTAAGATTTTCATTAATCTTCAGTACACAAATTAACAGATTTTTAACAAACTTTATTGGTTAAGCAAGTTTAGTTGTACTTCAGTGTTTACCATATTTGATGTGTATATGTATGTGTTGATCAATGTTGAATTTTAATAAAAGCCTAAAAGTATTCTGTTCATCATATAAAGCGATTGTGTCTCTTCAGAAGACTCGGATTAAACCTACATATTCATATGGGTTACTTTTTGGATGTGTTTACCTTTTTTAAGCTTGAAAATTTTGGTTGTGTGGCCTTTCAGTGGATGGACAAAATTGATAAGTGAAAATTAAAAATATCTTCATTTGGCTTTGAAAAATGAACAAAAGTCTTGTGGATTTGGAACAACATGAGGGCGAGTAAATGATAACAGAATTTTCATTTTTCGGTGAACTGTCCCTTTAAGTGTCTCGTTCAAGAGCACAATGCGTCATCTTTGTAGGGTCATACCTATAACCCTTCAGTTACCATCTCATATGTTTAATCACCAAATCAAACCACCCCTTTAAAACAATCAGTTGGACTGCACAAAAGATTGTAAGGTCTGTATATGTCAGTGTTCTTCAGCAGGGCACTTCCTGTGCTTCAGACCAACAGGAAATGTAATGGCATGTTATTTGGGTCATCTGCAGTGATATCATGTGTCCCAGTGGAATGCCTCTGCACTGTCATGTCTCTCTCCAAAGCCCAACGAGCCTCTGTTTGCTGTCTTAGCCATGGAAGGTCATAGTCACGCTGTAGTTCCTCAAGCCTTGAGGACGGGAAGTCCTGAGCTTCCTGCCTTTGTCTCAACCCCTGTGGGACGTGTAAGTACGCTAGCATTTGTCTGTTCGGATGTTCAGACGTCTTCACCTGTCACTCTTTCTCCCCTCAACTTTCCCTCCCTTTGTTTTTGTCTGTTTGATATCTTTCCTGATGAACCTGGTGACCCACACACCCAGCCGCCGGAGCGCTGGCCTCTCTGCACACACCCTTCTGCCCACCTTGTAGTCTGACTTCCTGCTCTTATCCCTGCTTGTTGATTCAGCGCTGGGCAGGACGTAGCGCAGGAGGTTGGGGCGCTCCTACAGGAAATGCTGGAGCATGTGGGGCTGTGTGAAGTCAGGGACTACGACTGTGCAGCTGTGTGTTGGCTCTTCCTGTATCTCCCTCAGCGTAGTGCCCGTCGTTCTGCAGTCATCCAAATTCTGCCCTACTCAGCGCTTTCTGTAAATAACCAAACGCTGAGAACCGCGCTCACTTGACTATTACTATAGCAATGCCACTCAAACTTTGGCCCCTCGCAGGAAATGAGCTACAGCCTCCATTGTCAACATCTTTCATGTATTTATTTAGATAAATTCACAGCAGCATGAGAGGAATTAAGGACACAATAGTTGGCGTCCAGCAACTATTACCTTTTTGCTCCATAACGTGCAAGTCTTTTGGACAGTATATAGCAAAATTAATACATAATACAAATATATTTTATATTTTAATTTATGTTTTGGATTTGAAAGAAGCATTTTATGCTCAGTAAGGCTGCATTTATTTGATAAAAATACAGTAAAAACACAAATATTGTGAAATGTTACTATTCATTTGAAATAACTGTTTTCTATTTGAATATATTTTAAAATATAATTTATTCCTGTGATGCAAAGATAAATTTTCAGCATCCTTTCTTCAGTCTTCAGTGACATATGATCCTTCAGAAATCACTCCAATATGCTGATTTGTTGGTTAAGAAACATTTCCTCTTATTAATGTTGAAAACAGTTGTGATGCTTATTATTTTTGTGGAAACTGTGATTTTTTTTTTTTTTCTTTACGAATAGAAGGTTCACAAGAAACATTTATTTGACATTAATTTCACATTTATTTTAAACAGAAATCTTTTGTAACATTAAATGTCACTTTTGATCAATTTAATGTGTTCTTGATGAATTATTCATTCAGTATTAATTTCTTAATTTCTTTGAATGGTAGCTTTAAAAAAAGTTAATATTTGGCATAATAACATATGTGCACACACTAACTGTTCAAAGTAGGGTTAGATCTGTAACACATCTGAAGTGTTTTTATTTTTTTCAATAATATATATGCTGTAAAATAACAAGTATATCACAAGTAATGTAAAAAGTAAAGGAAAAGTTAAAATACAAACAATTCAAACGTTTTTAGTAGGGCTTGGCAAATGGCAAATAAATAAATAAATAAATTATTGATTTTTTTTTTTTCAGAACATTTGACCAATTCTTGATTTTTACAATTTTTAACTAGTCAACTTCAAAATGTAACTACAACATGATTCAAGTAACTTTTTCTTTATTAACCCTCTAGATAAAGAAAATTCTATTCCAAGTACACCACACATGAAGTGAAACAAATGAAACAAATCACTTGTTAAATATCTTTGCAGAAAATACTTATTTTTTCTATGTAAACATGGGTGCGTTTGACTGTTGCTCTCACGTCTCTAGCAGCGTCTCATGCATGAAACGGCATTCTAAAAACGCCTATTCCACTGCCCACGTCACATCTTTGTCAACATAAAAGTGCTTTCTGTGTGAATGGCACCTAGTGATAAATTCTGCTTATGGTCCTTCATAGAGCGTGTCACACGTGAGTGGTTAGATCATTCTTTTCTCTTTACTGTTATCATTGGCATATTGTCAAAGTGTCTAATTCTAACATTTGGTAATATTTCTATTCAAAATCGTGATTCCTTGATTTATAACAAATAAAATTGTGGCAAAACATTACATTAGAATTAATTGATAAATTCTGAAAAATGGCCCAGTGCTGCTTTTTAGCAATTGTAATTTCTCAATGTAATTGCAGTCCAAATGCTATTTATTACTTTGTGGGCATATTTCACTCAGTGTGAGTGCTTTCCTATTCATGTTTGCTAATAAGTGGTGTATCACCCACATTTCCCAAAGAAATTTCCACATTTCCCTATGTGTTGTGGTAAATGATGAGAATAAATGTCTATTTTCACCATATTAAGGGCAATTCACACATTGTTCTAGTAAATTCTCTGGTGAGTTAGGCCTCTCACTGTTCAATTATGGCTCTCGTGCATGCTGTGTTGAACGCGCCCTTCACTGCATCGTTGCCACTGATTAGTTAGTACGCAGTGGTCTGAAGCATGAATTCGACTCATTACCCACAAACCACTAGTTCTGCTTGTGCACAGGAGATTAGAACCCTGTAGTGGATTGAAACAAACGTGTAAAATCTTCAAACGCACAAAATTGTGCACATTATGTTTGGTGACAGTAATGATTTTATTTTGTTAGCGAGCAATAGCTGGATTTTGCAGACGGCACACATTGAGCTTTGAATTTCTAAACTGTTTGCTTGACTCGGTGACTGATGGATTGATGTCTGTGTGTGTGACTGGACTGTCTGCACTGAGATACGGTAGTCAGGGAGATTTATGTATGGGAAGAATAGCTCACAGACAGTGAAAGATGACTGTAGATACATTTTAAGAGCAAAAGCTGAAAGAGCGAGTGATTGAAATGTAAAAAACGGGCCAAGGAGATAGAAACGCTGATAGAGGAGTGATGGATGATGAGACAAAGAGAAAAAAGGTAGATAGAGGGAAGGAAAGGGTTGAGAGTAGAAAAAGATGGTGACAGAAGGTAGAGAAAGCTGTCATTGTCTATCTTAGAAACAAAGCTGCAAAGTTGGTGGAAGAAATTGTTGAGCATAGCAAACAATTCTATGTGTATTAGCAAATGCTAATAAATTGGCTAGACTGAAATAAATGTATATATAAATAAAAATGTATAAAATGAAATGTGTATATATGTGTATATATATATATATATATATATATATATATATATATATATGTGTGTGTGTGTATATAGATATGTATATATATATATGTGTGTGTATATAGATATGTATATGTGTGTATATATATATATATATATATATATATATATATATATATTAGGGGTGTCAACGTTAACGCGTTAACGCATGCGATTAATCAAAATATTTTAACGCGTTAATATTTTTTTAACGCAAATTAATCGTTTGATAAGGTTTGACCCCAAGTTCTTCCCGTCATCGCAGCGCGGAAGGTTATCTATCAGTGTGTGATGAGGTCACAGCGAACCAGTGTTGCCAGGGTAACGTTAGTGCACTAGTGGGCTATTTTGAAAATACAGTCGCGGGAAAAATTACAGAGCCGCGGGTTGTGGTTTTTTGGGCTACTTTTATAATGTACCGCGGCCACCCAAGGTGTATGTAGACAAATAAAAATTAAAATAGATCCTTTTACTAATGTGTATTATAGTTGGAATGTATACCTGGCAACTTAAGAACGGAGAGGCGGCTGTAAACATCACAAACAACGTGAGTTTCAGTCAGAGCACATGTTAAGGCTTTTACACAGCAGAAATAAACATGACAACAGCCACTATAGATTATATAAGATAATAAACACACGATTACGATAGGATATGGTTTGTATGTGATTTTCTTGAGTTGAATGTGTACATCTGAAATGCTAATTTGTGCAGCGATATAAAAGGCAGTAAACAACCAAATTCCACATGTGATCGCAAAAGGAAGTTATTACAAACACTCGATGGTGGTTTAAAGTGAGTTCTGAGTAAAAGTGTACTATTAATCTCATAAATTGTCTTATGAAGCATGATGCTAATATTAGCTCTAATGCACCTGCAGAACAGGTCCAATTCTTCTTCATAATGCATTTTGTCATAATACTTCACGTAAGGTCGCAAAAAATTTTTTTGTTGTATTTATTTAGAAATACTTTTGATAATAGTTGGGTAAATGTATACTGGGATTGAAGCGATGTGGCTTGGTAAACGTTGTATTGCCAGTATAAAGGCTGATAATGGCTGAATAAAAACAAAAGAATAATAAGGATTATGTCTCGTACCTGGCGGAGGTGTGAAAGGTTCTGTTTCCTTAAACTAGTTTGTCATGCATTTCTTTATTTCAACACATTTACAGGTAAATCCTAGTATTTTAAATTTGCGATTAATCATGATTAATCACAGTCCATGACTGTGATTAACGCGATTAAATTTTTTAATCGATTGACAGCACTAATATATATATATATATATATATTATCAATTAAATGAAATTAGAAAATAATGCAAGGTGAATTTTGGAGCCAGTTTTTTTTTTTTGTATGTTGCTTTTATCAAATTATGTAATATAAATGTATATTTCCATTAAAAAGTTTGGATTGGTAAATTTTTTTTTTTTAATGGGTTGTTTAGGGCTGCAACGATTAGTCGACATTGTCGACAACGTCGGCAATAAAAAATTGTCGACAAATATTTTTTGTTGTCGAGTAGTCAAAGTAGTTTGATCTCGTATGGCCTAATGTAAGAGCCTGCAATAATGCGGTTTGACCAGTGTGGCGCTGTAGCGCAAGAGTGTAATTCAGCTCTCCTGGATGCAGTTCAAGAGAAGACGACACACACAGCACTTCAGAGCAAACTCACGAACGAACCTGAAGCTGCTGAGCGGCGTTTGGATGAATCTGTAAATATATGCTGCGCGCTTTCCTCACAATAACGAAATAAACACAACAAAAACTAACAGCGGTGTGAAAGCAGCAGTCAAAAACGCATCTGATTACAGCGATGTGGATGTTTGCACGAGCTCTGCAGTAAAGTCCAGTGAAGTTTATTTATATAGTACTTTATGAAATAGATAGCCTTAAATCAAGCAGCTTTACAGTGTCAGTGTCGCTTTCAGTTAGAATTATAACTTGATTTTCTGTTATAAAGCAGCTCTCCAGTGTGGAGCTAGCTAGTGACAAAATATTTTTATTAGTGGGGGAAAAAAAAGTTATTTCAGTAAAGTGATAGCTTGGTTTGCAAAGATCAAAGCTTGATCTAGCTCAGGACTGTTTTGATTATCATAACCCTATAAGGTATTTTAAGAGAGATTATTTTGTGAGTTTATTTTTATGAGTTTGTGAGTTTATCCAAAAATAAAACGTCTTATCACTTACTTTTATTTTGTTTTTTATCCATATGACTTTTATCCATATGATACATAAAAGGAGATGTTAGGCAGAATGATGTGTAATTCGGTTACTTTTTCATATAGGTAATAGGGGTTGCGCCGACTAATCGACTAGTCGACTTTAATGCTCTGCCATTATGCTTTAAGCTTGACGTCGACTAGTTGCTGGTCCTATAGAGGGTGCAACAGTATATGAAATCTCTGAAGGACTTCCACATTTACGCTGCGTTTCCAAACAGTTAAAATGACAAATAGCCTAAATGCATACTCTGAAAACGCTCCACAAGACGTGTGATTATATTACTGGATGCTCGAAATTGAACGGGAGAATGCATGTTTTAAACAGCTTATAGTACAGGTCAGTTAATCGCCATTCTAATATAATGCGCTGCTGCTCTGTAACGCACACACATATGCTTCAGACAGTAGCACGTACATCCCGCGCAGATCGGGCATGTACAGAATCGTTCAGCGCGGAAATTTGTCAACACTGTTCTGTGATTTCTCAATAAAATAGCTTAGAAACTGAAAAGTTCAAGCATATATTTCTTAATAACTAAATCCCACAGTTTCAGTACTAGTAGAGAGTCGCTGCCAGGTAGAATTAATTCACACACACAATCGCTCTCACTAATGCATTCATATGAATGTAATCTTTACTGTGCTACTTTATCTGTATCTGATTTAGAACAAGCAGCAATCTGTGAGAGATATAACAACCCAAAGACGAAAGAATTTATAAAAATTAGCTGTTATAGGAGCGATAGCCATGTGGGCAGCACTGTGTCATATGCCATAGCTCTGCACAAGTTGTTCGTCACAGCTCCAGACTTATTTGTTCATTAATGGCGTCATCAGTGACTAGTCGACTTCGACTCGACTTTCATCACATAAAAGTCGACTTTAAAAAATCAGAAGTCGTTCAAACCCTAATAGGTAATTACATGGTGAATGAGAGAGTTTCTCTGTCTGATTTATTTTGTGTGCCAAATATATATATATATATATATATATATATATATATATATATATATATATATATATATTTGCATAAATTAATTGTATAATAATTGTAATTACATAATGACTGTCAAAAGCTGAAGTGATTACCGTTATATAATTGTTAGAATATGCATAACACAACATTTTCACTAATTGCAAAAGCTGAATAATTAATGTCTACTGATTAATCAGTGGAATAATCGACGATTAGTCGATTAATCGGTCTAATAATCGTTAGATTAATCGATTAACAAAATAATCATTTCTTGCAGCCCTAGGGTTGTTAGAGTTTTTGAAATAAGATTCTTAGTCTCACCAAAGCTGCATTAATTTGATCAAAAATATAGTTAAAACAGTAATTGTGAAACATTGTTATGATTTAAAATAGCTGTTTTATATTTGAATATATATTAAATTGAAATTTATTCCTGTGATAGTAAAGCTGAGATTTCAGGGGGGAAAAAGTCTCTTAAGCTCACCAAGGCTGCATTTATTTGATCAAAAATACAATAAAAACAGTGACATTGTGAAACATTACAATTTAAAATAACTGCTTTTTTATTTGTAATATATTTTAAAATTTGATTATCCCTGTAATAGCAAAGCTGAATTTTCAGCATTTTTACTCCAGTCTTCAGTGACACATGATCCTTCAGAAATCATTCTTATATGCTGATTTGCTGCTCAATAAACATTTCTTATTATTGTCAATGTTGAAATTTGCTTAATTGTTTTGGAAACTGTGATACATTTCTTTTCAGGATTCTTTGATGGGTAGAAAGAACCATGATTATTTGAAATACAATTTTTTTTGTAACATTATAAATGTCTTTACTGTCCATTTTGATCAATTTAATGCAACTTTGCTAGATAAAATTATACATTTCTTTCAAAGCTTTCAAACAGTAGGGTCTATTTACATTTCATTGGCTACCCTGCTCTCTAGAAATCCACATTGGCCAATGGAAAATCAGTCAAGCACTAGTCGTATCAGTCTAAAGATTAAGGACAGACTTCAGACAGTCAGAAGGTAGAAGAGTTTGATAGAGATGATGCCATGTGAATGGATGGACAGGAGGAGGTCGTCTGATAGAGATGAAGACTTACTTTGCGGCACAATGTACAGTGGTGTCTCACTGAAGACACATGTGGCGGTAGTTTGGCCAATGTGAAAAGGGGAAAGGAGAATCAGCAGGTGGGTTTGACGCTCTAGTACCTGACGTATTTCTACTTGCCAGGTGAGCTGTTGCTCAAAGACTCTAACAACCTTTTGTCGCTTTTCAAAAACCACACACCGCGGACCTCACGCACCCCTTACACAGTCAGCCCTAATCTCTCTCCAATAGCGTGGCCGCCCAGTGGGGGATATAGAGCTCTGTCTGCTGCTCCAGCAGGATGAAATAGTAATAGCGATATTAGATATGACTCCGTGAACAAAGGAGAAAGAATGAGGACTCATTTCCTGTTCGGTTTGTAGTGTTTTTCCACGACAGAGGCAGATTAAAAATGGAGTGCGGAGCTTGTAACAAAAGACCCTCGCGCCCCTTCAAGCAGGCGGCTTTGTGTACTTCAAAACAGCCTGCTAACAATGGCACCAGGCTGGGTAATAAGGGCCCTGACAAAGCCTTATCTCTCCCAGAACTCCAGCTGTGAAGACGAGCGGTTAGCGCGTGCGATAATGCTGTTGTGACAGCGTTCCCCTCTCTGGCTCGTCCTACATAAACCGAGGAAGTCGAACCTAACCGGGATGCTGGTCTCTGCGCTGCTTAATCTCATATCCAGACCTCCTTGTTACTACCTGCATTACTTCCTCAATAAACCTTTGATGTTGGTATCACCAGCCCTCTGAAGTCTCTTGGCCCACGAGGCCTGGTTTCCAGTCTTGGCCTCTTTACGAGTAAATAAAGCCGCTTCCTGAGCGACAAGGTTATGGACGTCAGTCCAGACCCCTTAGTCTTTTACAGCGTCCTCGTCTCAATGGTTTGCTTTCATCTCCACTTAAACAGAATCCATTTACTCATGGACAAACTTTACTCTTAGCCTTTCTGCCTTCCATCGTAGCGATCGTAGAGACGTCTCTTTGTTTAAGAGGTTATTCGAGTGTCTGTGCTTTTACCCCTGTGTTGACTTTAATGATGCTGCGGTCTGCAAGGTGAATGGGCCTTTCCATATGCATGCGTGGGGTAAAAAGTGCACTTTAGCGTGTGTGCCGTAAGCCGAGAGGTTTATCGTACGCCTCATGGGTCTCTCGTAACCGCACGCGTGGCTTTTTGAGACATCATATTAAAAGGGGAAATGTATTCGGCTCCTAGTGAAGAGGTAATTGGGCCTGATGAAAGGCACTGGGTATTTGTTGATGCACAAACCTGATTATGATCAGGGTATGTGCTCCATTTGGTGAAATGAAGTCCATACTGATGGCTTTGTTTAGTAAAATCCAGAGCGAGATTGCCAAATGGTGCATATGCACTACTACTGCTATGTTGAATGTTTAGCATATGATCACAATGATTTTTGCGGGCGATGGATTTAAGCTAAATTTTAAATATTGTGTTTCTTTTAATTCCTTGCTTAATTCTTTTAATTTATTTCACGTTCACAAATGTATCAAGTATGAGAGCGATTTGAGATGATTTTTTCAAAAATGACTTCTCTATACTGTTTTCCAGTTTTTTTTTTTATTGTTTGAATTTGATAATCTCTACTGTTCTTCCTCTCCCTCTTCTGACTTCTTGCCTGATACTTTATTTGCCTTGAATCTGATAAAAACATTTTGAACTCTTACACACCTCATAACCTTGTTAAATTTATACATAATCTCACATCATAACCGTGAAATGATTTTAAAAAAGAAATTACACATTAAATGTGAAATTAAAACCATTAGAAGGGAGCAGCGAGTCACTGTCTTAACAAGTGAGTCACTTGAATCGTTTAATCAGCCGATTCGTTTAAAGTGCCCCTATTCTGCCATTTTGAATATTGCCATTTATGCAGTGTGTAATGTAGGTGTATGTAAATACAAACAATCAGCAAAGTTGTAAAGCCAAAAGGGCATGATAAATAAAGCTTTTGAATCGACTCTGAACAGCATAAATGAGTCGTTAGTAATTCGAATCCCACACATTTACATAATACGGTCCCGAGTTCTACGTTAGCCGGCTGCGAACAGTTTGACCCCGCCCTCAAACACGTCATTTTATTGACGACTGCTGCTCTAACTTCTGAAAGTTCATTGCGGGATTCACAAAACTCTTTAAAGATGGCTCAGTACCCAGTTTATTTGGACCAGCTGGCTCCACTGATTCACAACCTGTAAGTATGATTAATAATAGATGTTTATATTTTCTATTGAGCGTTCAAAATATAGAACTGTAGCAATGGGTGTATAATTTCTGACACACGCTGTACACGGTAGACCAGACTGGGCCCTCTGACCAATGAGTGGAGTACGATCACAGAAGGAAGGGGTTTTGAGAGACTGAATCTTAGAACTGCTTTGAACGAATCGTTTGAGAATAGTTGAAATATGAGGTGATACAATATAATATGAGGTTAAATGCATATTTTGAGAAAACGGAAGCGTTATTTCACCTTGCATGCATGTAAACTTATTGTAGGAGACTCCCAAAACAATATTAGGAACCTTAAAAATGGCATAATAGGGGCACTTTAACAAAGCTAAAATGTTTGCTTTTAATTTATTTTAATTTTTTTTAAATAATTTGCTATAAATATTTTAATTTACAGTCAAATATAGTTAAATGTAATGTTTTACTGCATTTGTTTTTTAAAACGATTTTATTTTATTCTATTTTTTAATTATCAAAAATAGCTGTATTACCCAGTCCTGTCCAGTACTAGCAGATCCATCAATCAGAAGGATGTTGAAAAATAGAAAAATAAGTCAAATATGACAGTGGAGCAGAATTAGGGATAAACGAGAGAGAAGTCTCTGAATGTGAGTTTGGGATGTGCTGTGGGTGATGGTGGGTATGAGTGTAATGATGGTACGACTCTATCCCACACCTTCCTCTACCATCTGCCGTTCTCTCTTAATGCATGTACAGGATGTACTACAAAGACATCTCACCATCACCCCCCACACACACGCACACACACTTCACTGTTCTATTCACCACCTGCTCACTGCTGAAAGGTGTAGAGTGCTTCCCAAATGAAAGAATCATTTTAAAACATACTGGAGATATAGAGCACAATGACATGAGCTCTCTCTTGCAAGATTATTTTTCCCCCATCAGAACCGGGCCTTTGATCCACACCCAATAAAAGCCTCCATGGGCCTGAGCCATGTGCTTTTGAGTGTATTCACAGGATTTGATTATCAGCGCCAGCGAATCGGCATTACAGAGGATCTGCTTAGTTCTATACAAAAGCCCAACCAAGCTTTTACTGTGCTTTCACAGCAGTTTGTGGGTTGGACATGAGTTTGGTTGACGTGAAAGAGGTTTTCCAAACTCAGGTGCTCTTATAATGGCGATCTGGAGTGCGGTGAATTATGGTTTGCAGTTGGTATTATCAGTTCATGGAACTGAACCCATCTGATGACAGAATTTGCATCCTTGGTTGATCCACCCTTATTGCTTGTCTCTGAATAAATTGGCTTTGCAGAGCAGCTTGCATTTTTCACAACTCTCCGAATATATCCACAAACACATGTTTTGTGAGTAAAGTTCTTGTGAGAAATCCATTGGGACAAAAACATGAATAGATCAGTGCAGCTGGCATCACAATTCACTTTTTTTTTTAAATCATAGTTTTTGTCTAAGTATTTTGCATATTGTCTGTTTAAATATCCTTTAAATTTAATACATTTTTTGTCACATTTATTCATGTTTGTCAGTTTTACTCTGACTAATACTAAAATAGCACCTAATTTTAGTTGATGATAATGTTAAACCAAATATTTAAAGATTTTAAATATTAATTAACACACATAATCAGCATTCAACAAAAACATGAATACTGTCCGTGCCGAAAACCTGATCTCTTGAAATAGCATTATAAGTTCACTGTTGTAACACAGTAGTGTGAATTCTTTGTTTAGTTATTCATTCTCAGTGCACATTGGCTCGCTTCTGGCATCACTATGACCTCACCGGCTCAGGACGAGCAGATACCCATCTGGCCTTATGTCTCAGTGAGTTCATGTCTGACCAGTGCAGCTTGCCGACACTCCCTCGCATTAAATCCTCCTTTTCCCTGAAGATCCCCAGCATGCCGGCAGGCCGGTCGGCTCTCGGCTCTGTTTATCCAGGCTTTTGCAGTGCTTACAGATCTGCTGCAGCTAATACCAGCCCAGCTGCACTCACTTATGTAGTTGGATTGTGTTTTGCATAATATCTAATACTGTGTCAATTATAAAGAGACAGTAATAAGACTCAGGGTAATACAATATTTCTTATTTTTCTGGATTGTGTGTGAATGACAGCACTATACTTCTTGCTGGTGGTTAATGAAATTAGTCTCAGTTGAATGTACATCTTTGTCGGAAAGGAATGGAAATGCCTGCAGGCAAAGAAGACCACTGGAATTTTCTTGTGCAGTGATACAGATGAATTTGTTGTTTGTGTGTGGAAGGTACACAATTTCCTAATTTTTTATGTTTAATAAAGCAATGTATAATTCCCTATGTGCCATAACGCATTACGGAGATGAGATCACCCAGTATAACTGTTGGATGAAAATAATTCTGTAGCTGTAGGAAAAGTTGTTTTGAGAGTACAGACCAAAGAAAATATTATTTTTAAATAGACCAAAAAACATTTTTAGATGGAAGGTGTGCTGAACTGACCATATCCAGAACATTAGAATAATCTTCCTTTTTCTCTCTGAGTCGTAAAATATCATGACCACACTTGGCTTTTTGTCCATATGCTGTTTATGTCCACATTCTCTATATTATTCACCTGTGGGTGCACACTGAGTGTTTGTAACTATGTCTGTGTGGTGTTAAAAATTGTCTGTAAATTATGTAGTTCATTGGTATGGCTCCCTTGTGATGGGTTTGATACACAGGCATCCAGGCAACAGACGTGTCTCTGATGCAGGGCCCAAGTGAAGTCTCAAATTCCTTATGTTAATAGTTCATTAGGGGCCAAGCACCAAAGGTGTGAAGGCACCGTATGTATCCATTAGTTTTCTTCTTTTCCTCCTCCTGCTTTTTATTTTTCTGCTACTTTTGCTTCTGCTATTGAGTCTGTAGCAGCCCATAGACCTGCTTGTGGGAAAGTTATGAAATTTGGCACACAGATAGAGGGCAGTCTGAACATTAACCATTGCGAATTTGGAGTCTCTAACTCAAACTCTCTAGTAACACCAACAGCTCAAAGTTGCACTCATGTTTATGCTAATTGCATTTGAACCATATGTTATTTTTCCTCCTAATCTTAAGCTCATGCCGAGTCAAACGCATACTTAAATTTAACGGGTCAAGATTTTTTACAATTTTTAATTATCCGAAAAACCTACTTTTTTCGAACTCATCCTAGACAGTTTGTCTTATTTTCACCAAAATCATCTTCTGACCATGCTGGCAAAAAGTTATGGAATCCAAGTTGATTAGTCAAACTGTTCTCGAAAAACACTTGAACAAATTTGACAAAGAGCATGCCAAAAAGGATGTGAGGCTAGATCTTCCCAACATTTTAGTGTATTCAAACCAAATTTGGTGTGGGTTTAAACAACCATGACCCGAGATCATAGTTATTATTAATAGTAGTAGAAGTAGTAGTTTTTGTAGTAGACCAATATATATCACCAGAGCTGATGTAACAGCTGATATTTTCCAATTTTTAATTATCAGCATCAGTAAATGTATCAGACTTTTATTTTAATGTCAGTGACTGTGCGTCAGACCTCCTGTTGTCCTACATGAGTTTACTGTCTCTGTTTAACAGTTCTGTCTATTAAATTAATTAATAAATAAAGTTCTGTCTGATAAATTATTACCATCAAAAAAGTCAGTATCGGTTTATTCATTATTCACAACAAGCTCACTGTTCACGGAGTCTGTAGTTTCGAATCCAAGTCAAATCTTGCTTACAAGTCTTAAGTTAATTTTTAGTGATTTAAGTGCAACTTGAATCATATCTTAATATGACTGGAAGTTATACATCACAGCTACAGGCCCTCAGCACTGTTTGAACAAAATGTTTGCTTAGTGTTTTTTTTACATGGCGAGAACATCAAGAGAATCAATTCAGCTCTTGTTTAACATCGCATCATTGATTGTCCAGGAGTGTCTCTCTCACTCCCTCTTTAACAGTCTCTCTTTGTTCCTTCCTGTTACCAGACTCTGATAAAACGCCTGGTTTTTGTCTTTTCAGTCTGTTCAACACTAAAGAAACTAAAGTGACCATTAAAGCTCAGTGTGTGTTTGCTGCATTAACCGTCTGTCACAGACTCTCTCTCTGGCCTTGAGTCTTGATTTCCTGAGGCCCTATGGGCAAACCAAAGGAGGGAGTTTGAGCGGATCAATGACAGATAGACTAACAGTGAAGGACGATGGCTTTGCTACCACATTTCCTCTTCCTCATCCTTCCTTCCCCCTTCCATGTTTTAAATCAAGAGGAAATGACTGGAACAATCACCAAGGTTTCCTTTTTCTGTATTCTCCTCATTTCAAGAAGGTACAAACTATGCATTTGGCACTGTTACCACTGTTATGCCTTGCATAGATACACAAGTGTTGGAGTCTGTTACGAACTCTAGAGAGCTGCCTACCTAGATAGCATTTTAGGCATCACTTGTACACTCCAGATGAGACTGCTTCTCCAAAGAGTAGGAAACTGATGTTTAAATTAAAAAAAAAAAAAAAGATAATGACATATTGGGTTACACTTATTAGAACAGTGTTTCCCAAGTGTTCCCTGTTATTAACACCAAAGAAATGTTCCTGGTAGTTCATATTATAATAGGTAACATTTAGCATTATCATTAATTTTGCTAGAGGGTCATTATTCCTGCAATTAATTTTTAAACTAAACTCATTTGGTACTGTGGGTGTAAAACTGATTCTCAGACTTTGAGATACCTGAGCTTGTTTGTCTTTTGCAAATTTTGACAGTTGTGGGGGCAGTCATGCAGAAACTTTCCAAAAGCAAGACCTAACGGCAAATTTATTTGGAAAAGAAATTCCAGAAGGGACGTTTAACAAAAGTGAGATTGAAATATCACCCAAGCTTGACAAGTGTGTACTATCACCCACAAGCAAAGCACGTTGTCATTTGTACAAGACCTATAAAGAGGCTGATGCAACAGCCAATGGCAAAAACATCATTGTAAGGTTTAAATCCATAAAGTGCTGGAAAAATGTTTGCAGTGTTTCATTACTGCATAATTCTAGAATCTTATGCAATTTGAGAAATATAGATTGTTATTGTGATTATGCCAAAACTGCATGTATTCTGTTGTCAATTCTGTGTTGTATTGGCAGACGTGTGATTGAAAGAGAATGAGAGCGAGTGTTGCATTTTTTTTTTGCAGAAGAGAGAAATACAAGTGAGAGGTTTCAGAAATCAGCATCTTTCCATTATCTTCATATGATTATGAGATTATGAGTCATGAGATTTAAAACACACATGCAAGTTGTGTTTCTGTTTTGTCTGTGTATAAACAAAGCAGAACTGAAATCTTTCCAAGTACACCATGGTTGGAACATGGCAGTCACATTTACCACTGTTCTGCAAATTTTCACATGCAAAATCCGTTCATTTCAATAGAAATCTACATCTGGAAAAGATTTCGCAACAAGTTCAAGTTAGTCTCACACTGACCAGCAGAAAGCAACTTGGTTTGAAAGTGACTGTGAGCTTTGCTTCATACTGTACATTGCTACACTGTTAACCATAGAAATTGGACCTTTTTGCCTTTGAAGGTTCAGCAAAATTGAGCACTTTTAGTTTAACAACATGCTAACACCTGACCCTTGATCCTTTGGTATAAACTGTGAATGTTAGCTGAGTCTCTCCAGTGAGGAACAGTATTTATGTGGTGACTGTTGTGTGCTGTTCAAATCGGTCACTCCTGATCAAGGTTTTGATGCAGAGCTAGCGTGTGTTTGTGGATTTATTTTCCTTGATCTCAAAGCTTAGATAAACCGGTGGGATGGTGTCTTGCTTTCTCTCGGTCATTAGTAGCAGCAGTCGGCTCAGACTGATGAATCTGGGCATGCCACCATTCCTGTGGCTGGCTGAGAACGACGACTGCTGAGACTTGTAGCCCATTAAGAGGATTGATACATGGACATTCTCAGTAGGAAGTGATGAGGTTGGCTAACCCTACATGTTCACTGGTGTGAGGTGGGTGTAGCATGAGCAAGTGTTTCCAATTAATTCTGTATGGTAACGACAGGATAGCTCAGGGGATTGTAGGATTGACAGTAGAGCATCAAAATTTTGTAAATGCTGCGCTTGCATACAGTGAAAAACACCTGGTTGCAGCTAAAATCTGTGTAAGACGAAGGGAAGCTAAGTTTGTGATTTTTTTCCGTTTGTAGCAGATAGTGCTGGATTTTCTTAATGCATATATTTGGGTCAATTACATAAGAGTAATGCCTGCAATAAAGTGGTGTTATTTTAGTACCACTGAGATACTATTACAGTTTTTATTAACATTTTGAATTTGTTTCTATTTTATATTTTCTGCTTTCATTTTAATCTTTTAGTAATTTAGGTTTTAGTAATTTAGTTGTTTTTTTTTTTTTTTTTTTTTTACTCATGGCTTTTAATGGCTTTTAATAGTTGTTTTTATAATGTATATAGGCCTATAGTTTTTTTTTTTTTTTTTTTAATTATTTTATTTGTGTTAATTTTAGTTATTTAATCCATTAAGTTAAACTAAATGAAAATGAGCAATATTGCCTTGGCAACTCTCTGAAATAAGTATTTTATTTCAGTAAATGTTTGTTCCTTTTCAGTGAACATATATATATATATATATATATATATATATATATATATATATATACTTCTAGATAAAAAGATAAAGACACAAATCTATTTAAGGTAGCAGTACCAAGTTTTTATAAATGTTCTCTGTACTATGATGGTTTTATATGGCTTTGAAGGAAAAAAAAAAAAAAAGAAAAGAAAAAAAATGGCCCCCCAAATAATTTAGAAAGTTAATAAATGTATAAATGTAATGGATTTAATGTATTTTAATAAATTAACTCTTTCTCTACCAGCGTTTTTTTTTTTTTTTTTAAGTTGCCAGCCACTGCCAGCATTTTTGATCATTTGATCAATGTCACCCAGAATATTTTGTTGATGATCAAAACATAGATGGAATAGATTACTTCCATCAACAAATCCAAAGCTTGCACGGTCCTATACCACTTCTTGGATCATCATATCATTTGGTAACATTAGGCAGTTTTGATTTATATGCTGTGTAATGCTTGATGATCACGTTATTTTACATCTGCTTACATATGCAGTCGCTTGTTTCTTCTGCTTCGCCATGTTTTGATCCAGTTGTTCAATACTCTTTAAGTTGATGCGTAATTGCGCCTCCTACCATACACCAGTGGCAGGGAAGCATTGTCTAACAAATGACGGAAAATACCGTCAATAGCAGGGAAAGAGTTAATCGAACCAAAACAGTCATGTCATTGGCCTGCACATATAATTGTCATCTTCTGTTCTAGAACCTTGTCAATGGATGTGATCAGATGATCGGCAAGGCATTTCCTTTAGATTTTGTAACACATTCCCACAATCCTCCCATGTCTGCATTTTCAGAACTGTTGTGGTCAAAAACAACCAATTCCTTGGCTGTAGCTTCGTAATTCCTTGACGTGGATATCTGTTCCAAACCAAAGCACAAGTTTCTTTTGAAAGGCACATGCATCTGTTTTTAAGCCCTTGCGTGCTTCCTTGAAAATCCCAAGTGAGTATCAGAAAATTTTTACTCCCCAGGTGGGAAAGTTATACATCACACGTAATTGACAGTTTTCCACAAAAGGTCTTTTTGTGCTGTGTGTTTGTTTGTGGGGGTGGCCTTACGAAGCTTTGTTTACTGTAGTCATTGTAAAGCGTTCACTCACAGAGACCGCAGAGATCCGATGGCATCCCGATTCCCTGGAGAACCTCCTTGCTTCCTCTTCCTGTCCCCACCAAACACACATACGGTGTCTCTGTCTCCCTGGAGCGCAATAATTCTGAGGGACCTGTCTGTTCGCTCTCAAACAATAGAGACAGAAGCCTAAATGTGTTTGTGAGTGACTGACACAGAGAGAGAGGTTATGAGAGACGGCGTGATTTCCTGAACGAACAGCTGCGGATCTGCTCATCCTTAAGCCCTCAGAATGTCATTCGCCGCTGTACCTATAGATGACGGTGATCCATCTGCTTCGGCTGATGACATCATATGTCTTGTTCATCATTAAGACGCTTTCCACAGCAGAGGAACAGATGTTGAGTATGCAGATTAGACAACGCAAGCCTAAGACATATAGATGGTGCTTATTCAAACACTTATGCCCTTTGTCAGAATTGCAGTTTGAATCACTTTGCTTGTCATAATGATTAAAACAATAAAGCTTATTGGAGAAAGACTTGTGCTGGAGACATATGTCTCACACAGGGGTACACGCTGACTGATAAACCCTTTCTAGCTGGGAAAAATGGCTGAAGGAAATGCGATGTGGCATTTTGATTCAGAGCGGGGTCCTGGCAGGGGGCTCGGCTGTGAAATATCATGACTGTTAGCATACAGGAGCGCTGCTAGCTGTACACACAGCAGGCTTTATCCCTGTGATTTCCCCAGCTGATAGACTAGCTTTGTCTTCATTCAGAACCACACACGGCTGGTCTTACGGTCGTTCATTACTCAAACACACCCGTAGATGAACAAATGGGAGGTTGGTTAGTCAGATAAAGCTCGCACGTGTGTTCAGGTCATTTGAAAATGGCTTTGTTTTGCATGTTTGAACAGTTCCGTCACGTACAAGTTGGTCACTCTGGCATTTGGAAGTTAGTTTGAGGGCATTTAGGCCATCTACTCAGGGTTAAATTCCTTAAACCCCTCGCTTTTTCCTCTCTTGCCGATGACACACGGTCAGCGGTATTTTGCAGTCTTCACAGAAATTCTCAGAGTTGCTGAGTCGAGCGTGTGTTTGTGAGTGCGTGACACTAATACTTTCAAAACCCACAATCCCACAGTAAACAGAGATAAACCAGGCCTTGCTGACCCACACATACTCCGTCTTAGCTGGCCTTCTCAACCCTGTTCATTCCAGTAATAATATTTTGTAATATTTACAGTTCTCAAGGTTTCTGTCAGGTCTAGGGATTCTGTACACTACTGTTTGTGCATCACATGTCTCTCATGTGGTATCTGGTGGGACGAGGGGCTTTTTTTTTGTTTTTCATTTTTTTGCTTTTCATTTTTTTGCTTATAGCATTTTATTTTCTGAATTCTATTTATAATCTTTGCCAAAATGTATTACACACTTAGTTTTACAAGACCATTTTGCATCCTCTCTCTGAATTAAACAGCCTGTTTTTGTTACTGTACCTTCAAGACTATTTGTTTACATTATATGTATTTACAGTGTTGAACTAGTTATATGTAACGGAATTGCGTAATTTAATTACAAAATAAGTGTAACTGTAATCTGTTACGGTTACTGAGAAAAGTGTGTAATTAATTTAAAGTTACTTATGAAAATGTTAAAGATTACAAAGGGGGTTACATCTGAATGTTTCACAAACATACAAATTTGATTGATTTCTTTCCCAAATTGCACTGACTACTTTAAAATATGAGATGCCAATGTTTCAGGAGTTTAGGACACAGAATAGGATACATGCTTATTTGGTAACTGTTTTATTTCCTATGCTTTATTTTTTTAAGATTAATTGTTTTTTTTTCCAAAGTATTGTTAGGTGCAAGTGTTTCCTGTCATAGCTATGCAAAGATTTGATTTCAAAAGCAGCATCATAGCCATTAAGCTATTTCTTGTTATGATTTCAAATCAGTATTTAACCTCAGAACAATCTCAAAGTAAAAAGAGGTGCTAATGTCTGATTTTGTGGTGGTTGTGCACTTCAAAATTAAATTATTATAATCTTAGTTCAGGTGTAGAAGGATTTTGAAAGTTTGACAGTAATCAGTGTTGAATTCTACTGTAAGGTTAAGCCTGCCTGTTTTAAATGTTTGGAAATGATTAACATTTGAAAACATTTGTTAGAAATTTAGAAAAGTAATCAAAAAGTAATCAAATGTAATTAGTTACATTACTTTAATAATAAAGTAATTTATACAGTTACACTACTTACATTTTAAACAGGGTAACTTGTAATCTGTAACCTAATACTTTTCCAAAGTAACACTGTGTATCAATTCAGTTTTTGTAGTCAATTCAGTTTTATTTGTATGACGCTTTTCACAAGACACATTATTTCAAAGCATCTTTACAGAATATCACAGTATCTTCATTCCTTGTAGTCACATTTAGCAGATTAGTCAAGATTAATCAATTTAGCAGATTATTCAGATTAATCAAGCAGTTGAGATTTGCTACGTACTATACATTGCTTTACATGCGTATACTATATATATGCAGATAAAGTTCGACATACTATATATCTAACTTAAAATTTATCACTGAGCAAAATATAGTTTATATTTTGTGACAATATAAACAATCAAGCAGTTGATATTTGCTATATTATATATAGTGTAACGTGAATATACTCTGTGTATACAAATAAGACTGGATGTACATATATCCTACTTTAAATATATTGCTGGGTGATAATATAGTTTACATTTTGCAACAATATAAACAATTAGGCAGTTGAAATTTTCTATATGCTATATATTGCTTTACATCAGTGTACCGTATACATGTGAATAAAGTTGGATGTATTATATATCAAACTTTGAATATATATTGCTGGCTGATAATATAGTTTACATACTACGGAAGTTCTAAGCGGCCATGCATTATTATTTTTTTTCCTTCTTGTTTTCTCGTAATCATGACTTAATTTTCTCGTGATCTCGACATAACGAGTTGTTTTGTCGTGATCACGACTTAATTTTCTCGTGATCTCGACATAACGAGTTGTTTTGTCGTGATCACGACTTAATTTTCTCGTTATCTCGACATAACAAAAGTTGTTTTGTCGTGATCACGACTTAATTTTCTTGTTATCTCGACATAAAAGTTATGTCGTGATCACGACTTAATTTTCTCGTTATCTCGACATAACAAAAGTTGTTTTGTCGTGATCACGACATAATTTTCTCGTTATCTCGACATAACAAAAGTTGTTTTGTCATGATCACGACATAACAGGAGTTGTTCTCTAAGTTACACAACTGTGCCAACAGGTGGCAGTGTAGAACTAAAAATGACTGAATGGGACCTGTATACTGTATATCCACCTTACTGTACATGTTCGGGACAGAGTAAGGACCTCTCCGTGATTGCTATAATTGCAGGTCATTATTGACATTTAATTAACTTATAAATGTTAAATAGAATAGAAATGAATAGAAATGATTATTTTTGCTTGAAAGTGTATGTGTTATCGTTACGTTCTTACTGCTGCACGACTGTCACTACCACAATAACGTTCAGTGAAACTTATTGCTTATTAAAACCAATGTTGAGGTCACTGTATAGTATTCTGTTTGCAACCTATAGGCTATCTTTATTTGTGCATCTTTGAAGTACACGATTGTTAGTTAAGCGGGGATAATGTTGTGTTTATGTAGAACGCGCTAAAATTTGTAATGTGCATCTTTGTCCTTATTTTTAATCTTTATTGTTAATAAATATGTATTGATAAGAAATGTGATTTATATATATAAAAATGTGTATAAGCTAATTTAGTTAAGCGATGTTATACAGTGTTGTAATATTTTCTACATTTCTTTGTAGGAAACCACACACACACACACACACACACAAATAAACACTCTTTTCAAACAGCATCCCAGGCTTGTAAGGCACATATCAATCACAACACATCCTACATGACTAATAAAAATCACAAAAAATTATATATCATTTTATTTCAAAACGAATGAGGAAAACAAAGTGAGTTGAATCCGAGTAGCTTTAGAACAATTCTCTGCATTCTTCTGAAGGCGCACCTGCGCTTTCGGTGTTGAATGCTCTGATGTTAGACCATTTAAACATGTTAATTACACAAACAAAATGTTTAGCATACTCTGGAAAAAAATCAGCAGTGATTGATTAGCCTATATTTGTTTATTGTAGATTTTATTAGTACTACGCGAAGCGAAGAAATATCCATAACATAGGCTACAGTATAAAAGAGCGCACGGTTATCTGTCGATCAGATGCGCTTCAGAGTTACGTTCGTTACTATAGCAACAGTAGACTCACGACGCATTGTGTTCAATCAATCATTGTAAAAAAATAAAAAAATAAATAAGTAAAATACACTTTCGTTATGTCGAGATCACGAGAAAATTAAGTCGTGATCACGACAAAACAACTTTTGTTATGTCGAGATAACGAGAAAATTAAGTCGTGATCACGACAAAACAACTTTTGTTATGTCGAGATCACGAGAAAATTATGTCGTGATCACGAGAAAACAAGAAGGAAAAAAAATAATAATGCATGGCCGCTTAGAACTTCCGTAACATACAGTATATTGCTGGGTGATCATATAATTTATACTTTGTGATGATATAAAGATTTAGTCTAGAGATGACAAGGCTGCTACTGGAGTGATGAAGGTAAATGCCATAGTAGGATTACACACAATACAGAGATGGCAACATATTAGCTGACATTCTGACTTAAGAACACATGGTGCAACAAAGTTAAATAGAGAATTAGTTACTAACTATCTAGTATTTACTACTCCATGCAGGAGACAGCAGGAAGGCTGAGATCTGTGCAGCTGGTAGTTGCTTTAAATGGCTTTTTGGACTGGGAAGTGAGCGTTAGAGTATGATTACATGATACACCAAACTATTATATATAAAAAGAGCAAGGACAATCTTTTTTTTGAAGATATGTCCCATTGAATGTACATGAATGAGCAGACACTATGCCATTATATAGATCAAATACATACTTCTTTTAGACCTTTTTAAACCCATTTTCTCCTTCATTTGCTCTCCTTCATTCTTCTCGGCAAAGAAAGCCTGTTCCCGTGGTGACATAAAAATAATTTTTACCACGCAGATATAATAATGTCATTTTTTCCCCTCCGTTTTTATTAACATTCATTTTAAAACAAACTTTTGCTGAAGAGATGTACAGGTAATTTTAGCATCATTATGGAAAGAGAACAGACAAAGAGAAAAGAAAGGAAATGGGGAAAAGCGGGAGGGAGAATGCAGCGGGGAGCTGAGTGTGTGGACTCCATAATGGAGAATGGATTATGTTTCTAAATGACCCCATTGCCATCACAGGCAGAAAAGAGGCATGAAAAGGTTGAGCTGTTCTCTGCTAAAATATTGGGCTTTTTATGTTCGAATGGAATGACCTGTCTTCTTCCTCGTCTCATTCTCTTCCGTCATTGTTGTTTTCCCGTCAGAAAGAGGAGCAGGCCCGCTTGCTGCTGTCTGAGGAAGGGAAAGAGCAGCTGATGTTTGAGGTCCCTCTCAATGATTCGGGCTCAGCTGGGTTAGGGGTCAGCCTGAAGGGTAATAAGTCCCGTGAGACCGGCGAGGACCTGGGTATCTTCATCAAGTCCATTATCCATGGAGGAGCAGCTTTTAAGGTAACACATCACATTTACATTTTTGTGTATATATATATATGTGTATATATGTATGTATGAATGTGTGTGTGTGTGTGTGTATATATATATATATATATATATATATATATATATATATATAATTAATTTGAACTTTAATTTGAATAATAATCCTGCAGTAATCAATAAATCCACTTTCATTTCAATAGGTAATATGTCAACACTAAATGTGTTATATGTCAAAACTTGTCAAGCATGAAATATGAATGTCCCTTCATGGTTTCAACTTTCCACCTTTCAGATAACAGCACAGATCTATTACAAAAAACAAAAACAAAAACAACAACAACAAAAAACTTTACAGTTGCCCTAAATATGAATTTCATTACATACATCATAACCATCTGGTCCCACACTAACCATGTTTTTGTCTTTTTTTAAACTTTTATTCAGCAAGGATGATTAAAATTGACCAGTAAAGACTTTTGGATTTTTATTTAAAATAAATGCTCTTGTTTTTAACTTTATAAAAATGCTATTCTTTTCCAACTTCTTTTGGTTTCTTAAGAAACATTCAAGCAAGAAAATTCTGCTTTTCCATCACAGGTTAAATTACATTTTAAAATACATTCAAACAAACAAACAACAACAACAACAACAAAAAAACATGAATTAATATGTAATATTTCACAGTATTACTGTTTTTATTGTATTTTTGATCAAATAAATGCAGCCTTGGTGAGAATAAGAGACTACTTTCAAAAACATAAAAATGAATGAATGAATAAATAATAAAAAAAAGAATGAATGAACGATCTTACAGATCCTATAATTCTGAACAGTAGTTTACTTTGTCTTAATTTTGAACACTATAATTATGGTTTAGGAAAAAAATAAAAAGAAAGCAAAGAAAGCAGTTCTTAAGTGTAGTTTAAGTGTCCAAATACTTTTTGGGGCCATTATCGCTTAAGATGTCAGAGAACAACGTCAGAAGAATGGCATCATTCATAGAATGAGAGCGGAAATAAGATGTATTAATAAGTAAAATATGCCTTTGAAATGTTTTTTCATGACTGAGACACTCGTGAAGATCTAGTAGATGTCCTCACAGCCAAACATGGCTTTAGGGTTGTGAGTTGAGACTGTAAATAGGTCACGATCCCTGTTAGCTACTCTTGGCATGTGTTTTGGTTCCCTTGACCTCTGACCTCTGCCCCCTCCACTGAATAGGGTTTCATTTGACCTTAACAGACGGGATCAGGACTGTCAGCAGGGGTGCTGAGTGGACCCTTCTTGAGTATTTCTATAGGCTCATCTTTCTGTCTGTACTAACATGTTTTTTTTTCCAGCTGCACCTGTTCATTTTCCAGTTTCACATTTGGTCACATGGTATTGACGACAGATTGGGTGTTTATGCCCATTTGGTTAACTAACATTAATCTCGATTATATGGATTTTTGCAGGTGTTCAGATGATTGGAAATCTGCACTCTGTGTTTTTTTTTTTTTTTTTCTTTACCGCAGGATAAGTGACATGATGTCTGTACATGAATGACTCAATGGGCTGCACAGATTTCATGTGAACCAGTCTCAATAAAATTCTTCCAGCTACTGCTTTGCTCAGCCAAGTGAAAATGTGCTTGTCAGACATGTGGATTTGTGTGTGTGCCTGCCCAAAGCATTCACATTCATGTGCGCGGGTGTGTGAAGTTTACTTGTGAAGATAAGAGTTTGATTTGCACCTGACTGAAGCATCTCCTCGCTCTGCTTTGTCAGGCCTTTTGCTTGGAAAAGCTGCTTTTGGCTTTCGGAGGTTGTGTAGCAAGAAAATAACTTCTTAAATCTCTATCATTCTGAAACTTCAGAGTCAGATCGTCCCGTTGAGAGGGGGGTGGAGGGAGCCACAGCAAGGTTATGCGTGTGAGTTCTCATACTTTAGTCTCAGTACAGTGGAACTCTGGGTAACAAGTTGCTAATTCTCCATCCAGTCCCCAGTGAGAGAGTTCAGAAACAGTAGACCGCTGCCTGTGTTAGCTTCAGCTCATTAATGCTAATTAAAAACTCTCCAAGCCCATGTTAATGAGTTGGAAGCATCCCGAGTCTGTGGGTGGGATGCATCTTCTCCCCAGAGCCGAAGTGGGAAGGCAAGAAGAGGGTAGGGTGAACAGCAGTGTCTACTTGCAAAGTTATTGTTAACTTGCACTTACAAAACTGAGGGAAATGCCATGTGGTAGAAGTTATATTATGTACTAAACATGTCCTACAGAATTTTATCCTTTTGTACTTCTGTTTTTCAACACCATTGATTTGGCCTTGGGCTCATTTCAGCAGATAAACTATTTTCAAATCTGGTTAGTTTTTAGTTTCAGATGAGTTAGAAATAAAGGTAACACTTTAGCATAAGGACCAAATCTCACTATTAACTAGTTGCTTATTAGCATGCCTATTATTAACATATTGGCTGTTTATTAGTACTTATAAAACACACATTCTACATGACCATATTCTACATCCCTAATCCTACCCAATACCTAAACTTAATAGCTACCTTACTAACTATTAATAAGAAGCAAATTAGGTGTTTATTGATGCAAAAGTTGTAGTCAATGGTTTGTTAATATCAAGAATTGGACCTTAAGATAAAGTGTGATTGAAATCAAAATAGTTTTTTGATATTCCCAAGGGTTAACAAAAGTGAAAGGTTTCCCACTTGTATTTTTATTTATTTATATTATATTATTTTATAGTTTGTGTATGGAATGTGCTACACAAATATGTACTAGTATGTAGTAGTAGTAGTAATAATTCTCATTTAATAGAGGCAACGCTGTATTTATGTAATAAATACACAACAACAATACTACTACTAGGGTTGGGCATCGAGAACCGGTTCCAAATTTCCAAGAACTGGGTATTCGATAAGGCACGTGCTTTTCGATTCCGCTTAATGATTCCTGCGTTCGCATTTTAATGTGACTTTAAACTATTTAAGCGCAGGAAGGGAAAGAACTTGCACACTGTTTACCTGCAGCGCACACATCTGAAGCGCAAACACAGAGAACAGCGGCTTTGACAGTGGTCCCGATGCGGGTTCCCGACCTGTGTCCGTTCTCGAACCGGTCCATGCGATTCCACTGCAGAAAAGATTGTTCCAGGCCAGAACTGAATTCTCTTTCACATTTATTGACCAGTATGCACAAACTACATCAGTATATCATCATAAACACAGACTTTTTTTTTGTCTTAAGTGATCGTAAACAGATGAGAAAGAAAACGCACGTGTAACAATATTTTTAGATCCCTGTGCATTCGGTGTTAAAGAGACAGATGCCTAATAAATGCGCTGCCTGTCAATAATGTTAATCAAAGAACAAACGAAAATCATTAACTGATCTTGACTGAATATTTTAACTTTAACGAGGATTAATCTGTTTTTTTTTTAATCTGTTTTTTTTTTAAGAAAAGAAAACTATGCAGTGTTTTTAAACTTTTGATTTCAATTTCTCTACTTGAAATTTGTTCAGTTTTATTATTTTATGCTATTGCTAACTGATTTGTTTGTTTCTATTTTATTACTTACTGTTTACTTGTCTTTAACAATTGAATGTTTGAAATTTAAATGTTTGAAAATTCTAGTTGTTTTTTTCTGTGGTATTGTTTGGTAAAACCATTGGCAAAAAAAACAGAATAAATATGTTTGACATCTAAATGTTTGACTTAATTTTTTTTAATGAATTTGTTTCTTATTGGAATCGGAATTAGGAATCGGTAAGAATCGGAATCGATAAAATTCAAACGATACCCAACCCTAACTACTACTACTACTAAAAATAATAATTGTTATTATTACATATTTACAAAAGCCTGAAATTTATTAAAGTACAAAGTGTGGAGGTGAATGCATTGTATGCGTGAAGCATAAACAAAGTATGAACATGCAGTATAATAAAGAAATTAGGAAGTTAACAGTTCTTGCATATGTAGTGAACAGTTGTTGCACATGATTGTTAATGTGTATGTTTGCTTAAGCAAATATTATGTAAAATAATTTTTTGATGTAATTTCAGCAATTTTGTGTGCTCAAATTGGTCATTTCTGTTTTTTTTTATTATTTATATATATATATATATATATATATATATATATATATAATCTATTTTCTATTTTTATAGATATTCCCTAAACACTTTTTACCTGCATGAATTGCCTCTGGTCTGGCATGAAGACCAGTGTGATCTGAATCAATACTCCATTTCCTGCTCTTTATTCACCACCATTAGTCTCATCTCCACTGTTTCTCAAAAAAGCCATCAACTATTCTGTTAGAACATAAGCACGGACAACAGGGATTTTACACAGGACTGCTTTATATACCCACACCAGTGTCGTAATCGCCATATTCATAGAGGCAGAAACATCACCCCAGTATTCAGAATAGTGGTTGAGGATTTTGATTTAACGATTTAGATTTTGATGAGGTTTTGTTTTTAATGGCCAGGTTTTAAATGGTTACTTTTGGTCTCTTCAGTACTTAGTTGGTGGTTACAGTTGTGCTTCCATCTTCTAAAATGACCAACTCTACCATTGTAATAATAATAAGCAAAATAAACTAGGGATACATAAGGCTGAAAGTTTGTATGGGCTCTGTATGTTAAGTAATTTAGGCTAAATTAATTGTAGAAGTTTAATACTTAACATCAGAGGTTTAGAACAAACCCAAAGCAGAATGATTGAGGACTCGATCAATACAGTACTGCCGCTATTAAATGATTATGTAAGTGGTGAAAGAATGTGAGACAGATGTACTCATTTGAAAACAGCACTGCAAACTGCAGACAGATTGTGTGATTTCACAGAATCAAGTTAGAAAATTAGATCATGGCTTTAATAAGGATCCCTAATTCTCTGTGACTCATGGTGTCACGAGGACAGGACATCTTTTCACCCAAAGGCCTCAGTAATGAAAGCACATCTCCTTCATTTAGAGAGCGCAAGGGCACAGAGTGCATGCTGCCAGGGTTTAGAGAGTTTGTGGGTGTGGGTTATTTCAGTAAACTGTGATTAACTGTGTGGTACTCTGTTACCTCTATAGAGCACAACAGTTAGGAAGTAAAAATCACATTCATTTTCTCCATAGAGAAATTATGATGACACATACTGTAAAGATTTCAAGGCACTTATCTCCAGCTTCATGGTTTTTAATTGATGATATATCCTGTATATAAAATGTTGTATTGTATGAGTCATTGTTTTTTATTGTACTGTCATTTTATTATTAAATTATGTCATTTGCGATGTTTTATTGGATGAGATAAATGGGAAACCAAGACCACTAAAATTGTACGTTTTGCTCTATAGGAAGTAATATTAAGTCTTCATTCTGTTTTACTTGATATCCAACATTGTTTTCAGTGTACTTCATCATCTTTAGTTTGTACAGTTCGTTAATGATCAGCATTTTTGTCTATATATCTGAGGCGTTTTGCAAGTTCTTGCGTTAACCCTCATGTGACTCTGAGCTCTCTCTCTCTCGCCTGGAGACAGAGGAAGCAGATCAGAGGCCTCTGCAGTGAAAACATTAATTAATATTAATTGTAATGAACTTTAGGGCTTTTTATATGCCATGTAATATGCATGTCTTATAATGTGCTTATACAGTACCAGAGAGACAGAGCTGCTGGATTGTGGGAAATTTACTCCTTGACAGAATGCCCCTGCAGACTCAACTGAGGATAATGCGCCTGTGGAAAGCAGAGAGTTCTCACAGAATATGAGGAAATACATTAGAGATTAGAGAAAGTAGGACATGGTCAAGGTCTTCTGATAGATAAAAAGCCCCAAATCCAGATGTACAGTAGAGCTGGTCATGGTCCAGTGTAGTTAAAGAGGTAGTTCACCCAAAAATGAAGTTGTGAACTCACTCTCATGACTTACTTTATTTTAAAGTCCAATTCTCGCCATGTACAAACCAATAACTATGACTTTGCCTCAATAAGCTCCTATTTTGCTGCTTATTAATAGTTAAGGTAGTTGATAAGTTTAGATATTGGGTAGGATTAGGGATGTAGAATATGGTCATGCACAATATGTGCTTTATAAGTACTAATAAACACCCAATTTGTTAATATTAGGCATGCTAATAAACAGCTAGTTAACAGTGAAAATTGGTCCCTATACTAAAGTGTTACCCTACATTGGAACCCATTGACTTTCATTGTACTGTCAAAACATTGCAACATTTCTCAAAATATCTTCTTTGGTGTTCTACAGAAGGAAGAATACAGGTTTAGAAAGACATGAGGGTGAGGAAAATTTTGACAATTTTCATTTTTGGGTGAACTATCCTTTGGGGCTTAGGGCTGGTAACTAAAAGATTGCTCATTTGATTCACAAATGTGGAAGTCGCTGAAAGAAATCAAAACTCAAGCCGTTAGAAATGACGTCTTGTGACACTAAATAGAGATTCTGATTTCTGATTGTCTTTTTTGTTTAGGATGGGCGTCTACGTGTCAATGACCAGCTGATTGCTGTTAATGGTGAGACTCTTTTGGGGAAGTCGAACCATGAAGCCATGGAGACCCTGCGGAGATCCATGTCCATGGAGGGGAACCTGAGAGGAATGATCCAGTTGGTTGTACTCCGTGCTCTAGCACCACCTACCCAAGTATGTACTTACCTCTAGAACACATTCATTTTGTCCTAGCACTCTTCTTTCTTCTTCCTGCGTAAAACCAGCTTTGATGTTACTGGTTTTGTATGTTCCTATCTGGTCCATGCTGGGTTTAGGTGGTTGATCAGGTGGACTCCCAGTTGGTGGGGCCAAGACTGATCTTGTATTGCAAGGGTGTCAAACTCAGCTCCTGGAGGGCCACTCTGTCCTGCAGAGTTTATCTCCAACCCTAATTAAACACTGCAGATCCAGCTAATGAAAGTTTTTAGGAGTGCTAGAAACTTCCATGGAGGTGTGTTGGAGTTGGTTGGCGCTAAACTCTGTGGGACATGGGCTGAATTTGGCACATATGCTGTAGAGTATCTTAGCCAAGCTGGTGGGGATCTGGTTGAACCGGTTAGCCATAACACAGCATGAACTTTCAGTCTTTTTTAGCTCACAGGTGTTCAGCATATGTAGAGTCATTTTTTTTTCCACCAGGATGACTGATATTCTCCTTGACTGTTTACACAGCAGCAGAATGCATTTGTCAGTTTTGATTTAGAGTGGTAAATACACAGTTATTCTATGAACAAGAGTGGCAACTGCATTCTTTAATCAAACAACCAATTTACAGGACTTATAACCACATTTTGAGAGTCAATTTGGAAAATCTGTAATGTGTAAATGCAACAACAGTGAACAGCTAGTGTCACATCTTGCAGTGTTGCGATAATTTACGCTGTGGACATGTATGTGTCATGATTTTTCATGTGGGGTATTTAAAATTAACAATTATTTAAAGCCGATGTGGGTTAAGGTCTCTCATAACAAAAAGTTTCCCAATATTTTGATACTCTTTTTTTGATATAAACTCTTTATGTGCAGTACAGGGTGTGCTGTTCATTCACAAGTTACAGACGCAGTAAAGAGCTGCTTTATGGCATGCAAATGTTTCCACAATGGATTGTATGTAAATATCCACCTCATCCAGTGCTCTTTTTGTTTTCTGTCTGTACCATTTAGTTACGAGAAACAACAATTTCGCTATTTCCATCACTATTTCGGTGTGAGATACTGGTGCAGACAATTCAGTGGCTGAATCAAACTGAATCACAATTTCAGACATTTTTACAAACCTGTTTCACCAATTCAATCAAAAGAGTTATTCATTCACAAATATGACATTTATATTTAACACACATGACATGATTGCTAAAAAAAATATCAGGGAAAATGATTCTTAGGTTGGTGTATGGTAATCTCCATTGTCAAACAAGGGTTTATTGTAATATTTTCCATGGTCACAGTGATTGCTGCTGTTATATACAGTATGCTATTCATAGAAAAATTGGCTTTTATTTTGGTTATTTATTCATACAAACAGTATTCAAGCTTATACTGGAAGCTTTTGTATGGACAGGACAATTTGAGAGTCAGACCTGTTAGTAAATATGAACGTCAAACCTAATCACAGATTTTCTGAGAGTCAGACCTGTTGGTAAATACAAATGTCAAACCTAATCAGACTTTTTGGCTGAGGTCAGTGCCCTGACTCTTTGTTCTGTGAGTTTTCATAGCCATGTGGTACATTTATATTTGTGAAGTGAGAGTTAAGTGATGGAAGTGGTTGTACTTGGATTGATTCCTTTTCTCCTTCCAGCTCTTTTTCTCCAACATGTACATACCTACTAACATCAGAAGATCTTGCAGGGCTGCAGATCCACAATAAAGTTGAAATCTCTGTCACTCCAACTCACTGGCACATTGATACTCCCATGCTAATATCAGCATAAAGTAGTTCCAGTAATTTGAACAATTGTGGTATGCCAGTCTAGACCAAAATCATGCATGATTCTGTATTTATGACTTCTACTTGACAAGCGTTTGTCAGTTTAAGACCGGGTGCAGACAGATGCTTGCAATGCCATAAAAGCTGGTCAAAATAGCTGGTAATTGCCATTAGTACCCCACATCCTTTAACTTTCTCCTTCATTTCCTCTGTGCTGGAGGAATTCGCCTCCAGTGGGATGTTTTAGCCTTTTCTCCTCCCCTGCACCTGGGTTCGAGAGCGGCCATATGCTCACCCCAGGATTCCTTCTATATCTCACACATGCACACACACATGCTGACACACTCCACCCCAAGGCCTCCAACTGCTCTAAAATGGTGTGTAATTAGGCTACACAATGGAGCAGCCCCTCTGGCCGCATGGATTGATGGATACTGGGGGCTCTTTGTGATGACTGACAGGCTGGGAGGGGCGGCCACGGCCAGGCCAGGGTGTTATTGTTCTCATAAAATAAAGATTCATGTTCATTATGCTTTATGGGCTGTGGACGCCCCCGTCATGGCTGCCAATGGGGCGCAAAATGGAGTCAGGGCCAATGGGATGCCATTGACCCTCGTGTGTAGAGGTGGGATGAGATGCTAGTTGGTGGACAGATGAAAGGAGAAAAGCATGAATGGATGGGGGACAGATTGCGACTTTGTATGGGACCAGAGAGCTTGTCGCTGGGTTGAGATCAATAGATCATGCAAGCCAGATGCAGGAGAATGAAAGTTCAGTCCTGAGGTGAAACTAACGGTGAAATATTGCTCAGCATGCTTTTAGTACCACAAATAAGAGCTTTATCCTTAATAAATGGGAGATTAGTTTCTACACCCACAAGGCACTAAGAGAATGTATTCTTGAAGCTTTTATTTCTTTATATTATGCGGTTTGTACTTAATGAATTTCAACCTATTGTAGCGTTCCGATTCTTTCTAGCTCTAATAAATAAAGTCTAAAAAGTTATCTTCAGGCCTGGAGCCAGTTTTAATTCTTTGCAGACTTACTTTTTTTGTGAGTCTGTTCTCCAGAGTCTCTGTGAGCTTTTGGGAATACACATGCTGATGTGTTCTTGCTTGAATCTGCTTTGTGTCCATGTCTCCTGACCTAGCTTTGCTAATTATGAGCACTTTCTTAGACATCAAAGACCGACTTCACACACATACTCTCAATCCCAGTCCAGTTTTGGCTAATTCTCTAAAAATCCATGAAAAGGGAGACAAACTGTTGAAGAGGAAGATAGGAGGAGCAAAGCAAAGGAGATAAAAACCAGATTTTGCCTGGTTTGAAAGCTCTTGGAACAGATTTTGTGGCTTTCTTCTCAAAAAAGTATCTAAAAGCTTTTTTGGACATGGTAGCAGGTAGTGATGGGCGATGTATTGAATATTCACCCTATATTCGAGACGATTGTGCTGACAATTTAAAAATAAGTGACATGGTGAAAATTTTAATGGGCTTTTTATTTGGCCATTAAATAGTTTTTTGCGATCCCTCATGAGTATCGAGAACGTTAAAACAGACATTTTAATAGCATCTTTAGTTTAAAGGGTTACTCATTAATCATTAATCACTTACCCCCATGTCGTTCCAAACCCGTAAAAGCTTCGTTCGTCTTCGGAACACAATTTAAGATATTTTGGATGAAAACCGGGAGGCTTGTGACTGTCCCATTGACTGCCAAGTAATTACCACTGTCAAGGCACAGAAAAGTATGAAAAGCATCGTCAGGATAGTCCATCTGCCATCAGTGGTTCAATCTGAATTTTATGAAGCGACGAGATGCATATTCTATGTGTATTTACGTTTTGATTTGAACGAAAATAGCGCATCCTTGTGTTGCGGCTGATACAGAAGAGCGTACGCTCCTTGCGTTCAGTGGATAGTCTCCAAAATGGTGCTACGCTGAGACAGAGAGGAGGCAAATTTTTGAATAAAGTCATTATTTTTATTTTCTTTGCGTACAAAAAGTATTCTCGTCGCTTCATAAAATTCAGATTTAACCACTGATGGCAGATGGACTATCCTGACGATGCTTTTCATACTTTTCTGTGCCTTGACAGTGGTAATTACTTGGCAGTCAATGGGACAGTCACACGCCTCCTGGTTTTCATCTAAAATATCTTAAATTGTTTTCCAAAGACGACCAAAGCTTTTACGGGTTTCGAACGACATGGGGGTAAGTGATTAATGACAAAATTTTCATTTTGGGGTGGAGTAACCCTTTAAGCTTCAGTTTCGTTGAGTTGACAAGTGCATTTGCAAGTCTGTGAATCAGTTCAGTCTTTCTGTTTCAATGTAAGGATTCAAAATTAGATACAAATGCATATCAATTTTGTTTTTAATTATACAGGTGTATCTCAATAAATTAGAATGTCGTGGAAAAGTTCATTTATTTCAGTAATTCAACTCAAATTGTGAAACTCGTGTATTAAATAAATTCAATGCACGCAGACTGAAGTAGTTTAAGTCTTTGGTTCATTTAATTGTGATGATTTTGGCTCACATTTAACAAAAACCCACCAATTCACTATCTCAACAAATTAGAATATGGTGACATGCCAATCAGCTAATCAACTCAAAACACCTGCAAAGGTTTCCTGAGCCTTCAAAATGGTCTCTCAATTTGGTTCACTAGGCTACACAATCATGGGGAAGACTGCTGATCTGACAGTTGTCCAGAAGACAATCATTGACACCCTTCACAAGGAGGGTAAGCCACAAACATTCATTGCCAAAGAAGCTGGCTGTTCACAGAGTGCTGTATCCAAGCATGTTAACAGAAAGTTGAGTGGAAGGAAAAAGTGTGGAAGAAAAAGATGCACAACCAACCGAGAGAACTGCAGCCTTATGAGGATTGTCAAGCAAAATAGATTCAAGAATTTGGGTGAAGCTCACAAGGAATGGGCTGAGGCTGGGGTCAAGGCATCAAGAGCCACCACACACAGACGTGTCAAGGAATTTGGCTACAGTTGTCGTATTCCTCTTGTTAAGCCACTCCTGAACCACAGACAACGTCAGAGGCGTCTTACCTGGGCTAAGGAGAAGAAGAACTGGACTGTTTCCCAGTGGTCCAAAGTCCTCTTTTCAGATGAGAGCATGTTTTGTATTTCATTTGGAAACCAAGGTCCTAGAGTCTGGAGGAAGGGTGGAGAAGCTCATAGCCCAAGTTGCTTGAAGTCCAGTGTTAAGTTTTCACAGTCTGTGATGATTTGGGGTGCAATGTCATCTGCTGTTGTTGGTCCACTGTGTTTTTTGAAAACCAAAGTCACTGCACCTGTTTACCAAGAAATTTTGGAGCACTTCATGCTTCCTTCTGCTGACCAGCTTTTTAAAGATGCTGATTTTATTTTCCAGCAGGATTTGGCACCTACCCACACTGCCAAAAGCACCAAAAGTTGGTTAAATGACCATGGTTTTGGTGTGCTTGACTGGCTAGCAAACTCACCAGACCTGAACCCCATAGAGAATCTATGGGGTATTGTCAAGAGGAAAATGAGAAACAAGAGACCAAAAAATGCAGATGAGCTGAAGGCCACTGTCAAAGAATCCTGGGCTTCCATACCACCTCAGCAGTGCCACAAACTGATCACCTCCATGCCCCGCCGAATTGAGGCAGTAATTAAAGCAAAAGGATTCCCTACCAAGTATTGAGTACATGTACATTAAATGAACATACTTTCCAGAAGGCCAAAAATTCACTAAAAATGTTTTTTTTTTTTTTTTTTTGGTCTTATGAAGTATTTTAATTTGTTGAGATAATACATGAGTTTCACAATTTGAGTTGAATTACTGAAATAAATTAACTTTTCCACGACATTCTAATTTATTGAGATACACCTGTATATTTTTTTATTTTTGTGTCTATTGATTCTATACGTATACATACATTTATTTGTAGTCTGCAGACTAAACACTATTATAGCAGAGACTGATCTAATCAAGCCTTCTCACCGTTTCTCTCAGACAGCCATCTAAACAGCGCTGTCATAATCTCATTACAGCGTGGGCATTAATAATGAAAAGTAGCCCATGGAGGGCCCACATGATCTGTGCCCTGGAGACTGTTTCCTCCTCCTCTTGTGCCAGAGGAGCGCTGGGAGGTTTGCTCTTGTGCTGCATGTAGTTGTACAGACCTGCCAGGCCGCTTTTGTCTTTAACAGCAGGTTGAACTGTACGCTTTGTGATGCTGATTAAGATGTAAGTGGAGTCTGAGGAGATTTTTTTTTTGGATGGGACCTCAAGCAGAGAGGTGTAGATGAGGCTAACAAACAGAGAGAGCAGTGTCTGAGGATGGAGAACGCATGGAGAGAAAGAAGCTGTGGGAAACGGCATACCTTTTATCCTCTGACCAGTGTCTTTTTGTGTCATTCTCAAACAGAAATGCTGAAAATCTTGTTGACCTCTCATCACAAAAAGCCTATAGTGGGACCACAAATACAGACAGAATGTTGTCCAAATTGAGCTGGTTCATAACAGTGATATCATTGGAATCACTTTCAGTTGTTTTTCCAGTTGATGAAAAACACTGACAGCCAATTAGAATCCACACAACTTTAAAGAATTCAATTATTTAAAGCCTCAAAAGACAAAACTGCAGTGTACATGGACTATTTTAACAATGTCCTTACTAACTTTCTGGGCCTTGAACGTGGTAGTTGCATTGCTGTCTATGGAGGGTCAGAAAGCTCTTGGATTTCATCAAAAATATCTTAATTTGTGTTCCGAAGATGAATGAAGGATCTTACAGGTTTGGAAAGACATGAGGATGAGTAATTAATGACAGAATTTTCATTTTTGGGTGAACTATCCGTTTAAGAATTGGCTCCTTTTTAGTTTAAGTATGAATGTGAATTAAAATGGCCACACTCAGTATGAAGTTTAGTAAGAATGACAAAGTCAGTAAAATAATTTACTAAATATGCAACAAAGGAATTTCATTAGGTTTGCTAAAACATTAATATATTATGCTTTATTTATTTATTTATTATTATTTTTTTTTTTACAATTAATAAATGATGAAATGTCCATAATCTTAAAGGGGTCATATGATGCGATTTCATGTTTTTCTTTGTCTCTGGAGTGTTACAAGCTGTTTGTGCATAGATAAGATCTGTAAAGTTGCAAAGATTAAAGTCTCAAACCCAAAGAGATATTCTTTATCAAAGTTAAGACACTGCCACGCCCTCCTAAAACGGCTCATTCAAACACGCCCCCACATGTCTACGTCACGGTGTGGGAAGATTTGCATAACACCGCCCAAACGTACACGCAAAGAAAGAGGGCGTGATTTTTATTCTCGCTGTGATGTTGTTGCCGCCGCCATGTCGTGGAGACGCCATGTGTGTTTCTTTGTGAAAGCGAAACTACTTTGTTTGGCCTTCCAAATGAGTGCACAACTAGAAATCAGTGGTTAAGTTATATTTACAACACTGTTCCAGAACAGTACAATGCAAATATTCGAGTGTGTGCAGCGCATTTTATGGAGGACTGTTTCCTGAACCTGGGAGAGAGTAGCCTACAATGTGAACACTATGAATGGCTGTGATGTGTGAACACTATAAAGTGGGGCAATAGAGTGGTGGAATGTCGCAAGGACAGTCTGGTGCTTCTGACTCACAGCCTGTAAGTATGTTTGGATATTTAAAGAATGTGCTACTGACTATTCAAACGCAAGTTTTGAGCAGTGTAGAGTAGTGCTTGTTTGGCGTTTCTACGATCACAAATGCAGACATGGTGTTATGTTTAGGCGGTGCGGCGCAACGCGTAAAAAGACAGTATGAGTCATTATAATCAGTAATTATGTCCTTACTGAATGCAGCAAATGCCTCGTTTATAGTGGGTTTTATTGTTTAAGTCTCGTCACGCCGGGACTCGGCATCACAATAAGGGGTAAGGGGCGTAACATTTCCATCACACGCTTGAGGTATTCAGCCAATCAGAGCACACCTTGCTTCTCAGAATGATGAGCATTATAAAAATCGGCGCGTTTCAGAAAGGCGGAGCATAGAGGAGCAACAATAATGTACAGTATGTGGAAAATAATGTTTTTTGAACCTCGAACCACGTAAACACATTGAATTACACCAAATACACAAAATAATGTTCTTTTTAGCAACATCAAATGACCCCTTTAAAAATCTGCCACAAATACAGTAATTGTTTTCAGATACTGCAACTTTATAAAATAAAGTACACATTTTTGTATAATATATACTAATTGTAAAAGTTTATCAGAAACTTCCCGAGTTCCCTATTACAGCAGTGTTGGGGATTTCTGTAAATATAATTTCATTTTAATTCAGCTTCCTTGCATTTAAATTCTAAATTTTGGTTCCTAATTGCTGTTTTAATTCAATTTAAAAAGCATTATCAATTCAATTTCAGTAGCCAAGCTACCAGAACCTCTGTGCACCTGGTTAAACTGCAGTTCAGCAACATTTCCATCCCTGCATCCACTGCATGAACCTCTTAAAACACTCTACACTACACTTTTTACACTCCCTTTTCCCACCGCCAACATTTCCTGTTAATTTTTATTGATTCAGCTGCGTTTTCAGAATCTCATCCTCTCAAAATTGCAAGCTCTGTGTCCTCCTTTTTTATTCTGATAAATATTATAAGGGAAATGGAAAAGTTGGCTGGGGAATCCTCATTGATCCCCTCCTGTAATCTCATTTAGTCCTCTAGTTTCCTCTCCTGGCAGCCTGCGTTCTGTTCCCCACAGGCCACCCCCTCCATAGGCCTGCTCTTACTGCCGTTAACATTAAAAGGACCACATTATACACTTCTGTAGTATTTTGTTTTTCCCCAAAGTCCACTTAAGATGTTAGTCAAGCTTTCTTGCACCAAAACCACTCCCAATTTAGTTATACACAACCATTTTCCACTATCTCTCTCAGCCTTTCAGTTAAACAGAATGCTTCTGCTACTGTACCTTTTAAGGCTTAAAAACATTCCAGGACTTTTGCACACATATTTGCCTTGACTTACTCTGTACTCTGGGTGAGTCTGTGCTAATTGTTGAAGTTGACAGGTTTCACAGAAAATCATAGTGTATGATGGGCACAGACACCAATTTTTTAGTCGCGGGACATCAAACATGTTTGATATTTTTAGACATTTTTAGAACAAATTTTCTCTGTTCAAAATTGCAAACTATTTAGTATGTACTACATTTGGTTTGAAACTTACCAAATGAGAATCTCTGGGCTGAAGTTTGTCATCCGGCTACTTTTTGCCTACTGTTTATCGAATATTATGAATTTGGACATACTATTCTTTTGCTGTGCTGTTTTATTTATTTATTTATTTATTCATTTTTACATTTTACATTTTACATTTAATATTTGGACAAAGCAATTTTTTTCATTTGTCATGCGTCTCATAGAAACACATGAGTTTGTGTTCGGTGCTGTTTGAAAGTCTGGTAGTGCTTGATCCTCAGTGATTTAGTGTATGATGCCCGGTTATTCTCTAACCATTTATAACGTCAATATGTGTATGATGCCTAGTAATTTTTTAAAATCTGTTCTGATTTGAAAAAGATCTGTGTATTCCAGCCTTTAGTCTGCTACATATTGCCCGGTCACCTCAGGCAAATATTAACATTAAAACATGAATGTTTAAACATAACAATGCTGAACAGGTGCCCCCTATTCCAGTGGAGACAAGACTTCTTGGCCCTCTCCATAATTGCTGTTTTCAGACCTTCAGACACTCAGGGCCTCAAAAAAAAATAACACACACACACACACATACACCTTGATTTACAATATTTTATGCGAGCGGTTTGCTTTCCTAATGATCCACAGTTAACCGGTAATGCCGGCAGCATGTGCAGTATCCGAACAGGCCATTAGAAGACCCATATGATGCGCTGCACCCTGCCTCTCTCCAGCATTTGAAATCTGCCAATCGAATTAACATATTTCATAGTGGCGCTTCAGGCCTGGGAGCAAGATAATGAAATGAATTACCATTCTGTCTTTCTCTCTGGGGAAAAGAGACAGAAAATCTGTAACATCTGTGTGAGTGGCTTAAATCCTTCATGCCACTGACATCTAGACTAATCAGATGAATTAAGAGCACTTCCAGGAGCAGATTCTTGCGCTGTTTCATCTCTCGTTCTCTTCCTTCCTCCAAAACCCGAGTCTCAATGTGGTATTTGTTTTGTGATGAATGCCGAAGCCGGCGTAACGATCCGCCTCCTATTTGAAAGTCTTTACCTATCCCGGTGCTCAGATTTGCCTCTTCTGTTTCCATAATTCACAAACAGAATCGATACAGTGACACGGCTTCTCTCATTTTCTCTCGCAGGAGTTCCAGGAAGCACGGCGAATTCTCAATCGATCCTTTGATAGCTGCGTGGGGCAGGCGGGGCACCTCGGCCAATCAGATGGCAGCACTCAGACCCCCATGGTGATGAACAGTATCTACGAGCGATGTGCGGGTGAGTGATGGGCTCGCTGTGTCTTTATCTCTCAGTCGGTCCGTGCCGCAATGAGACGTTCAAGGAGAAGGCCACACAGATATCTAGTGCTAATATATTTCTGTCATCTGCTGCGCATTTGCTTGCAGATTGCCTTTTCATCAGCTAGGCCGATAAAGTTTGACTCTTCATTTTGACTTAAAGGCGGTAGAAACAAAACAAATGGTACATTTGACATCGAAACACAAAATTACTTTTGTAGAATGAAAAAGATCATGGTCATTGTAATGTATGAGTACACAAAGATATTAAATTGATCAAAAGTAATAGTAAAGATATTTAAAATGTTACAAAAGATTTCTATTTCAAATAGATGCTGCTTTTATAACTTTTTATTCATCAAAGAATCTAGAAAAAAGTTTTGACAGAAATATTAACCAATTCCATCATGGTTTTCACTGAAATATTAAGCAACACAACTGTTTTTGACATTTGATAATAAGAAATGTTTCTTGAGCAGCAAATCAGCATATTAAAAGGATCATGGGACATTGAAGATTGGCTGCTGAAAATTCAGCATTGCATTGCCATTGCAAATTTAATTTTAACATGAATTAAAGTAGAAAACATTTATTTGAAATTGTAATAATTTTTCCTTTTTTTACTGTACTTTTTTTGTTTTGCTTTCAAAAATGGACAGGTACTTGGACACATTAATTTTCACTATTTTACATTTGTATTTTGTTTGCCATTATCAAACACTCACGTAAATTTAATAATTAAAGCACTAATAATTTATTACTGTTAGATGTGATCATCAAATCTCAAAATGAATGCCTAGTGCATCCCTAATATTAGTGATAGTATTCAATATCAGTTTTATTCCACATGGATTGGTCTGCCTCATTGAGTCCAATATACTATATTGAGACCTTTTAAATGCTGCTAAGTTTTGTAACTAAGTTTTCTGCTAAGTTTTCTGTCCATGTGCCATACTGGAAATATGTTTGGACACGAATGTCTGTCACTATCGATATAGCATGCTTGTCATACATGTGCTATCTTTCTTTGTCTCTCTTTTTCTCTCTTTCATGCCTAGAAAGACTCTTTTTATCACAGCTGTATTAGAAACTGGTAGTTTAATTCGTCTGGGAATTGGAGCACATTTGCAATTCTTTTCATGTGAAATGCCTGTGTGCATAGCCTGTCGCGTGGACCATCCCTTTAACCGAACATGAAAGAGTAACACTCCTCCTCTAGGATTTCAACACAACCAGAGACAGACAGATAGAGAGAGGGGCTTAAAATGGAGCTGCCTGCTTCACGCGTCTGCAGCTTTTCCCGAGGAGTGCGTTTCACACACACTGTACTCATTGGGATTCCCAGAGTGCACAATGCTAAGAAATAATACAAATAGTCCAATATCAGCCGCATCAGCTTCATATCTCCCCTCCCTGACACCTCACGCTTCCCCCCGTTGTTTATTTCCTTGATAGACCGATGCTCTCACGCCCATAAATATATGCAGTTCAAAAATATTCCTTCTTTTCTCTCTCTGACTGGAAGTGGTTCTATGTACGGTTGTCTCATAAGCAAAGAAAGTATGACAGCAAAGACGGAAGGAAAAAGGAAACCAAGCCCTCCACTCGTGTTGTGATTGTGTGTTTGTGTTGGTTTCTCTCACCCTGACCTTGAAATCATTAAGTTGATGTGCGCTTTATCTAGGCCATGTTTCCAAAGGCGCAACAGTAATGTGGTCCGCTCATAACGTAGCATAGCAAACAATTTAAAATGCATAATTCCCTCATCAAGAGAGTGCTGAATTTTTTAGCGTGGCATAGCCATTTGGGCTGAGGGAAGTAATTTACTGGTAGTTGTTCGAGCTGTAAATGAAAGCCAGTGATTTCGTACATATGTATGTGTATTGTGTTTGCTTTTGAAGTGGTGCTCCTTGGGAGAATCGCTCTAATTATAACCCTGGATAACAGTGGGCCGGGAGCTGAGGAGAGGGCGGAAGTGTGGGATGGTATGAATATTACTGTTTCTGAACTCTGCCCATCTCTGGTGTGGGACGAGTTTTTCTCTGCCCTCTAACGCCTTCATGAGAAGATGAACTTTGAGTTCTGTGGAGTTTAAATTAAGAGTATTTTTGTTTATTTGCTTCATTTCAGGCCTTTTGCGCTATCATTTGCAATAAAAGCACAGTGGTACCATGGTAGTGTTGAATCCAGTGATATATCAGATGATAATACTATGGTACTTTACTGAATGATTGCTGTATTCATATATCATTGTATTTACATAATAAAAAAATCTCTTACGAAAATTAACCATAGTTTTATTATAGTAAAAGTGTAGTAACCATGTTTTTTTGATGTATTAACCATAGTTTTACTACAAATACCATGGTTAAACTATGGTTAGTGTAGCAAGACCATGGCTAATTTGTGTTTATTATTTGTAGTAAAACCATGGCTAATTTTCATAAGGGATACCACGGTATTCCGTAGTGCATTTACAAAATCATGGTGTTATTGTGGTACATGTCCACGACTAGCATGATACTTGTTATTTTTATTGAGAGGAAAGCAGAAAGAAAATAAGAGATAGGAAGATAACATGTTGCATGTTGAATAGGAACGCATTGGCAGCTAAATTCGTTAGCGCATATGTGCTAACCACAAGGCCACAGCTCCAAAACACTCAAAGAAAATCTGGAAAGGTTCACTTATCTCTAGTTCCCAGCATGCTTTCTGTTGAAACTAGCTATTTGTGGTGACATCTGTCAAAGTCTTGAAGAGCATCTCACTCGACGCCCATCTTGACTATGTTCCTCAGTGTTATTTCTAGTCATGCTAGTCCAGCTCCTATCTTCTTTAATTGGAAAAGACTGTAGCTTCAATGGGAAAAGACTGTAAGATTGAAATATCAAAAATGGTCAGCATTATTTTTCGTTAACATCCTGATAGCACACATATATTGTGGAGACATTTATTTGATGTGTTTTTTCATCAAGACGACAATACAATACATCTGCAATACATCTCTAAGATGTTTCCTGTCAGATGTTAAAGGGGTAATATGATGCGATTTCAAGTTTTCCTTTCTCTTTGGAGTGTTACAAGCTGTTTGTGCATAGATAAGATCCCTGAAGTTGCAAAGACTAAAATCTCAAAACCAAAGAGATATTCTTTATAAAAGTTAAGACTTGACCACGCCCCCCTAAAACGGCTCGTTTAAACACGCCCCCACATGTCTACGTCATGGTGTGGGGAGATTTGCAAAACACCGCCCAAACGTACACACAATGAAAGAGGGCGGGACTTTTAGTCACGCTGTAGTGTTGGTGCTGCCGCCGGCACCATGTCCTGGAGACGCTGTGTTTCGTTGTGAAAGAGAAACTACTTCGTTTGGGCTTCCAAAAGAGGACACAACTAGAAATCAGTGGTTAAGTTGTATTTACAACACTGTTCCAGAACAGTTCAACCCAAATATTCAAGTGTGTGCATCGCATTTTAACGGAGGACTGTTTCCTGAACCTGGGAGTAGCCTGCCAGCTGTGCTCAGAGACTGTTTCTATAAAGTGGGGCAATTCCAACTTTGCAAGGACAGTCTGGCGCTTCTGACTCGCAGCCTGCAAGTATGTTTTCATATTTAAAGAATTTGCCACTGACTATTCAAACGCGAGTTTTGAGCAGTGTAGAGTAGCGCTTGTTGTTTGTCGTTTCTCCGACCACAAATGCAGACATGGTAATGTCGCATAAAAACACAGTATAAGTCATTATAATCGGTAATTATGTCCCCACTGGATGCAACAAATGCCTCGTTTGTAATGGGTTTTATTGTTTTTGTGTCGTCGCGCGGGGACACGGCATAACAATACGGTAAGGGGCGTAACATTTCCGTCTCACGCTTGAGGTATTCAGCCAATCACAACGCACTGGATAGCTGGCCAATCAGAGCACTCCTCGCTTCTCAGTATGATGAGCTTTGTGAAAATCGGCGCGTTTCAGAAAGGCGGGGCATACAGGAGCAACAATAATGTACAATATGTGGAAAATAATGTGTTTTTTGAACCTTAAACCGCATAAACACATTGCATTACATCAAATGCACAAAATAATGTTCTTTTTAGCAGCGTCATATGACCCCTTTAAATATACATTTAAAAAATGTTTTTAAGATGTTTTTGATTTAGAATGTATCTAAAAATGTTTTTATGTGTTTATCAGATGTTTGTACACATCAGATGTTTTCCAGAGGTATCTCAAATCATGCTAAAAAAACAGTATTTTTCATTAGTATTAGTTCCAGCTAATGCGCATGTGTGTTGTAGAGTAATTTAGACTAGAGTAATTAGAATAATTTTATGACTTTGCCAAGGCAATTGGTCTTTATAACTCAAAGATGGTACTTCAATTCCCGGAGCTTCCATACTGAGCATTGCAATTTCTCCCATTCATTTTTCTACAATATGTAGTGTTTTTCTTTGTGTGTAATACAATATTTTCATTACAGGAAATGCCTCATGTTCTCATAGCAATAATCTTGCAGCCAAGCCTCCCCTGTTTCGCTCACTGTCATTATGAATATTGTACACAGATGTGAAATATTATATCTGTCCAGTGTCTGTGGTAATAGATTCATACCCAGCCCTCTTGGAGAGAAACATGGCTTTTATTTCAGTTAATGTTTTACATAAGGAGGTGTTTTGCTAGTGCAGGCGAGAGGTCTGGTGGCACACACCGTTTAGGATTAATAACCCTGTTTTAGCTGGAAGAGCCATTGATCCATCATCTTCTGAAGGAACAACTTATTTCATTTAGACTACGCCACACTTTAGCAGATAAATAATTGTGAGTGTGTGCGGCTGCGAATGTGTGTACGTGCATTTGTATGCAACACACATCCATTTTTTCATTCACTCCAACATCAGTTCATCTCTCAAGTGTGTTTGTGTTCATGTGTGTGTGTGCGAGCGTGCAAGTATGCGTCCGTGCACTTGATGTATTATGGCAGTTGTGCAGCACACAAACAGATGAGATATATAATACTAATAAGCAGTCATCCCAGTGCAGTCTGATGAGTAATGATGAAGTTCTGCTGGGTGGGGCGCACTGATCTATGTGATTGTCAGGCCCGATATCCAGCTCCACTCCGCCAAAACACAGACACTCCATCAAGAAGACAGAGAACAACGTGCTATCCATATCCCAGCAACCCACAGGAAGAACTTCAAAATCTTACGGTTTTGTATTTTATTGAACTTATTTCCTTTTTTTTCTCTCTGAAGTTCACCAAAATCAAGCTATGCTATGTAAAGCTAAGTTCACGTGACGACATTTAGAGCAAATGAGTGTGTCTGTCTATTAAACTGTCTATAGACTATGTATGCATATGGTTGCTGATGAACATGATGCAGGACGAGGGCTGACTGTGTAATGTAGCATATTAAAATGCAGTTATATGCTCCTAAAGTTGAAGATATGAGGGCAAAACTGCCACTGTATGTTTTTTTTTTTTGTCTTATATTTCTATCATATGATATAGATTAGTAATTTCACACAAGCAAGAGTGCTCTTTTCCCTTAATATGTGCACGACTTTAAATGTGATATTGATTTTATACAATAGTGTAATAAACAAGAAATTAATATTGTGTTACATTTTAGACACTATATTGATTTCTCAGCCAATCAGCCAAAATTCATTAGTGATTAATTATATATATATATATTTCACATTTACTTGACAGCATTGAATGTATATTGTAACAGCGTTGTGTGTGTTTGCTATTTTTAAATATAAATATATTTTATATTTTTGTATTTATAATTTATTTTTCATAACCTATTATTTTACAGTGTTTATTCTTTTATTTTATTCTCTCTTTTTCTCCACAGAAATACTGTAGCAGCTGTCATATGCAGTTGACTTTGCTAAAGGAAATGGTTTAGGAAATGATTATGAGGGTTCAGTCTGTATCTGGAATAGTTTGTGATCGTCTGTTCGTACTGATTGTTCATAAAATATGTTCGCTAAGTGTCTGGGAATCTGAGGCATTTGTTTTCAATTGTACGTTGTTGGCTTTCAGACAAAGACCTCCAGCCTTTGTTTTGGTTCTGCACTATTTGGCCTAACAGACATTAATGAGATCTTTGTCATGTGGGGCTCCAGATACAGTAGTTGAAAACATCAGCTAAATAATAAAGGAGAATTCTGGGTAAATGCTCATGAACTATCTTTGAGTTATACACACACACTCAGAAACAGCTCATAGTGTCTTTGTTATTCCAGCAGGTGGTTTAAGGCTACCGTGTTGCCTAGTGAGAGCCAGGCAACAGTAGTGTGTAGTCTCTTTAGGCAAATGAGACATGAACTGAAGTATACAGTCACTGCATCATCCTGCTAACTGCGCTTCCTGTTTCATTTGTCTCCTCACTACACTTTCTGTTGGGCTGTTGGTTTCATCCTTTTTAACCTGCTAACACAGTATACTGTATATATCCCATAAACAAATATATACTTTCATTAACAATCACTCTATAACTCACTTTTCAAATTAGTCGCTTAAATTTTGTTTAATATTTTTTTTTTGGCATGAAATAAATTTTCTACTGTATTTACGGTGAAAATAGAAAATATTTTTATGAAGTATTTTTAGGCTACACTTTATTGACACTACTGTCCAAAATTAATTAATTCATTAAAATATTAAATTCATATTTGTATTCAGCAAGGACGCATTTAATTGTGACATTTATAATGAGATGAAAGATTTTTATTCCAAATAAATGCTGTTCTTTTTAACTTTTCCATTCATCAAAGAATCCTGAAACGTTTCCACAAAAACGTCTACCACAAATGTTTTCAAAATTGATAATAAGAAATGTTTCTTGAGATGCAAATGATTTCTGAAGGAGCACGTGACACTGAAGACTGGTGTAATGGCTGCTGAAAATTCAGCTTTGCATCACAGGAATAAATTACATTTCATAATATATTCAATGGTATGAACAGTTATCTATGCTTATAAAAAAAAAAAAGAAAGTTTTTTTTTTTTTTTTTTTGTGGTGTGCACTGTTGTATCTCAGAGAAATAACAAACTAATAAATAATAATAAATTGAGTTACAATAAACATTACTAATTAAGGATATAGCAGACTAATTATGCCAATAATAGTGTAAATATCCATATGTTTAGTTATAGAGACACAGTCTTTGTCAGATGCACACACATATACACTCTTACAAGCTTAGCCAAGCTCAGAGGGGGGAAAATCAAGTCAATCCGAGGCCCCAGTCCCATTATCATAGGAGTGAAAGATCATTAAAGGTGAGTGGAGATTGCAGTGTGTTGGAGCTGATAATGGTCTCCGTCTATGTCTGTCTGTCTCAGCGCTCGAGCCAGACTGTCACCCTTCTCCACCGCTGGCCTGACCCCAGCAGACCCCTCTTAAATGAGCCCGCATAATATTTCCTCAGAGCTCTAATGATTGCTTTTTCTCTCTCTGCGGTTTGCCCGTTCTCTCACAGTTTCAAATGGGGGATACGGTCACATGGAAGAGGGGGATGATGAAGGCTTCTCTGCTAATCCTCATCGACAGGACAGTCTGAAGCTCCAGCAGAGGTAACATGGATTTGTCTTGGACCAAAATTGACAAACATGTCTATTTTTCCATGTAGGGGTTGCACCAGTTAGTTGATTAATTTTGACACCACTTGGTCACATGACTTGAGTGTTTAACTGTACTTGGCAAAATCAGGCGAACAATTCCTCTGTCCACAACTGTATCCAAGATTAGCTACATTGTGATATTAGTTTTTTTTATTGAAAATGCCAAATATGTGGCTTGAGATGTTTGAGTTTGTAGGGTTTGTAGTGTCAGTGAATAAGCAAGTGGATCATGAGTATTTTTTGACTAGTGTATGACAATGCAAGCACCATAAATGGTATGGTGATTGATTTTTATCAGTTAAACACTGACCCACTGTCTAGTTGGCTACTTTTCTGTCAGACTAGTAAAAAATGGGTAGTTGTGCAATCCATATGTTGTTTTAAACGGCAAGTTTGGTGACTTATTGAGGAAACTTACTAAAGATATTAATGAAACTCTTATGTGCCCTGTTTGTGTCCAGTCTGAGTTCAGGTCTTCATTCAGCTGACACTTCTTTGACTGACGGAGGTCAGCAGGGTCATACAGAGCAGAATCATGTGAAGCCATCTAAGAGCATGGATCTGGGTAAGACTTCTACATTATTGTGTGATTTCACTGTCTGCCTTCTCTCTTTGCTGTCCTGTCTATAGAAAAGAAGTATAACATTTTGAGCAAACACAACTTTAGTGAGAATAAAACCCGGAGTTAACAGAGATGTGAACAAAATAAGTTTTTAAAACATAGTGAAGAGATTTGCACACTACCATTCAAAAGTTTGGGGTCAGTACACTTTTATTTTTTATTGTTATTTATTTTTTATTTATTTATTTATTTATTTTAGAAACTGATACAATAACTGAAAACATTTAATTTAAATTTATATTTTAAATTTTAATCTGTTATTTTGAACTTTCTGAAAAATTATGTGACACTGAAGTAATGGCTGCTGAAAATTCAGCTTTGCATCACAGGAATAAATTAAATTTTAAAATATATTAAAATTGAAAACAGATATAGTAAATTGTAAAAATATTTAACAGTATTAATGTTTTATTGTATAATTGATGTTTAAAAGAGGCTTCTTTCAAAAAAAACAAAAAAACAATAGGGATGCACGATATTGGATTTTTGCAGAGACAGTATATCCGATATGTGGATATTTTTCAACTCATTTTGGCTGATAGCTGATGCCGATCCCGATAGCGATATATTTCCTTTTGTTTGGAAACAACACCAAGTCTCTCCTGTGCAGAGATTATAAACCAGTTATTTTTAATTTTAGCAAAAACTTATTTGTTAGAAATAAACAATAATGAAGTTCTTTTATAATGCGATAATGAACTTTTATAATGAAGTTCTTTTATAAATCTTTATATAACCTTAACATTTTATTTAAAGGGGTCATCTAGTACGTTTTCATCTTTTTAACTTTTGTCAGTGTGTAATGTAGCTGTGTGAGCATAAACAACATCTGCAAAGTTATGCTCAAAGTTCAATGCAAAGGGAGAAATTGTCTTTTACAGAATTAGCACAGCATCGCCTACAGTGAACGGCTGGTAAGGAACTACAACAAAATAGTTCCGGGTTAATGACATCATAAACCCAGATAAACCCTGCCCCCGGGAACATGCAACGAAGGAGGCGAGGCCACGCTGCGCCGCTTTAGAGAAGCGAAAGAACGTGCATGTAAAAATATATTCATAAACTGTATGAATCGCAATTCTGTCTTCTAGCAATTCTAATGGATTCACAAGTTTCAAAATCAATGTTCTAAAGCAGCGGTTCTCATCCTGTTCCTCGCGTCGCCCTGCTCTGCATCTCTCTCTCTCTCTCTCTCTCTCATTCAGATCAGCTCAGCACCAACAATAAACTGTTCCATTTATAAACTTATTTTCACATAGCAATGACAAGCGTTAAACATGGACGCGCATGCGGTTGCCGTACTGTATTAAAGCTTTAATCATGATAAAACCGTATATTAAAAGCTAACATAAGCAGTAGCATAACAACAGCGTATCTAAAAATATGAGACAACAACAAACAAAAACCATAGGCCTACCATTAAAAGCCGTGCCTGCATAGGTTCTGCGTGATCCTCTTCACTAACATCCTCTGCATCTCAATCGGGCTCAAACTCATAAGCAATATAGACTACAGTCATTGTTTACAATACAACCGGAGCACATGCCGCTGAGGCGAGGGGCGGGACGTTCAGACACGCAGTAGAGGTGGTTTAGCCAATCACAGCACACTGGGGCAGCTAACCAACCAGAGCCCATTGCGAATTTCTGTGGGAAGGCCTTCACAGAACCCGGAAATCAAACCGGCCGTTTTGATGCTAGCTGAATAGCAGTGTACAACACAGGTAAAATATGTGAAAAATAATGCGTTTTTTTTTTTTTTTTTTTTTTTTTTTTTTTATAAACGAAGCATGAACACATGTTGCTTGGCACCCCATAAACACAATCGAAATAATCCATTAGACCACCCCTTTAAAGATTTAACATTTGTAGATGGTCTAAAACAAAAAAGCAGTAAAAATTCTGAAAATCTTTCCGAGCTCATAATCTGAAAAAACATATTACACTTTAATGAATAATGAATCTGTATATATACAATTATTTCATTTACAAGTGTCATGTTTGTGATTTTTATTAATGTAAGCTTCTGTTCTTTAAATCAAAGCATACTTGTGATTTTATGACAACAGTTACTGCTTTATTTAATCAGAAACACGATCTTAATGTTATTTGCGTATTTTACTTTCATTTTATTACATGCATCCCTAAAAACAAATAAAAAATAATAATAATAAAAACTTTACTGACCCCAAACTTTTGAACAGTGGTGTATATGTGACCTTCATTCTATATTTTTGACACAAATCTAATTCCATTATGCACCTATGAGTGGATCTCATATGTACAAACAGTATACAGGTGCATCTCAATAAATTAGAATGTCGTGGAAAAGTTCATTTATTTCAGTAATTCAACTCAAATTGTGAAACTCGTGTATTAAATAAATTCAGTGCACACAGACTGAAGTAGTTTAAGTCTTTGGTTCTTTTAATTGTGATGATTTTGGCTCACATTTAACAAAAACCCACCAATTCACTATCTCAACAAACTAGAATATGGTGACATGCCGATCAGCTAATCAACTCAAAAGACCTGCAAAGGTTTCCTGAGCCTTCAAAATGGTCTCTCAGTTTGGTTCACTAGGCTACACAATCATGGGGAAGACTGTTGATCTGACAGATGTCCAGAAGACAATCATTGACACCCTTCACAAGGAGGGTAAGCCACAAACATTCATTGCCAAAGAAGCTGGCTGTTCACAGAGTGCTGTTTCCAAGCATGTTAACAGAAAGTTGAATGGAAGGAAAAAAGTGTGGAAGAAAAAGATGCACAACCAACCGAGAGAACTGCAGCCTTATGAGGATTGTCAAGCAAAATCGATTCAAGAATTTGGGTGAACGTCACAAGGAATGGACTGAGGCTGGGGTCAAGGCATCAAGAGCCACCACACACAGACGTGTCAAGGAATTTGGCTACAGTTGTCGTATTCCTCTTGTGCGTCTTACCTGGGCTAAGGAGAAGAAGAACTGGACTGTTGCCCAGTGGTCCAAAGCCCTCTTTTCAGATGAGAGCAAGTTTTGCATTTCATTTGGGAACCAAGGTGCTAGAGTCTGGAGGAAGGGTGGAGAAGCTCATAGCCCAAGTTGCTTGAAGTCCAGTGTTAAGTTTCCACAGTCTGTGATGATTTGGGGTGCAATGTCATCTGCTGGTGTTGGTCCATTATGTTTTTTGAAAACCAAAGTCACTGCACCCGTTTACCAAGAAATTTTGGAGCACTTCATGCTTCCTTCTGATGACCAGCTTTTTAAAGATGCTGATTTCATTTTCCAGCAGGATTTGGCACCTGCCCACACTGCCAAAAGCACCAAAAGTTGGTTAAATGACCATGGTGTTGGTGTGCTTGACTGGCCAGCAAACTCACCAGACCTGAACCCCATAGAGAATCTATGGGGTATTGTCAAGAGGAAAATGAAAAACAAGAGACCAAAAAATGCAGATGAGCTGAAGGCCACTGTCAAAGAAACCTGGGCTTCCATTCCACCTCAGCAGTGCCACAAACTGATCACCTCCATGCCACGCCGAATTGAGGCAGTAATTAAAGCAAAAGGAGCACCTACCAAGTATTGAGTACATATACAGTAAACGAACATACTTTCCAGAAGGCCAGCAATTCACTAAAAATGTTTTTTTTTTATTTATTTATTTTTTTTTATTGGTGTTATGAAGTATTCTAATTTGTTGAGATAGTAAATTGGTGGGTTTTTTGTTAAATGTGAGCCAAAATCATCACAATTAAAAGAACCAAAGACTTAAACTACTTCAGTTTGTGTGCACTGAATTTATTTAATACACGAGTTTCACAATTTGAGTTGAATTACTGAAATAAATGAACTTTTCCACGACATTCTAATTTTTTGAGATGCACCTGTATATTTAAAGGAGTGGAAACCATCCATGTTCTAGCAATCTCTTCAATGTGAAATGTGGGCTGACTGGTCTAAGTGCATGCTGGGGGATGAATCAATGCTCCTCCTCACTGTAACGCAATTAATCTCTCGTGTTCCAACATTTCCTTGAAAATCTAATCAGCAGCGCTCTATGTCTGATACATCAGCCACTACAGACCACATCTGTGTCACATGATGGCTTTTTAAAAAAACAATAGTGAAAGTATTGAGGAGCTCAGTATGATGAGGGTGGACTGGGGGGTTGCTCTCTGGTGACCGTGGCGACTGTAGCTATGGTGGGCGGCACAATAGCCAGCCTGAGCGAGCCCCGCGGTCCAATTCAAGCATGAATAAAAACCCACTGTAATTTGGTTCCAAGTGCTGGATATGAAATTGGATCGTCTTTGATACGAGCGCTAGAATATTAATAATACATAACCAATAAAGAGAGCCCCCTTTAGTTCATGAATAATAGAAAGTTTGAATAGTTTTTTAATTGAAATTTTTTGGTGTACGCTCATATTCACCTGGGCGTAGGCGCGTTAAAAGGAAAAAAAAAATTGAGTGAATTATGCCACCCGCATGCCACCTTCTCTCTGGATCCCCTCAGAGGCATGAATAGCTGTGAGGATATAAACCTGTATGCTAGATTTAGGTTTACAGCTGCTGTAATGGCTTTGTTTTGATTACTGTGTATGCACTGATATGACTGCTTTAATGGTCATTTGTTTTCCTGGCCGGTTGGCAGGCCAGTAACTTTGTTAATGAAGAGCGCAGGAAGTACACCAGCATTGTTTTGTTACTGTTGATGGGGTTATTGTCACGAATCCGGTTCATGGACTTCCATTCGCTCACCACCAGAGGTCACTCTTCCATCACATTGACTCTCACACCACACAGACTGTTATACATCACCCTGGACTACATTTCCCATGTTCCATTGCACACATTGGTCTCACCTGCTGTCAATTATACACACATAGCTGCTACCAATCAGACACACTTTATAAGCTCTGGACTTCCTGTTTCAGATCGCCGAGTATTGCCTGCATTTATCTCTCTCCTAGTGATAGCACTCTACGGAGCCTTTTCCGCATCTTAGTTTCTAGTTCTAGTTCCTAGTCTGATTTCCTGGTTTCTGATTCTTGATCACGTATCCTGGATTTACCCCTTTTGCCTTGCTGTTTCGGACTGTGTTCGCTCCTCGCCTGGACTATCACTCACGTTTACGGATTACCTCTCTTGTCAAGCCCTCTAAATATTGTTCGCCGATCGTAGACCCACCCTTGCTCGAGGATTATTCTTTGCCTTGCCTATGTTATACCTGTTTGCTGTTGTTCGACCCTGCCTGTGTTTTTGACCACGTTATTTAATAAAAGCTTGCACATGGATCCGCATGCCTCTCGTCTCGTCGGCTCTGTTACAGTTATAAAGTAAATCGTAACGATTTACATCATCCATTGAAAATTCAATAACTTTGTTGGAATAGCTGAGCGGTTGGATGAATTTCACAAAACCTATTAAGAACAAATCAATTGGAGAGAAAAGAGATAGAATTAGAAGAACGTATTTGTATATATATATTTATATTAGAATATACACTGTCGTTCAGAAGTTTGGGATCAGTAAGATTTTTTATGTTTTTTTAGAGTCTCTTATGCTCATCAAGACTGTATTTATTTGATCCAAAATACAGAAAAAACAGTAATATTGTGAAATAGTATTGCAATTTCTAATATTGGTTTCCTATTATAATATTCTTTAAAATATAGTTTATTTCTGTGACGCAGCGCTGAATTTTTATCAGACATTACTCCAGTCTTCAGTGTCACATGATCCTTCTGAAATCTTTCTAATATGCTGATTTATTATCAGTATTGAAATTGTTGTGCTGCTTAATATTTTTTTGAAACCTGTGATACTTTTTTCTTTGATTCTTTAAAGAGTAAAAAATTAAAAAGAACAGTATTTATTCAAAATAGAAAATAAAAGTCTTTTCTAACAATATAGTCTTTACTATTACTTTTTATCCATTTAACACATCCTTGCTGAATAAAAGTAATCATTTCTTATTCAAAAAAAGAAAGAAAAAAATACTAAATTTTACTAAAATTTACAAAATTTCTATTTTGAATAAACATTGTTCTTTTTAATTTTTTATTTATCAAAGAATTCTGAAAAAAGTATCACAGGTCCCAAAAAATATTAAGCAGTACAAAGGTTTCCAACATTGATAATAAATCAGCATATTAGAATGATTTCTGAAGGATCATGTGACACTGAAGACTGAAGTAATGATGCTGACAATTCAGCTTTGCTTCACAGGAATAAATTATACTTTAAAGTATATTAAAATAGAAAACTTTTATTTTAAATTGCAAAAATATTTTATAAAACTACAGTGTTTTTTCCTGTATTTTTGATCAAATAAATACAGACTTGGTAAGCATAAGACACTTTTTTAAAAAACATTACAAAATCTTACTCATCCCAAACTTTTGAACGACAGTGTGTATATATAGAGAGATATATAAATATAAAGTGACAAGTATTTTTGTCTCATAAAAATTGTCATTACAGCAATACAGAACAATTGATTTTCAAGAATTACAACTGATCATTTTATTTTATTTTATTTTATTTTATTTATTTTATTTTATCATGATTTAACAAACGTGTCTGCATGTACATCATCAAGTTGTATGCTTTTCTTACAATGTGTGCTTTTGTGGGTGACCATAACTTGTATCATATAAAACATCTTATATAATTCTCTGATCATGTCCTACCCTTTATTCTTCTCTCAGCTCTGCCTACAATAAAGGCTAAAAAGATGAGAGACTAGCTTTATGTTACCCATACCTGCAGCAAATATTCAGATGGGGCCTCTGCAGCGCTCCACGGAGCAGTTTAAGGGAGTCTATCGGTTTGTGTCTTAGCAAGGAGATTTTCTGCAGAGAGCCGCAGGGGAGAACGATGACAGACTTCTCCCACCTTTCCTCCCTCAGGACGGAGACAGGAAAGAAAAGGAGTAATGAGAGTGAGAGAGGAGATTATAGAGGTGCTGGAGGTGCAGATGAGAAGAGAGAGACGTTGTGAGTGAGGAAGAGGGTCCACTGGATGACTGCCTCTGAGGAATGGAGGGATCACTAAAACAGAAATGAGATGGCCGCTTTTGCAAGTCATTTTCTGTACAGGCGTGATGGGTGCGACAGCTTTAAAAAAAAAAATTGAACGCTCACCATGAAAATTGAACAGTGCTGCACATTTCCACACATTAGCTAAGGATGACCCTATTAGCTCGGCTTTTTTCCATAACACACTGAAGGAGAAATATTTCACTCTCTTAAAACGCTGGATGCAGCAGAATTTCAATTACACTTCATTAGTTTTCCAGATTTGGTTCTCGCAAAGTAATGTTTCGGTGGCGGCAGTCGACTATGCCAACAGTTGATTGGCTTTCATTATCGTGATGGTGTAAGAGTGTGTGTGTTTCTGCTTTTCTTCGAATAGACACACGGCAAAAGACTTTCCTCATTCAAAACAACCTTTTTAGCTAGTTTCTATGTGACTTAATGGAGGAACATAATGGGTGTAGAGCTATTTTTCATCTCTCTGACCTCATCTCGACTCTCCTCTGGAACCACAGGTGTCAATTGACCCTTCACAAAGACCCGCCCCCAATAGTTACTGTCCTACAACCATTGGCACTCTCATGCCACACAAAAATACATTGCAGTGGAAAGACGACACTGACAAGACAGAGCAGGTTACTTTTGTTATGAAACAATGTCTCAGCTTTCAAATTTTGTCTTTTTTTTAAGAAATTCAAACAATAAATACCATTTTGTTATCCTTTAATGTGTGGCGACAGATCGCTGTAGTGCCACATGAACTGATCATCTCTTCCTCTTCACTAGTTGTTATAGCACAAAATAAACATGAATGAACATCAGAAGGTATCTTGTTTCAAACATGGAAAGATGTCAATACATACCATTTTTCAAGTTCAGCTCCACTGATGTTAATCTACTCTCCTGTCTGATTTGTTTGTTGGACAAAATGGCAGATTAGCTGTTATGATTGGTCAGATCGCCTGTCAATCAAAATATCTGGCAAGGGTCAATTATGTTGGTCACTGGCCAAGGCTGATTTTGTCTCCACCACTTTATAAAATTAGCTTGCAGCAGGGGTGTATATGATACAGAAGAAGCTTTTAAAAGATCATGTTTAATTATGTGCAAAACTTAATATTCATGAGCCAAGCCTTCATTTTGTGACATGTTAGTAAACTGTCCCCACCACTTTTTAAAACAAAATGACTCCCATGTTGAGCCACTTACTATCCTAAAACTGATCCTGAACAATCAATCATGAATATAGTAACTTCATGAACCTTCATGATTACTGGAATATTATATTTTTTATGATAAAGCACTTAAGCCTATGGTGGCTTCAGTCATATAAGACCAAACAATTCTACATTTTGAGTCTTTACAAATTTTTACTTCATCAGAATGGTACACTGTAAAAAAAAAAAAAAAAAAAAAAAAAAAAAAAAGTGTAACACTTTAGTATAGGGACCAATTCTCACTAACTAGTTGCTTATTAGGATGACTATGATTAACAAATTGGCTGTTTATTAGTACTTATAAAGCACATATTCTGCATGACCATATGTGACCCTGGACCATAAAATCAGCCATAAGAGTCAATTTTATGAAATTGAGTTTTATACATCATCTGAAAGCTGAATAAATAAGCTTTCCGTTGATGTATGGTTTGCCCAAGATACAACTATTTGAAAATCTGGAATCTGAGGGTGCAAAAAAACAAAAAAAATTACATACCGAGAAAATCGCCTTTAAATTTGTCCAAATGAAGTTCTTAGCAGTGCATATTACTACAAAAATTAAGTTATATTTATGATAGGAAATTTACAAAATATCTTCATGGAAAATCGATAATTTTGACCCATACAATGTATTTTTGGCTATTGCTACAAATATACCCGTGCTACTTAAGACTGGTTTTGTGTTCCAGGGTCACAATTCTACATCTCTAATCCTACCCAATACCTAAACTTAACAACTACGTTACTAACTATTAATAAGCAGTAAATTAAGAGTTTATTGAGGCAAAAGTCTTAGTTAATGGTTTGTTAATAGTGAGAATTGGACCTTACAATAAAGTGTGACCAAATGTTGCTGTAATTAATTATTATAACTTAAAATTCGATCAAGAACTTTTGAATCTGAATCGAATCAGGGAATCATTGCTGATTCCCAGCGCTGTTTCTTAAATGCTAATATGTTTAATCATTCAAGGCAAAAACACAAAGAAATAGCTCTGTCTGAATAACCGCTGTAGTGAGTGAACTGTGTAAAATAGGTATTAGCATAATTGCATTTCAAGCATAAACCTAATACCAGCCTCTCCAGAGAAAATGCTTCATCCCCATGTGGTCGTACGATTGCACTTCAAGATGAATACTTGCACTCAGAGTCCTTTATTCCTGGCTCCTTTTGATCAGAAACTGTCCTAAATGCTCATCTTTCATCTTCGTGTGGAGGTCCAAGGCCAAAGTATGTTATTCTCCTGAGCTTTTGTTCTCACCGGCAGAGTAGGAATACATTTGTTTGTTGAACGTATGTCTTTCTGGAGAAGCATTATTCATTGACCTATTTTGCATTGTTTTACCCCTCTCTGTGGAATCAGAATTAGATTTGTAATGCGGGAAAACCACCATTATCTACATTGTTTTAGGAATGAGTTGAATTGAAAAACAGGAAATAATTGTTTATAAGAGATAGACATTGTGCAATGTACAATTGGTTTATTGTGTGTGTGTGTGTGTCATTAGCAGGACATTAATGTTTTTCAGATCTCAATCATAATTCATGTGTTTTGCGCTTTTTATACACTTTGGTTAGCCAACAGGCCATCTTTATTTTCACCTTCATATGTTATCAGTGGTGTTTGCTAAGGCAGGGCATTTTGTCAGTGGCTTGGTTTATATTTCTGCTGTTATTTTCGGTAACTCCATCCACTAAAATTTCATTGGTCTAGAACAGGGGTCGGCAACCTACGGCATGCGTGCCAACAGTGGCATGCAGAGGGATAATCGCTGGCACGCGAGCAATAGGGAAAACTGCATACTGACGTACATTTTGAGATAATAACTTCTCATAGTCACACAGCCTGTTAGGAGCTATAAATACTATTAAAGTGTGAGAATTAACTTGTGCTAGTCTACGGATGCGCGCGACCGCTGCACATACTAGGCGCCTGTGGCACAGTGGTTAACCAGAAAAATTAAAAATGGCTCGTCATGCCGAAAAGGTTGCCGACCCCTGGTCTAGAATCTACTTAGTATAACTCGTCCCACACCGTTTGTTCTGCAGACATGAATGATGCTTAAAGGAATAGTTTTACTCACCCTCATGATATTTTTCTAAATTCCTTCCTTTGTTTCACAGATGAAATAAAATCATACATGTTTGGAATGGTGAGTAAATGATGAAAGAATTTACATTTTACATTTACATTGAACTAGCCCTCTAATTTTACTTACAGTTGTGAATTGGTTTATGATAAATTAGCCTAACCAATCTTTTTGACCCTAAAGACTTAAGCTATATATAGAGATTGGGATATCATAAAGAATTTAGGGATAGGCCAGTTAGTAACTACGTTTTAGCTTTTTCAGCACTGCCACTGTTATTGAACTGAGTTGAATCAACACTGAACTGCTTTGAGCTGAAAAATACACTTTTGCCTTGAATTGAATTGAACTCAAATAATTGATGAACTTTATAACATTGACAGTTGAACTGAATTAAAACAACATTGAACTAAACTGAGATGAGTAATGACACTATTGTCTTTGGTAGAGCTGAATTCATTTCATTATAGTTTCATTTTATAACAGCAACACTGATGCTTTCCTGTTTATTAATGAGAATCTGCTTTGAAACCATCTGTATTGTAAAAAGCACAGTATAAATAAATATGACTTGACATATCTTATTCATTTTATTCACTGTGTTTTTATTCTAAATGTATCTTAATGCTTCTGCAACAATGTAATTTTTCATGCCAATTAAGCTTATTTGTCTCTGAGAGACAGAAACATTTTGCTCATAAATTGAGTTTGGGTGAAAACTCACGTTATGTGGGACATGACATTGGTTTCTGTAAGCTGATTGGCTAAAACTCCCTGCACATAATTATAGTCAGGACAAAGCATAAGCCAATTTTTCCACACAATAGCACATTGTTTCAAACCCAGAATCGCTGATGCCAGCCAACACACACAACATCTTCAACTTATATTTGCTGCTGAGTCAATAAGCTTTCACACATTTGAAACAGACAATTATGAAATAATTATCCCTCCACCCCTTTCTGATTGATTTGCCAAAATTTGCTTTTGTTCTTCTTGTGTATGTTTAAATGCTTTCCTTTCGCTCAATGCATCCAAATCTCTGAGCGCATCTAGTATGTGAAGTTTGTGTTTATCTTTATGTCTGTTTGTTTGTGCATCTACATAAGCAGTTTTTAAGCTAGCTTTTTTTTAAGCTTGTGCAATCTGTCATCACATGACGGATCACAGCCCGCTGAGAGCCGTATTTGGCCTTCTATCTCTCGTCTGCTGGGAAAAATTGACCTCATGAAAAATGAATAGGATTATTTAAAAGAGATTGCAATGTAATGAAAACCTATTACTGTGTGCTAGGCCACTGCTAGCTCGCCGGCGTTTACCTCTCTCCCTTCAAATCCTTTTTCTGTGGATTACCCGTGCCTCTGCCACTATCGCGTGCCTCAATTTAACATCATATCATATTTGTCACAGAGCCCAAACCCCTATAGCCCAGCTCTCAATAATTACTGTAAATCTCTGCCAATTTCCTGCCCCTGTATTTGTATTTGGACGCGTACACAAGTCACTTCTGGGGTAGCAGGAATGGAACAGAAACTAGTTGGCTAATGTGAACCATACAGGCTCTCCAAAGCCAGCATGTCTTTTTCTCTCCCTCTTTTAGTGATTTGGGTGGATTTTTAGGGTGTTGGAATTTCATTTATGATTTTTTTTTTTTTTTTTTGTAATGTTGGTTCTGAATGTGTGGAGTTTTATGTTTGCACTATAGCTGGCTGCATGCAGTGGCAATGTGAACAGCGCTGATGCTAGATTGACTGCACATATATCTGTATTGGCTTTAAATGGGGATTGTGGTTAGAACTTGAGAGCAAAAGTTATTAGCAACAGGACAGAACAGACTCTCTCTCTGCCTTTCTGCCCTGTGGTAATACTTGAAATGAATTGCATGCCCTGTGGTTGTGTGGTTTTACTTTGTTTACAAATGTGTGGAAAAAAAGAGAGCGCAGTGCTTTTTTCTCCTGATGTAAGCAATCTTCACTCCCTCCAGGTGTGCAGAAAGAGCATATGCTGCCCATACGCATGCACACGTATGCATAAACCCCCCACACACATACAGAGATTACACCCTTGCATCTTTGGTGTAACCCAGCAGTAGCAGTAGAAGTATGGATCAGCAGACCATTTTATTATTATTATTATTTTTTTTTTTTAATTTCATTTTATTTAGCTTGTTTTATATTGTTTTTTGTTATTTTGTTTGTTTAATGTTTGCTACTATTTTATTTAATTTATTGTTTTTCTATTTATTTTGCTTTATTTTTTGTCTTTGGTGGACCCCAGCAGTGGCAGTAGAAGTATGGATCATCAGGTTTTGTTTTGTTTTTTTTGTTTTTTGTTTTGTTTTGCTTGTTTTGCATTTTTTCTTTAATGTTTGTTTATTGTTTTAATTTGTTTGTTTGTTTTGTTTTGTGGATTCAGACAGACATTCAACTATCATGCTGTCATAAATGTCGTAAATCACTTTGTTCCAGAAATAAATAGAACTGCTCAGAACAAGATCTCAGTTCTCACCTCTAATTAGCACTAGCGATTAAAATGTAATGTAATCCGAGTGAGGAGGCCTTACTTAATCCCAGAGCGCATCTGTCTCCCTCCATGGTAGATGAAAGCAACATGTATGCTTTGTCAGAAGTCAGGTAATGAATGCACTCTTGCTTGCTTTGGATCAATGCAAACTCACACACTCATGCCCACAGCTGTGTCTGGTCTGACTGCAGTGCCCTGCTGATAGACTTGTTCCGTTGTGTTTGTGTCTGATAGATTGGCCCCTGAGGGCCCCGTGTAGACCCCTGTAGAGAGCATGCAGGCCATGTGGGTCTGAAGAGCAGAGAGAGTGATGTGCATAGGAGGAGACCAAAGGGTTTCTTGATTCTTTCACTCCACCATGTGCACTGCCTGAAGCTTGGTTTGGATGATGGTAAAACACCACAAACACTGCCTCTCCTTTAAAGAAAATCCATTACAGTCTTTGTCCAGGAGGTCTCACTGACTCAGTGAAACCTAATGCAAACCAGTGAGAGATGTGGTTTAACATGTAGTTTATTCAAGTGTACTGTTTAATGGATGTCAGATTCTGGCCTACCCTGGAAAAAAAAATAGTGTTGTATTTGCTTTGAAACAGTTTCATTTGTAAGGCAAGTAACACATTGAATTAAACATGACATTTTGAGAGTGAAATAGTGAAATACCACTGATCTTTGTATTATTTACAGCTCTGTAAAAGAGGGTATAATTTTTTGCATGCCATTTTCTCAAAATAATCTTTTATTATATTTTATTATGAACATTTTTTTGACTTGGGTCCATTGGTCCACTCTACTATGGCTTTCTCAAATCCAAGTGTTCCTTTCTAGGCCGCTTTATTTGGTCTCATAGTCTTATCTAGAGGTGAGTCTTATGCCCAAAAATGCTTTCTAGGTAGGCAACTCACTAGATTTTGAGGTATCCCAGTAAGTGGACCAAATGTGTGTGTGTCCCATGAGACGATGGAACATGTTTCCACCAGATGCTCACTACGTCCCAATGCCTACTACCTTCATCCCTCAGTGCTCCTCTCCACACCCTCTCACTCTTCCTCCATAGTGTGACCCTCAGTTCAGTTACAGTGAAATGAGTGAGATGATATGGGCCTGGGGTCTTTCCGCTCTCATCTTTCTTTCTCACTCTATCCTCATTCAGTCTATATTTTGGAAGAGTATCGCTCTCATATGGGACTCCCACAGAGAACACGTGACCCCTGACCTGTTGAGGAGTTATAAGCTGTGTTCCATTCAAAGTCGGATGTGGGACACTCCTACTTGATATCTCCAGCTTCCGATCATTAAAGTTTCATCGTCTGAAGTGTGCAAGATGACACAAAACAGAAGAGCAATGCTAGCAAAACAGAAGAGCCCCCCCCCCCCCCCCCCCCCCGTTTTCATTGGCTTTTGGATTACTATGGAAGTAAATGACTACTAGCAACTTTTTGGCTACCAATATTCTTCGAAGTAACTTCTTTTGTGTTCAACAAGTTTGGAACAACTTGAGGGTGGGTGAATGGGTTTTGGGTGAACTATCCCTTTAAGCTTCTGACGACTCTTTCTATCTTTATACTGTATAAAATGTGCTAGTTGGAAAGCATGAGTTTGAATAGTTCGCAAGACCATTAGTATAAACTAGACTGTAAACTAGTGACTAGAACTAGTAATAGATGAGTTTTACCTGTTCCCCTTCAGTCGGTCACTCCGAGTCACGTCGGTGACCAACGAATGGGATCTCGCTTTGAGAGACCAATCTACTTCGAGTGTCAACTAAACGAGCCAGTGCACATTGGCATGCGATAATTGCATCCAGCTGCTGCTCGTCACAGCATGAGCATAAGTAGGCAGCAGGTGCAACGCATACTCAGCTTTTCGCTTCAGAGCCGAGCAGTTCTATTGTTCTGCTTTGCCTTTCGTCTGAGAGTGATTTCTGACGAGTCAACGAGCGCTCTGGGAAGAGGCTTTTTCGACTGGTGTTGGTGTGATGGCGCTGCAGCGGTGGTTCCCCTGTGCGCTTCAGCACTAAAAGAGCTAATTTCCCTAAACGAGCATACACGGGTGTGTCTTTGTAAAGATGACGGTGCGTCTTTTTAAAGATGCTGTTTCACCCATACGTTTCTGGATGTGGTCGTTTCCTGGCGCTGGATGACGGTCACGATCGCTGCATCACGTGTTTGGGCATTGAGCACGCTGAGGCAGCCTTCGTGGATGAGTCATGCTATCACTGTAGCGGCATGGCCATCGCGGTGTTGAGGCTGAGACTCCGGTACATCAAAAATGGTGGAGTCCCCTTACCTATGCCCCAATCTAGTCACTCTTCTGGTCTGCAGAAGAGAGCTACTTCGGTGAATAGTCATGGTAGCCTAAGGGTTACAGTGGGGGCAAACCCGCCGAGTGAATCTCTGTGGGCCCCCCACTCCTCTAGCATGCCGCAAGCTGTGGAGCTTCCGGGTGAGCGCACCAGTTCCTCGTATGAGGGTCCGACCGTTTAATTCGAGGCGCCTCCAGATGACCAGATGTCAATTGTAGCATCGGAGGGTGAGCTGGAGTCTGGGGATGAGGACTCGGCTGTGTTGCCCCCTTCGTTGTCCGAGCCTGACCCAGAATTTCCCAGGCTGCCAATGCGGTCGGGCTCGAGTGGAGAGAGCCACCGTGTCCCGAGCCGTCGAGGTTAAATGATTGGTATCTCGGGGAGGCCCGGGCTGGTTCTCAGCCCCCTGCCTTTCTTCCTGGAAGTGCATGAAGAGGTAACCAGGTCGTGGAAGGCACCTTTTTCTGCCCGAAACCGGTCTGGTGCCGCCTCCTCCCTCACTACCCTCAATGGTGGGGCAGCCAGGGGTTATGAGGCAGTCCCCCCGGTGGATCGCACGGTTGTGATGCAATTGTGTCCGAGGAGGTCTTCCACCTGGAGGGGTAACCCTCGTCTCCCATCCAGGGCCTGTAAGTTCTCATCCGTGCTTACAGCCAAGGCTTACGGTGCCGTTGGACAGGCTGCCTCTGTCCTGCTCACCATGGCACTCCTGCAGGTATATTTACATTTACATTTACATTTATGCATTTAGCAGACGCTTTTATCCAAAGCGACTTACACTGCATTCAAGTTACAGTTTTTTACATTTTATCAGCTCTTGGTATATCAGGCCAAGGCATTAAACCTCGCCCTGAGAGCGACGAAAGTCACTGTGCTCTCCCTCGGTCAGACGATGGCCACGTTGGTGGTCCAGGAACGCTGAACCTGGCGGATATGCGGGTCGAGATGCAGTCGAGAGCTTTGCCCAACAGTTCTCAGCTGCCCAAAAGCAGACGGAGGCAATTAAACATATCCTGCCCCGGCGGCCCGCTGCTGCCTTCACCCCACCGCCCTCCACCTGCTTGTCGCCGTAGGCGCCCTCCCGCAGCTTCCTCCACCCCTGCTCAGCCTCAGCAGCAGCATCCACCGAGGGCACAGTGGGGAGCTAGCCGCAGGGATGTGGCGCCGCCCATCCAGACCCCCGCCAAACTCAAGTGGAAGTGCAAGCGGCCCTGAGACGGACAACCCAGTGGTGGAAAGGACAGCTCTTCAGGAGATGGTGACCGCACCACTCCTTCCCCCGGAGGAGGGCCGGGTGGAGAATATTTGTTTCCTTTTCTTATTGTTCCGCCGCTGGCCTTTCAGCCAGCGATACCCAAACCATCAAAAGAAAAACGAGCAGTTCCACCATCTCTGGGTCACAAGAGGACGCAGATGACATTGTACCATGCTATGCCTGGCCAGTCTCATCCCCCTCTTCTATTGCCAACGGGCAGCAGGGCCCGGTTCAAGGAGGCTATACCTTCTCCTGCGCCCCCTGTCCTACTGTGGAGCCAGGAAGGTGTTGCACCGCACACCCAGACCACGCTTCGGGACGCGATGTCTTCCGAGCCGGGTCCCTGTCCTCCGCCACGCTGCCCCATTGTGGGTACATTTGTGGTCCATCTGGTCCAGCATGTATGGTTTCTGGAGGCCTGGTTAGTGCTTCCCAGTCCATCTCGCTGGCTAATTCGGACCCTCAGACTCGGCTATACGATTCAGTTCGCCGGCGTCCCCCCAAGTTCAGGGGCGTCCAGTTCACCTCCGTGCTGACCAGCAATGCTCCTGTCTTACGGGCAGAAATCGCAGTCCTGCTGGCGAAGGACGCGATAGAGCTGGTCCCTCCAGCCGATATGAGGTCAGGATTTTATAGCCCGTACTTCATTGTACCTAAGAAAGGCGGAGGGTTACGACCAATCTTGGACCTGCAAGTTTTGAACAGGGCCCTTCACAAGCTTCCGTTCAAAATGTTGATGCAGAAATGCATTTTTGAATGCATCCGTCCCCAAGATTGGTTTGCAGCGATCAACCTGAAGGAAGCGTACTTTCATGTCTTTGATTCTCCCTCGGCATAGGCCGTTTCTCCACTTTGCGTTTGAGGGCCGGGCATATCAGTACAGAGTCCTTCCCTTCGGGCCGTCCCTGTCGTCCCGCGTCTTTACGAAGGTTGTGGAGGCGGCCCTTGTTCCCATGAGAGAACACGGCGTTCGCATTCTCTACTACCTGGACGACTGGCTCAGTCGCGGGATCAGTTGTGCGAGCACAAGGACATGGTGCTCAGTCACCTCAGCCAGTTGGGACTTTTGGTCAACAGGGAAAAGAGCAAACTCTCTCCAGTACAGAGGATCTCTTTTCTTGGTATGGAGTTGGACTCGGTCAACCTGACAGCACGCCTCACAGAGGAACGTGTTCGGTCAATGCTGAACTGCTGAATTTTTTCAAGCACAGGACAGCGGCCCCACTGAAACCATTTCAGAGGCTCCTGGGGCATATGGCCACTCGGACTGCTTCATATGAGGCCGCTTCAGCACTGGCTTCACGGCCGAGTCCCGAGATGGGTGTGGCAACACGGCACGCACCGAGTGACGATCACTCCGGCCTGTCACCAAGCTTTCAGCCCGTGGTTGGATCCTGCATTTCTACGGGCAGGAGTTCCCCTAGTACAGGTGTCCAGGCATGCTATTGTGTTCACAGATGCCTTCACCACAGGCTGGGGTGCCACATACAACGGGCATGCAGCTTCGGGGCTGTGGATGGGCTAGGGATGGGTACCGAAACCCGGTATTTAATCGGTCCCGGGGCTAAATTATGAAAGACCGGAGTATCGATAAGCTCTGATGTTAACGGTTCTGCTATCGGTACTGGAGAAATTAAGAACACACATACATTTATCATTGCTATATATACGTTATCTGGCAAATTCTATCTCACCAGAGTCACCAGCTGTTTTTATATGCAATAATATTCAAACATTTGTCTATGATGCATTTTTGCTATTCGCAAGTCAGAAGCGAGATTGCGCTCATGTGGAGGAGCTTCAGCACGCACAACATGAAAGCCCTGTTTAATTATGGTAGAAGAGAGAACTAAACATTCAAACATCTGCTTACACTTTAGGCCTGTGGCTGTGGCTGCTAATTTTTTTATTTGTGACCTGTGCTGGCAAAATGTGTCGGAATGCGCATGGACTAATTTTGAGCTACAGGCAAAAGAAGTGAAAAATGTCAGTTTTGGTCGAATTTGAGGTTTTCACAAAAATTTGTTCATTAAGCCCTTTTCTAGCGATCCCAATGCTCCAAATAGTAATTAACATTCTAAAATGATCTTTATTTGTACGTTTTCTGAGAGGAGTACCTTTTCTCTGCTCGCTTCTGGACAACTGATGCTGCTTCTCACCACAAGTTGCAAGTCTATTGTTGCAAAGCGCAGCATTCCAGCTTTGTGAATATTCATATAGAATTCTCGTTGACATGAGTCCAAACCAGTGAAATATTATTTTGAAACCCATGTTGATGGAAACAAAACGATCGTGCTGCCTGACATTTGCAAAGCGCGTGCATAAGACGCACCCTTCCTCAAGCGCGCAATCTCCCTTATAAAGTACATTATTGCGAAATATGTATAGGCGAAATTCACACAGTCATAATCTGTTATGTCTTACATGAATGTTTAGTTAATGGTTGGGGGAAAATCTGATGTGTAACATTATATTTGATCCATGCATTACAGTAGGTCTTAAACTGGATCTGTCTCAATAATTATACATTAAAAGAAAAGACTGAATCACTCGCTGCTCTTGATTAAATACTGTTTATTTGCATCTTTGTTCTTGTTTTTTAATAACAAAGATAAAATTAAAATATCTATTTTGTGATTAATACTATAGTAATTATTATTAAGAAAAAAATTGGAGGAAAATATGCAACGCTGCTTGGTGATTCTGTTTTGGAATCTTTAACTCAATTTTTCTCGAAATCAGATCTGCTGCCTCTATTGCCTTCAAACAGCTGTAGCTCAGTCATTTTTTGTCCGATTCCAACAAGTCATCATTTTGAAGGTATTTTAATGGAGAATCTGAAAATAAAAAGAACTTATTTTTGAACATTTGCGCATTCCGACTCATTTTGCCAGCACGGGTCACATTTTTATTTTGATTTTGGCTTCTAAGGATTATAGCCGCGTTTCTTCTTTCCCTTCACAGCGGTGCGCATTCGTTCCTCCCTAAAACCCAAGCTTAAACTCAGAATCAGCATAATCGGTGATTGTTGTAAAATTCCGTCTTTACTGTTGCTAAATTGCGGGACATGTTTGTTGATAAAACGTTGAAAGCACAATCCGCACAAGAGACGTTGTTCCCCCAGTCTGAAATGTGTGCATGCGCTCCAAAACGGACAAGCTAATTACACTTTGAGCTTCGGGTGCACGTCCAAACGATCAAATACACTCAAAATATGTCAAAATGACCGGCTTGGAGAGTATTCGCTTAAACACAGTTTATGTCTTAAGTGGACGAGAACAGTTGGGAGAAAATCCGATGTGTGTCAATATGCCTTAAAGTGACAGACTGGCGCTTGGGCCATCAATGTTAATCAAACAACAAAATGCAAAGAGAAAATCACTCACAGCTCTTAATCTGAATAACGTTATAGCTTTAATAAGCATCAATCTATCAATACATACAGTGAAAACTATGCAGTGTTCATTTACATTTGATTACTTTTAGATTTCTTTTGTAGGCTATTACTTACCTGAACAGTAATGTTAGTAGACCTTCATGAAAAAATGAAAGCTCTGTTTATTTCATTTCATTTGTATATTTGTTTTAGTGTATTTGTCAGTTTGTTTTACTTTGTTTCTTTGTTCATGTTCTTACTGTATCTTATATTATGTATATTATGTATAAAACACTAAAAATGCCTGCACACTGGTACATTTAGAAATTGATGCTTTGTATTCATTTCATTAAATATTTATTTTACATTTCAGAATATAAAGCAATGTTAATTTTGCTCTTAATTTGTCATATATATATATATATATATATATATATATAAAACAAAAAGTACCAATAAGAATACCGTTAAAGTACCGAATCGATAAGCAGTATTGGCAAGAGTAGTAATACCGTTAAAACCTTAACGATACCCATCCCTAGGATGGGCCCCCATCTGCATTGGCACATCAATTGCTTCGAGTTGCTTACAGTACGTTTTGCGCTGGGACGCTTCAAAATGCTGCTACAAGGTGTAGCAAATTAGCTCCAAAAGGGAATTGTATATAAATAATTACAATTATGATTAATTACAATTATTTATATCGGCTGACAGTAATAACTGTAGCAGAGTTAAATTGCCATCAGCTGATCTGTTCGTCCAGCGAACATTCAGTGTAAATTCATATCAATTCTAAGAAAGGATATTTCCGTGGCCACAGAAAATACCTTCCTATTAATGCATTAGAGCATGTAGTGAGGGTCAAAATCGTAAAGGGACAATTATTTTCAAGGCAGAATCAGAAACTCATGTAATTTGTGCACAAGAGTTTTATTAACTAAACGCTAACACACATAACTAATCTAAACAAACAAACGAATAACATACACTCACGCATACATACAAAGTGGAGCTAAAGTGGATGAATGAAGCCTTTAGAGAAAACAGAGAATGCAGTTATGGAAAGAGTCAGTTAACCACCTGAGTAAAACCATCAGCGCCATTTATAACAGGGTCTATAGCTTATAATAAACCTCTGTTTCATTTAGTTAAATGTACAATACTTGCATTGGCTTTTTGGTCATTGAACGAGTGTCCAGAATGCAGTCTCAGATGAAAGTTCTGATGGTTTGAAGGTTTGGTGGTGTTGGAGTTCTCCAAGTTCTTCCTTGTTTGAAGAGTGATGAATTCCAAAGATGTCCTGGCTCACTGGTGATTGGGAGTTTCTTCCCAGGTAGAAAGTGAAAAAGAGCTAAGAGAGACATCAGCTGAGATCCTAGGATCTCTGGTGAATGGAAAGTCAAGGCTGAAGGCCTGGCAAAAACCTTAAGGGTCCAGAAGAGTTCTAGCTCACATCCTCCTCATCCTCTTAGAATCTAAAAGATCCGCCGACTGTGTGTGCTGAGGCCTGCTAGACATGGTAGCGCCAGCCCTGGGATTTAGCAACCAGAAGATGGAGAGGGGATGGGAGACGAGTGAAGAGACTTAAAGCTAAAAACTAAAAACTTGGCGGGTCACTGAAGTGAGGTCTTTTAAACCCTATGGAGGTCACACCTCTGGGGTGTCAAAGAGCCAATGGAGTCCTGAACCTTTGAAGGGAAGGTTTTATGACTCTTTGTCTCTGAGCATGGTAATTTGCATGGGGTTGGATTGGAAGTTGATATACAAACTATTAAAGATTCTTAGAACACTAATATGTTGCATAGTTATCAACATGCAATGTACACTGTCATTTAGATCATCCGAAGACGAATTGATAGAGACAAACATGGAATAAATGAGGTAATATTAACTAGTGATCTATCATAAGCATGCATAAAACAATATACAGTACAAAAGACAATATACAAAAACAGTAACAATACACACAATGACCTGAGGATATGTGTGTTCATTCAAAGAAAGGTTTTTCAATGAATTAATTAGAGAAGAGTCAATTTTTATGTGCATTATGTGTCTTTCCTATGGAAAGTGCAGAGAGAGGGAGAACTCTCTACATGCTATTAGGTCGTAAAGTTTATCTGGCCTGGCAAAAGTCTCCTGGTTGCCATGGTAACCAGAGGCCTGGACTTTGTGACAGTTTGTGACAGTTTTTTTAATCGAAGGAATAATTGATTTGTTAAATCTAATGAACAAATGTGTGTCTGATTGGTCCAAATGCTACAGAGGCAAGCACGTACTGGTTTGTACGGACAACACTGTGGCCGTTGCGTACATCAACCACCAGGGTTGTCGGAACTCGCCCACCATCTTCTCCTATGGAGTCAGAAGCATCTGAGGTCGCTTCGTGCCATTTACATTCCGGACCTGCTCAATTGTGCAGCCAACGAGCTTTCACGGCAGCATGCGCTTCCGGAAGAATGAAGACTCCTTCCCCGAGCGGTCCAGCTGATATGGAGACACTTCAGAGCCGCACAGGTAGACCAGTTTGCCTCTCCAGCCAACTGTTCTATTCCCTGACCGGGGGAACCCTCGGCATGGATGCACTGGCGCACAGCTGGCCCCGGGGTCTACGCAAGTATGCGTTTCCCCCAGTGAGCCTGCTTGCACAGACACTGTGCAAAGTCAGGGAGGACGAGGAGCAGGTCCTGCTAGTTGCAGCTTACTGGCCCAACCGGACCTGGTTCCCGGAACTGGTGCTCCTCGCGACAGCCCCTCCCTGGCACATTCCTCTGAGGAAAGATCTGCTTTCTCAGAGACGGGGCACCTTCTGGCACCCACGTCCAGATCTGTAGAACCTCCACGTGTGGTCCCTAGATGGGACGTGGAGGTCCTAGGTGATCTATCCCAGGCAGTGGTAGACACCATCGCTTCTGCAATAGCACCCTCTACGAGGCGTGCCTATACCTTGAAGTGGAACCTGTTCGTTGAATGGTGCTCTTCTCACCGGGAAGACCCCTGGAGATGCCCGATCAGAGCTGTGCTTTCCTTCCTCCAGGAGGGGTTGGAGTGAAGGCCGTCTCCCTCCACCCTAAAAGTGTATTTTGCCGCTATTGCCGCACATCACGATCCTGTAGCCGGCGAGTCTTTGGGGAAGCACGACCTGATCATTAGGTTCCTGAGGGGAGGGGCGCGAGGAGACTAAATCCTCCTTGCCCGAACCCCGTACCCTCTTGGACCTCCCTCTAGTGCTTACGGCATTGCAGAGGGCCCCCTTTGGGCTGTTGCATTATGTAGAGCTGAGAATTCGGTCAGTAAAGACAGTGCTCTTAATTGCACTGGCTTCCATCAAGAGGGTAGGGGACCTGCATGCATTTTCGGTCAACGAATCGTACCTGGTATTCGGGCCGGTCGACTCTCACGTTATCCTGAGACCCCGGCCCGGATATGTGCCCAAGTTTCCCACCACGCCTTTCAGGGATCAGGTGGTGAACCTGCAAGCACTCCTGCAAGGAGTGTTGCTTCCTCCTGGGCGCTGGCGCAAGGCGCCTCGGTGACAGATATATGTAGAGCTGCGGGCTGGGCGACACCCAACATGTTTGCTAGGTTTTATAGCCTTCGTGTAAAGCCAGTGTCCTCTTGTGTACTCGCCTCAAGTAGCCAGTAAGGCCAGAGGAACTGCTCGGTGTCTCGCTTGCTGCCCCAGTCCCCTCTACGGACCGGATACGTGCGCTTATTCTACTCTTCAGCTCAGTTCCCCATATGGCGAACCCTGTGGAGTGCCTCCGTCACCCTTGGCAGCCGGACATGGCGGAGCGTCCGGCGCCAGGCCTAACACTCGTAAAGTGGCCTGTTGGTTAACCCCTGTGCTAGGCTAGGTGCCATATGTTGTGATCCCCACTGTGATCCCATGTGTGTATTCTTCTATGGTACGCTTCCCCTTTCGGTGAGCCCGTGTCTTTCCCTTGGCAGATTCCACTCTGCCGTCCCTGCTGGTGTTGACTCCCTCCTAACTGGGCTGGAGCCACCTCAGAGACATTCCATATGTTGTACTGCCCTTAATGCCCAGTCCATATGTGTAATCTCCACGTGATACCTCCCTGCGGGCAGGATGTGGATTCCGCAGCGTCCCTGGAAAGGGTACACTTTCCTAGTGTTATCCAATAAGTCTTACTGTATGGGTCTAGTGGAACAACAGTAATAGACTCTCTCCACTTAAGCCCTGTCCTATCTTCCACCCCAGTTCCTGCGGGGGGACCAGGTGGCTTACGAGGGGTGCTGGAAGGGGGCAGTAACCATGGCGCTTTGGTAGGGATCCCATTCGTCGATCACCGACGTGACTCGGAGTGACCGACTGAAGGGGAACATCTTGGTTACATATGTAACCCTCATTCCCTGAAGAAGAGAACGGAGACGTCACGTCCCGTTGCCACGGCCAATGTACCACCGCTGAGCGGCCGGGTCCCTGGCTCGGCTCCTCAACGAAAACCTGGATGCAATTATCGCATGTCAATGTGCATTGGCTCGTTTAGTTTACACTCAAAGTAGATTGGTCTCTCAAAGCGAGATCCCATTCGTCGGTCACCAACGTGAGGTCTCCGTCCCCTTCTTCAGGGAACGAGGGTTACATATGTAACCGAGACGTTCAGTGTGATCTGTTTAATGTCCCCAACAATCTCCCATTTAGCAACTTTAGCAACTGTCTTTCTTAAGACACGTAAAATCATAAATGGGGTATTACTGATGTATTTTATGTTGTAGTACAATACATGAAAATATATCTTGAGAAAGTGCTCGCAAAGGGTTATATTTTTTGTCTTTGGCATCTTGTTAGTGCTAGATAATGAAAAGTTTTAAAATTACTTGAATAGAGTACATGCACAATACAACACATCTTTATCGTCAAGTCAGATTTCGGCCTGAGCTTCCAAATAGGACGTCTGAGATCAAGTAATATTCTATTAAACTTTTCCAAGTAGTACGTTGTAAATTCAGACTTTCCAAGTTAAATTGAACACAGCAATAGGGCTTACATGCCTGTTGAATATGTCACCATGAACCACAGTGGCCTTTTCAGATTTTGTTTTTGTGGAGTTCTTTGGGTTCTTCATCTGTGTGTGTCCATGATTTTGTCTTGTGGTGTGAGTTTTCCCTGTAGTGTAAAATTCAGGCATTGAATATTGACTGTCTTTTGGCATGTGCAATTTTTCTGTAGAGAGACTGTAGTGTAAAAAAAAAAAAAAAAAAAGGATTGGTAATACGTTTAATAAACCAATCCATTTTGTGGATGTTTTACTGATGCCCAGACTAATGTTTATTGACAAGATGTGAAGGCTTTGCTGACTAGGTGGGTTTGGAAAAGCTTGGCTCTGGGAAAAGGCCCCAATGTGTCTTTATGAGCTTTGACATATTTAATTAGCAGGATGGTCTTAAGAGCCCCTCGCTCTGGGCTTTTAATCTCCCTAAAACCTCCTCGGCGCTGGGTTCCCGTTCTCCTTCCTGCTTTCTCTCACGTTGTGCTCTCTCTCTACATCACTCCTCATATTCCTCCCTCTTTCTGTGCCCCAGCCTCTCTTGGCAGCCGTGGTCCCACCCACACGTGATTCCTAGCCTCGGAATCCAATTCCCATCAAAATTGTGTTACACCTCCGGCTCCGAGAGCTCCCATAACTCTCTCTGGCCAAGCAGCTCAAGGCAATAATCTGCATCCAGCCACCAGATGCGGGACACAGTCCAACACAATAAGGAGAACGTTTTCTCTTCACAAGTTTTGATTCCCTGCACTTACTCAGTGCCAAAATTTTATAATAGCATATAGGATGGTAGCCAATATGATCCTGTATCCATTATGGTGGTCCTGATTTGCCACACCCACCAATAACCAAACCTGAACCCGGTACGTTCCAGTGAATCTTAAGTGTATTGCTGCATAATTTCCTTCTGCTGTGTTTGTCTATCTTTTTTGGTGTGTATTTGGTCTATGTATGTACATATTTACTAACGCTTCCTCTTTCACCGCTTCCAATTTTTTCAGCACGCATAAAAACTACTATTCTCCATGCTCTTTTTCTTTACCACTAGCGCATGCTGATGATGTTTTATTCTTCTATAATGACGTGCGTCATAGCCTACGAGTCAATAGGTGTCATCATCGTACCCAAGTTTATTAGATCCATGTCAGACAGTGTGATTTGCAATGATCTTATAGAATTGCTAAAATCGTGCAGTCTGTAGAAGGCTTAAGAGACCTAATTTTGGCCAAATTTTAAAGGTGCAGTCACATTCACTGTTGTTCAGTGAATTTTCACAGGCGAAATCCAGTCATTCTAATAGGAATCCACGCAAGCGGGATATTTCATTAGGGCAAAAGATTTCCCCATGCAGCTTTCGCATTGGGTTCAAGTTGTTCACATGAATTTGCTGCAGTGACCAATAGAAAGCTGACTGGTTCGAAAGTAACTTCTGTGTGAACTATGCCACATTGCTAAACTATTGACTTTGGACCTTTTTGCCTTCGAAATTTTGCTTATGTTCTGATAAATGCTTTGTGTGTTCTGTATCTGTGTGTTTTGATGTTTATTAGTGAATCTGGCTGTTAGCTTAGCAATTTGCTTATGTTTAATTTTATTGGACTCAATTGCAACTCGCATCTCTTGTGTGATTTTGTGAGTACCACTACTTTTGTATGCCATTTGGAACCCATGAAGAGAGTCCCGGATCAGTCGCTTCTGATGTAAATTTTCACATTTTCAAAGCCATATCGTCTGAGATAAGCCCAGACAGGCAGGTTTTTGGACAGTTCCCCAGACACCGGCTCTCTTTTTCTCCCTCAAATGCTGTTTCTCTCCCCATCTCTCTCTGTCTGCATCTGAGTGCACGAGGGTAGTCGAATCCACTTCCTCTGAGTGGCCACTTCGTTCCTCCTTCTTCTTCCTCCTTAATTGCAGTGAAGTGCAGATGAAAGAGTGGAGAGAAGGCGCATGAGATGTCTTTCTCTTTAAATCCTCAGCTCTTGAGCGCCGTAGCCGAGTCTTGCTTTCTATTATCAGACTCTGCATGTGTGTGTGTGTGTGTCAGGCAGATGAGGTCTTTAGCCAGCAGTACAGGGAGAGCATAAAGTAAGAGCAAAGCACCCTGGGAAACCTATTCTCCTTCTGCTTTGGCCTGAATACAGAAACCACAGGTCCCTCCACACCCCAATACCACAGCAGCCTTTGGTCCAGAACAAACACTCCAACTTTCCTTCTCAAGTCATGGAAAAACCCTCCGCTGCCAAAGCCAGGGAACACTTTGTTTGGAAAATTTGAATGTTAGATATTGTGTTCTCTTATGATTTTTAATATTCTGGGAAAATGAAGCCAAGTCACAAAGCGTCTCACGCAGAGTTTGTGAGAGGTATGTCATCTGAAGCAGTTGTGATGAAAGACAAGTTTATGCTTTTGCAAATTAAGGAATTTGTTGTTATTCAGTGTGAAATAAATCATATTAGAGGGATTACTAGAGAAGGCCTGGAGAGTGCATGTTTTATCTTAAAGGAATAGTTCATCCAAAAATGTACACACTCTTGTGTCAGTCATCACACTGCTTTTTTCCCATACTACAATGCATGGGTATCTAAAAAGCACCATAGGACACACAAGTCACTTGGACTAGTCTAAGACTTCTGAAGCAATATGATTAATTTGTGCAGGGCTCAGCATTAAAGGAATAGTTCAACCAAAAATGAACATTTTGTCATTTTCTCACATTAGGGAAAGAAATACTATTGAAGTCAGTGGGGACCATCAACTGTTTTGAAAGGAAAGGAAAGGAAAGGACGTGTGGCCATGTATGGTGACCCATACTTGGAATTTGTGCTCTGTGTTTAACCCATCCAAGTGCACACACACAGCAGTGAGTTGTGAACAAACACACACACACCGTGAAATCAAATAAATGCAGCCTTGTTGAAAAAAACAAGACAAAGTGGAATTGAATTATAGCTGTGTAATCCAACGTGTTGCATATTTTTTACAAACAAAATATGTTTTGTATAGAAAATATTTTGAAAATTGTAAAGATTTTTTAGTTATTTTGCAAGTATATTTGCAAGTATAAAAATTAATTGTTAAAAAATATCTTTATCTCTTGGGGCCAGTGAAATTTTTGGCAGACGAAAAGAAAATGACTGGCCTGACTAGACAAGCAGAAAATGACTATTAGGAAGAGCAGACCAATGATTTTGTCATCCTTCATTGTTACACATTTTGACTATCAAATCTCATTGTTTTTGAATATGAATGTTCAAAACTTGTGTTTGATTATGAAACAACCAATGGTGTTTGGTGTCAACTTCAAACCCGGCATGACAGGTACAGGTAGATACAGCAAATGTACAGTAAATTCCTTTAAAGAAGAAATGTGGTTCATTAAAAAATAAAATATAATTCAGTCTCTCTCTCTCTCTCTGAGAAATAAAAAAGTGTAAATGTTCTTCTCTGCTCAAGATCAGGCCTGAGACCAGGAGTTTTTATTGCACAACGGTGTGTATCAAAGTAATATCCAGCACCTGCTCAAGGCAACACTAAACTGAATATTTGCACCTGTGAGTTTGACTCCTCATCCATCTCTGTCTAAAGAGCTTAGGGCTAAACCACTCAAACTCCCCACTCATCCAGACCCTCGCTGAGAGATGGAAGGTCACACACCGCACCAGTCAGAAACCAGTGAAAATATGATTCCCCTCTCTCCAAACTAAAGCTATCGATTTTAGCATCTAATATCAGTTTGATCTCTAGTATTTTATGTCCCTGTATTGCAGAATTATTCTTAATGAACAGCTGCCCTTGCAGTCTGATCGTCTTCAGATGCGTAAAATGCCACTAGCGTCAAACAGGCCTGAGCGTGTCAGACAGACAATAGAAATTAAAACAAGATGTCAGAGATCTAGCTGACTGAATGTGCTTTCCCTTTCTGCTAATGAGCCACATACTGTACACAGAAACTGCTGTCAACGTCGTGCCAGACCTCCTGCTTTCAGAAGGCAACGTTGATTCAAATTTGATAAATATGATGCATTCCGCGTCAAACAAAGTAAATATTGTTTGCAACTTGATCAGTTTGTCTGTAACTTTGGGAAAACTCTACACTGAGAAGAGTGATATGATTGGGCCAATTGTTTCTCTTAACCAATATATCGGTCAGTATTTATGCAGCTATGAGCTGGATTTGAGAGGTTTGTCATAAATCTTTAACCATTAAACAGCTTGTTTTATTCAGTCATTCATCTCACAGCAAAGTCAAAATCGCTGACAAGACCCGAGCAGGGAGCTCACAGATGCGTTTCCTTGCTTTTGTTTTTCTTTGCAGATCCAGACAGAGGAAAAACACTGGATATATGTCTGAGGTTTTAACCGTTATGCCAAGAACATAAACAGAAACAGACCAGGAAATTTAGTGGAATTAAACTGGCAAGAATGAAATCTTGATGCAGGCTGTGTGCACAAGTGTGTCATCATATGTATTGCAGATGGAGGAGATGTCAACATTTCAGATGTTGTCTGTGCTGCAATGTGATTGTCTTAGTTTTTTTTGCTAAGTGTATAAGAACATTGGTTTTCAAGTTGGCCATGACTAAAACAGATTTTGGACAGCAAGGAGAAAAATATGCTAAATATAAATAATAAAATGCAATTATTTAAATGACCATACATAACATTTATACCAGGGTAAAGGTCCTGAACATTCTTAACTTAGGAAATAAACTTTTTACATTTCTTAAACCAACAATTCACAGCACAAATCACATATTGGTCAGGCTGAATACAGGTGCAGCTCAATAAATTAGAATATCGTGGAAAAGTTCATTTATTTCAGTAATTCAACTCAAATTGTGAAACTCGTGTATTAAATAAATTCAGTGCCCACAGACTGAAGTAGTTTAAGTTTTTGGTTCTTTTAATTGTGATGATTTTGGCTCACATTTAACAAAAACCCACCAATTCACTATCTCAACAAATAAGAATACTTCATAAGACCAATAAAAAAAATAAATAAAAAAAATAAAAATAAAAAACATTTTTAGTGAATTGTTGGCCTTCTGGAAAGTATGTGCATTTACTGTATATGTACTCAATACTTGGTAGGAGATCCTTTTGCTTTAATTACTGCCTCAATTCGGCGTGGCATGGAGGTGATCAGTTTGTGGCACTGCTGAGGTGGTATGGAAGCCTAGGTTTCTTTGACAGTGGCCTTCAGCTCATCTGCATTTTTTTGGTCTCTTGTTCTCATTTTCCTCTTGACAATACCCCATAGATTCTCTATGGGGTTCAAGTCTGGTGAGTTTGCTGGCCAGTCAAGCACACCAACACCATGGTCATTTAACCAACTTTTGGTGCTTTTGTCAGTGTGGGCAGGTGCCAAATCCTGCTGGAAAATGAAATCAGCATCTTTATAAAGCTGGTCAGCAGAAGGAAGCATGAAGTGCTCCAAAATTTCTTGGTAAACGGGTGCAGTGACTTTGGTTTTCAAAAAACACAATGGACCAACACCAGCAGATGACATTGCACCCAAAATCATCACAGACTGTGGAAACTTAACACTGGACTTCAAGCAACTTGGGCTATGAGCTTCTCCACCCTTCCTCCAGACTCTAGGACCTTGGTTTCCAAATGAAATACAAAACTTGCTCTCATCTGAAAAGAGGACTTTGGACCACTGGGCAACAGTCCAGTTCTTCTTCTCCTTAGCCCAGGTAAGACGCCTCTGACGTTGTCTGTGGTTCAGAAGTGGCTTAACAAGAGGCATACGACAACTGTAGCCAAATTCCTTGACACGTCTGTGTGTGGTGGCTCTTGATGCCTTGACCCCAGCCTCAGTCCATTCCTTGTGAAGTTCACCCAAATTCTTGAATCAATTTTGTTTGACAATCCTCATAAGGCTGCGGTTCTCTCGGTTGGTTGTGCATCTTTTTCTTCCACACTTTTTCCTTCCACTCAACTTTCTGTTAACATACTTGGATACAGCACTCTGTGCAGCACTCAGTCAGCTTCTTTGGCAATGAATGTTTGTGGCTTACCCTCTTTGTGAAGGGTGTCAGTGATTGTCTTCTGGACAATTGTCAGATCAGCAGTCTTCCCCATGATTGTGTAGCCTAGTGAACCAAACTGAGAGACCATTTTGAAGGCTCAGGAAACCTTTGCAGGTCTTTTGAGTTGATTAGCTGATTGGCATGTCACCATATTCTAGTTTGTTGAAATAGTGAATTGGTGGGTTTTTGTTAAATGTGAGCCAAAATCATCACAATTAAAAGAACCAAAGACTTAAACTACTTCAGTCTGTGTGTATTGAATTTATTTAATACACGATTTCACAATTTGAGTTGAATTACTGAAATAAATGAACTTTTCCACAACATTCTAATTTATTGAGATGCACCTGTATATATTGTAAATCTAAGGATATGTTTATACATCCAAACATAAAGTTAATGATGTAAAAATTTAAATACGTAATATATAAGGGAAACAAGTCAATTTAGCTCAAAGGAAATCATTTATGATTTTATAGGGAATTTAAACAGAATCACTGTTTCACGGCTGATCACTGAATCGGCAGCGAGTCACTGAACAAGCCGTATACCATCAACTCTGCACTGGATATTAAAATCCAAAATATATTGAACACACTATTAATAAGCACAGTAACAAGATCGGCAGATTAAGACATTAACTTGTAAGCACAAAACACAAGATACTTCTCTTTTCAGTATAAATAAGACTTTATATAAACCTAAGACATGTAAACTAATCTAATCTAACACATGAACACACGCATTCACACATTCACGCTGCAGAAAGAAAGTGAGGAAAGGATGAGTTTACAGAATGAAGTTTACAGCAATATGTGCAATTGCCTATAGACCTGAACCATCAATCATTTGACCCTCGCATTGAGTTTCTCAATGAGGCTAAAATTTATATTAAACTGCACCGACTCAGCAAAAGTCTGGAGGTTGTACTTGCTTGTGTTGCCTTAAGGAATTCCCTTGCATCCTTGTCGTCTTTGGAGAAAGGGGTTTCCCGAGGTTGCTGATTGGTTGAGTTCGGTGGTCTTTCGTAGTGATGTCTTGGGCGTTGGCTCTTGATGCGGAGTTGGTCTGGTTGAAGTTTGGGCGGGTGCAGTCGGAGCTGGACTTTGCGGCAAACTTAACTTAACAAAACTCTCACGGAAAGACAAGAAATTAAAGTAAAAGAATAAAAGAATGTAACGAGACTAGGTGGGTTTTCTTCTCATTGTGTTGGCAGCTGGCACGTAGGCCAGAGCACGCTCAAAGAGCAGCGTCAAAATGCGGTGGCAAAAGAGAAGAAGAAGAGAAGCAGAGGAAGAGAGCTAAGAGCTAAGAGCAGGAACCAAGAGGTGTCCTGAGTATTTAAACTCAGCTTCTAAACCGTCCTATCTGGACGTCTTGACCAATTAGAAATGATCTTGGCTCGTGGTGTTGTATGTTTCTCCTCCCCATTCATAAATCTAACATGTTATCTTATCAGTCATATGGTCCAAATTTCCCCGCTCTTACGGAGTACAATTTTGGACATGATTTCTCTAACAAGACTATGGTACATTTGACAAAGAATTGATTGCAAGAAACATTTAAAGCATGATTTTTCAAACTCATACATACCAAACAAGGATATGAACTCTTAAACTATTCCCTAGTTATTAAAATACATACATAATATGTGATTAAAACATGATCATAAATTGTGTGGGTTACATACATAATGTGGAGTTCATTAGTTGCTCATAAGTCCTTTTAAGATGATTTTAGGTGCATATGGAAATGACTCTGTGGACAAAGGAATTTCAGTCTGATCTTTCTTCTATGTGGAGATAAGAGAAGCTGTGATTTCTATCGTGGAACACATGTGATGGTCATCTCTTTGACCATCAGTCTTGATTACTTGCCCCAAATTTGATAGTTTTCTTCCTGCATTAGAATTGTCAATAAGTGTTCTTTTGTTTGAATGTTGCAAGCTGTTCTGTGAAAGAGGCTTGTTGGTAAGGTTTTCTTCAGACGGACTGGAGCTAGGAATCTGATTTATGGCATCCTGTTGCAGCCTTGGGGCCTCTCTGGAATTTTGCTCTTTGGGTTGTTTCAATGTTCTGATCGAATCTTAACTTTGTCTGACTCGTTCTGATCCTACAATGAATAGGTCCCGAATATGAATATATATTTATACATCCTAAATAAATGTTATAAAACAGAATGTAAATTTTGAATTTAGGTCTAAATCTGAGTATATATTTAAAGTTCATAAGTATTCCTAAAATAGTTTTAAATCTGTCTTTCACTAAATACGTAATATAAAGCTGTAAAACTTGAATATAAAATAGACTACCTGGTCTTATGACGAAAACCTACCTCTGGGAACTTTCTCGCAAGACGCGAAATACGTACCAATAAGTACATATCACTGCAGTTTCCAACAGAAATGAATACTAGAGGCGATAAAACAACTTGTAATTGTTTTTCGTACACAGTTATGATTACAGCTCCATATGTTTCGCTTTCCAGACGTAACAAGCTTGCTCGGTAGCTCAGTGGAGTGGAATTGGACTTAGAATGCGGAATCCTTGGGTATGAATCCTGTCAAAAACATGACTCACGATGAAAGAGCTGAAAGATGAGAGATCAAAAAACAAGCTAAAACAGCATGCTTGTGATTGTGTTTTTACTTCACATTCACTTTTGTTCATACTATCGGATAGGTTTAGGCGTTGTGCAGATGGTACGTTATTTTAAAACATCATGGAGCATTAGACTTATAGCATCACTCAACGGACATTTCAAGTCAGAACTGCCGTGACATCTACAAAACCAACGTCACATAAAACGTACCATATGTACGTTCAAAAAAAACAAACACTCTTTTAGCACCACTCAGTGGACATTACACATCAAATATGTCACAAAACGTACATGGCGGTACGTATTTCGCGTCTTGCGAAAAAGTTCCCAGAGCTGCGTTTTCGTAATGAGACCAGGTTGAAAATAGATAATTCAATGATTTCAATGATTGTTTTGAAATGATTTGACTTAAATAAGACTTCAGAATATGTACAATAAACTAATTTGGTTAGGTTGCTGTTCCATGTGTAATATTGTCATAGTCTGCTTCTTGAAGAAAAAAAAAGTGTATTATACAGTAATGTAAATGTTTTTTTAAGGCATATGTGCTGATCAGGCGCTTTGAAACTCAATGTGTTTCTATCTCCTCACCTCCAGCGCCTCTAAATGTTCAAAGACTGAGTCAGGAGATTTTTCTCACTCACTCACTCACTCACTCACTCACACAACACACACACACACACACACACACACACAGAGACAGGCAGGCAGGTGTGTTGATTGAGAGACAGATAAATGCTTACTGTCTAAAACAAAGATCTCTCTCTCTCTTTGGCTCTCATTGAGTGGTTTCCCTCTCTCTGTATATCACTCAGTCAGGAGCTGGGATGCTTTCCAGAACCTCCTCTTTAACAAACATCAGGCTTTTGCATCTCTCCAGCAGTCATATCCTTCCACAGGGCTTCTGTGTGTTTGCAACTTTTCATATACTGGCATGCAGCTCTCTTCTGTCCCTCATTGCATTTAAGCTGGATGACCATGAAATCAAAACTGACAATTTTTATTTTTCATGAAATGTTGCATTGCATGGGCTATAAGGTTGTCCAGTGGCCAGATGAGTTTCAATCCCTGCTTTCCAGCACCCTGTCACTCAAGTGAAATGATTGCAACAATTAGCATCCAATCAATTCCCAATGGACAAAATCAAGTTCCACCTAGCGTTTTGTGTGGTCCAATTAGCTGTTTCACTTGGATGTATGTCACAATAGAGAGTAAAAGATGGTCACAATTTTAATTTCATGCTGAGTTTAAGATTTTCATTAAAACAGTAGTTTCAGAAAATGCTCAAATCATCAGCATTGAGCAGATGTGGCAAAAGCGCATTTTGTACCGTGTTTGTGAATAAGTCCCCTGAAGTTTGGCTGTGGTGAGCGCGACTGCTCATTGTCTGATGCGTCTCTTGTGTAATTTTGACTTTGAAAACATACAAGTCGCTGCCAAGCGCTGGCCTGTTGAGAGCCCTGATGCCACACTGTTCTCTCTCTCTGTCTCATTTGCGTGTTCCCGCACACTAATCTCTGTACACGATTGAGAGGGAGTTTGTTGTTGATTCAAGTTGAAAGCTGCCATATTTCGCTGATTGGAATTGATAGATTAATTTGCGCTGTAGAAAGCCATCTGTTTGTTTCTCTGTGCGTGCTAGTGTATTTCCCTAGGTGTACTTAGATGAATTTAGACACATCCAAATAAATGATGAAGTCACCTCTTCTGGTGTGTAACTTTCATTCGCTCATCTTTGTTAGTCTCAGTTGCAAAGGTGCTGCAGTGTTTTGTGTTCATGTGATTGTTCAGTTAGCTTTGCTGCAGACTGTGACTGAAAAGATCAGAAATAGACCAAGCGCTTGCAGCAACAATTCGTTAGAGTCTCTGTTAGTCAGAGACCAAAACTTCATTTTGAATCCGAATGTGTGGTGAATCATTAATTAATCACATCTTTATGATTGCAGGCAAAGACTTTGTATTCAGTGCACTGAAATGTTCATCTAATTTTAATTAATATTTTTACTCAGAAACAGTGGTTGTCAACTGTTGTGACTTAAAGGCCCCCCATTGTCCAAAATATTCGAAGGCCCCATGCCTTCTTTTGTTTGTGGTTACTAGATAAGGTTTAAGGATAGGATTAAAAAAAAAAAACTTGAAATTTCTACTTCCATTTTTTTAACCTTATAATATATTTTAGAGCTTGACATATGTTAAAAAAAACTGTACACTATTGTTAAAAAATTTGGGGGCATTAAGATTTTAAGAAGTTCAAAAGAAGTTGCTTAAACTCCACCAAGCCTGCATTTATTTGATCAAAAATAAAGGTGAAACAGTAATATTGTGAAATATTATTACAATTTAAAATAACTATTTTCTATTTTAATATATTTTAATATGTAATTTATTCCTGTGATGCAAAGCTGAATTTTCAGCATCATTACTTCAGTCTTCAATGTCACATGATCCTTCAGAAATCATTCTAACATGCTGATTTTCTGCTAAAGAAATTTCTTCTTATTATCAGTGTTGAAAACAGTTGTGCTGCTTAATGTATATATATTTTTTTTTTTTTTTGTGGAAACCATTATATATATTTTTTTCAAGATTCTTAGATGAAAAGAGAATTCAAAAGAACAGCGTTTGAAATAGTTTTTTTTTTTAATATTAATTGCTTTATGTGTAGAAGGTATATTGTATATTTAGAATGTTTATAGAATATTATTATTGTGTTTACTGTCCCTTTTGATCAATTTAATGTGTCCTTGCTGAGTATTTATTTAGTCATTTAGCAGACGCTTTTATCCAAAGCGACTAACAAATGAGGACAACAGAAGCAATCAATTGTAGTATTAAAACAACTGAAACAAATCCAAAACTAAAAGCTAATGCATACAACAAAATCTCAAAACTTAACATTTAAATGAAAACAAAAAATAAAGCTAAAAACAATTCAAAATATTAAAAAACAAAAGGCATAAGAGTATAATAATTGTTCTAATATAACACTAAGCCAAACACCAAAAAACAACTACATATGTGTATATACAACCACACACACATACACACACATATATATATATATATATATATATATATATATACACATTTCTAAAGTCTATATATATATATATATATATATATATATATATATATATATATATATATATATATAACACACACACACACACAGGTGCATCTCAATGAATTAGAATGTCGTGGAAAAGTTAATTTATTTCACTATCTCAACTCAAATTGTGAAACTTGTGTATTAAATAAATTCAGTGCACACAGACTGAAGGAGTTTAAGTCTTTGGTTCTTTTAATTGTGATGATTTTGGCTCACATTTAATAAAACCCACCAGTTCACTATCTCAACAAATTAGAATATGGTGACATGCCAATCAGCTAATCAACTCAAAACACCTGCAAAGGTTTCCTGAACCTTCAAAATGGTTACACAATAGTCTATACAATCATGGGGAAGACTGCTGATCTGACAGTTGTCCAGAAGACAATCATTGACACCCTCCACAAAGAGGGTAAGTCACAGAAGGTCATTACTGAATGGTTGGCTGTTCACAGAGTGCTGTATCAAAGCATATTAAGTGAAAAGTTGACTGGAAGGAAGAAATGAGGTAGGAAAAGGCACACGAGCAACAGGGATGACCACAAGCTTGAGAATACTGTCAAACAAAGCTGATTCAAACACTTGGGAGAGCTTCACAAGGAGTGGACTGAAGCTGGAGTCAGTGATCAAGAGTCACCACGCTCAGACGTCTTCAGGAAAAGGGCTACCAAGCCACTTCTGAAACAGAAACAATGTCAGAAGCATCTTACCTGGGCTAAGGAGAAAAAAACTGGACTGTTGCTCAGTGGTCCAAAATCCTCTTTTCAGATAAAAGTAAATTTTGCATTTCAGTTGGAAATCAAGGTTCCAGAGTCTGGAGGAAGACTGGAGTTGCACAGAATCCAAGCTGCTTGAAGCCCAGTGTGAAGTTTCCACAGTCAGTGATGAATTGGGCTGCCATTTCATCTGCTGGTGTTGGTCCATTGTGTTTTCTGAAGTCCACAGTCAACGCAGCCATCTACCAGGACATTTTAGAGCACTTCATGCTTCCTTCAGCTGACAAGCTTTATGGAAATGCTGATTTAATTTTCCAGCAGGACTTGGCACCTGCCCACACTGCCAAAAACACCAAAAGTTGGTTAAATGACCATGGTGTTGGTGTGCTTGACTGGCCAGCAAACTCACCAGACCTGAACCTCATAGAGAATCTATGGGGTATTGTCAAGAGGAAGATGAGAGACACCAGACCCAACAATGCAGATGAGCTGAAGGCCACTGTCAAAGAAACCTGGGCTTCCATACCACCTCAGCAGTGCCACAAACTGAACACCTACATGCCACGCCGAATTGAGGCAGTAATTAAAGCAAAAGGAGCCCCTATCAAGTATTGGGTACATATACAGTAAATGAACTTACTTTCCAGAAGGCCAACAATTCACTAATTTTTTTTTTTTTTTTTTTTTTTTTTTTTATTGGTCTTATGAAGTATTCTAATTTGTTGAGATAGTGAATTGGTGGGTTTTTGTTAAATGTGAGCTAAAATCATCACAATTAAAAGAACCAAAGACTTAAACTACTTCAGTCTGTGTGCACTGAATTTATTTAATACACGAGTTTCAGAATTTGAGTTGAATTACTGAAATAAATGAACTTTTCCATGACATTCTAATTCATTGAGATGCACCTATATATATATATATATATATAGTAATCCTAATAAAATAACACTGAGCCAAACACACATGCAAGTAGTAGGAAAAAAATGAAAATAAAAAAAATAAATTAAAAATTAAAATTAGAAATTAAAAGAGCTAATTTCTTTAAAAAAGAAATACTTATCTTAAACTGAATAGTACTGTATATTTATTACGTATACATGTAAATTGAGATTTTATTTATTTATGTGACTTTTCCAGCTCTGGAAATTATACCTCATGTGTGACCCTGGACCACAAAACCAGTCATAAGTAGCACAGGTATATTTGTAGCAATAGTCAACAATACATTGTATGGGTCAAAATTATCCATTTTTCTTTTATGCCAAAAATCATTAGGATATTAAGAAAAGATCATGTTCTTTGAAGATATTTTGTAAATTTCCTACCATAAATATATCAAAACTTAATTTTTGATTGGTAACATGAATTGCTAAGGACTTCATTTGGACAACTTTAAAGGTGATTTTCTCATTATTTCGCACTCTCAGATTCCAGATTTGTATAAATGTATAAATCTCAGTTTCAAAAAATTGACCCTTATTACTGTTTTTTTTGGTCCAGGGTGACATATATTCATAATGCTTGTTTCGTCTTTCTTTAAATCATTTTAAGTCATCTTGAGGCCCTCTTGGAAGTTTTCTGAGACCCCCTATCGGGCCCCGGCCCCCTGGTTGAGAATCACTGATCTTGAGTCCTGTCGTATGTGTTTCTCCACTTGTCCTTCTGTTCGTGACACGTTCAGTCAGCTCAGCTCACACTCACAGATCTGTGGGGCCCGACACTCACGCATTAAAAACCAGCCCTGCCTACAGTGATCGAGCTCATAATGAGTTTCTGATTGATCGATACAATCTTTATTACATCGAAATAAGATGAAAGCTCTGGCTGGGAGGGTTTCTCGGTCTCGTGCTGGTATGAGGGCGAGCTTTAATGGTGTGTGCTGGTTACCAGTGCAAGTGACCATCCATCACACTGCACTCAAAAAGTGACAGACCCCTCCGCCCACAGCCATCAATCTCTGAAAGCCAGCGACCCCTGCTTCACCCCCTTACACACGCTAACCCAATAAAGGTGAACCGTAATTATGAGATGCCTCTTAAAAGTCTGCCGTAGGCAGTTATCAAAGCCATACATCTCCCGCTGTGAAAATATCATAACAGCTCAGGATTACAGGTTTTTAATACCTGCGCTGTGGTGATGGATGCCAGACGGGCCGGCACAGAACAGGTTTACTGTGTGTGTAGGATGTCAGAGAGCGTCTGAACTGTAACTGGCGTATGTGTCTCTATCCTCTCTTCCTGCCTGAATACACCATCGAGTTTGATTGACAGACTCGGGGACATGAGGTATGTAGGAGTATAACTCGCAGAAAGCTGCTTCCTGAACCCTGCACTTATGAACCGAGAGTAAGTGTTTCTGAGTGTGACAGGAGAACACAAGTGACACTGAGACAGCTGACCTTTCCGATTATACGCTCCACATTTCTCTTCTCCTAACTTCCACCACAGGAGATTCATCTTTGGCGTGACAGACTCCAAATGGGCCTCTCTTTACAGTGTCTGTTAAATGTGTTTTGAAATAAAGTTAGTTCACTCGGCAGCCATTTTGGAAATGCCTCAGGGCAGATATTTTCTATTTAGGTGATAGAGTGTGATAGGATGAGTTTTAGAATTCGAAAATAATTTTTTTGCCCTTCTGGTTTCATCTTTCTGAAGTCAGTATGTTTTCTGAATGGGTTTTTTGTAAAATGGCTGAAATAATACCTGTGATTAACACAAGCTCAGGATATTTCCATGTTTCATTCTACAACATAAAATGCATCAGTATTACCCCATTCATGTTTTTTTTTAAAGCATTTAGTTGTCTTGAAATAGGTATTTGCTAAAATATGCATGTATTTATGCTGTTTATAGTATTAACCACAATAGTAACGTATTATAGTACGTACTGTTACCAGCAATACCACATACTTTGAGAATGTAGTATGACAGTCATCTGGTACTATAATATTCTACAATGTTGTAATTTTTGTCTTATACCAATACATAAATGCTAAAATCTATTTTGAGATGTTTATTTCAAAATATAGTGCCTTGATTCACCACCTATCATTCATTCATTCATTCATTCATTCATTCATTCATTCAAGATATGTAATCTTCATCATTTTTAGCAAGCTTGTCCCTAAAGTTACATTGAGTTTTATCCACTGACAGATTTTTTTAAGCTTTATAATGGTTTATTTTATTTTATTTTATTTATTTTTTTTTATTTATTTTATTTTACTCCAAACTTGCAATATTTAATTGTTGTCTATCAGTTAAAATAAATAAATAAAATAGAAAATTGCCTCTAAAGATTCTAAACAACTGGTATATAAAATATTTGAGAATTAAGAGATTTTTAAAAATAGTTATAATATATAATACTATAAAATATATTAGTTATTTTATAATGTTACAAAAATATAATATTATATCTGTATTGTGAACAGCTTTTTTTTCATTTCTTTTTTTTTATCTTTTAAAAAAATATTACTCCAAACAGCATGCAGCATATATACTTTGAAAATCTACAAAAGTAGTATACTTTCATGCACTGTACATTTGACAAAAGGTTATTATTTGTGATCTAGTAAGATAGTAAATTAATTGTTAATTGGGATGTAGCCCTTGCCTCTATTATTGTTTCCTGTGAGAAGATGAAATTAAAGTCCACACTCACATCTGACTAACCCTTAAATCAGGTGATGACTAAAATGAATAGCCCCTCCCCTTTTTTCCGCATGTATGTGGGTCTGATTAAAGCACACTAGTGTCCCGAGACGCACATTTAGACTCTCATCTCCAAGCCAAAAGTGTTTTGGAGACCTCCAGAGAGCAGGCCTCTCAAAAGCTGCTTAATTTCATCAGCAGGCCGTGGGACAGAAGTAATTACGTTTGTGACACGAACTGTGCTCGTACATAGAACATTTCAGTCACGGTGGCTGGTACATCAGCGGCCTGCTATTTATAAACCTTCTCTCACACAAATCCAGCCCTGCGTTGAGCTGCAGCAGACCTCGCCTACTCACTGACGCTCCATGCTTCTGTTAATGAACATTTCCCTATGATCCACCACCACCATGTACTTGAAAGTCCCATTTTAGAGTGGTTTGCTTTGGTCATTTCTGGTGAAATTTCAGGATTGGCCCTTGATGAGTTAAACTTGCTTTTTCAAACTAATTCTTAAACCGCAAATGTCAGAGTTTTTCAGGGCTGTGGCCTGGTACTTAATTCTCATTTTCAAACTTAAAGGGATACTTCACCCAAAAATGAAAATTATCCCAGCGTTTACTCGCTCTCATACAATCCCAGATTTGTATCACCTTTTTTTTCTTCAGAAGAACATAAACAAAGATTTTTTTGAGAAATGATCCTTCTCTGTAAGTCCAAACAAGCAAGTGCACGGGACCTCCAAAGATGACGCTTTAAAAACACACAAAGTGAACACAATGGTAATCCATGCAACCCCATGTAACGAATCAATGTTTTCTGAAGCAAAACAATAGGTGTGTATGAGAAAAATACTAATATTACTAATATACTGTGTGACTCTGAAACACAGAAGACTCTAATTTCTCGCATAAGTTTCTTAACACAATTATATCAGGATTTACAATGTGCTGACGTTAACGTCAATTGTGGACTCATATGACAGTTGGCTGGAAGTGATAGTTTATAGTCATTTTTTAAGTGCCATTCATCAGCTGGATTATCTAGTCCATGGCATGTTAACTAACTCCCTGTCCTGACAAGGCACACTATGTCAATATAATATACCAAATCAGCAAATTAAAATGATTTTTGAAGGATCATGTGACACGGCAGACTGGAATAAGAGCTGCTGAAAATTCAGCTTTGCATCACAGAAATAAATTACATTTTAAAATATATTAAAATTGAAAACAGTTCTTTTAAATCATTAAAAAAAATCACAATATTACTGTTTTTACTTTGTTTTTGATCAAATAAATTCAGCCTTGGCGAGCATTAGATACTTCTTTCAAAACCATTAAAGGGGCCATGAACTGCCTTTGTTTTTTTTTATTTTGTACTGTTCTCTGAGGTCCACTTATAATGTTAATAAGATTCAAAGATCAAAAAACATAATTTAGGAGTAATAAGCTATTTTCTGTCCTGTTTTTAACCCCCCTCATCAGAACGCTCTGTCTGAATAGGCATGGTGGATTGTAGACTCGGAAATAAATGCCCACTGCTATGATTGGCTAACAGTTGTGTATGTTTGACAGCATTCATTCCTCATTTTGGTCAAAAACGCATAAATAACTCAATACATATCAAACCATCTGTGAGAAGAGACAAAGCAATAGTGATCACGTAATGAAAACGGTTATACTTGTGTTGCGACATTACCGTCAGATCCAATATAGTCGTTAAAGCATTGTCTTTTAGTTTTTAGTTCAAGGGAATTTTGGTTTCTCAGTTCATGACCCCTTTAAAAACTTTTACAGACTACAAACTTTTAAATGTAGTGTATTTGTATGTTTATTTAATTTATTTTAGTTATTTTTTTTTTTTACGTTGCTCTTGCTCTTCATATCTGCCTACTCAAAATCAGCATGTCACATACATATGCACATATAATCCTTTGTCGTCCTTTGAACTTTCATGAACTTTCATTTCTTGTCAAACTTCAAGGTGTGGCATTTGTGAAGCTATATGGAGACCCTCTCATCCAGCTGTGTCCTCATCTCTGTTCACCCTCCCTGTCTCTCAGTGCCCCATTCCTCATCTCTCTCTCTGTCTTTCTCTGTACCACATCACAAATTATATGTGCATAAATTTCACTCGTGTCATAATCCTGAGAGCAGAAAGCGTGCAGCTGGGCCGGGCTGAGCTCATCTCGTCTGGCCTTCTCTGGCAGTTTGGAGGCCACACAGATTAAACGACTGATCCCACTTCCACTTTCATTTAAACGACCATTAGCCAAACAAAAAAAGGGGGCCGGTGCCGGCAGCAGGCCAGGCTGATTGGAATTCCAGTGAGGCGCACCACCTGTCGATACGATGATTTCCTGATTCATGAATGCATTCTGGGAGCTGCAGCGCTTTAGCTAATGATTGTGGGTGTAGGAGATGTTTGGAGAAGGGTGGGGTCGACCAAAGCAAGGATGGAGGTATGCAGAGATGGAAAGGAAGGAGATAGAGAGAGAGAGATGGTGCTTCTGATTGATGGAGAAACGAGTCCCAGGATTGAGCACTCATCCATCATTCCCTATGGAGGCGCATGTTTAAAAAGTCATTTTCATTAGAGAAGAGAGAGTGTATACAATTTCACACACACTCACAAACATACACTCACATGCATGCTCGGTCTTATAATGATCCACCTTTGGCACTTCAAACATTATTAACGTTTTGCTTTGTCTTCTTCCCAGAATGCCTTTGGGAAATGCTCCAGTGGTCTCTATTGACCCACCAACTTTGATTAGCACAGAAACAAATGAGCGAGTCTTTCATAAAGCGCTGATGCTAGAATTAAGTTTCCTAATACCAGTGCTTGCTAGACAGCAAAAGGTAGATTTAAAGTTTAAGTTTAGTTTAATGTCTTTAGTTTAACATTTTGCACAAATGACCAGTAAATGCAAAAAAAAGAAATGTAGTATGCAAACAGGACATTTAAAAATAAAAAAAATAAAAAACTGGCAGCTGTGGTTGCCAGAATTTTTCCGTAAAAAAATATGGTAGCAACATTTTAGGTTTTACGGTTTAACTTAAATTTATATTTAAAAAACGTATTGCATTAACTAATATAATGTTAATATACCAACTTATTTGAAGTAGGCTTCTGATATCTGTTTTAGTACCTTTGAAATACACTGATAACCACCAAAAGCAGGTGGTGATGAGTCACATGATAAACCAAAGCCCATCACGAGTAGTTTTTCCACAAGCTGAGAAGGAAAATACAAACATATATAGAAGGTGCACAGTGTCATTCACACAAATACTAAACACCATCATGATAACACACGAAACTGAAATAATGCAATAAACATTACTTTAACAACATTAGATGTAACATACCACCCTAATGAACGTACCTGATAAGAAAAAACTAAGAAGAAACATAGTTATTTCAACAAAAAACATCAAATGTAAAATGTAACGTAGGGAATTCTGGGAGTGTCAATTTACGTTTTTTCACTGTAAATTATAAGTTCTTTTTAACTTTAAAGGGTTCTGCGGGTATTAAGACGTATAGCTTAATATAACGTAAATGATGTCTCTTACTGAAATATGTAGTAGAAAACCCATGAAAATGTATGTTGTTTAAAAAAAAAAAAGTCATGATTTTTGGACAATGGGGGGGCGCCATTATTTTATGTGCACAGTACATTCTGCGTCGATGACGTCAAATGGTTGCACTCAGTGAGCTACTAGCTCTTTTTACCGCAACACAACTCAGAATGCACAACTCAGAAAATAAAATACTGATACGATACCACATTGTGTGGTTTTTGGTTGTAATTTTCAATCGAAGGGCAACAAGAGAAGCAATGTAAGACTTCACTGCTTTCCTAGCGATAAGAAGAGGAGAAAAGAATGGGAAGATGCCTGTGGACGAATAAAACTTCCTAAACACCCGCTTCTTTTTTCTCTCCACTTTAGCCCTGATGCCTTTGAGTCTTTTAGTAGACCACAGCTACTGAAAGAGCTTACAAATGGCTGAGACAAGAAACGCTAGATGTCATCTGTTAGGATGTAAACATTGCCAATGCTAATCATGACACGCGGCCACAAGAGGAGTTTCTCAGCGCGGATTTCCCTCGATATCCGGGGTGTTTAGACTCCTTGTGGGGAAAAATTGATGCTACAGCATTTGATTTAAACTTATATCCTTATATCCATCACCACCTGTAAGCTCTTTCAGTAGCTGTGGTCATCATATCAGTATTTTATTTTCCGAGTTGTGTTGTGGTAAAAATAGCAACAGATAGCGCTAGTAGCTACCTGAGTGCAACCATTTTACGTCATCAGAATAATGGCGCCCCCATAGTCCAAAATATGTATAAAACGACGTGATTTTTTTTTTAAATAACATAAATCTTTAATGGGTTTTCTACTACATATTTCAGCAAGAGACATCATTTACGTTATATTAAGCTATACATGTCTTAATACCCAGGGATCCCTTTAAAAAACTGTATATTACCATACAATTACATGTAATGTCCAATACAGTTTTTCACCGTATATAGTAAGGGAACTTACAGTTAACCAATTAATAGGTTTTTACTGTAGCATTTTACAGTCTTCTACCGTTAAAATCACAGTCATTTTTTTACAGTGAAAAGGCAAACATTCTTTCAGTAAAAGTTAAAGAAATATTCCAGGTTCAAAAGTAAAGCTCAGTCAACAGCATTTGTGGTTGATTAACATTTTCTATGGTTTAGCCTTATAACATAAAATACATGTTAACACATGTAGGAAGATCACATATTTTTCAGTGTAGTATTAAATCCAGTTTTACAATGCCATAAATGCTAAAAATCTATAACGACTGTAAAAATTAAATAATATAAACAAAGAACTCAGCTGTAAAAATGCGTGTAAGTATATTGTAAGAATCACATTTAAATCCTCTGAAAATCAACCTCATTTATTTAAATCTGTTTTTGTGGTAATAACATTATGCCACAAATGCTGCCAGTTTTGATTAACTTATTATTATAAGTATATTGCTTCAATGAGAGATTTTCAAACTTACATCCTAACAAATTTACAAAAAAAATTTACTGAAATTATCTACAAACAAAGCTTAAATGGAGTCTATATAATTAATTTGATTTGAATTAATTGCACAACTGTGTGGAGATTTTTGGCAAGCACTGTAATAAAGTGTCATGTGTTTTTATTTTTCCTCTTTGTCCTGTCTCAGTGAGTGGAGGGGTGGAGTTGGGACCCACGCTAGGCCTGAAGAAGTCCAGTTCTCTAGAGAGTCTTCAGACTGCCATGACAGAGGCCAAGAGGAACGAGCTGCTGCCCTTCCACAGGCCCCGCCCACACATGGTGAGAGGGCGTGGCTGCAACGAGAGCTTCCGGGCAGCAATCGACAAATCATACGACGGCCCGCCAGAGGATGATGACGGTGAGCACCCACAATGCAGCAGCAACACAGTCACAGGATTTAAATGACGTGTAATTTCTGTAATTAAAAAAAAAAAGTAAGTTGTGGCCCCTTTAAAGAAATTGGTAGTTGCTATATTCCACATTTCACTTTGATCCCCATAGACTTCCATAAGTCTACATCAGTATCTGTAGTGATTGTGGATGTGTGTGAGTGAAGTCAGTGACTGCTGAGGGAGAGTAATTGAGAGTAAAGTGTTTGGCTTTGTCCCTGTCATGTGCTTCCTCTTCCCACACACCAGCCTAATTGGCCCTTCCGTGAGACGACAGACTATAGTCATGTGGCGAAAGAAGGAGAGAGTGTGAGAGAGGAGAGGGGTTGTTCATTATGGTCAGTGCGAACAGATACGGCACAGCTGAAGACTTAAGATCCCATCTCATGCACACACACATCCCAAAGCAGTATCTAACTTCCCTATTCCCTAAGATAAAACTCGTTGTAAGATTTTCTCTGAAAGTTTAAACTAAGATGTGGTTCGATAGTGCAACTCAGGATGACCAAGTTATGAGTTCGTAGCTTCAAAACAAACTCATTAACACAAATTATCAGGTTATTTACTCATTTGCTCATCAACGTGCGATTACATCTGCTGTTTACCACGATGTGGAGATGCCACACACACACACTTACGTGTGCACACCGTGATCTTCTGGTCAAGAAAACAGTGGCAGTTTATTACTAATTACTGAGGACAATAATTAGGCACACAGTGTTCCTCTCACTTCTCATTACCATCCCTGTTGTGGGATGATGTTCTGCCTGAGTTCAGAGAAAACAGTGTAAACATCACATTCTAACCAGCCACTCTGTGTGTGTGTGTGTGTGTGTGTGTGTGTGTGTGTGTGTGTGCGTTTTTGTGACAAATCAGGACGTAGATTTGTATAATGACAAGGGTATGACATAGGTATTACAAGGAGAAGGTGACTTTTCAGGACATTACCCCATGTCCCCACTTTTCAAAACGCTTATAAATCACACAGAATGGAGTGTATTGAAAATCTGAAATAGCACAAAGTTTCCTTTAAGGGGTAGATTTACAGTGGGGCAAAAAAGTATTTAGTCAGCCACCAATTGTGCAAGTTCTCCTACTTAAAAAGATGAGAGAGGCCTGTAATTTTCATCATAGGTATACCTCAACTATGAGAGACAAAATGAGAAAAAAAATCCAGAAAATCACATTGTAGGATTTTTAAAGAATTAATTGGTAAATTCCTCGGTAAAATAAGTATTTGGTCAGCTACAAACAAGCAAGATTTCTGGCTCTCACAGACCTGTAACTTCTTCTTTAAGAGGCTCCTCTGTCCTCCACTCGTTACCTGTATTAATGGCATCTGTTTGAACTCGTTATCAGTATAAAAGACACCTGTCCACAACCTCAAAAGGTCCAACTCCAAACTCCACCATGGCCAAAACCAAAGAGCTGTCAAAGGACACCAGAAACAAAATTGTAGACCTGCACCAGGCTGAGAAGACTGAATCTGCAATAGGTAAGCAGCTTGGTGTGAAGAAATCAACTGTGGGAGCAATTATTAGAAAATGGAAGACATATGAGACCACTGATAATCTCCCTCGATCTGGGGCTCCACGCAAGATCTCACCCCGTGGGGTCAAAATGATCACAAGAACTGTGAGCAAAAATCCCAGAACCACATGGGGGGACCTAGTGAATGACCTGCAGAGAGCTGGGACCAAAGTAACAAAGGCTACCATCAGTAACACACTGCGGCGCCAGGGACTCAAATCCTGCAGTGCCAGACGTGTCCCCCTGCTTAAGCCAGTACATGTCCAGGCCCGACTGAAGTTTGCTAGAGAGCATTTGGATGATCCAGAAGAGGATTGGGAGAATGTCATATGAAACCAAGATAGAACTTTTTGGTAAAAACTCAACTTGTCATGTTTGGAGGAGAAAGAATGCTGAGTTGCATCCAAAGAACACCATACCTACTGTGAAGCATGGGGTTGGAAACATCGTGCTTTGGGGCTGTTTTTCTGCAAAGGGACCAGGACGACTGATCCGTGTAAACGAAAGAATGAATGGGGCCATGTATCGTGAGATTTTGAGTGAAAACCTCCTTCCATCAGCAAGGGCATTGAAGATGAAACGTGGCTGGGTCTTTCAGCATGACAATGATCCCAAACACACCGCCCGGGCAACGAAGGAGTGGCTTCGTAAGAAGCATTTCAAGGTCCTGGAGTGGCCTAGCCAGTCTCCAGATCTCAACCCCATCGAAAATCTTTGGAGGGAGTTGAAAGTCCGTGTTGCCCAGCGACAGCCCCAAAACATTACTGCTCTAGAGGCCAAAATACCAGCAGCAGCGTGTGAAAACCTTGTGAAGACTTACAGAAAACGTTTGACCTCTGTCATTGCCAACAAAGGGTATATAACAAAGTATTGAGATGAAATTTTGTTATTGACCGAATACTTATTTTCCACCATAATTTGCAAATAAATTCTTTAAAAATCCTACAATGTGATTTTCTGGATTTTTTTTTTTCTCATTTTGTCTCTCATAGTTGAGGTATACCTATGATGAAAATTACAGGCCTCTCTCATCTTTTTAAGTGGGAGAACTTGCACAATTGGTGGCTGACTAAATACTTTTTTGCCCCATTGTAGGTGTAGGATTGGTGTAGGGCAATAGCACATACAGTTTGTACAGTATAAAAACCATTATGCCTATGGGATGTCCCCACTTTTCACAAAAACAAACGTGTGTGTGAGTGTGAGAGAAAGAGATTATATACTGTAAATACATTTGTTTATCAGTCTATTCATGCATACTCTTGTGAAAGAGAAGCACACATTTAAAAAGAATACTTATTCAGGAAAAATATATACTTCAAAAAAAATATACCGAATGTACAGGTGCATCTCAATAAATTAGAATCTCATGGAAAAGTTCATTTATTTCAGTAATTCAACTCAAATTGTGAAACTCGTGTTTTAAATAAATTCAGTGCACACAGACTGAAGTAGTTTAAGTCTTTGGTTCTTTTAATTGTGGTGATTTTGGCTCACATTTAACAAAAACCCACCAATTCACTATCTCAACAAATTAGAATATGGTGACATGCCAATCAGCTAATCAACTCAAAACACCTGCAAAGGTTTCCTGAGCCTTCAAAATGGTCTCTCAGTTTGGTTCACTAGGCTACACAATCATGGGGAAGACTGCTGATCTGACAGTTGTCCAGAAGACAATCATTGACACCCTTCACAAGGAGGGTAAGCCACAAACATTCATTGCCAAAGAAGCTGGCTGTTCACAGAGTGCTGTATCCAATCATGTTAACAGAAAGTTGAGTGGAAGGAAAAAGTGTGGAAGAAAAAGATGCACAACCAACCGAGAGAACCACAGCCTTATGAGGATTGTCAAGCAAAATCGATTCAAGAGTTTGGGTGAACTTCACAAGGAATGGACTGAGGCTGGGGTCAAGGCATCAAGAGCCACCACACACAGACGTGTCAAGGTATTTGGTTACAGTTGTCGTATTCCTCTTGTTAAGCCACTCCTAAACCACAGACAACGTCAGAGGCGTCTTACCTGGGCTAAGGAGAAGAAGAACTGGACTGTTGCCCAGTGGTCCAAAGTCCTCTTTTCAGATGAGAGCAAGTTTTGTATTTCATTTGGAAACCAAGGTGCTAGAGTCTGGAGGATGGGTGGAGAAGCTCATAGCCCAAGTTGCTTGAAGTCCAGTGTTAAGTTTCCACAGTCTGTGATGATTTGGGGTGCAATGTCATCTGCTGGTGTTGGTCCATTGTGTTTTTTGAAAACCAAAGTCACTGCACCCGTTTACCAAGAAATTTGGGAGCACTTAATGCTTCCTTCTGCTGACCAGCTTTTTGAAGATGCTGATTTCATTTTCCAGCAGGATTTGGCACCTGCCCACACTGCCAAAAGCACCAAAAGTTGGTTAAATGACCATGGTGTTGGTGTGCTTGACTGGCCAGCAAACTCACCAGACCTGAACCCCATAGAGAATCTATGGGGTATTGTCAAGAGGAAAATGAGAAACAAGAGACCAAAAAATTCAGATGAGCTGAAGGCCACTGTCAAAGAAACCTGGGCTTCCATACCACCTCAGCAGTGTCACAAACTGATCACCTCCATGCCACGCCAAATTGAGGCAGTAATTAAAGCAAAAGGAACCCCTACCAAGTATTGAGTACATATACAGTAAATGAACATACTTTCCAGAAGGCCAGCAATTCACTAAAAATGTTTGTTTTTTTTTTATTATTGGTCTTATGAAGTATTCTAATTTGTTGAGATAGTGAATCGGTGGGTTTTTGTTAAATGTGAGCCAAAATCATCACAATTAAAAGAACCAAAGACTTAAACTACTTCAGTCTATGCGCACTGAATTTGTTTAATACACAAGTTTCACAATTTGAGGTGAATTACTGAAATAAATGAACTTTTCCACGACATTCTAATTTATTGAGATGCACCTGTAAGTATTTTTGGACACTTAATTGCATATTAAATTAAATTAAAAAAAAAAAAAATTAAATGAAAATGTATTATAGTTTATTACATTCAATAAGCTGAGGGTTTTTCTTTTTTTTTGACCCACTTAAGTTGGACTTAAGTGCAAATTTGTTATTTTATTACTTATAATGTCTTTTACATATGCTTAGTGTATTGTTGAATGCACTGACAAGCATTTATGGTAAATTAAACTATGCTGTAATGTCATTTCTATTAAAACATGCATGTCATTTAAATATATTTATAATTAAAATTATTGTGTTTTAATATCAAATAATGCTACAGTTAAAATTATAATCAAATACTTTACATGTTCTTTAGTATGTTAGTCAACACAAAGTAAGTATACTTTTTTAAAGCATTAGAATATTATGAGAATATTACATATAATATATAATATGTATTATTATTAAACTAAAAATGTTTAGTTTGACTTTTTTTCCCCCGAAACTGCACTTAAGTTTAAGAAATCACGAAAGTCATGAAAGTGTAAGCGTACTCTCTTTAAGTACACTTCAGATGCATTTTGTTGCATTATTCTATCTGCAAGTAAAGTGTGCTTCAGTGCCCATTCAATGCAAATAAGCACACTTATTTTCACTAGGGTATGTAACACTTTAATATTTCCATCCTTTTTTTTGTCCTTGTGTCATTATATAGTAATGTTGGAGCTGGGATTTAACAGCTTAGATTATAATCTTTATTTATTGTGGAGTTTGTTTATGTGACATTCACACAGTATCGCTATTCAATGGCATGAACCATTGGCTTATTACAGGAACTAATCCCCCTGGAGCAACCTGGGGTTAAGTGCCCTGCTCAAGGGCACAATGGTGATATTCTCAGTCAGCACATCCACTGACAACCCACAGTACATTCCGATGTATATTGCGTACAAAATTGCTTAAATTTTCAGTTTTCAGAAAGACCTAGAAGTTTGCAAGGTTTATGGGATCAGATATTTAGAAAATATTTCAAACGTTCTGCTTTTATTTTATATCACTGTGATACCAGTGCGTTAAACACAGCCGAAGTACTACAGTCTTGAAAAAATTAAAGCACAATCAGACTAGGCCAAAATAAATAGATTGAACCTGTAACTTCCAGTTGCAAGCCTTAAGCCTTAACCACTACACCACCACCCCACGGAGAAAATTAAGAGGATGCTGTCTTCTCACATGAAGAAGAAACCATATGAATATCAAAGGCCATACATCAGTGAAGATGATAAACAGAGAGGCATTTAAGGAAGGGATTTATTTCCCTTTGAAATTGTTTCCATTATTTCACTTTGAGCTCACAGCAGTGTCATCATAGCTTTATTATGTAAGGCTTTCAGAGCATAGGTACTGCTCTCTTAAGTCCTCAAGCCCTGCTCTTTTAAAATGTTTTCATATTGAGACGTGAGCATGATGGAAATATCTCCCCTTTTTTCTTTATCCTTTCTCACCATTTTTTTTCCCCCAGCGTTCGGCATTGTGTTCAGCAGATTGATATTTACAATAAGCCTTTGCGCTGGACCGAACAAAAGAGTTTTCTGATGCATATTAGAGAAGTGGGAGCTGGAGCAGGCCTTTGAGGTTTCTCTGTGTCTCTGAATAATAGGGCGGCTGTACAGTCATTACTGAGCCACCCGCTTCAATGCTAGTTTAAACAGCGGATCGGCATTTGTTTGTGTAGAAATCAGGCCATGGGGAAACGGATGCTGCTGTTGGCCTTGGACTAAGCCTCAGAAAAACCGACTTGTCCTCGAACCCGATAGTTGAAGTTTATGTAGGCGAGGCTCAGAGAGAGTTTTTCATACTTTTCTTTCTGTTTTATTTTGTTTATCTCTGTCATTCAAGATGGAACCGGTTAAGAGTCATATTGAATGTCATGTATTTTGTATCACCAGCAAACCAAAGCAAGTGGAGTTTATTTTTCAAGACTTTCCTGTTCCTCGTTGGAGGTTAATGCCATGTGATGTTACAGGCACAATCCTAACCTGCAGTAACTTTGGGTTGGTGTCTTACTCAAGTGCACAGTGATGATTAAGGAAGAGAATTGAGAAATATTTAATAATTCTGGATCTGATTCTTCTAAGCGATTCTGGTTCCTTAAGGGTTCCTTGAATATTTTTGAGAAAGGATTACTTTGGAAAAAAAGAATACAATTCTATGCCAAATGATGAGATCATCTTAGTAATAAATTTAAAACAAGTCTTGAGAGAGGTGTTAAGGCCTTTTTCATGACTTTTTCACAAACATTTTGGAAGTGACTTAAATTCAATCTAATATTTGGCCTTAACTATACATAAAATCAGTAGTTCTCAAACTATTTGACTCCGAGACTATTCCAAGGCCCCCTCTTAGATGATATGTACCTCTGGTACTTCTGTTGTAACAAAAATAAATAAAACTCAAAAATGTGATATCAGTTTAATCTGTGTGTGTGTGTGTGTGTGTGTGTGTGTGTGATTTTGTGTTTAGCCTTTTCATTAAGATTGTTACTAAATTTAAATCATTTTAAGACTTATTGGGGCCCCCTGGAAGTTTGCTAAGGGCCTCTGGTTAACAATTTTTGTATGAATTAATACTAAAGAGAAAAATGGCAACATATTTCATTAATTGTTAATTATTAATACATTTGTATCTTGGGGTGGCGATATGACCAAAATGTTATATCATGATATGAGTAACTTCACAGTAACAATATATATCACGATATTTCATGGTATTTCACGGTCACGATGATAGTGTAATGTATATAATTTCACGATATAGTGACAACATATTTCATTAATTGTTAATGTTAATTATTAATACATTTGTATCTCGAGGTGGGCAATATGACCAAAATCTTATATCACAATATGAGTAAATTTATTTCACAGTAATGATATATATCACAATATAGTTATTTTTGCTTTAAATAGGGTCTTTACGATATTAAAATTTTAAGAAAATTAAAATTAAAAAAACACTCAAGCTCACTGAAGACAAGTAAACAATCAGCGATTAAATAAGAATAAGAAACAGGGCAGGAAAAAAAAACTACAGTAGAACAAATAAGCAATGCTACATACATTGTATAAAGTAATCAAATGTTTAAAAACACTGCATATTCACTGTGTAAATTACATATATATTTCTTCTTAATAAAGTTACAAAAGTGATTTAGTCAAGAGCAGTGAGAAATTTTCTCTCTTTTGTTGTTTGATTAACATGAATGGCAGACAGCAGGAATATTAGACTGCTGTTACATTAAGAGCTGCCAGGATCCAATACACTGTTACACGTGTTTTCTTTCTCAGCTGTTTGCTTTCACTTAAGACCTAAATTACTGTGTTTACGAGGAAACTTGGAAACCAATCGCATATAACGTGTGTTTCAACGGCTTAAAATCACTTGTTTTGAATCTGCAGTGCTTAAAAACAAACAATAAGATTTTGTGACCACGTAGCACAGCAACGTCACATGAGCATGTAACCGCAAGACAGGCGATAGTCCAGTCCGGTTGACAAATTTCTACCGGCTAATCATGTCTACCGGTATATCGCCCACCCCTATTTTTATCAATGGAAGAATGTGCTAGAACTGTTAACTGAATGTCAATTGGTCCATTAACCAATTTTGCAGATTAAAAGATTTTGAAGTTCCAACTTGTATTAGTTATACCAATAACTTTGTCAAAAGGCTTTGAGAAATATTTTGAAAATATAATTGTACCATTTGCCATTATATGTCTATATATTGGTCACCCTGCTCTCTACACATCAATATCGGCCATTGAAAACCATTTGGGTCAACCACTACCTTGCAAGGTTTCGGTTGTCTCTTCCCTCACTAATTACTTTGTCTTTTCTTTTGTCATATTTTGGCCAGTAAGATACAACTAGACATCAATAAATCGCAGTGTACAGGGCTGTCGGGACCTTCCCCTGAGCTACAAGTGGAGGGTTAGTAAGATGGCCGCTGTGAGGCTTATGAAAGACTGATGCTTTTTCACACGTCTCCTCATCTCTCTTTTAACACGCTCTCTGAGGCGGCCTGGTAAACGTACATCTGCTCCCAGCACCGCCGCTACCATCTGACAAACCTCAGCGCAGAAACCTAATGCAGCCGCGATTGATCGCCACACACACACAGTGCCCCACAGTGGATAGCCAGTAACAGATGGTTATGTCAGCAGGTTCCTCAGTTACCTAAGCCTCTTTATTCACTTTTTCTATCCTTATCTGTCCTCTTCCTCCCCTTCTCTCTATCCAGTTATCCGCATCCCTTCTTTCTTTTTCCTTCTGATTATGATAATGTGGGCAACTTTTTGATGCTCCAGGGCAGATTAGCTGAAAAAATATCTCTGAAGAGATCTTTTATATTTCCACGACTCTAACTGAGATATAGGCCATACGAGGACTAGGCAGTTTGAAGGTAAATACTGTGTGAATATAGAAATCTGTAAAACCAGTTGAGGTTTTGCAATACTATTTAGACTATGGTAGATATATTTGTGGAGTCTATGTTATATAAACACAAGAAGAAATGTGTAATGTATATGATTTTAGTTATGCTAGACCACTGTATATTCAGCATATTTTATGTTTGCTTGTTGTATTGAAACAGATGAGGGGTCGGACCAGAGCTCTGGACGAGATACTCCAGCCAGCGGCTCCTCCAGACAAGGTGCGGGAGACAATGAGGAGAACAAGAAAGACAAGAAGAAGAAGGCCAAAGGCAAGAAGAAAGACAAGTTGAAAAGCAAAGGAAAGGAGAAAGAGAAGAAGAAATCAGAGGAGGTCGGTGATGAGCTGGATAAGAAGACCAAGAAGAAAGGATTCGGGTTGCTAAGGCAAGACGCCAGTTCTTTGTGTTTGTATTTCCTTTTGTCCGTCCCTCTCCTCTTCTTTCTTTGTTGCTTTGTGTCTCTCTTAAAGGGACAGTTCACCAGAAAATGAATTTACTTAAAAAAAAAAGTGTTTTCTCACCTTGTTTTTTCAAACCCGTATGAATTTCTTTCTTCTGTGGAACATAAATGATGTTGTTTTGAAATGTGTTCTTTTCACTCTTTTTTCATGCAAATAAAATGAATGGAGACCGAAGCTTTCAAGCTTCAAAAAGACACAAAAGCACCATAAAAATATCATGAAAGATGGTCCATTTGACTCATACACTATATTTTGAAGTCATTTGATAATTTCTTGTGATAAATAGACCAAAATGTTGTTCTTCACTGATTATCTTTCTAGTTAGCTGTTAATTGTTGCAACTGGATTATTGAGTCAGTAGCTGTTTCCATCACCCTGTTTTAATGCACATTTTGAAGTATCGCATCAGAAACGAGTGATGAAAATGGCAAATTTCGAATTAAAAACCCTTAATTCGCAAAAATGTTTTTATGCTCGATTGAGGTGTTTTTTCTCTTGTGCAAAAAGAGTTAATGTGAATAATGAGAGATGGAAATGCAGTTGCCGAATACATTCCTGCATGTGCATCAAAAAAGTCATGTGATTTGTGCGATGGGATGGCATAACCTGACTAACCAGCGGACTGATCTCATTGCACAGCATCTGAAATGTTGTTATGGTCATTCTGAAAAGCCCAAGCAAAGTCTGTCATCAAAGTATTTCTGTATAATTGCCTCCAGAGCTCTCTTACACGACTGTGTTCCCAAACAGCAGGCATCCACCTCCGAAAGCAATGCCCGCATTTATTGTGCTTTGTCTGCTCACTCTGAGGCGCAAGTAATTTATTATATATGAAAATTATTATATTCAGTGGCTTCTCCCACTTTTCTTAGTGATAATTAGTGCCTGTTTATCAGTAAGTGACGATTTTGTTCCGTTTGACACGTTGGATGGAAACGGTGCTTATTCGCAAATGTTTTATGCAATATTAGAATTTTGCGCACAAGAAAAATTTGCAACTTTGGATGGAAACCCGGCTAATGAGAATCGAGTCAGTTTGGTGAACGAACACTTATCAGTTGATTCATTCTCATGGGCTCTAATAAAAGCTAGAATAAATATCAGTAAATAACAACTTTCAAAATTTTGAACCTTGTTGTTTTTGGGTCTTGTTTAAAACTTGAAAGCTCCAGTTCATTGTAATTTAATTCAGAGTGATTATTGTACATTCCTCTGAAGAAAGAAGCCAGGTTTGGTAAGATGTGAGGGTGAGTAAATGATTTTCACTTTCATATGAAGGCTGGTTTGATTAACAGATTCTCCCACACATGTAAAGGTCAGGATGGATGACTGTTGATTTGACGCACATGCTAAACTGCGGCAATGGGTCGATGGTCAGTCACATGTCGTGTGACGGAATTTTGGCCCGAGCTGCTGTTGGGATGCTCTATTGGCTCACGCTCATGGTTGAAAGTGTTTCGGCCTGCTTGCGTGAGTGTAACTGACTTCGACCGCTGGTAAACAGAGCAGTCAGCCCCAGCTCCATATGGCATGCCGTCTCTGCGTCACAGCACTCAATCTCCCGTCTTCACACAGTGCCAGTGCCAGGCCTAATTTGCATCACGGTGGGCACCTGTGCCAACCCCTGCCCATCTGCCTGTCGATCGGCCGTCCGGCACTGGCTCCGGCACCAGCAAGACCAGGCGGCTCCATCACAGTGGAGGACGACCCGCATGAGTGATTCTACAAATCAGAGCATGGACGCCCCGGCAGGCTCCACCTAACGGGCAATTAGCTCTATAATTGTTTTAATTTGGATGACTGCCGGGAAAACTGAAAGGCACACCATGCTGTTACAGCAACACGCAGAATATTCCAGCAGAGAGAGAGAAATAGAAACAGCAGAGTGAGGAAAACAGTCGGAGAACTTGATTCAGCTGGTGTCTTTCTCAAGGTGAACCGTTTTGACTCGTCAGGAAGTGTGGGTTGTGATACGGCTCTTGCTTCTGTTAATCCGACTCGGTCTGACTCGACCTGATCCCACTGTTTTTCCTCTTCCGCGTGTCTGCTGAGAGTCTGCCAGTGCGCCCACTGCGGCCAGCTCTCCTCCCATGCCCGTGCAATCATTCTAATGTGCACCGTTGTTCTGAGGAGATAAGCGTTTATGTGTTGGCTTGTCAGTGGTTGATGGGGTGAGGGATGTAAAGGTAATTGAAAACCACCGTAGTTTTATTTATTTATATTTGGCTGCAGGCAGCGGGGATTAGAGATGTGGGTTCGAGAGCCGTGCGGTGACGCTGCTCGCCACAGAATGTGACACAGGCTTCACTCAAAGCTGACGTAACCCAGGATCTTTTGCCGTGAGATTGCCCTGTCACCCTGAGCAGGCCAAATATCCACGGATTAAATGGACTGAAAATGTGTTGATAGAAGAGTAAAATTCTCCATAAGTCAACTTTTTGAAGGTCCTGGGAGTGTGAACACTCGTGTGTAGCTTTTTTTAAAGTGCTGTCTGGGGTAACTGATGAGTCTCTGCTTAACGTGACCTATATTGTAAGGTTTTGCATCTGCATAAACCAACCTAAATGCCTTTATTCTTTGGGACTGTCAGTGAGTTAACCTGAAGGCCTATTCATACAGTACCAGTCAAAAGTTTTTTTTTTTTTTTTTTTGTTATTTATTTTATTTTATTTTAAGCAGTTTCTTATGTTAATACTTTAATTCAATAAGGATGCATCAAATTGATAAAAATAGTAAAGAATATAAAACTTTATATTCATCAAAGAAAAAAGAAAAAATGTATCAGTCTCCACTGAAGTAGACTGGAAAAATGGCTGCTGAAAATTCAGCTTTGCCAGTAAAAAAAAAATAAATAAATAATTTTTTTAAATATATTACAATAGAAAAAGTTCTTGCTGGTAGTGGTAGTGTACATATATATATATATATATATATATATATATATATATATATATTTTTTTTTTTATTTTTTTTTTTTTTAACAGATATTTATAAAAACTAAATATATAAATAAATATATTTATTACAGAATAAGTAGAAACAAAGCATCCCCATAGACTATAAATATTCACGCTGAGTCCAAACAAAGTACCTTTAAAGTCGGCATGAAACGGAAGTTGCAACTGTCTTTTTTTCTCTACTGTGACGTATATCCGAGTGAAATGGCATCTGAAATGAGAGGGCGGGACTTGATTTCGTCCTTCGAGAATTGATTGGATCGTTGGAAGTTGGGGCGTTACTAACAAAATTGAGGCAGATCTGAAATGCCAGTTTGCAGTTAGTGGTGGGGAATTTTCCGCTGTCATTTATCCCAGCGTTTACCCCTTACGTCACTAGCTCCGCCCTTGCGCCATCACTCGTGACCAGAAGACTAGAGGAGTCGTTTTGAGGGGGAGGGGAGGTTAACATTTTTGATTAAAGATTATGAGGGCACATGAATTTTAAAAAAATAATGAAGTGCACAGATAAATTATTTATAATAAACACTACGGTATTCCATCAAAAAATAAGAATATTCAATTTTGATTTCATGCCGACTTTAAGACAAGTCAGGTTACTCTGTTGCAGTCTTGGTAACACCCCCAGGAAGCTTGCATTTTTTGAAGATGAACTGGAAAGCACCTTTGAGACAGTTGTCTCATTTAAACATCAGCTGATTCAGGATGAATAAGCTATGAATGAATTACTTTCCAAAGATAATAATTTCTACCAGATGGGCATTTGTGTTGTGGCCTCCTGTTTTTGTGCTATTTTAATTGGTTTATCTCTAGGCTACACAGTTTGTATTTTTTTGATTATGTACTTTAAGTGGCCTGCTCTTGATAAATGTCAAGGGTTTCTCACCTACTGATGCGAAAAAACATTTTCTTTTTCACTTTTTTTCTTTCTTTCTATCCCTTTACATATTCCTCTTGTATGTGTCATCACCTTTTTTTTGTTACCTGCATCCAGGGACTAAAGCATCTCAAGCATTCTGTAGATCGATAGAAAAATATTGACTGCCCTTTTCAATTAGCATTATGTGTATTTGTGATGTCTGACCTCAAAGGTTAAGAGCAGGTGAAGTACAGACTAGCTGAAACGCCCCTTGAGGAACATGACCTCTAGCCCCACCGACTGTAAATCTGTGTTTCCAAGTGCTTGAAATGTCTCATTGAAGAAACAGTCTTCATTGACAGCTTTTAAAGGGATAGTTTATGTAGAAAAAATACTGTTGTCATCATTTATACACCTTTATGTTCTTATAGACTGTTAATTTATGAACTCCAAAATTAACCAAAGACAGTTTGGAAATAGTAAAATACACAATTGTCATTTTTGACTGAACTATTCCTTTAATTCAGGAGAGGCTGAGAGAAGTATTTATAGCCAGTGCGGCTATAGACACCGTTCGTGTTCTCTGATACTGAACACAAATTAGTTATTTGAGGTCAAAAACCTTGTAGACATTGTCACTGTCTAGATGAAATGTTTATTTTCTGACTCAGTTTCCTCTTCTGTTTTCCATCTCGCTGTTATATGTGCCTGTTAAATCTTTAGCTGGCCAGTGCGGATGGTATTTTGTTCTTTGCCTGGCTCAGATTCAGTGTTATTGGCCACTATTTAGTGCCCAGTGGGAGTCACTGGCTAGTGTCCATGTTGATCTAGTGGTAGCTGTGTCTGTGGGTCAGAGCATTGCTGCAAATCTGGGACATTAAGACAGGATATGGCCCTGCAGCTCAGTGATAAACATATGACAAAAGAGGAAAATCAACCTTTTATGTCACGTTTCATGTTTCTCAGTCCTTAGCATTCAAAGGCCAGATGTTTACATCTAGTCCTTCCTTTCAAAATCTACTAACAGGTTACTGAGTCATACAATAACATACAATATTTATTATATATTTCCCTCATTCTGTTGTTTTAGCGCACCCTTTTTTAGGTAGTTTATTGTCTTTTTGCCTTTTCTGATTCACTGTAAAACCAAAAAGTTAATGTGAAATTTATGGTAAAAACAGTAGCTACATTTTAGGTTTAAGATGACTTAAATATACATTAAAATCCATTCTACTAAAGTACTAAAATCTGTTTTATATCTGTATAATATAACAATAACCACCGTAATAATCTCTAACTAGGGAGACTAGTCGACATCAAAAATAGTAGTTGTTTAGCCTGCATTTTTTTTTTGCATATTAATGTTTTGCTTTGTATGTTCAAATTACTGCCATGTTATTGTTACATTTTAAAAATAATACATTGCTGTCATTGCATGTCAAGCTTTTCTTGCAATTTTCCCATTTGTCATGTTTTCAGATACTTTTCATACAAGAGAAGCCAGACGTGTAAACAGTTACTTTTATTTGAGGAGTTCTGCTACAATGTGTCTGCAATGTGACTTTTTGCTCATTAGAATATCACGTTTATCTTAGCAACATGCTAACATCAGACTTCATTGGAATCAGTGGTGAGTTGAGTTCCTTTTGTGTTTCACACGTTTTATGTGTGTACAGCATATTGTTTAGTGTTGTTAGAGCGTATAAATGCATGTGTTTGTGAAGTTTAGTGGTAAATTACTGATATAGTGTGTTTTTGTGACAAGCTGATGATTTAGCACCACAGGAGAACCGTATAGCTTGTGTGTGTGAATGTGACAGAGAGACAGAGTAGCTCTGTGGGAGTGTAAGGTATAGCCTCAGGTGGAGGATGGGACCCATTAGGATGTTTTACATCTTGCAGACAGATGGAGGCCTGTGTGGACTGCCAAATGCCCCTCATTCTGCTGCTGTGATACACACAAACACACACACTTAACAACATATATTACACTGGCTAACGCACACAATCCTGTGAAACCTACAGCTGCAAATGTAACCGCACACAGTAATAAGCCACAAGGCTGTGAATTACAGTGATTTTACTCATTTTACTCATAGAAACAAGTATACATTTTACAGTGTCCTTTTTTTTTTTCTTTTTTTTTTTTTTTTTTACCAAATTTAGAGTTGAAAATGTCTAGTTTAGTTTTACTCATAATATGCAGTAATCTTCCTCTGTCCTGAAGTCAGATCTGAGCCATTTCTTCTCAGACACTTCAAACATCCCTCAGTGAAACTTCAGTGTTAAACACTTCCAGACTTCACTTTTATCTCATCAGCCCTGCTACGTTTTATCAGAAATGAAATATTACATAATTAACCTTAATGTGGAGCAATTCAGCAAAATTGCAGTTCCTCAAAGCCTCTTGGCTTGCATGTAAAACTGTGACCGAGCATATGACTGTCTCCCATTAGAGGCGAGGGAGGAATGCAGCTTGCAGCTTTACCTTCTAAGGCAAGAGATTAACAAGATCTTTTAGGTCAGCCATGTGTGATAAACAATTTTGAGGGCAGTGCTGCACCATGTTGAAGAAAAAAACAGCAGTTTAAACCAGACTGAGATGGTTGGCTGGTCTTCTAGCCTGACTAGACCAGCTAAAAACCACCTTTAAGATTTTTATTTATTTATTTATTTATTTTTTATTTTTTTAGCCATGTACGTGAGAAGTGATGGATGTTGAAGGACTGGAGGGGTGGAATGAAAAAGAAAGAAAGAAAAAGTTCCTGTGTGTGTAATGATAGTGTTGCTCTCTGCGGATGTTTATGTAGTGCAGAGAGAGTGAGAACAAATGTTCACTACTCCTGCTACTGCCATTAACAGAGACTGCAGCAGGCCCGCTCCCTCCGTTCTGTCACCAGCTGTCCTCTTTTCTTTCTCGCTCTTCTGCTTCTCTCCTCTCATTAACCTCACATCTCTTGGCCATTTTGCCTTCCAGCGAATTCCACCACAGCTGCCATGATAATGGTAAATTTTTTGGTAACACTATAAATAAGACTTAAAACAAAGCAAAGAAATACAGTCAAACCTAAATTTATTCACACACCTTCAAAATTTCTCACATTATCACAGTTTATTTTGCTATAGTTTTTGTTTAGAAAATGGTAATAAAATATGACAAGAACTTAAGAGTTAAACTGTGTCAGAACAAATTCATCCTGATAATGTCAGATAACTTTGATAGAAAGGTATGTAACAAAACATGGTCAGGTCAAAGTGTCAAATCCAATTTTTGATCTCAAATTTGTATCAATTTTACTGGTAGTCCACTGTATGAAGAATTTTTGGGTATAATATGTCACAGTTTACTTTATTTTGCTACTCACTTACATAAATGAACTATAGTGTCCTGGATCCACTAGTAAAAATATCAAAAATTATATCTGGTGTCTGAATAATTTTTGGTTTGACTGTAGTATTAAAGCAATTTGTGAATCTGTTCAATTGATTAATTTAAACCCGCTTGTTCATAAGAGTTATACATTTGAACTTTAGAGACTGATTTGTGAATCTGTTCAACTGATTCATTAAAATGAACTTGTTCATAAAAGTTATTAATCTGTGAAAAGAACTTTAGAGAATGTTCTGTGAAACTGTTTAACTGATTCATCACAACACATTGGTTCATGAGAATTATTTCTTTGGAGAAAGAGTTTTTGAGACTGATTCGTGAATCTGTATAAATGGTTCATTACAACACAGTGGTTCATGAGAATTATTTATTTGCAGAAAGAACTTTTGATACTGATTTGTGAATCTGTTCAACTGATTCATTAAAAGTGGTTCATAAGAGTTATTCAAACCCACAAGTTAATGAGATTACGCATTCGCAAATTTGACATCACCAATTGTGCCATACAGTGTTGCGTGCAGCAAGGACGACTTAACTGAAAGATGCCAAACAGTGATGAAGCAAACCCTGCCATGTACTTTAAGGGGGTGTTCACATGTGCTCTTGTGCTTGAGTTTGAAAACACATAGATGCAAAGGTCTTGAGTTAAACTTTTTAAATTGATACAGTGTCTTGAAAATCCAACTATCTTTGCGCAAGATGGCGAGTACACTGAGGCACATCACTAAGGTTAGAGACACCCATCTAGTGCATGTTTAGGTTGACCAATAGAAACACTACATACCGCTGTAAAGTTTCAGAGTAACAACTTTATTTAAATGCTAAATTATTGTTCTGTTCTTTTCCCAAAACTCTGATAATTAGCATGTTGGTGACCATAGCAAGACACCACTATTCTTGACCAAAGTAAAATTATTAACCAAAGACTTATGTCTGGGAAATTAACAAAATTGACAGTAGTGCTGTGCTTTATGCTCAAAAGGCTGCTTCACAAAGCGTGATCCTGCAGTGTTGCCATGTCCACTTATTATAAGCGTATTTGGGCTTGTTGTCTGAGCTTGGCTCATAAAGTGAGCCACTTTATGGAGTTAATAAAGTGTACCTTTGTGGGTACTTTTCCAATATAAAGCATTTGGACTTATTTAGGTTTACTTTGGGCTTCTTGTTTGCTGTTTTTCCTAACAAGATCTGGCAAACACATCCTTGATGCAATGTACGTCATTAACTAGTTGTTCAGTTTCGTTTTGTCATTTTCGTCACAGTCTGCAGCACTGCTGTGTTACATTCATGTTTTACTGTTGTCTTTACTGAAGGCACCGTTCCACCAGGATGATGCTCAGCGAGGTTGACAGGTACATGCTGGCAGCATCCTTAACTCTTCTCTTGTCATATTCATATTTAGCCTGACTGAGGTTGATTTATTGTGTATCTGCTGTTTGTAAATCAGTGTTTATTTATATGTGAAAATGTTTGTATGCATGTGTTTAATCATGAATGTGAATGTGTATGTGTATGTGAGCACTAGTGTGTGGCCTTTAGTGAGTGTGCTAATGGCTTTTAAAAGCTTCTGAAACAAGTGTCAGAGTCACAGATGGTGCAACTTACCTCATCCCTCCCTCACAGACCTGCTGACGGAGCGACAGCCCCCCTTGTTCCTCGTCTCTCTCTCTCTCAGTTAACACATTTCCTAATGTCTTTCCTGCTGTGTGTTTGTATGTTTGATCAAGTCAAGAACCAAGTCTGACGCTCATCAGCAAAAACCTGGACAGCCTTTGGATAGGAAGTGAGGACAGCAGGGCAGAAACCCCAAAAACAATTTGGACACTTTAGGTAGTCACACTTAAAAATGTATGAATGTCAGTTCGTTATAAAACAAAATACCAGAACATCTGGCAACTTTATTAAAAAATAAATAAATAAATAAATTTTGATATTTTGATAATTTTGATATTTTTTTTAATCAATGAAATGACATTAAAGTGTCACTTTAACTTTTAAGTGTCCAAAAACCTTTAAATGTGAGAAACATTGCCAGTGTTTCTTTATCAGATGTAGGGAGTCTACAATTTAGATGAAGGACCGGCTTCCCTCTCCTAAACCCCAATACTAGGAGTATAAAATGGCTCATGTCAGTCATCAGTGGCGACAGCTGCCCACACCGGCGCCTGCCTCACCTTTTACGAGCGCTGTGATCTGGAGATAGGTTTATTTCTGTGAAAGGATATGGTTGTCTCAGTCCTCAGTTCACCATGGTAACCGTATCACAGCGAGGTTCATGTGTGCGGTTCAAGTGGAGGTATACAGTAGCTAACTGGCCGCCGCTGTTCTCCCCTCCATCTACATATGAATCACTAAAAGGCCTCTTTAATGGAAGTTCAATCATCCCCCTTTTGATTCCCAAGATGCAATGTCCTGATTAAGATGATTGGATGAATGGAAAATGGCATGAATATGTGATTGGGTCTATGTGTCCCACCGCTGAATGGGTCTTTTCTTTTTCATTGTCTTTTTTTTTTTTCTTCGTCTGTAGCACCTCTGTGCTAAGGCTCTTGTTCCAACTTATCCTTTTTTTCAATACAGGCCTGTTCCTGCATTTGATTACATTAAAGAGTGAAGATGTGGCAGGCTTGCTTAGACCAGGCTCTGAAAGGTAACAATCAGCACGAGAATATGGTAGATTTGAGCAGAAATTAATGGGAACAGCTAAATGAGCTGCAGGAACAGTGCTTTTCTTTTCTTTCTGGAAATCGTTTATTAATCATATGCAGCATGTGCAGAGGGTTGTATAGAATATACTGTTTATTTTATGTTTACTGGCTGGTGACAAGTGATTCTCAATCTGACCCATTTCATCTGTGTTTACAGGATGCAGACTGTTCTGATTTGTGTGTGTGTGTGTGTAGAGAATGTATCGTGAAAAACAGGATTTTCCTCTCTTTTCTGCTCTTTTGGAATAAGAGTTTGATGATGAATAAACAATAGCCATTCTAACTGATTGATCAGTATTTCATTCAGATCTCAGGGTAAATGCACTATTTGCACTATTGCACTAAATCCACTATTTTGTCGTTATGAAAAAGTTTGGGGTCAGTTGGATTTATATATATATATATATATATATATATATATATATATATATATAAATATATAAATATATAAATATATATATATATAAAAATAATTAATATTATTCAGCAAGTATGCATTATATTGATAAAATAACATCATTGACGTCACAAAAGATTTGTTTCAAATAAATGGTGTTCTTTTCAACTTTTTATTCATCAGAGAAATTAAATTGCATCATGGTTCCCAAAGATTTTAAGCAACATAATAAGAAATGTTTCTTGGGCACCGAACCTGCATATTAGAATGATTTCTGAAGGATCATGTGACACTGAAGACTGCAGTAATGATGCTGAAAATTCAGCTTTCCATCACAGGAATAAATTGCATTTTAAAATATATTCAAATAGAAAACAGGCACTTTAAATCATGCTAATATTTCACAATATTTCTGTTTTTACTGTATTTTAGATCAAATACATGCAGCTTTCAAAAACAATAAAATTCTTACTGACCCCAAACATTTCAATGGTACTGTACATTGTGTGTTAATGCATCAGAATTGTACACATACTGTAATCACACACACACAGTTTTGTAGTTTTCAGTGCAGACATGTACCACAGACAGAGGCTCAGTCAAGCCTGAATCCCTCAGTTTGGTCTGAGAGCAAAGCCAGGCAGTATTTGATTACATCAATCTCTTGTGAATGTAGTTCCTCAGATCTTAGCTTTCTATTGCACAAACCTTTCCTCTAAAGATACAAACTGTTGCAAAATCCAATTTTTCAGTAAATGTCAAGTCTGTTTTGACACGAAGTAGCAGTATACAGGATCAATATTGACTCCATGGGCATCATGAGCAGAAAAGTTCTGAAAATCTCTGTGCTAATGTTTTTTTTTTTTCTCTCTCTTACTGTAGTCACAGGCTAATTTGCACCTTTCCAAGTGAGAAATTCTCTGAAGTCCGTCTTGTCAACAACTCATTTTCAACATGAGGTTGAAAGCTCTTTGAGGTAGAATATTCCCATAAAGCTCCTCAAGTAATCAGAAACATGCAAGCACCTGTCATTTCCTGTTATGTTCTGTGTATATGAGGTCAGTTGTCTATGCTCAAAGAGTCTGTACTTGCAGTCTGGATAGTGCTGGTCAAACCCTCTTTAGTTGACTGAATGAAAGAGTTGTCTAGCACCACAGATGTCTGAGTATTTCCATTATTCTACTGTATAAACAAAGAGATACTGTACTGCGCACATGACCTCACAGTGTCCAATGGCCAAGATATGTGAATCAAAGTAGAATCTCAATCCATATCTGAACTCTTTTTTGGTTATTAAACTATTAAATTAAACTTTATCACTGGAAATGATGTATATTTTAATTCAGAACAAGCATTAATCTGTTTCCTATTAAACAAACTCAAATTTTTTCATGTTCAAAGGACAGGCAGGCAGAATCTTTATGGCTGCAGATGGTTTTGCATCTGCAGGGGTCAATAGTTTCATATGTGTCGATGATTAGTGGGTCTGTAAATTTGTTGGGTTTAGCTGTGACGCAGTGTAACTATTCAACAAGACATAATGGAAGAACCATTAGATCTATGGAGGTCAGGTACCTCTTGGTTTTTCCTAATAGAGTTCTTAAATCAAAAAGTTTTAGAGCAACAAGGCCTTGCGAAATAATCAGAATCTATTATCCTAATTTAATTTCATCATGTTGTTGTGCTTCATTTCTGTAATGCATTTTTTGGTGATTTATGAAGCAGATCACCATTAAGACAATATAGAGAATGTTGTAGATATTTCACAAATCTCAAATGTAGCAAACCCTATTTTAGCATGTATTGCTGCCTTTTTTGGGTTATTTCCAGTCTCTGCGGACTTGCAGGCTTTCTTTGCTCAGTTTAATGGCTGTGGAAAGTGGGGTGATTATAGCTGAGGATGACGGTGTAATTTGAGCCATTATGGTGCTCTGCGGATACTACTAACGATGTACACCGCGAGTGCTAATGAACATGACAGATTACTGTTGCGCCGTGTGTGTGATTAGACCTCACGGGTTTTACCTCCACCTACGGTCCGGATTCAGGCAATAGCATTTGCCATATGCTCAAATTCTGAGTTCATGGAGGGGTTCTGGAGCATTTATGAAGCCTTACGATCTAAAGCATTTTCACCATCGCTGAGTTGTTGTTGGTTTGCGTACTGTGTGGTAACATTTTGTCTCAGCCATAGTGAGATAAATTCAAGATGCTAACATCAATATGGACGGTTTCTGGAACTTTTTTTTTGTTTTTTTTTTGTTTTTTTTTACAGTTGATTTGCTATGTCAATCAAATGTTGGGGGTAAAATACAATCCAAAGGAAATGGAAGTTCTCATATGAATATTTAGAGATAGAGAGAGACTGATATTAAAATTCTGGCCAGTACAGATAAGCCAATAATTAATTTCATGTTATGTTTGATAACTGTTAAATGGCCAATGTTAAAATTCTGTTCTGTTTTGTCTACATAAATAAATTTAAAAGACTAAAAACTAAATCTTTTTTACTATACTATACTATAAGTGTATTTAAACATCACAACATTATAATGTACAGTATGAAAAGTGGATGTGCTAAAGATTGCATTTAATAGTTAAAATTAAATTCATTATTAAAATTATTAGTGTTTTAAAGATGAACTTTAAGTGAGTGTTATATGATAATCTATCAAAGGTAATCTAAATGAAAAATATGAGAAACATACATTCGCAATTAAATGTGAAATATTGATGATACTGTTAAATTTAAGTGTTTCAATTAGTGTTGTCAAAAGACCCGGTACTTCGGTACCAAGTCAGTACTAAAAAAATGAAAACGTCACGGTACCAGGTTTTTTTTTAAGTACCGAGTACCCGGTCAATCCGGTTCTTGACACATACGGCCCTATGATTTCCGCGATGCAGAAAATGTGTACGGAATCGCGGAATCCAGTATAAAAATGGAATTTACAGTTTAACAACGGAATGTAATGGAATTTGTCAAAGTTTGGATGAATTAATCAAAAGTAGGTCATTACACTTAAATCAAATCGCGATATAGACTAGTATCTGTAAATATTAAGCCGCAAAAGTCGATTCAGATATGAATCCCGCATGTTCTGCGAGTCTCTGTGTGAATGAATGAATGGCAGAGACACGCGATTTTGTTAACTACATAGACTGAAGCGCTCTTGACGTGATTGGAAACACCTTTCTCCTTCCCTTTCTTTCACTCTGTCCTCCCAGTTGTGCGCGACTGAAGCTCCAGAACTGCTCTGAGAGTCACTTCAAGTGCATTTTACCGTTTCATTTGAGTAAAACTAGCGTCATATCATATACACACAGAAATTTAGAGGTATTCACGGCAACCCGTCAAAATAAAAGTTTGGTTTAGACATTGTGCCAGAAATACATTACTGTTATTTAGTACAATGTATGTGATACTACTACTACTACTACTACTACTGTTTAATAAATTAATAAAAAAAAAATTATAAGAAATAATCACACAATATTTCTTCCATGTTTTAATTTTAATAGTAAATCCCCTTTATTTACCAAAAATAAAATGTGTTTAAATTTCATTAATTAAAAGACAAATTAAACTTGTTTACTGTTTTTCACACTTTTATTACTTGTGGAAAAACTTGAAACACAATTTTAAATAAGTATAAATAATGGCATTGATTTTTGTACATTTTATTTTTGTTTGACTTTATTTATAAAAAATAGTGTGTTTTTTAATTAGCATGTTTTTGTGTTTTGCTTTGGTACCGAAATTGGTACCGAGAACCGTAAATTTCCACTGGTATCGGTACCGAATACAGAAATTTTGGTACTGTGACAACACTAGTTTCAATATCCAATACATTACCGATATGTCATGCATGCCTTATATTTATAGACTATCAAATATCCAAGTATCTTTCTATCTTCAGAACATTTGTGACCCTGAGCCACAAAACCAGTCATATGTAGCACAGTTATATTTGTAGCAATAGCTAACAATACATTGTATGGGTCAAAATTATCATTTTTTCTTTTATGCCAAAAACCATTAGGATATTAAGTAAAGATCATGTTCCATGAAGATATTTTGTAAATTTATTACCGTAAATATATCAAAACTTCATCATTTTTTGATTAGTAATATGCATTGCTAAGGACTTCATTTGGACAACTTTAAAGGCGATTTTCTCAATATTTTGATTCTTTTGCACCCTCAGATTCCAGATATTCAAATAGTTGTATCTTGGCCAAATATTGTAAATATTGCAAATATTGTAACTATCCTAACAAACCATACATTAATGGAAAGCTTATTTATTCAGCTTTCAGATGATGTATAAATCTCAATTTAAAAAAATTGACCATTATGACTGGTTTTGTGGTCTAGGGTCACATTTTTGTTTGTGTTGATCATTGGTTTTTAAGTAAAGACCCCCAAAGTTCTGCATAACAGACTCTACTCGATGTTTTGAGGGATGTGATGGTGCTCAGAATTCTTGGATTGATGGTCAGAGGAACATGTCTCCAACTGAAGCAAACTTCTCCACTTTGGTTTTGTCTGTACACTGCAAAACATAGACAAGAGTGAGGCTAGTCACTAGAGAAAGTATCCTCAGTCACAAATGAAGAACACTGGGAGAAGTTCTTCTGAAGTTCTGAAGACTTGTGGTGACCAAGAGCAGAAGCCAGAGATCTGAGCAGGGGGTAGACGTTCTGCTCAGCAGTCTGTTCCATTGTTCATCCAGCCATGCTTCCTTCTGCTTCATGCCACCCCCTGTACGGATCCAGGCAAGTGTTTCCATCACCTCCCTTCTGTCCTCCCTCTGTCTCTCTTCCATACCGTGAGCAGATTGTCTCTGATCAACTCTACGGTTCAAATCTGATGGCCAGAGCCGAACAGCAGTGCCTTTTTAATGTGCGCTAACATTGCCAGCCTCTGACATCCATTTTAATGTGCAGTTGTCCTCCACGATGTTCAGGAGAGACACCATAGAGTCTTTGTACATAATTAGCAGGATTCTTGGTTGACGAGGTGCGATGAAGCATCGTTGACGTGATGAAAGCCGATAATGTATTCGTGCGACATGGATGGTGCTATTGCGGTGGGAGGTTTGGCGTCAAAAGGACAGGCAGTCGTGCCGAAGACAGCTGGTGCAGATGTATCAGGGTTGTCACCACATGGCCACGTTCACGCCTCGGGAAAACAAACCGGCCTTTGGGATTTTGGCCAACGGTCCTTGACTCCCACGACTGCTGTAATTCAAGCGCTCACTAGCCTCAGACCGCAGGTCGTCTTGTTGGAGCTAGAAGGTCATATATGCACGTCCTTAGTTTAATACGTCCGTCATCTGTAGTGCTCAAGCACCTGTCAGAAGGCAAAATGGGTCTGAGAGCCATTAGAGGTTAGACAAAGCCAAAAATGGTAGAGTCTGCTAAAAGGTAAATAGATGAAAGGGGCAGTTATGTTCCATTGGAGGAAAAGGCACCCGACGCAATTACACCCTGAATGGCCATCATCAGGCAAAGAGGTATTGATTGGCTTCCTCCACCATTACTCACCCCAGATGCTCAAAGCAAATCTCACCCTAGATCTCTCTCGCAAAAAAGGTTAAGCACTTCTTTTGCAAAGGAAGGTGGGAAAAAAAGAGCAACTGGGAGGACAGAGTGAAAGAAAGGGAAGGAGAAAGGTGGTCAACTTCCATGTGTTTCCAATCACGTCAAGAGCTGTGTTCCCTGCAATCAATCTTCGGGATGAGTGATCTCTCACACTTCCTCTTATTGTAGTGGAGAGTTTAGAAAGCCATGGATCAGATCTGGCTTTGAGGGCTCTCTGTGCCATGTCCGTTTGGTTTAAGAGTGACGGGCCCTGCTTTTGATCTGTTCAGATGAGGGTGCACTTACTTGTCCTGCCTCAGATCAACACAGGAAATTAACATCAATAATTCTGTTTCATCCCCTGGAAGGATATAGGACAATAAAGCAGCTCATACCTTCGTGCCAGACCAACGGAAAGAACGCCGAGTAGAAGAATGCTCTTAAAAATAGATGTTATAGTCATGGCTTTGAGGGACCTTGTTTATGAAAGACAAGCAGAACCATTTTTATTTAAATAGTTTGTAAAGTGATTCTTTTGGAAAGCTTTGGATTGAATCTAAATCTATGATTTATCTAAGAATTGTTTACAAATGATTTACACACAAATTCAGTATGCTTGTGTTTTTTAGGCCCATTGAACTGTGGTGCTTAAATGGGAAATGCGGGTTCGAATCTGTCTCGTGTTGTGTCTGCATCCCATTGCCTGCCTTCTTCCCTATTGTTTACTATCATCTCTCATTTAGCTACAAAAACAATCCTACAAATTATAGTCACAACAGATCTTTTCATCCATGTTGTGACGCACATCTGAGAAAAAATTTTGAACTTTGGACCTTGGTTCTATTTGTCCTTTGTTGATTGAATGGAAGCAGATTTGAGCACAAGCTTGAAACTTGAGTTTCATCGAGCGACGTTTTGATTTAAAATAAAAATAGATGAATTTTCATTTCATGCCTTTGTTAAATTAAAACAGACATTACAAAGCAAACAAGTGCTGTTTCATGGACGTGCATCAGAGATACGCACATTGAATAAGCGGTATGTGGTTTGTGTATTGTTGCTGCCAAAAAGCCCTTTGGTCTGATTGGCGTGTTAATATTCAGATGACTGGAATGGTGACTGATTAAGACACCATGCTGTACTAACAATCAAAAAACTACAGGAATTAATGAATGGTGGCACGCTGTGTGTGAGTGTGTGTAATCCAGGTCAAGTCCCAGACTCTCCAGTCTTGTTGTTGTTGTTGTTTTTTTCCTCTGCTCAGTGCCCTGGGGGTCTTTCTGGCTGTGTGAACACAAGTGGCCCACATTATTGTGTTCGCTGTTAAAAACAGGCATGGAATCTGCTATTGAAGTGTAAAATTACTGGAAATTACAGAATCTGCCATACTGCCTTTGCCGTGGATATTTCAAAAGCATAATAAAACCTTAACAGACATCCTAATTCATACATTTTTTTTTTTTCTGTAGTGTTGCACTGATTGTTAGAGCATTGTCAGAGCACTGACTTTAATGAAGGCTTCTCATATAGAGTAACTGATTGTGATTTAATTATAGAGCCATTGATGGAGATGATTGGAGTAGTATGAAGAGAGCAGAATGAGGCCTTTTGTGGTCTGGCTGACGCACACACATCAGTCAAAAGTGGCCCCTGGCATCTGTAACCTCCCCTCTGGGGCCCCAGTGCCACTCAAATGCACAGATACCCCATGGCTATGTTTGTGAGGATGTGAGAACAACAGATTTTCTCCTTTTTTTTTACTCTTTTCTATTGACGAGCACATGTGTGGAACTTCCTATAGAGTGAGTGGTGTCCACCTGTCCCTCATCTAATACTCCTCCCGTTTTTCTCTTTCATCCACTCATTATCTGATCTCTTTGATTTTTTGTTCTTTTCCTGCTCTTTATCATCGTTTTGGGCTTTTTTATGTTTTTGTTTTAGACTTTTGCTTTATATTGGAGGAAATCATTGTGGGAAGAAATAAGGACACGTTGTAGTTCAGACTCGAACCTGAATTACCCGCATGTGGACCAGGGCTCAGCATGGTTCCGTAGAAAATTTTGGGATTGGCAACCCCTCTCATGTTTAAACGCAGTAGTCATCCTTGAAAATATACTATATGTCTCATTACTATAAACAAGACAAAGTGCAATATTTGGGCCTGTTTTCTGTTTTTCACAAAAGTAATTTTAGCACCTCAAGACATATTAAAGGGTTACTTTACACAAAACATATCCTCATGTGGATCTAAACCTGTATGGCTTTATTTCTTCTGCTGAACACAATAGAAGATCATTTGAAGAATGTTGATAGCCAAACAGTTTCATTTCTCATTGACTTCCATTGTAATTTTTTTTGTCCATATAATGGAAGTCAATGGGAACTAACAATATTCAAAATATCCTCTTTTGATTTCCACAGAAGAAAGAAAGTCATACTAGTTTGGAATGACATAAATTATGACACAATTTTTTATTTAATGCCCAAGATTGGACTCCATCCATATTTAGCTTCAATATGTGACACTAACCACTGCATCACAGCTCCAACTTTTTCATTCTATACTTACTTCCCATTCTCTATTCATCCACTTCCTTCACTCTTTCATGCTGCATTTGTTTTTCCATCACTCCATGTCGTCTCATGTCTCACAGTGTCTCTGCTCTTTGATGAAGATCCTGGCATGGTGGCAGTAGTGATAGCAGAAATTTCACACTGTTTTCCTTGCTTCTCTGCCTGTGTGTTGACTGAACAGATGGGCTGGCAGTCTCGGATCCCACCTCTCTTCCTGCTGCCCTTTCAACCCCCGCCATCCGTGCACTGGTACCCTGTACCAGGGGTGCCATTAACCCAGAACCTGCCCTGCTCCCCTTACTTTTAAACACTGTTATCCTGCTGGCCTGGAGAGCATGGGCACCAGGAGGCTTTTTCTTGGCCTTTTTTTATGTTGGGTACTGAAAGAGAGAAGTTACGTAGATCTATATATATTCTCTACTACACTGACTGTCAGACAGACTTGGCTTCTTCTAAAATCTGACTCTAGGGCTCAACAGACTGTTGAGATTTTTATTAAACATTATGTTCTTCACCAGCCACCTCTGGCTCTCGTATAGGACCTGTGTAAAATGTACCATTCTAATTTTTTTCATAACCTAGTTTCATAGTTTCCCCTTTTTTCTTGAAAGTTTATCTTTGAAATTTTTTGGAATAAATTGACGTATTCCTTTGTCTTGCTTAAGGCTGATTTCACAGCTAGCATTTTATGTATCCTACACTTTATGGAGCATTGTATTCCGAATACAGTCTGTTTAAAAGTCCAATCTGAATGAAAATGCTCCATGTAAACACCTCAATTGGAATAAAAATGCCCAAACCGATTGAAATTTCAGTCGGGTTGAGAGGGGTGGGATAAACCTTTTCTAATCCATTCAATAGTACTTGTAAACACTTAATTTGATTGAAAACGGAAACTGGAAAGTTGAACTTGATGTAGAAATGGCGTCATGACGCATGAAACGGGCCGATGTTGTTGTTGTTGAATATGATAAATGACTGTTGTGTCAATCTAAAATTCTCTTTCCACTCATCATTTGTGAAGTGGTGCAGGATATGCAAGTGTTGGCTTGTCATCTGCAGAGTTCTTGTTTTGGACGTGGGATGTGGACATTTTTACTGCTTGATTAATATAAGCATCATTGCACAAAACTTAATGTTCTTGTCATCTCCTAATTAAGACCTGAAATAGATAAATATTAAGTCTGCTTTTTAAAAACAAAGAGAAGGGGGATGATTAGTATGTGCATGTCAAAAGATTCAGTCTGGTTTTAAGCTTGTGACAAATAAACACGCACATCAATCCGATCACTTTATTTAGCAATCATGTAAACACTATGTTCGGATTCATCAGTCGAAATGATTTAATTCCGATTGAAGCAAAAAGTGTCCATGTAAATGTAGCTATTGTTGCCTATTTAACAGAGCATGTTTTAACAAGTGAACTCTTGAAAACAACTTTTATTGATAGTAAAATTGTTTGATGTAGTGGAAATTACGCTAAAATTGAAGGTTGAATTTTTTTACTTTTTATTTTTAATTAATATATGTAATTTCTACACAATAAATTTAAAATGGTTTATGATTATTTCATATTTTATATTTTTAAAATATTAAAAATTCATATTTTTCTGTCAGATTTTTATATAAAAGTTGGCTGGGGAAAAATGTTAAAACAATAAGATCTGTACATAAAGAGCATTTAAAAAGTAGCAAATCTAAATGGATGAAGCCGTAATTAAACATTTTCCAAGACAGTTTAATGTGGCCTTCATATAACAAAAAGAAAAATAATTTTTTAACCATTTTGTTCCCGTGATATTCTCTCCTGAATAAGAATGTCCCTTCCACTAAAAGACTCTGACTAGCAATGTCTGTTCGCAAGTTATGGGTTGTCTCTTCACTCGTACTTTATTTCCTGTCCCAACAATCAACTGGTTGCATATGAAGTGTTTGGAAATTATTCAGTGTGAAAGTATCTTTAGTGCTTTTGTTCATGAAACATGTTGTTGAGTGAGTTTTTACCATATTAGTTATATACGAAAACAGTATTTATCAAATTGGTTAATTTGTGTCTTTAAAGATTCATCAGTGAAGAATGTATTTCTTACTGAGAATATATTATGCATGTTAATAGAAGACTTTTTGTTTACCTACCTCTTCCTGTAATGTAAAGGCTATTTTGGAGGTTTGAATTTTTATATCTGTGTATGAAATCGTCTCTCAATTGTGCAGATGGGCGCTTGAGAGTGTGTGTGTGTGTGTGTTTATGCTAATGAGAGTCTACAGAGGAACACGGCGAGCTGTGTGGCACTGTCTGTTCTCCTGTTGAATATTTAGTATTCACTCAGCCGCTTCCTCTAATTACCTGAGAACATGCTAATGAATTCATCAGAATCAGCTGCTAATTGGCCATTTGAACAACCCAGTCTCCTTCAGAAACATGCGTCGCTGCCAATCAGAACGCTCAGCCTCATTCAACGGCTCCTTATCATTTATCCATTGTATTGATATGTATGAAGTGTTTTTTGTCTTTTTTTTTCCAAGCCGCCTTTTGTTAAAGGCCAGTTTCTTAATAGCCTAACACCCATTTGCACTTTTCGGGCATTAACAGCTTGACGTGTCAGGAATGTTCGTTGGCTAAAGTGGATATTTTTCAGGCCAGCTAGAAGGTACTTAGCATTGCTCTGTCCTGATTGGCTCATTCAGTTTCTACAACTGGCACCTATTAAGCTGCTATGGTAACGAAGTCTCATTATTTCAGCGGTGCCCTGTTGGGAACGGCAGACAGTCAGAAAGGTCAAAGTGGTGACATCACTTCAGCCAGAGCTAATCTTATTTGGGTTCTGAATCCTGCTGTAATATGACTCCACTGCCAAAAAATCGGGCAGGAAAACAAAAGGAGGAGAGAAATGAATAGAAATGCGTTTGCCCTTCTTAAAAATTTGCCTGCTCTCTCATCAGTTTCATATTTTCCTTTTGCTTATGTGTGTGCGTTTGTTTCCTGTGTGTGTGAGTTCCTGAAAGTGAGTGTGTGTCAGTTTGTGTGTCTCGGTGGAATAGAGCATAATGAATATGGAAAGGCAGTAGGGAGAGATAATTAAAGTGGAGACGGCTTTGCTCTGGTCTGCAGGTGTCCTGAAAAACAGCTCCTGTTCACCATCACTCACAAGAAATCAAAACAATCAATGCTTAAAGGGACAGTTCAGCCAAAAATGAAAATTGACATTATTTACCTTGTCGTTCCAAACCTTAATGAATTTATGTGAAAATCTGATTACAATAAAAGCATATTGTGACAACAAATGGTCTCCAAAAAGTCAGAAAAGCACATTAAAATAAGCAGTGTTCATCTTAACTGGCACTAAGCCTGTCGCTGTGTTATCATAAACTAAAACTATTAAAACCCTTTTATAATCAAAATAAAATTGAAATAAATTAAAATTTAAATAAAAAATGGTAAACTTAAAATAAAAATAGAAACGTTGCTTTGGTGGCTACCTGAAATACCTTAAAGTTCATTTGAATTAGTAAAACTTAATTGAATTAAAATATTTTAAAAAAAATAAATAAAAAAAATGACAAGCACATAATAAAATGACTAAAACGTAAACCAAATTTTAAATGAAAATCTAAAAATAAAAGCCCATTAAAATATTAATAAATTCTGTAATACTACATAAATAATAATTAAATAACACTGGCCTGATGTGTCATTAATGCACTACTTTCAAATATGTGACCATGGACCACAAAATCAGTCATAAGGGTAATTTTTTTTTTTAATTGAGATTTATACATAATCTGAAAGATGAATAAATAGCCTTTCCACTGATGTATGGTTTGTTAGGATAGGACAATATTTGGTCTAGATACAACTATTTTGAAAATCTGGAATCTGAGGGTGCAAAAAAAAACAAAAAAAGAAAAAGAAAAAAAAATCACCTTTAAAGTTGTCCAAATGAAGTTCTTAGCAATGCATATTACTAATCATAAATTAAGTTTTGATATATTTATGGTAGGAAATTTACAAAATATCTTCATGGAACATGACCTTTACTTAATATCCTAATGATTTTTGGCATAAAAGAAAAATCGATAATTTTGACCCATACATATTGCTACAAATATACCACAGCAACTTAAGACTGGTTGTGTGCTCCAGGGTCACATATGTGTATACGCAAGTGAGACTTAAGCTGTTGAAGATGGTGAAAGGCAAGATTTTTGGTAGATAACAGCCTAAATTTCTTCACACAAAGATTCAGAAGACTATATAAACATTCTTCTAAACATCTCCTTTAAATTCCATGTACTGTATGAAAGAAAATCTTGCAGGTTTGCAACAATGTGAAGGTGAGTAATGACTTTGAATTGTGAATTTTTGGGTGAACTATTCTATAAGTGTTGGTCCTCTCTAAAATCCTATATTCTTATGCTTTACCCCGTTAGCATTGCTTTCTTGGCCATAGATCATGTTGAAACATTTCCAGAAGTGATTATCCCTTTCACCGTTGTACTGGGTTTAATCAGTGTCTGGGAAAGTGGCCTTTAGAGTTTTACCCTGCAGCATTTTGAGCTTTTTCATGTTTCTCTTGCTGTCTTTGTCTTTCCTTTTGAATTGATGTGAACTGCTGCTCACCCCACATACCATCATATTCAGATCACACACAGATGGGCCCTGTGGGTCCCCTTTTATCAGCACATTGAAGCTCTGCGAGTGTGTATGTGAGGTCATTGTGTTTATCTGTGTGTGTACGCTGTTTGGATGTGCAAGATTTTCAGTTTTGTGTACTGCAGATGTTTGAATCTTAACCCCTTCCTCTTCACGCTTCATTTGAAGTGCTTTTCCATTCAACTGGGTTTCCTTTAAATAAATAAACCTTGCTGTATATTTGTGCTATCAGAGAATGTGTGTGTGTGTGTGGCGGTACATAAGTGTGTGTTAACGACAGTCAGAGTGAGAAACTGTTAAAGCACCTTTTTCACTCATCCCGTCTTTTCAGAAGAAAATATTAAATCCCAGTCTTTTCTTTTCCTGCAGCCCTCAGGGAAACGTTATCCGGAGAGGATACAGATTTGCCTACAGCTCTCTGAGAGAGAGAGAGAGAGAGAGAGAGAGAGAGAGAGAGAGTGTGTGTCTTAGCAAAGCAGAAAACCAGAAGGGGAGTGAATTAACGGGCAAGCGTGAGAGAAAGACACTATATTTTTACTTTACAAGCAGGTAGTTTAATTAGACATGGAGGAAATGAATGTTTGGCACAGGGAGAGAGAGAGCCATGATGTATTTCTTGGTAATGATCAGCACAGTTTGGCTTCTCCGCGGGCCTTCACCCCCTGTAGAGTTTACTGCCGCGTGATGAATTTAACACTGTAGAACAATCAGCGGCTCTTGACTTCACTGTTAGGCAATTTTACACTCAATTTTGATAAACTGTCAGTGTACTAAATCACTTTAACGATGCTGCAATTGTCATAGATTGTTAGGATAATATTTAGCATCATGCTTTAATAAAAACATAGGGCATGTCTCTGCCATTTCCAGAGTGCTGAAACTTTCACTGCCTAGATGTTCCCAGAATGCACTGTTAAAAACAGTGAGAATCAATTGCTCACTATATACACTTAACTTATATCAACATGTTATCTTAAATCATGTGAAATGTAAATGACAAAGTCTCATACCAGTCTTTAATTTCTTTGTTTGTTTGTTTTTCATCATTTTTTCATCATCTTCCTTGGTATTTTTTTTTAAATTCTAAAGTGTTTGATGTTCAACGAAGCAGTGAATTCATCAAAAACTAAAGACTTTTACATTGTTATTCAAGTTTTATACAAATAAATCCAGTTCTTTTTAACTTTATATTCATCGAAGAATTCTAAAAGTGTAGCAGCACAGTGTTTTCAACAATGATAATAAGAAATGTTTCTTGAGCAGCAAATCATCATATTAGAATGATTTCTGAAGGATCATGTGACACTGAAGACTGGAGTAATGATGCTGAAAATTCAGATTTGCATCACAGGAATAAATTGCATTTTAAAATATGTATTGTAATGTATTTACATCATCAGAATTGTTTTGAATATTACATCATATTTGTCAGTTCATTTATTTAATGGGGAATTTACAAACTGCATGAATTAAATTTTGAAGATTAGAATTAGAGGGAAAAATCCATATTTTCAAGTGTGACTTCATAATTGTTAGTAGTAATTTGGCATGCCACATCTGTCTTTTTCTTGTCCTGTAACCACTCCCCCTCTAAGTACTGTGCCTGGTTAACTGACAGGCTGTATTTGAAGCATCTCTAAACAGCTGAAGCTAGTGGCAGGGTCTCTTATGACAGCCTAATTATTGCCTTTATTTATCCATGTGCTGGTTTGGGCTCAGCTGGGCTCCTTCTTTGATAGCGGCCGCTGTGCCCTTTAGCTTAGACTCAGAGATCCTGTTAAAAGACACGTTTGTCACTGGTGCATCCACTTACACTTTTGGAAAATCATCTGGTGTCAGCCTAAGACAGCTCACTCCCAGGCCGTTCATATTTTTGAAATGGCAAGCTCCATTCTGATTGGCTGATTACATAAATTTAGGGATTGTTATGCTGCCTTCACACATGAATGATTGTATTTACAATATGAGTGCATATGAACAGTATGATGTTGAAATTACCAGTGAAAAAAATTGTTTTCTATACTTTTATTTTTTCATTTGTAATTTATTTCTGTGATGGAAAAGCTGAATTTTCAGCGGTTATAACTTCACTCAAATATGCTGATTTGTTGCTCATTAAACATTTCTTCTTATTATCAGTGTTGAAAACAGTTGTTTATTTGAAATATTTTGTAACATTATAGAAGTCTTTACTGTCACTTTTGATCAATTTAATGCATAAAAGTATTCACAATTGACAATTTTTAGAGTGTATATGGTCATTTTGCTCAAGATTTTTTTCATTGTATTGATAAATGTCAGAATGCATTAGCAGATTTATGTGTTAATGTGAGTGTGAGTTTTAGCGTTTAAGTCTCATAGGGCCTGAATTAATGAGGCAGCAGAATGGATGTGCAAGAAGCGCATGCCAAAGCACTAACATTAAATAGCTGCAGTCTAATAAGATAAATACAGTAATTAAGTTATGAGAGTGCTGTATCCACACACAAATACACACAGCCAGAGGACATACAGGAAGGGTGCGTGATCGAGAGAGAAACAGTGGGATGGCTTGTCCTTTCTCATCTGTTCATTCACATTTTGCATAATGCATGCTGGTGTTTACAAGGCTTCTTTACTGGTATACACTCACATACCTCAGGCTTTGAATACAGTTGGTTCCTTCCTGTTTTGACTGAATAAATTGCAGTATAAACTGTAAACTTTAAGGCATGGGCTGGGTATCAGAGTGGAGATGTTATGTTGTTTTCCAAACTGCTCAATGAAAATAGTTAAACTACAGTCTAACTACTCTTTTGAAAATTTAGTTACAACATACACTCAAAGTATTTTTTTAAATATAGATGTATCAGATGACAATAATGCTAATTTAATCAGAGCCAAGGGGATTTTAGACTGAGAGTTCTTGAATGAAAATCCAATCTCAATCTCAATTCAAAACAGATAATTGAGAAAATAAAACCGATACTTTTACGTTAAAACTAATAAAACCTAATTTATGTAACTTGAAGTGAACACAATAATGAACAGCAGCATTCAGCTAAACATTTTACAAAGAAATTAAAATAAATATAATAATAATAATAATTAAAAACAATAATAACAATTAAAATTGAGGCCTGAAAAGTCTCAAAGGGAATCACACTGATAAAATAATTTTTTAAATGTTCAGTAGAATGAATATGACTGAATCATTTCACTAGAATAACCAGTTAAATTTGAAATCAGTTCAGTGGACTGATTCAGATTTTTTGAATTGATTCATTAGAATGAATCTCACCATTTTTAGGAAATGCTTCGCTAAAATAAATATCTCGTTTTAAGTAAGTTTTGAGTGAATCTGACTATTTGAATTGATTCATTAGAATGACTCTGGTTATTTGAATTTGCTCACTAAAATTTCTCATTTGAAGTAAGTTTTGAGTGATTCTGACATTTTGAATAAGTTCAGTAGAATGAATCTGACTCTTTGAATCAGTTCACTAGAATGAATCTGACTTTTTTAATCAGTTCACTAGAATGAATCTGACTTTGAATTTGTTCACTAAAATAAAGCTGTCGTTTAAATAATTCACTGAAATGAATCTGACTTTTTGAATCAATTCAGTAGAATGAATCTGACTTTTTGAATCAGTTCACTATAATGAATCTGACTTTTTTTAATCATTTCACTAGAATGAATGTGACTATTTGAATTTGTTCACTAAAATAAATTTGTCATTTAAATAATTCACTGGAATGAATCTGACTTTTTGAATCAGTTCACCAGAATGAATCTGACTATTTAAATTTGTTCACTAAAATTTCACATTTGAAGTAAGTTTTGAGTGGAGCTGATTCTTTGAATTTGTTCATTAGAATGAATGTGACTATTTGAATTTGTTCACTAAAATAAATCTGTCATTTAAATAAATCACTGTGTTTAATATGTTTTTGAATCAGTTCAGTAGAATGAATCTGACTTTTTTAATCAGTTCACTGGAATGAATCTATTTGAATTTATTCACTATAATAAATCTGACATTTTAAATCAGTTCAATAGAATGAAAGTTATTTTAAATCAGTTCACTAAAATGACTGACTTTTTTAATTAGTTCACTAGAATGAATCTCTCCAACACCATGTATGAGGAAGAGGACAGTTTAGAAGAGAAATTCAGTTAGCTGCTTTCTAGCTCTGCTAAACATAAAGTGTGTATTATGACATGTGACTTGCGGTATGTTTTCTTTTTCTTTTCATTTCAGACATGTTTGCGTGTGTATCTGTAGGAAAGTAAGGGAGTGCTGTGAGAACAGGTATAAGAGATGAATGTGTGTTATTGTATGTTTGAGTGGAGAATGGAAAATCTGGTCTGCACTTAAGCTGCATTAGTCAGCACCGATTACACTGAAGAACTCAATGTGTCTGTGTGAGGATGTCTCCTGCTCTCTCACATGTCTGGGGTCACTAAGAGTTTTGTGACTTACTGTGCAGGAGATGAGTTTTCAATTCAGCCCTCCTCTGAGAGCTGTGTATATGTGCATTTATATTTTGGTCTCAAAACATCTTCTCATCTGACATAGGTGATGTAAGCGAATCAAATTAAAGCAATATGAATGGCCAGCTAAATTATCATTGGGCCTCATTCATGAAACATGAGCAGAGTGAATTTCTGTTCATAAATAATTCTCAGTATCTTAATGTTTTCATAGTGCAGAATACAGTTTCTTGGCCAGTAAGAAATAGTCATGTCCAGTAAATGTTCTCAATTCCCAAATCTTTTGTTAGGGTGGCAGAAAGTTCTTTTGGCCTGTATTTAACCACAGGCCCGGTGATCATTCTGACACCTTATTCCTCATACAGATACCTTAACACTTTCCCAGTTTGTCTGGGAAAACCGTATTCTCCTCCTGGCAATGTGAATCAGCAACTTGGCAACATAGCGTTTGTTCGTTGGACTTTGTTTGGAAACAAGAGGAAAGATGGAGCGCTGACGGGCAGTGATTCATCCACCCTGCTCGAGCGCTGAGTAAAGGATGGAGACGGAGTGAAAGAAGGAAATGTTCTGGACTAATCTGTTGACTTAGATGAGGCCGCAATGACTGAGCCGCAGGCAAGTGTGAATCACCTCTGAATTTTGCTACTCCTTTCGTTTTATTCACTCTGTGCCTTCTGGAGTTTCCCACAACATCTGAACACAGTCCTGCTGTGTTAGTGTTAAACTCTAGTTTTTGAAGGCATTGCAATTGATGTCTCGATTCTGTGGAGAAAGAGACAGTATATACACTTCCATGACAAATGAAGAGGCTTTATGCATTGTAGTCTCTATTTGTTTATTTATCATTCATTCATTCATATTCATATTTATTTTTTTGATTTTGATTGTTAATTCATTGTTTCCCTAAATTATCAGTTCATTTATTGAATTCACGTGTTCATTATTTTCTTTTTTCGTTCCTTAATTCATTTCTTTGAGTCCTCATGTGTTTGTTCTTGTATTCATTCATTCAATTTTTAGTAGTTTAATTGTTGTGGGTTTTTTATGGATTTATTGTTGGTTAGTTAAGTGTTTTGTACATTTGCTTCATCATTGTTTTTTTATTAAGTATTTTTTCAGTGATTCCTTCATATTGATTTTGTTTAATTTGTTTAATGGATCATTTTATTTATTCACTGATACTATCATTTGTTTATTCATTCATTTAGTCAGTCAGTCAGTCAGTCTTCAGTCAGTCCTTCATAGTTCCTTCTGTCATTTATTTGTTTTAAATAGTTGTTTGAAAACAATCTAGTTTGATTGTTTTTTTGTTTTTGTTTTTTTTTTTTTTTTGGTTTCTTGATTCATTTGATGTTTCCTTGATTTGTTAGTTAGTTAAGTAGTTCATTCATTCATTGTTTTCTTAAATTAATAATTTTGTTAATTTGTTCAGTGATTCCTTCATATCCATTTGTCTTTGATTTGTTTGTTGGTTCATTTTATTAATTCACTGATAGTTCATGTGTTTGTTCATTCATTGATTCTCCATTCATTCATTCATTCATTCATTAGATACGTCTGTTATTTGTTTGCTAATTTGGTTGTTCTTTGGTTTCTTGATTCATTTTGTAATTAGTTAGGTATTTAGGTAGTTCTTTGATTTTTTTTTTTTTTTTTTTTTTATTCGTTCTGTAATTTAAGCGTTTAGTTCATTTGTTCAGTGATTCCTTCATATTTGTTTGTTTGCTTGTCTGTTTGTTTCATTCATTTGTTCTTTTGATTTTACTTTTTGTTTGTTCATACATTCATTCATCATTCATTTGTGCCTTACTGTCTTCATTCATTCCTGTCTTTTTTTTAGATTGCCAGCAATATACAGTATAAAATGTCTTTTACATGCTGAATCTTTTTTTTGTAATTATGAGTTTTTATCTTTATTTTTCTCAGTAGCTGAGAGCCTGTGATTATGTTGAAGTGATATTATGGTGTGTATAAGTGCCACCTGCAGTGCTTTGGACTCCGTACAGCTCATGTTCTCCCTCACTGTTATTGAGTATATGAGAGACATGTTCATATCATGATCATTGTGTGCAGATGTGTGAGATTCATGTGAAGATAATCTAGATCAGATCCCGTCCCTGTGTTTGAGTGTGCGCCGGATGTGAGTTGCTAAAGGACACTGGTGTGATTTCCTCAGACAGTGTGTGTGTGTGCTTAGAGGAGACCCAGTGTGTGTTTGTTCGAGTGTAGCTGGAGGCCATGGTCTCTGCTCACTCTGACATTGATACACTGTGCTGAAGCCGCGTGCTGTGCTGCTCGGCTGGGCGGCAGTGGGTTTGAGACACAGGCACACATGAGAAATGACCTTCTATGAGCGGAGAAAATGGAGACGGGTGCAGGACTCAATCATTGGTGCAGAAATGATGCATGTTAACAGAACATCTCTACTGACACGCTCTGGCCCCTACAGCGATTTAGGAACTCCCCAGAGTACACACACACACACAGACACACACACACTAAACAGTCACTCAGCCTGTTTTCCTAGATAAACGTCATTTGCAAACAGTGATCACTCAGTGATGTCTTTCTATGCCCCTCTCTCTCTCAGATTTGGAAAGAAAAAAGAAGAGAAGAGCAAGATGGAGACAAAAATAAATGTGCAGAAGCAGACGTCAGAAATTCTGAGTGAGGAAGAGTTGGAGAGGATGAAGGAAGAGAGAGAAAGGTGGGATTGACGTCATTACACCATCACACTACAGTTAATCACTATCAAAACCTAGTGAGCTGCCATGTTTTCTACTGTCTATATAGACAGCATCCTAACTGAGATGGAACCTCATAAGTGACATCTGCAGCAATATTTAAAAAAAATCTTACCGACCTCAAACTTTTGAATAGTAGTGTACATAATACACATGTATTAAAATAGTGCATTTTAAATTAGATTTAATTCCTATTTTATTGATTCTTTGACTTAATAATATTAATGCATTATCACATTGCATTATGGGATTGCTACCGATCTTTTGGAACAGTCTTTGTGTTTTAATCATGACTATAATGCCTTAAATTGCTGCATATGTAGGCAACTGTAACTGTGGAGATTGTACTAATGCAGTTTTATAGGGAGTCAGGCCTAGATCCCTTGAGCCAGCACAAAGCAACAGTGGCAGGTAATACCCTCTGGGAGTAAAAGAAATTTGGGAGTCAAGGCTCAAAGGAGGACGACTGCTCCCCAGTAACCTGTGAAAGGGCACATAATCTGAAACACACTGCACAAAAATGAGCATCATATTTGTGAACTGGAGTTTTCAAAAACTAATAATAACCCACTCAATAAATAGTTAATTTGTTAATAATAATGATCACACTTAACAGTTCTTGAGTAATATGGTTCATTAGCCTGACTGTTTACAGTTTGTAGAAATTTGAGACATTTATGTACAAACTGATAAAATAAATAGCTTAACTCTCATGTTGTGTTCTGGTCATTTTGAACCGGAGAGGATTTTCTTTTTTTATGAAAATGCTAGTTAATGTTATCACATTGGACTAAAACTTACTGACTTTGCTCACAGGGTATAAGAAGTAAAAAAAAAAAAAAAGGTAATTTTTGGACTTTTTTCCCCCTAATATGTTACACTTGTGGTGATCCCAATCAAAAATAACTGGTCTTTTAAAAATTGCTTTTAAATTTCTGGTTATGCTGTATTATTATACCTTTATGCATTATGCCTCATTGATCTGAGCTCATGCACCTCAGTGTTTGAGTGAACATTGCCAAAATTATGTTCAAAACATGATTTTTTTTTTTTTCACTCAAAAACTCCGGTGCATGGGCTCAGATAAATGGGGACCACAACCAATCATTTCTAAAAAAAGAAATACAAAATCTGTCCTAACTGAAAGAAAACAAGTTGACAAAATGATTAAATCCAAGATTTGGTGATACAAACATTTTACAAGCAAGGCTGGTTTTCAGTACAGTGCAAGGGTGTAAATATAAGTAAATTATGACTACTAAACTGTGTAATTGTCCACTTTCCCAAGCAATTGATTTTCTACATTGTTTCAGTCTCTTTTTTGCACAATTTCAGCTGAAGCAATTCCAGTTATAATCAAACAAACCCTTTCAGGATGATCACCTGTCCTGATCACCCTGTCAGAGTTTATTTTGTGATAATGATCGGATGACTGTACATTATTTTATATGTTTCAGTGATGTAGAGATAGCATTCATTAGTGGTGAAGTTAGCAGAATATAGTTGAGAGATCTTTTAGCCTGTTGTTTTTGCCATCATTTGTGAGGACACCAAGTCATTTCCAAACAGCATGAGTTGATCAGTTAGTTACTGGCTGAAGTAGATTTCATAAGGAAACTCAAAAGTAATCTGTAAAAAACATTACCTGCCATATGGACCAAAGGTATAGCTCATTACTGTCATGTATGACACACAGGATTTTAGATGACTCATTGTATTACACACAGGATTAGATCTCTTCTTTTTCGTCCCTTTCCATCTCATTCACTCTGTAGGACTGACAGCTTTTTGTGGTCCATTACTGAGATGACACACAGCACAAGATTCCTCTTCCTCTCTCTGTCTCTGTCTCTCGGCGTGTCATGTATATTCTGCCAGAAGACAGGAGAAAAGGATATATTTAGCTGAGATGCAGGGATGTTTTTGCAGTCATTATTTTGTGTGGTGTTTGCCGAGGCTTATTTGGACTTGGAAACGTGTGAAGTGTGAGCTGGAGCCATGCTGTTCTCCTCCATATGCTCCAGAGTGGCATTTGTTCAGAGAGAGACTTTATTGACTGAGCCTGTTGTAGCTCCTGAGAGAGACAGAAAAGGAAAGAGGGAGAGAGAAAATCAGCTGGATGTGTCCGAAAGGTCTTTCTTGACCTTTCCAGTTTATTGTATTTTCGGAGTCGTCCTTGAAAGTGTAAATACGATTCAAGTTCTTGCAGTTACTGTACATTCAGTAGTCTGACTCCTCCCCTCAGACTAAAAAAAGAGACAAACAGCCCAAATTATAATAATCATTAAAGCAGGGTAGGTTACCATCAGCTTTTCTGTGTTACAGAATTGAGGCCAAGCACCAGGAATTGAGGGAACGCCAGGTCCGGGACCGCTTCTCCCCACCTGACGTGGAGGATGATGACCTGGACCCGAACTACGCCCGCATTAATAACTTCAGAGAGCGCGGATCACCTTCCCAGCCACGCTACAGGAACCGCAGCCCCTCCCCGCAGAGACCCCCACCCCCAGTGTCCCACAGCAGAGAACCATCCACAGAAGACCCTCTGGACGGCCTGTACGCTAAAGTCAACAAACAGCGAAGCCCTCCACCTCCTGCTGCAGACAGGTAAATATGCATATATGCATATATCCCTGCTGAAAAACTTCAGCTGGTTTCTCAGTCTGGCCCAAATCCTGAAAAGTGCCCAAAATCTTGTTAAAACCAGTCAACAAACCAGCATGACCAGGCTGAGACCAGCTAAGACTGGCTAACCAGCTTAGTCTGGTTTATAATATTTATTTTTCAGCTGGGATAGCCTTCAGGTCTACGTCTGCCACAGGTGAGCATTTCCAGCATAATGATCATATTGTTGGTCAGGTAGAACGATAACCAACCACGTGAGCCTATACCTGGCATTCTGTGAATAGATTTCCTTGGGATAAAAGTTATTTTAAATTATAATAATATGTCACAATATTTTTAATCAAATAAATGCAGCCTTGGTGAGCATAAGAGACAACCCAAAACTTTTGAAATGTAGTGTACTTAACAAAATAATAATAAAAAAAGCATTTCATCTCATTTATAACATCTGAATGAAATGCCAGGCATAAGTGCAAAAACAGTCTGTTCTATAACGCTATGTTTTAACTAAAGACTCAGAGAGGTAAAACTAATCAATTCTGTTTGAGTGAGTCATGTTTGAAGCTGTTGTATAACAGCTGATAGACACACACCTGTGATGCATGTCAACTGAATGCTATATTAATATTGCATGTTGCTTGGCAACCGTAAAGAAGCCAATAATGCCTAATAACACACTTTAATAGTTCTTCCTCGCCATGACTTGTAATTCTCATAACCTTAAGACACAGAGTCACAGCTGTAAACCCAGAGTAGCTTGTCTAATATTGATTCTCTCATTTCTGCTGGACACATCAGCTCAATCTGCAGCTCTGAAACAGCTATGCTGTAAGTCTGTTCTTTTGATTGAGCATCAGAAATATATTAATATATATTTAATGGGCCTCCACCTATGGTGAAGTAACAGAATTGAAATCAAGAACTACATTTTTAAGGCAAGATACCCCAGATGAATAGGGTGAGGAAAAAAGATAACTGACAGATGTCACCATATTTCCCCAGCTGATTGATTACATTACGAATTGCAAATATTTTTTGCATTACAAGTTTTCTGAAATGTTATGTTTAAATGTGCAAATGAGGTATTATCTAAATGAATACATTTCCAGAACAGAAACTAAAAAGTTGGATAAAGCCAGTTTCATTTTGTTGACATTAGAGTCAAAGGTTTTACGGTTTTACAGAGGGGATTTTGGTATCTCTTTGTATATTTAGAAATCTGAGAATACTGTCAAAAAACAGAAAAAAAGCACAGTTTTTAGGAAAAAAATGGCGTATTAACATCATGCAGATGATAAATGGACAAACTTCTCTGTAAACACTTTAAGAATATAGAGAGGAACAAGTCGTTATGAAAAGCCAAAATCCCAAAATTGACAGTTTTTTTGCCTGTAGTGTCTTGCCTTAAATGAATAACACAAATAACTTATGTTTTGACTGACAAATACAAATAAAAACTTATCTCTTATTCAGAAAAGTAATGCAAAAGTAACTAACATGTTCCTGTACATTATAGATACCTGAATGTCTTGTTCCCATCATCTGAGTGGATATCTGAGTCACAAAGAGTTTCATTTGGAACAGGAAGGTCTCAGCATGAGGGGTCAGTTGTTGGTCAGATACAGTAGTTGGCTGAAGGAAACTCATTTATTTGTATGAAGGGAAAGATGTCTACCACACAAGAAACATATCAGCTATAGCTCAGCTCATTAAGGACATATCTTTGTCATATGCATCACCATATGACACTTTCTCTGACTCTGTGGCCAGGCGTCTCCAACAGCCTCAGTTTTTTGATAAATAATCTGGTTCGTTTCCTCACCTTTAGCTTTTCACACTCTGCCAGGGGTTTGGGTTTGAAAACTGCTGCATATTCATATCTGCCCAGCATAAGGGGAGTATTTTGAGTAAATTCATGCTGATAGGCTGCTGATGGGTAAATTGAGGATGTGAATGAGAATAGCATCAGTGACTCTGGTGTCAGCGTGAGCGTGCTCTCGTGTCATTTGAAGTGTTTGTGAAACGGGAGAGTTGCTCTGTTGTATGGCCGGTGTCTGATTTAAAAGCGTCCTCTTAGAGTCATTAAAGCGGCTCGGTTATTTAGACAGACAGGCAGTTTAACACACACCCTGCTGCCCACCGCTATCATAAAAAGTGGCTTATATGGTCAGTAGTGAAATGCAACAGGATTCTCTGCATCTACATTTTTTATGTAAAAAATTAGCATGTCCACTAATACAAGACAAAGTGCTTCTCATGACAATTTTCATCCCCTTTTGACCCTTCTAGTTTATCCAGAACTGGAAATATTATCACTGTTACTCACTCTCGTGTAGTACTGTGCTATATGAATGCAACTGTACTGTAAATGGCATTGATATGCAAATATGGGAAGTGTTAATGACCTGTTTTTCCAAATTTGTTTCCATACATGGCCTAGACAGATTTTGCATTGAAGTATGTCTGCGTTGTACATCTTAGTTTCATCACTTCTCTCAGTATTAAAGCACAAATTTCACCTGTAAATTGATTTGGTCTGTCAGAAGGCAAGACTAGAGCACAGTACTGCTTACTTGTAGCAAATCCTTCAGATGCAATTACACTTGATATAGACATTTTGAGGCTGAGCAGGAAATCAGGAAAACTACGCTCCTAAAGCTACACTCCTCTATTGTTTCCTCTACTGGGTATTTTCTGGGTCCAAAATGAACGCTCAATGAGTGCTAAAAGCAATTAAAATTGCTTTGGTGAGTAAATAAAACTGAGCTACTCTCCAGTAGTGCTAACCTAATAAAGAGCTGTGTAGTGCATGGTTTAAGGGTCAGTGACACACAAGAGTGTGTGTGATTTAAAAAAAAAAATAAATAAAATAAAAAAATTCTTTAAAAATCTAGTTTAAACCACATCCACCAGAAATGTTTTAGAAATGTTCTCATTGGATTCATTTTGGTTTCATTTGGCATGTGTTTTAACCATCAAGTATATTTGCATATACCACATGACCATGACACATGACATTTTGTGGACACAAGCAGTTTTCTGGGTTTTTTTTTTTTTTTTTTTAATTAAAAAAAAAAAGTTTCACTCTGACACTTTTGGAAACACTTTAATATAGGACCCAATCTCACTATTAACTAGTTGTTTATTATCATTCCTATTATATTGGATGTTTATTAGTACTTATAAAGCACATATTCTGCATGACCATATTCTACATCCCTAATCCTACCCAATACCTGACTTAACAACTACCTATTAATAAGCAGCAATTTAGGAGTTTATTGAGGCAAAAATCATAGTTAATAGTGAAAATTTAACCTTAAAATAAAGTGTGACCACACTTTTAACTTTATGACCTAAAATTATCATAAATATGCAAATGAAATTTGATTAGGAAACTCAAAGCTTTTTCTATTATTCAAAGTATCCTGAAAAACATGTTGCACGTTTTTCACAAAAATAACAAGCAGCACAACTGTTTTCATACTAATAAGAGTAAGAGTTTATAATAAACAGTGTTTCTTGAGCAGCAAATCAGCATATTAGAATGACTGGCGTTTAGTTTGCTGAAAATTCAGATTTGCCTTTGCAGGAAAAAATGAAATAAAACAGAAAAAAAATTGAAATAATATTTCACTATTATTACTATCAATTTTTACTTTATTTTGATCAAATAAATGCAGATTTTTCTGACCACAAACTTTTGAACAGCAGTATATTTTTGAAAAAACGAATAAAAAATAATATCAATTGAATTATACAAAAGATAGACTGACTCATGCCGATGCAAGTGATTTGAGCAATTGAAATCTTTTTTTTGTTGTTGTTTTTATTCAATTTTCTTCTGGGAACAGTAGTAAACAAACAAAAAACAACTGTACAAATTTAGAGCCCACCCCAACCCACAATAAAATAATTTTTACAAGGATTTTAGAAAAGATGACAACATTAAAAGCTGAATGCCATAAATTTACAGTTTCCACATTAGATCCATGTATATGAGAAGTTGAGAGTTCCATCGAGATGATGTCCAACAAATACACAGTCCAGGTTCGTCTGTCCATTGTGTGAGGAGGATTCCAACGGTTGACTAGCAATTTTTTTTTTGCTGCTGCTGTGAGAGCAGCTAACAGTAAACATCTTTGTTGGACGGACAAGGTGAAGTCCCAAAAGTCATTCATGAAAAAATGGTGCAGAGTCAAACATATCTCAGTACCCAACAAATATAACAGGTCCTGTGAGAGTTGAGACCAAAAAGGTGAGAGAGAGGGGCACTCCCAAAAAAACAATGCGAAAACGTGCCTAAAGATCCTTGCGAACAGAGATTACACTTAGGAGAAGACGACAGATTCATATTCAGAGAAAAAAAACAGCTCTATCTAGGCTATGCGACATTACAGAATTCGTATCTGCACCCAAAACAATTTCAAAATCCGAAAATTTCAAGAGATAGGTTGACAAAACAGAGAAAAAGTAGAGTCAGGAGTACAAGGGGCATAAACTGAAAGAAATGCAATATTCCTATTCTCCACTGTTGTTTTTATGTGTTATTCTACCGTCTGTATCACAACCTTAATCTAAAATAGTAATATTTAAAGTCCTCCGCACCAATATTAGGACACCCTTGATTTTAGTATCCGAAGATGAGTGAGATACCACTTCATAAAACTTATTATTACATCTGCGTATATCCTCCTCTTTCAAAGGGGATTCTTGAACCAACGCTATATCAATCTTTCTTCTTCGCAAAAAATCCAGAAAACCTGTGCATTTGTGAGGGCCATTTAGGCCATTAATATTACAACTCAGAATATTAAGGTCAGTCATAGTTATCGAACAGAATTACTGCATAATAAGACAAACTACAAGTTTGAAAATAAAACCAGTTGAGTCTACCATTAAACCACCCCCACCCTTCCCGTCACTATTCAAAAAAAAAAAAAATTCAAACCTTGATCTACCAGCACCCCTTAATATGATCCGTGGCTTCGTCAAAAACCTGCACATTACTGAAGCACCAACATTGGCCCCATAGTCACATATTGACTAGGTAGTATCTCTATTTAAAAAAAATAAATAAATAAAAAGAAGAAAAAGAGAGAGAGAGAGAAGGAATACAACTAAAACATAAATAAAATAACATCATAATCAGTAAGCGATACTGTATGCACAATGAAAGCTTCTAGTAACTATGAATTAAGAAGTGAACATTAAAGTGAACAGTGAAAAACACAGTCACCTAACCATTTAGAGCATCTCTTCTCCGATTAGACAGCAAATGTCCAGCTGAAGCTCGCTAGCAATTGAAATCTAAAACATAAAACTCTTATCATCCAAACGACCAATACCAGAGACCTTCATTCTCCCCTCTCCAGTCCTCCTTTCATCTGAGCGCTCTGGAGCGGTTTAGAGGCAGGCAGGTGAAGGACGTGGGGAATGTGGTGAGAGAAAAGAGTGAGGGGCTCTTGAGGTTCTCCTCATGAGAGAGAAGCGAGCGAGGAGCTATTTGGCATTGGTTGTGAGAAGAAAGGGTCCGCAGCGAGCTGCTCCTTCAGCCCTGAAGAGGCCCACCGCACTCAGCGTGGAAAGTTACTATAACAACCAGACTCTCCAGAGCTCTGCTCCGCTCCAATTAAAAAATAATCATTGTTCCCTCCAGAGATGGAGAGGGATGGGGGAGACAGGTGTCTCGCTTATCTGCACAGGGGCAACCGAGTTCTTTAGAGACCAATGGAGAGCCGCAGATTGCCAACCGTTGCTTCCACATCTCCAAAAACACTTTTACAGACAAACATATGAGGAATCGGTTTGATAAGAGGAGGAATGGGTCCACAAGGTTGCCGCTCTTCACTCGGTGCTCCAGCTCACCATATGAATGCCGTGTCCTGGATGTGCTCGAGAACAATAGCCCCCACATTGCCCTAAGCAAACAGTCCTCCAGTCCTCAATGTAACCCCGTCAAGGTCGGTCCAAAACATGGCACAAACCCATCAAGAGCTACTCCACGGGTTACCGATGTCCACTCAAGTCCCCCATCAGCAGCCATTGTGGCCAGATATCTCACTGAAAGATTTGGCCTATATAAAAAAAACACAGTTAGGGCTTTCTCCTTCTCGTCTCTCCGCATGTACCCTCCACCTCCTCCTTCCCCGCTTTCTTCAGGCCTGGAGCACAGCCTCGCCATCAAAATAATTATAGAAATCACTAGATGGAGAAAGAAAAGCTTTTAGTGTTGGTTGTGTGAGTGCTGGAGTGCTTTTCTGCCCGTTAATTAATCAGCCATTCTGCTGAGCTGAATGAGAGCTGCAGGCGCGTTCGGCTGCTTTTAAAGAGTGCCAGCCCGTTCCCTTAAGTGTCTCCCGTATCTGCGAACCCTTCCCTGGCCTGGCACCGCTTCTCTGTCTCTCTTATTCACCAGCCCTCCTGCAATGAGGGTTTAATGTGTTTGCAATGTGTCTGAAAGAAATGTAGGTAACCGTGTTAGAAATGGGCAAGATGGTTGACCAACTGTCTGTCTAAAAAAAGCTTCAATGTTTTATTGAAATGTCATTTTTAAATATAAATAAATATTGTAATTAATACGTTATATAATAATAATAACAACATTTGTTATGTAAATTATAAATATTTAAATATATATTTCATTTATTCACATACACACACAAATAAATAAATATTTTAATTAATAAATGATGTTATTATTATAAATAAACATAAAAATGTGTAAACTCTTTCTATGTATTTAATGTATGTACTTTTAAATATTTTGTTTCATGTAGAAATTATACATTTTAGAATTTTTATTTCATTTGTTAATTTCTTTCTTTCTTTTGTTATTTTTGTCCTGCCAGTGTTTTAAAGGGATTGAATTCAGACAATGCAAATTAAAAGAGAGGATTTTAGGTTTGTAAATGTAATTTATCTGTTATGATGGATATTCTGCAGGTCTAGCTGATCCCACAAAACTGATCACAGAACCAGGCATGTTGAATTTCCATTTTCTGAAAAGGTTTGATATCTGAATAAATCAATAAAAGTCTTCATTTAGCCTCAAAACAAGGCTTGTGTAACTGAGTAACTTGTGTAACATCTTGGCTTCCAAAAAAGATGATCGCAGGAATATCAGTAAAGATAACCTTTTTTTTTTTTTTTTTTTTATATGTGAGCTTTGTCTCTGATGGCAACTACCTGTTTTGCTGAAAAAGTTGGATACCTGAATGAACTGATCAGCATTCAAAAAAGTAAAACCTCCAAATCAAAATACACTGCATAACAAGCTCGTAGAGATTCATTGTTCGTTTGGAAATCTTTCTGTGCATTTTATGCCTGAAAGTTCAGACTTCGCATGAATAGGCTTTGAAAGACTGAGAATAAAAGCGTATAGAGGAAGCTTCTTCTGGTTTGTGGATTCTCTGAGTCCTTATGATTCATCTGGCCTAATCTGGAGAACCGGACAAGTGCTTCTCGTGCGTTCCGCCCCTGTGCTTTTCTCTTCCTCTCAATACACTTCCCTCATTCTATTTTCCCCTTTTTCATTCTGCATTTCCTCCTCTCATATTTGTTCAAGAACTTCCTGCCTGTCACTCATTGAAGAAAAGCAATTCCACATCACTCTCCCATTGAAGCACATACAAGAAAAAAGCACGCACTCTCAAACGCACACGTGTGTGCGCTTGCACAAAGCATTTACTTAGCGGTTTCTTCTAGATGCATCTTGTAGCTTAGCAACAAGTCATGCCGCTGCATACTGTGCCGTTCTGTTTTTGGAAACAGGAGGATGTGAAAGCTTATTTCTAAAAAGCAGAAATTGGAGATTGGTTTAAATTATATTCACCTCATTATTCCATCTCAGCTTGATTGAACTGAAAGGGAAATGCTTTATTTTCTTTCTTTTTTTAGACCTTTTTGGATGTGCACAATTTTAGAGTTGAGGGTTGAGGATAGAAGACTTGATTACCGCCTTACTCTTAGACACAGATTTGCCTACCCAGAATGCACTCTGCCTGCCGTACAAAGGCAGAGTCGGTGTGACTGGTGTTTTAATGAAACGGTCCAGGCACAAATTGAGCTTCACCTGCGAACGAGAGGACGTGGGAGGGGTCGGCCAACGTTGATGGCCTGTCTAAATAATGTTACACTAGCCAAAATATTTCTAATTATTTCTTCAATTGCAGATGGCATATAAAAAGTGCCGTCACTTCTGGTTAGGGAGCCTGGGAGCCGGCCTGTCATTGTCGGCTATCTTTTGTTGTCAAATTTCATTTCTGAAAATGTCCACTAATTAGAGTGCCGAAGCTCGCCGCAAAATTACTCGAGTGGGAAATTGATAGGTCCGGTTCTTTCCTCTCCTTGTCCAAACACGGATGTGTCCATTATGGCATCTGCTGCCTCGCGGTCGTCTTCGCGATTGCTCGTCTTTCTTGCCTGCTTGATGCAGGTCATGTTTCATCAGCAGGTTAGGGGGATAAGGGTGCACTTTGTCTCTTCTGATGTAAATGATTGAATGATTACATGTGACACTTGCAGATTTAATGCTGCTTTATTAGATGGATAGTTTAGATCCTGAATGCTGATTGGTCAACACAGCGTTGCAGCCATGCTATAAAATACATGCTTAGCAGTTAAACACCTGTTAATCTACCTGCACAACATCCTGTTAAATCAACGTGTAACACAACCCATTTTATTTGGTAATTTGATGTGTTTCCAAGTGAAATGGAGTATTCAGCCACAATAGCGTTGACGAGGGAGTCGTTGACTCCTAAATTAAACATTTAAGAGACAAATTAACTTTTTTTTTTTGACAAATTATAGAAGCACTCAGTAAACATGGTTGTTCTGAAGCACTTCAGTTAATTGAGTTCAAAGCTTCTTACAGGCAAAAATTAATGCTATTATGAATAGATGTTTTAGTATTTATGCTATGATTTAAGTTACATAAACAAGAACAGTTTCGTAGTTGTATTAAGTACAGATTTTTTTCTATTTGATTCTGTCACTCGTGAAGGTATCCAAACAGTTGCTGGTCCTCATTGACTTGAAAATTTGGTCACATTTTATTTTAAGGTCCAATTCTCACAATTAACAAACCATTAACTATGATTTTGCCTCAATAAACTCCTAATTTGCTGCTTATTAACAGTTAGTAAGGTTAAGTTTAGGTATTGGGTAGGATTAGGGATGTAGAATATGGTCATGTAGAATTTGTGATTTATTAGTACTAATAAACAGCCAATATGTTATTAATAGGCATGCTAATAAGCAACCAGTAGTGAGAATTGGTCCCTATACTAAAGTGGTCCTGAAAATGTATTTATTTATTTATTAATGCTATTATTATTTATTTAAGCAAAACTGTGTTGTAGTAGAAATCATCTTTAATTACACATTGTCATATGAACACCTAAAGTATACATTACAGTATTGTTTTGAATCGATTCAGAGAGGGGAGCCACTTGTGAGTTCAGTAGCAGCACTGAACAATGTGAGTTTTGGGGCTGTGATATGAATCATTTTGACTGAATTATGAAAAAAATAACTCTTGATAAGAGTAATTTTTTTCACAAACTGCACATCGTGACTCATGATTTGTTCGCTGTTTTGTGCAGCAAATACTGAAGCACACTCTGATGAGCTGATATGTGTTGAAAGCATGTATGGATACATTTTTATTGTCTGCCACTAATGAGAACAAGATTTTAAATTATTGTCATTTTTATTATTTTTTTTTCCCCACACATTTTTGTCTCTCTCTAGAGTGCCAATGTTGTATTATGTTTTATTTACGAAGTTATACATGCAATAAGTAAAATCATTTACTGTTAATATATGCAATAAGGTGCTCAAGGCTGTACTTTATATTAAATTTAATCATGGCTCATTGTGTCGCATGACCTTTCATACCTTATTTGCTCGAATCCACAAAGCTTCTTTGTGTCCTTAGGGTTTTGTTGTTTAATAAATTCAGATGACAATGTCTTTTCTTCAGCTGCTTTCTCAGGTGTACTTATCCACTCAAGCTCTCGTTGTCGGCCTGGGCTAATATGGTAATAATGTGTGTTAAACAGGCATGATAAAGAGTGCTTGAATGGAATTGATTTTTGATTTAGGAGCGTGTGATTGACAGAAGCATGCCGATTATCAACCAAATGAGCTTCTCTGAATCAAATTGGTGGATTACATCAAGATTCCCCCCGACGGCCCTCAGTGTGTTTCACATGCACACTCATTAGTGTATGTGTGTCGATTCCAGCATTTCTGCCCTGCTGCTCTCCAGGTCAGAAATTGATGTCTTTCGTTTTACAGTGTGTAAATCATGCTCTTTAGGACCGATAGTGTTTCTTGGTCCATTTCAAAGATGAAGGAATAGATTGCTCTGTGCCATACGGCTCTGTTCGGCGTTTCTCTTGATGTCTGTGTCTCCATTTTCCAAAGCAGACATGTCTGTTGGATTTATGCGTACCCCTCCAGCTTTAAACCATCATTTATCCAACTCTTAAGATCTGCTGACCTGAAGTTTCTTTCCAGCGTAAAACCATTAATAGACAGAGAGAGAGGCCGCCCTCAGACCTAGCAGGGGGTTTTGTCGAGACAAAGAGGGAAAACTGTTCACTGCGGGGTGACGAGATGAACAGAGAGATGTGAACGTGGTGAGATGGAGGATAAAAGAACTGAGATCTTCTACACATATCACATGGTGTGCATCTGTGTGTAATTCTGTCATCATTTACTCTCATGATGTCCCAAACCTATATGAACACAATAAAAGATGTTTAGCAGAATGTTCATGCTGCGGTTTTCCATATAATATAAGTGAATGGTGACCAAGGGCTGTCCAGCTCCTAAACAGGCAAAAAAAAAAAAAAAGTTATTTGTGCACTACAAGTCTTCTGAGGTCACGTGATTGTTTTATTAATATTAAAATATTAAATGAATGTATTTAATATTAAACAAATATAAATCAAACCGGTTTAATGCTAATTTTTTTTAGCACATTTACTGAATTTTAAATTATATAATCAAATATTTGTGATCTAGTCTTTATCATATTACATATCGCATGATGTATAAAGACATAAGATAACAGTAAATTATGCATAACTACAGCAACTAATCCTATAGTAAGTGTGTTAATTAGTACAATATAATATAATTTAATATAATGTAATATAATAGCTTCCTTTTTGTCATGTTTGGGGGTCCTTTGCATTAAAACATTTGACAACCCTGAGTTAGGGTATTTTTTTAGACCTTTTATTGAGGGTATTATTTTTTTAAAGCCCTCATCATCATTTGCTTTTATTGTATTGAACAAAACATTCAACATTCTGCTGAACTTCTCCTTGTGTATTTCACAGACGAACAGAAGTCGTGTGAGGTTAGAACAACATGAGGGTGAGTAAATGATGACAGAATTTATTTTTTGGTGAACTATCCCTTTAAGGCAAGGTTTCTCTGTGCGTTATTAACAACTCCATTCATTTAATATCTCCCATCTCTCAGCTTCCGTGGGATGCCGGCCAACTACCCAGTCACTTGAGTATGAAATTAATAGATAAAATCACAACTCTTGTTGTTTCACAGCCGAACACTAAATTCCCCCCTCGTCGCAGTCACAGAGACACGTTGCTGACCCAGGGGAATCGATACCATTGGCTGTAGTTAATGCCGTGCTCCCCTGCCACTGGGAGAGAGAGAAAATAAATATCTTTACCCTTTATTGAACTTTCTCTTGTAACACTCCTGTAGAATGAGCTTCTGTGAGGGAAAGAGCAGAGTGCAAATTAAGCCTTTCTTAGTCACCAGGTGCTGTGGCTCAGCTTATCGGAGGAAACGCTATCCAGAGAGCCAGTGCCCTTATTTGATTCCCACTGCCGCCCACCATTACTCTCCCGTTCTTCTGAACCACTCTCACTGCTTACTGCACAGTATGTGTACTACACTGTATGTGATCTAGTATAATTTTTTTATTAGAATTTTTGAATCAGCAATAAATGTTTTTTTTTTTTAATGTTTTGTATTTTTAATTTTTACCCCTAATTATAATGAATCCCTTACAAGACACCATTTAAAATTTAAACACATCTATATATTTCCAAGTTTTCATACCCATTCATACTTTGTCAGAAAAATATTTAGTATGACATGAAAACAACTTGTTGTTTCCTAAATTTGATGATTGTACTAAAGCGAAAGCTAATTTTTAATCTATATTATTTTATGCACAAATACAAAATCTTGGGGTTAGTAGGATTAGTAGGTTATTAAAAATAAAATAAATAAATAATTTTATTCAGAAAGGATGCATTCAATTGATCAAAAGGTACATTTACAAAAAATGTTTATTTCAAATACATCAGCATAATCATCAATGAGTGTATCATGGTTTCCACAAAAATATTAAGCAACACGACAATTTTCAACATGCTGAAAATTCAGCTTTGTCATCACAAATAAAATACATTTTAAAATATATTAAAATAGTCTTAAGTAGCATAGGTGTATTTGTAGAACTTGCCAAAAATACATTGATGGGTCAAAATTATAGATTTTTCTTTTATGACAAAAATCATTAGGATATAATGACTAAATAAATTAGTAATATGCATTGCTAAGAACTTCATTTGGACAACTTTAAAGGCGATTTTCTCAGTATTTTGAGTTTTTTTGCACCCTCAGATTCCAGATTTTCAAATAGTTGTATCTTGGCCAAATATTGTCCTATCCTAACATACCATACATCAATGGATGAAAAAAAAAGACCCTTATGACTGGTTTTGTGGTCCAGGGTCACATTTATTAAAATCATATTACATTATTGTAATAATATTTCACAGTATTACTGTTTTTGCTTCATTTTTTGGATCAAATAAGTGTAGCGGTAATGAGCCTAAGAGACAAGAGAAAATTATATATTTTTTCCTGCTATATTTCAAGTAATACTATAACTTTATATTTTAATTTGGTGCACTTAAAATGGGTTGTCAAGATGAGTGCATTGATTTGTAGGATATGCTATTCCATGCTTGTATACTGAATATTTTGCTGTATTCCATCCATTCCATGCATACAAAACTTTTGTATACCATCCACAGTATACACACTGCAAAAATAGTAGTAAATGGGCAGTATTATAGTATGCCATTCTGAACATATTTCCTCTCTCGCTCTCCCTCCCCTTCTTCCATCACCCCTGTTTCATAGCCTGTGGCCATATTAATGTCGGGTTCCCTCTGTGCGTGACCAGCTGAGTTTGATTATGTTTGGAACTGCAGGCTATGTGTATATTTGAGGGTGAGCATATGTGCACTCATGTGTATTTGAGTGAGAGGTGTGTGCCTGTGTCTTTGATTAGAGCAGGACCCTTATTAAACATTGATGGTGTTATTCATTTGGAGGGTGAGGAGGGTGCTCAGTCAAAATGGCAGCAGTAATTAAGGCGTTCTGGATATGATGGCTGCATGATGGAGTGTTGAAAGCATAACTACGTAGCCCAGACGCTGCAGGGGAAATGGCTTGCTTGGGAACCACAGGCAGAGAGTAAATGCACGCGTTTGGTGCTTTATGGTGTGTGCGTGTTTGTGGTTTGTGAACTGCCAAATATCTTTAGAGCAAAGCTGATTTATTCTGTTGTGTGTTCTCAGATCCTTATATTTTGAATGTGTTCGCTTGAAGCTGATTCTGGTGTTGATGTCATACATGTGGTTAATGCAATACATGGATATATAAACTTTATATTTAAATGAAATAACAGAGATAAAATTACTGCGCTCTACTAAGTTACGGTGCAAAAATCCTTAAATATTAATTATTGTAGTATTTATAATTATTTTACTTTTAATTGGTCAGACAGTGTTCTATGAGGAGTACAAAATGTGTAAATTTAGGTTAAAAATGAAGAAAAAAATCCTTTGTGATGTGTGTGTGTGTGTGTGTGTGTATATATATATATATATATATATATATGCTATAGGTCATGTAGCTGGTCACCATTTCTGTTTAGGTTTTCATCATTTTTAATCACATTTTCCCTTAATTTATTCATTATTTATTCAATTTATTCATTTTTACTAGTGCTGTCAAACGATTAATCGTGATTAATCGCATCCAAAATAAAAGTTTTTGTTTACATAATATATATGTGTGTGTGTGTGTGTGTGTGTACTGTGTATATTTATTATGTATTTATAAATGCACACACATACACTATATATTCTGGAAATATTTACATGTATATATTTATATTCAGATAATTTATATTATATATAAATATATTTAATATATAAACTTAACATGTTTTTCTTAAATTTATACATGCATTTGTGTGTATTTATATATACATAATAAATATACACAGTACATACACATATATTATGTGAACAAAAGTGTTTATTTTAGATCCGATTAATCACGATTAATCGTTTGACAACACTAATTTATACTAGAGTGATTCCTATTTTTAAAGTATAAATATTCCATGTCTTTAAACATGAGGTTTAATATGCAGTTACTGCATATTTAATAATTACAGAGGAATTCATAGTTTTAGTTACATGACACCACATGAGGAATCATTTTCATTTTAATGTCAACTACCCAAAAATGTTTTTATGCAAGCATGTGGTAAAGCCACTGGCCTCCAGTACATTTCATAGAGATGCTGTAACTCTCCTGTGGTCTCTTTGTCTCCATATCCAAAGATATGATTAAACACAGATTCAAGTTTATAATATCTAATAATGGATTTGCTCACTTTATTATTGGATTACTCTTTCTCAGAAAGACTTGGAAGTTTGTGATGTTTTTTTGCTTGTCTAGTTGCATTTCTTGTCACGACCCTACTAATCTTGTGACATGAATTAATGCACTAGTCTAGGCCTGCAGTTTTGCACGTCGTCCCACAAAGTCTTGCACATTCACGAAATCAACAGCATCGGCCCATTTCAGACACCATTACTGTGAAGTACAACTGCCGCAGCAGGTTTTTATGCATAATACCATCACTCTCCATTGTAGTCAATTTCAATTTAGCTGTAAAAGGTCATAATATTTTATGTATTAGTATTTTATGGCCCTATTCACTGTTCCAATCAATACGAGATTTGGATCAAGACTTGCATGTGATTTCATCTCCTGTTCTCTCTTTCTTTCTCTCTCTCTCTCTCTCTCTTTTTTTGTGTGTTATGTGGCTCATAAATTGTGTAAAGTATCCGTGAGGAAGTGTGGAGGAGAGAAGATGGATGCTGCCACACTTTCCCGCTCTTTTCTCTCAGCTCTCCAATCACTGAGATTGAGAAGTGAAAAATGGAAGGGTTGTAACAGGGGCATAACTCTGTCTGCCCCCCAGATGAGCTGCTGTCTGTCTGACCTGCTGCGGTCCACCCCGATCTGTGCCGCACTGCAATTCTTGCTCTGGTGCCTCAGAGCGTTTCTCCCGTGTGGGAGGCCATTTCTGTGGTTTGCTGTTGTGTGTGTCTGGCTATTTTTTAATAGCTGATGCTGAAGTGAATATGAAACGGCATTCGTAACTCATTAAACTCCTGTAATGTGTTGTTTTTCCTGATGTTTTTCCTTGTAGTTCTTACGATGCCTTAGTTACATCGCAAAAAAAATAATAAAAAAGAAAATCCCACAATTCATTTATGGCACAATAAGATCAATAATATATATTAATTTCATGTTGCCTTTAGGGTGTGTAACTGGTAGACCGTGGCGCCTGCAACTCCAAGGTCAGGGGTTTGATTCCCAGGAAAAATACATACTGTTAAAATGTACTATATCCTAGGGATGTGCCCAAATCCGCATCTGGTATTCGGAAAGGTAATTATGTGTAAGGGAATAAATATGATACATACGAGATATACGAGAAAAATATATTTCATTGCTTTCTCTCACAATTGTATCGTTGGGTAATTATCTTGTATATAAATTGCGGATATCAGGGAGCCGTTATTAAGTACTTACCACACATTTCACAAGATTAGATGTGTCAGTGGTGCTCAGGATATGTAAATCATTCAACATCGTCCTATCGGTCATCTCTACTTACCTCTCTCTGTTCATGTGGTAAGTGAAATTTTATGTACCGTAATGCAAGACCGTAACCATGTTTTGAACACTGGGGGGACCAATTTTATATATAGCTATATATATATATATATATATATATATATATATATATATATATATATAGATTTAATTGATGCACGCACACACATTACTCGCACACAGAAACTTGTCAACACTACCCCGCAACTTTTATTGTAATAAAATAGTTTCCTATAAGTAGAACTAAATTCACAGTTTCGTTATTTGTAGGGACAGACAAACAGATGCAGATAATTAACACACGCACATTTAATCTCTCTCTCTCTCCCTCTCTCTCTCTTTCTCTCTCTCTCTCTCTCTCTCTCTCTCTCAAAATGGGCATATTTGAGAAAAAAAGTCATTTAACATTTCTATCGTAAAACAGTTGACTAACATTAAATAATTTGCAGCTTCCATCTTACTTAGCTCTCTTTTAATCGTTTTCAATCTTCGCGGCGCACTCAGCATCTGTGAACGCTAAACCCCGCCTACTTTGATTTGATTGGCCAGTTCAATTATTTTGAAATTGACGAGCGCTGTTAGCCCGCTGAGGCAGAGCAGACTGAAAATGTTACTTTTAAAACTTTTTTGTCATCCTAACAAGAGCGCTGCGTAATGGAGGACAGCAGATCAGTGCAAGAATTTCAAATATTGGGGGGGACATTTGGCAATTTCTAATTATTGGGGGGACTTGTCCCCCTCAATGTCTATGGTGGTTACGGCCCTGCCGTAATGTAACAGGCAACTGCTAGTAAGCGGCTAACCATGTCCCTTTTGTGGCTCCGTACAACGCATTTTTTACTTTCCGTGCCTTTCCGAATACGGATTCGCTATTCAGGCACATCCCTACTATATATGTTAAATGCACTGTCTGGTACATCACATTGGATATTACAGACAAAATGTAGATTCTTAGTCAGTTTCAATATTGTAGCTCTTTTGCTTTAGCGCTGAGAATGTAGATGTATTGAAAGGTGTTATTGAGATACTATTATACTATTATAGTTTTTGTTATTATTTTGAGTTTTTTCACAGTGTTTAGTACATTAAGTTAAACTAAATAACTTGAGAACTTGCTTTTTATGTTTTATTACCATTAATGTTTAGTATTTTGGTTTGGTTTTAGTTAACTATAATAATCCTGTCATCAAAGATCAAACAGTAAGTAAAAACATCTTTTCACAAGGAAGATCAAGTCTATGAAGTGTGGAAAATGTTTTTATTATTATTTAAGTATTGCAGATATGCATTTAGTGTGCATTTTGATGCAGAATTTGAGAAAATTCCAGGTGTTTAATTTGTTCTGAGACATAAACTACCTGTCAAAAGTTTTTGAACAGTAATATTTTTTTTTTTTTTTTTTTTTTTTTTTTTTTTAAGGAAATCTCTTCTGCTCACCAAGCCTGCATTTATTTAATCCAAATTAAATTAAAAAACAGTAACATTTTGAAATAATTTTACTATTTAAAATAACTGTTTTCTATTTGGATATATTTTAAAATGTAATTTATTCCTGTAATATTAAAGCTGAATTTTTAGCATCATTACTCCAGTCACATGATCCTTCAGAAATCATGCTAATATTCTGATTTGCTGCTCAAAAAACATTTATTACTATTATGTTGAAAACAGCTGAGTAGAATTTTTTCAGGTTTCTGAAAATGAACAGTATTTATCTGAAATAGAAATATTTTGTAACATTATAAATGTCTTTTATCATCACTTTTGATCAATTTAAAGCATCCTTGCTAAATAAAGGTATTCATTTCTATCATTTCTTTCCTAAAAAAATAATAAATTATACTGACTCATAGTGAATGGTATAGTGTATAATATTACAAAATCTTTGGATCTTTCTATTCATCAAAGAATCCAGAAAAAAGTGTACTCAACTGTTTTAAATATTGATAATAATAATTAATGTTTCTTGAACAGCAAAACAGCATATTAGAATGATTTCTGAAGGATCATGTGACACTGAAGACTGAAGTAATGATACTGAAAAATTATCTTTGATCACAGGAATAAATTACATTTTAAAATATATTCAAATAGAAAAATTTTTGCTGTTCTTTGGATTAACCTTAGCTGGCTTTGTGGCTAAGAAAAGCCGAAGGAAAACAGAGCAGAAATGTGTGTTTGTGTGTGTTTTTGTGTGCGTGCTTCACAGCAGCACCACCGGGACTGCAGCAGCAACAGTAAGCCTGCTTGAGTCACACGAATCTTTATTGTTCCTGAAAGAACAACAGATGAAAAAGGCTGTTTATGACAGTGCATGATGGAGAGAGAGGTCGGCCAGTTTTTTTGTGTGGGTCTGTGTTATTAATCCACAGTGGGACCTTTCTTGTGTGTTTTTCTGCACAGACGGTTGGTTTGTTTTGAAACCTCACTGTCCGGGTTCAGCGTCCCCTGTACGAGAGCTGGAGTGTGCGTGTGGCCGCCGGGTCGCCGTGCTCTGGCCCGTTCCCACAGCATCATCCCTCTGGAATGCCTGGCACTCGCGCTGTCTGCCTAACGAGCTTTTAAAAAAGACATGTTAATTTGTTTTGTCTTAATCTAATCCCTCTACTGTCTCATTCATCCTCTGTTCTCCAAGTTTCTCTCTAACACACACTCTTTGCTCTCTCTCTCTCTCTCTCTCTCTCTCTCAGTTAATCTGATTGGTCAGGAACATGAAAAAAAGTAAATTGAATTTTGGTGTTGTGCGTCTAAAGGGGGAATGAGGGAATTTTGTAGAGTGGTCAGCCTGCACTTGTTTTTGATGAAAGTACTACTTGTTCTCTAGTTGTAGAGTTGTAGTTTTATTGTGAAAACAAGTCTGTTTTCTTCAGGGAGAGATTTCACTCTGTCTTTCACTACGTCAAGCACTGTAAGCACATATTTAAACCCCAACTTAACTAGATGTGGTGCTTTTTGACTTTTGTTTTCCTCTCTCAAAGTGAATGTGAAAAAACATTTGACGTTTAAAATGTATTTGTGTTGCATGTAAAATGTTTCAAATTCATCTGTGTTGTCAATCAGTGTTATTTTAGTATTATTTATATGGCATTACATTATTTATTAATATTTTGAATTAGCTTTTATATACATTTCCGTTTTAGTTCAGATTTAGTAATTTTGTTTTCTGCTTTCATCTTTTATTATTGTTATTATTATTATTATTATTATTATTATTATTATTATTTACATTTTTATTTAGCTTTCTTTTTTTTTCTTTTTTTTTTTTTTAGTTTTAGTCATTTTAGTACTTCAACTTCAACTTATTTATTTCAGGATAACACTTTACAATAAGGTTTCATTTTAATATTAGGTAAAGGAATGGTTCACCCAAAAAACTAAAAATTGTAATAATTTACTCACCCTCATATTCCCACAGTTGCTGGTCCCCATTGACTTCCATAGTGTGTGTGTGTGTGTGTATATATATATATATATATATATTTTTTTTTTTTTTTTTTTTTTTTTTTCCCCTACATACTACGGAAGTCACTGGCTACCAGCAACTGTTTGGTTACCAACATACTTCGAAATATATATTTTTTTCTGTTCAACAGAAGAAAGAAACTCATACAGGTTTGGAACAACTTGAAGATGAGTAAATTATGACAATCAAGATCAAAACTGTATCTGTTAACATTGGTTAATGCACTTGGAACTAACACGAACATACACATTTTTAACAAATAATGACAAAAGTTAATAAATGCCGTAAAAGTATATTGCTTATTGTTAGTTAGTATTAATTAATGCATTAACTAATTAGGTATTGCTCTAAAATGTTACCTTGGTTAGTTGCGAAGGAAACTTTTCCAATTTTAAGTTCTTAATCCAATATTTATATTTTAGTTCAGCATTATTTATATTACAAAAATGATTTTAATTTTCTTTTTAGTTTTAGTTAACAATAGCAACACTGTGACCAATGATACACAGAGGTGGGCGGAGCTACTCACAGACAGCGAAAACAAAATTAGACTGTCAGTAAAATGTCTTGTTGTCTGTCGTTTTCAGCTGTTTAGGACAAAATAACTCAGGTTTTCAGGGCAGGGATGTAATTTATCGCTGTTTTATTATGGCGTGCCTATAGTTAAGAGAGTGTTTGCTTTTCTATGCTAGTTCAACAATGTGCTTCCTCTATTTTACAGTGTCATTGTAATTGTTGGCTTCATCCCATTTAGGTTATCAAAACAATGTCTTTATTGAGCATACAGACTTTCAACTTATTGTGTTGCCATTTTTTCCTCACATTTTCATCCTCTTCCTTTTATTTTCAATTGCACATTCATACATAGACAGCTGGCTTTGTCCCCCAGGGGTTGATGGCCTGAAAAATGACTGTCTGATGTGTGAAGTTTACGATAGGATCCTCACCCACAGCGTCTGATCGCTGCATTTACCCCTCGCTGAGATGGTGAACATGGCTGTTCGGCTCTGTGTGTTGACAATGGGAAGCAACAGTTGTGGAAAGGTTGTGTTTGTGTTAGCTGAGCGCTGAGAGATTGATTTTGGTGTTTGTGTGTTGGAAGCTGTGAGATGACTGACAGGACTTTATCTCCCAAGTCACACTTCCACAGTTCTGTGCCACAACACAATATTTGAGCAGGAGAAATATCACACATTCCCCTCTTGAACGTTTGATAAGCACGTCATTTTGCTGTGTCTGGAAAAGCAGAGATGTTTATTGAGCTTTGGACAGGTAGAATGGTATTAAAGGGATAGTTCACCCAAAAATGAACATTGAGGAAAAAGATGCAGATACACCCCTGATGCAGTAAAAAAAAAAAACACCACACACAAGACAAAATACAACTTAAAGCTTACTAATATTATATGAAATTAACTCATCCCCATCTCTTTTTCAACCGTTTTCATCTGTAGAACGCAGAAGGAGATGTCCAACTTGCTCTTTTGCAATACAATAAAGGTCAATGGTGACACAACACCTCACATTAGATATTAAGTGAATAACAGCTTAAATTTCAATGCTATCATAGGGCTTTAGTAAGGCCCATATGAAATCCGTTTTATTTTTTTCCCAAATTTCGTTTTATTTTTTTTCCAAATTCCATTTTTTTCGGTTTAAATTTTTCTGAATTCTGTTTTTTTTTTTCCGTTAGATTTTTTCTAGACTGTTTTAATGGTTAAATTAAATTTTATTCATCAAAAAGCATGTCTAATTAATTGAAGTTGCAAAACTTACCATATTAAATGGCAATTTATTAAACATTTAACAAAAATTTTATTTTTAAGGCCCTATGAAATATGTTTTATTTTATTTTTTACCAAATTTTGTTGTCCATTACTTTTCTAGATTCAGTTTTAATGATTTCATTAAATATTTATTTTTTTGTTTTTTCCCAGAAAAACTGTGTTTAAAATAAATACTGTGTATTTAAATTTTTCTTTCAAATACATTCTGGTAAATAATTTTTCTGGTGAATATTCCTTTAAAAATAATGTTTTAATAATAACTTTATTTGTAGTAGTAGTAGTACTATCGTTACATTAAGTAATGTATTTCTGTCACGGATTCTTCAAGTTAAACCAAAATTTTATTTTGTCGGGTTGTTGTGAAGACCTTCAAGTTTCTCTGATTTTGTCAAAAGAAACGGTAAAATGCTCATGAAGTGACTCTTAGAGCAGTTCTAGAGATTTTTTATATGTTCATTTTCTCATATATTGAGGCAGCAGACGCTGAAAACACCACGAGTGTTGCACGCTTCAGTGTGTGTAGTGAAGGAAACTGCACATCTGCACCATTCATACACAGAGATGAGCAGAACATGCAGGATTCATGTTTAAATATTATTTTTGCAGCTTAATATTAACACATTTCGCGTTTTCATTTAAGTGTACTGACCTGCTTTTCATGTATCCATCCAAAATTTACCAAATTCCGTGACATTCCACGTTACACAGTAAATTCTGTTTTTATGACTGGATTCTGCATGTTTTCCGCATCATGGAAATCATAGGGCCCTACTTTAGAAAACTCAAAATATAGCAAACCTCTTTTATGATACTCTTATTGTGCTTTTTGGACAGTTCATTTTACATTTTACTTTACATTTTATCTCCATTCACTTTCATGATATCGAAAAGAGCAGCTTGAACATTTTGCTAAATATCTCATTTACGTCAAACAGGCCTGAAATTACATGAGGATGTGCAAATGTCAGAATTTTTTGTTTAAATTATAAAGTACTTGTGAGGTTTAACTCGTTTTTTTGTCTTTTATGTGTTTTACTGCATCAGAGTCTCTTTTTCTTAAATGACGATATCATTCTGTATCTTCTCTGTATGTGTGTGATCAAGTGATTCTGGCTAGATTTGAAGTGGCCTATAACAAAGAGCTGTTGATTATCTGTGACAGTATTGAGTCTTTCTGTCTGCTTTAGCTCAGTTGTCATCACCTTGTTGTTTCTGATAAGTGCAGATGATAGAGCCGTAGCCTGGGATACCAGACCGAAGTCTGCCTCATTCTTAAGTGGCTACAGTCCGGACATATCAACAGCCTGATATACTGGGCTTCTGGATTTTTATCCATCACATGATGTATAGGTCAGATCGATAATGACTCTTTGTTCTGGATGGGTGTGAGTGGGCCGGGGTGATTGTGTGTTATCTTGCGCATACGACTGTAGGTCTATAAATGTGTATGTTGGGAAATAGTATTGGTGCGTAGGAGACTGTGTGCGGATGTAAGGGGGTGGTGGGGCCTAGTCTTTGAAGATCTGGATTGTAAGCAAAAGATTGCAGGTTCAAATGTCACAAGAGATAGATAGAGCTTCACTAATTGGAACTAAACACAAGGATCTTTTGACATGTTTTTAAAAGTTGAGCTATTTTATTACTCTCATATCCGTTTATCTGAAACTAAGTAGACCAACCCCCAGCCATATTATTTATCTGTCTAGTGCTAGTAAAAGACTGCATGATATAATTATTGTTTATTGTTAATTTAATTTAATTTGCATTTGGAATCTTTTAGCTGATTTTGAACCTACAACCTTTTGGTTACCAGCCCAGATCTTTAGCCACTATGCCACAGCATCACATTTCTTCATTAATTTAATATTTGAGCTAAGTGGATTGTGTGTTTTTGCAGCAGTATGGACCGTATCCAGCAGCTGAGGAGGGAGTATCTTCAGGCACGTAGAGAGGGAGCAGCTCCAGCCTATGAGGAACTGGAGGCCAGACGGAGAGGACCAGAGTACGACCCACACAGAGTAAGACATCAAACCCACACAACACCCAATAAAACACACTCTCACTATTACACATGGTCCAAAAGTAACGATCGCCAAACGTCAGTGCAAGTCAAATTTGACTTAAGAGTAACTCGACGGTGGCTGGTAACTAGTTCAAGTTAAGATTTTTTTTGTTTTTGAAAGAAGTGTCTTATGCTCAACAAGGCTGTATTTATTTGATCAAAAAATACTGTAAATAACAGTAATATTGTGAAAAATTATTACAATTTGAAATAACTGTATTGTATTGTAATATATTTTAAAATGTAATTTATTCATGTGATGCAAAGCTGAATTTTCAACAGCCATTACTCCAGTCTTTAGTGTCACATGATCCTTCAGAAATCATTCTAATATGCTGATTTGCTGCTTAAGAAACATTTCTTATTATTATCCATGTTGAAAATAGTTGTGCTGCACATATATTTGTGGAAACCATGATACAAACTTTTGAATGGTAGTGTATTTATGAAAATAATACAAATGTACTTTTGTGGCTAGTAAGAAATGACTGCTAAGTTTTCCCAATTCACCAGCCATTTGCCGGTGTGGCACAAAGTTAATTTTGGACCCTGCGTTCACATCGTTTTTACCTTTCCCTTAGTCAGAGTGGATAATTGCTTCAGTATCTCTTTATACTGCCTCAATTCAGCAATACAGACTTTAACATTCTTAATCAGGAGTCATGGAAACTTCCACCAAATACATTGACGTCTTTCTTTATTAGGATTGGGACAAACCAGTGTAATTTGTTTTCTCTCAGAACACACAGTAATTCCCTTTGTGTGAGATCAATAGTTATACCTCTCAAATTCAAATGAGCCAACGTCTGTTTTTGTAAGAGCTGCGGTGAACAATGAAGCATCGCAGGCTGTGGGATTAGAGAGGCAGATCGAATTAAACTAACTCCAAACAGCAATCACCCAATCTAACGAGCCTGCTCATTAAGGTCGACACTGCATTTATTCGTTTGCTCATCGGTGCTTATTTATCTATTTATTCAGTGCTAATTATTCAGCTACTGAAGGAAACAAACACTCGCTGCATCAAAGCAAAACAAAGTTATCAGCCGCCGTTTTTCATAAGAGGAAATGTGTGAGCAGTTTTCACACGGTGAAATGGTTTGGAACTTCCTACAGGCCTGATGATTGCGTTGTGGAAATGATGACGAGTGCCTGAAGGCAACATGAGAGAATTCACCATATCCTGTGACTTTACACACATACACACACAATCTTGGAGAGATATTCACAAGGTTTCCACACCATTTTCTGTGACTGTGATGTAGTCTACACCACGGATATAAATAATGCTCCTCATGACAGACACGTTATGACTGCTTATTGTTACAGCTGCCTCTCGTCTGCTTTCAGATTTAGCCCTTTTATGGACATATATGTACATATCTCACTCGATCAACCCGCAAGGATGTTCCTGGTAAACAGAGAAATGGAAAAAGAGATTTGGATTGGGATTTGTTTTGTTGGGCTGTTCCAGAACCAGAACCGTTCAGCTATTGCCACACAAGCAAATCGGTTTACAAATAAATCCTGCTTTCTAGTAAATGTTTTAGCTTTTCTCTGCCAGAGGAGCCTACCACTGATGTCATAACCATTTCTTTTTTCTTTTGTATTTATGCGTAGCGTCACAGTGTTTACTGGCTCATCACTGCTCTGTGTAAGTGTGTTACAGGACTACAGTAGGGTTGATATAGAGTTTGTATAGACATTGATTGATGACCGCTCAACCACTCCATGAATTTCTGTGCTGACTCAGTGACTGCATTGCTCAGGCATGACTGTGGTGTATTCTCAGTGACCGCAAGTTCACTTCTGAGGACTTCTGAAGTCCAGATGAAATTAAGGCTTGGCATTTGTCAGTACTGGTGTCAAAACATGGGTCTGTTCCAAAACCCAGTGAGCTGCCTTGCTGTCTACTGCCTACATAAGAAACTGTCTTCTAAGGAAGCATCCTATCAGATATAGAAGAGTTTGATGTTAGCATGTTGATAATACTCTGGTAAGCATAAAAATACATAGCACATTCAAAAACTGGGTAAAATAGTTCATTGTAATTAGACTAACTCTTTGTATTGGTGATTTTCATGATTTAATTAAATATAAGTATTTCTTAAATCAACATATCTCTTGTTTTGGCCACCATCTCAGGTTTTTTTTTTTTTTTTTTTTTCTCCACTGAGCTTGGCAGAGTGCATTCTGTTATTGCTTTCTTCACAAAGGACACATTATTTTATGAAAAAATTAAAATAAACAGTAAGGAGATTGATTACAAAATTTAAAATTAAATATAATAGATTAAATTGGAAAGTAGCTTTAAAAAAAAAAGATGATGAAATAATACTGTTTAAGAGTTTGGGATCAGTAAAAAAAAAAAAAATTGTTTATTCAGCAAGGCCACATTAAATTAATCAAGAGTGACAGAAAAGACATTTGTAGTGTTACAAAAGATTTCTATTTCAAATAAATGCTGCTTTTGAATCCTAAAAAAGTATCAGTTTCAATGAAAAAACAATAAGCAGCACACCTGTTTTCAACATTGATTATAATAAGAAATGTTTCTTGAGCACCAAATCATGAATGATTTCTGAAGCATCAGGTGACACTAAAGATTGTAATAATGGCTACTGAAAATTCAGCTTTGCATCTCAGGAATACAGTAAATTAAATTTACAGTGTGTTAAAATAGTAAACAGTCATTTTGTATTGTAATTGGGGTTGCAAAGATTCAGAAAATTTCCTGGTAAATTTCAGAAACATTCCAGGAGTTTTGGAAAATTTCAATGATTTTTTGGAAAGTTTCCGTAAATTTACCAGTAATTGTCCACCGCCTTGAAACCCTAATTCTAAAAGTATTTTACAGTATCACTGTATTACTGTATTTTTGATCAAATAAATGCAGGCTTGAGCATAAGAAACTTCTTTTAAAAAACATTAAAAAACCTACCCAACCACAAACTTTTGAATGCTAGTGTACATAATGTAAATAATATAGAGTATAAATTAAATGAAAGGCTAGCTAAGATAAAATAATGAAAAAAGATGTAAATATGATGCTGCCTTAGAATCTAGCCAGACAAAGGTATCTTAGTAGGCGGTATAATTATGCTGCATCTTCATGTTGGGAGTGTGACTTTAATGCCTTAAAATGAAGCCCTAAAATACTGCTTACGTAGGCAGCTCACTAGGTTTTGGAACAGAACAAATGCGTGTCCTCCAGAAGGTACCTGTACCCACGATCCTGTGCCATTTTGGAATCATTCCTGTACCTCAGCTGCTAGCAACATCAAGGTCATGGGTTTGATTCCCAGTGAACACGCATACTGAGAAAATATATACCTTGAATGCACTGCAAGTCACTTTGGATGAAAGCGCCTGGCAAATGCATGAATGCATAATAAATGCAGAAGTGTATTATACATTTATATGGATGTCTGAAGATAGCAAACAGGAAGTTGAAAGGCTTAAAGGCAAATACCGTTGCTGTCTTGCGGGTTCTGTGCTGTTCATTCCTCAGATCTTGAAATAAAATGCATCGTCTATGTAGCATGCAATTATATTATGTGTTGCCTGCAGTGTCTAATGTCTCCATAAACTATTTTTACCAAGTGAAAAATTCAAGCAAATGGGCTTCAGGATTAAAAAGGAAGGCTGTTCATGTTTTCAAAGGCCTCTCTTTATGGAATCAGTCGTGAGAAGGCAACCGATGAGCCGTGGAGAGGCATCTAAATAGCATCCAAAAATATATATGGTAGTCTTGTGACTGTTTATAGGGCCTGTAAGGCAGTTAAAGTTGGTATGATAATGCTCCAACTGCCGCCTAACTGCCACGGTCCTAATGAGGGATAGGAGTCAATGCTGGCGGTATTTACTAGTACTGTCCTCTCTCACTCGCTCTCGTTTCCCCTGAGAGGAATGATGCAGTCCATAAGAAACTAACCACACAAATCTGTCAGAATGTCTCTCTCTTGCTCTGAGGACCAGCCGTTGTTTCCTTTCCAATCCAGATCCGTCTCCAGCACACGTCAACAGCTGCATCTCCTGTTCACACAATGAGAAAATATCCCAAAAATACAGAGTTTTCCTGTAACTCCTTTTATTTTTTCAAGTCACACTTTCATTAAACCCTTCGCCAGTAGTGAAATATTTTTCCTTGAAATACTAATGTTTAAATAAATATTTGTTTAATATGCTCCAGTCGGGTGCTGGATTTCACTGGGTTTCTTCAGTTGTGGTTTGAGCGAGATGCGGTCCATCCCTCGTGTGTTTTCCCATTTTCCTCAGCAGGTTTTTGACCTCAGATCTTACTGCTGTGCGTATCTTGGTAGCAGCTCTTACAAAGTCAAGGTTGATTTGGGTATAAGAGGGACAGGATGTGATGTGATCCTTTGATGTTGGCTCTGAATCCCTGTTCGAATGTAAAAGCAGGTATCGAAATTAGCAACATGGTGTCATGAGGCCCAGCTGAGGGCTTTAACAATGAGCAGCTTAAGCGTTTAGGTTCCTGTCTGTTGGAATGACTGCTTTGCTACGGCCCCCAGCCAACCATTGTCATCTTTTCCTCTCTGGGATCCATACAAACCACAGAGCTGAAGCAGAGAGAAACATTAGACTTGGGGAAACCCTAATAAGTCAGCAAACCCTTCCATTGTGTCCACCCTGCTGCCCAAACTCAGTAACGTCAGGGAGTTAGAAGCCAGACGTGTAGATTTTAGAGGGCTGTCAGGAGGATCTGGTGTACTTTACCCTTTAAATGTCCAGACGCATTGGGTTTTAGAACAAACCTCATAAGTGCCTTTGCCAGGTGGAAATCGATTCTGATTTAACATGGTGGCTGTGTAACTTTCAACTGACTGTAGAAGTCAGACTGAGTGTAGACTGGGAGGAGGGCCGCGAGGGCTGAGGGTGCCATTTGGGTAGTAGTTCGGAGTGAAGTCATGACCACTAAATGAGAAATGGGACATTGTGTGGTCTTGTGGACTTCATAGACACAAGGACCCAAGATCCAATTTGAAGAATTACTTACTTTTAAATACTTACTTACTTTAAAAACTTACTTACTTCTCTATCTATCTATCCATCTATCTATCTATCTATCTATCTATCTATCTATCTATCTATCTATCTATCTATCTATCTATCTATCTGTCTGTTTCCCTGTATGTACACTACCTTTTGAACAGTAAGATTTTTAATGTTTTTTAAAGAAGTCTCTTCTGCTCACCAAGCCTGCATTTATTTGATCAAAAGTACAGCAAAAAAAAAAAAAACTAAAATTTTGAAATATATTTACTATTTAAAATAACTTTTTTATTTGAATATATTTTAAAATGTCATTTATTTCTGTGATCAAAGCTAAATTTTCAGCACCATTACTCCAGTGTCACATAATTCTTCAGAAATCATTCTAATATTCTGGTTTGCTGTTCAAGAAACATTTATTATTATTATTATCAATATTAAAAACAGTTGTTTTCAACATAATAATAATAATAATAATAATAAATGTTTTTTGAGCAGCAAATCAGAATATTAGAATGATTTCTGAAGGATCATGTGACTGGTGCTACAAATTCAGCTTTGAAATCAGGAATAAATAACATTTTAAAATTTATTCAAATAGAAAACAGATATTTTAAATAGTAAAAAATATTTCAAAATTTTACTGTTTTTGCTGTACTTTGGATCAAATAAATGTAGGCTTGGTGAGCAGAAGAGGCTTCTTTAAAAAACATTAAAAATCTTACTGTCTATCTTTATCTATCTATCTGTCTATCTGTCTGTCTGTCTGTCTGTCTGTCTGTCTGTCTTCTCTATCTATCTATCTATCTATCTATCTATTTTTTAATGTTTCTGAAAACTCAAAAAAAAAAAAAAAAAATTGAAAACATTTGAAGTTTGTCTAGCTGTTCTAGGTAATGAATTCAGCTAATGAATTCATTGCCCTCAGACCACCCACCACAAATAAACACAGTCTGAATGTTTGATCAGATCAAGTCTCAACATTGGCAAAACCAAAGAGTTTCTAACTCCAAACATTATGGTTCTGGAAAACTTTCCAGTAAAACAATATGAGAAAGGCCCGTGGCTGTCATCTGTTCAGTGTTTATGAGTGGTCAGTGCCGCTCAGATTTTCTTGAGGGGGAATCTATATCTTTGTTCTAAAGTGTGCTTAAACAATGGATAGACGAAACAGCTACTGTCTACTATGTAACATGTGGGGCTGGTTTTTCAATGAGGAACCAGAGAGCTTATTGCATAGGTTTTTCTATACGGTTACAGGCAATGGTCTCGGACCAATAAAACAGTTTTCTCTGTTTGTTTTTGATGCAAAAATGAAAGAACGTATTTGTTTTTTGTTAATTAAATACATATTGCATTTAGGAGTCTGTTTTGTTCTCTCATTCATCAATAGTAGGAGCATATATGTGCATACTGGCACTAACAACTCTTTTATCAGGCACTTTTGAATTACTTTCGTATGCAATTAATAAAGAGTGTCATAAGGTTAATTTGTGAAGTTTTCTTTGTAGGATCTAGATGAAGTGTATGATTTTTGGATGTTACAATACTTTATTCTGTACCTTCTTAATATGCAGAAAAAAATGTTAATAAGATCAATCCAACCACCACAAATCTGACACAACAGATTTGAATGACATGAGTTTGAAAGAGGAACTATCTGTTTGACTTATCAATGACAGATGGGCGGAGTGTTCAGGAATCATAATTTTTTGCAAATTTGGTTTGGTAATGCTAGTGAAAATGACACACTTTACCTTTAATGTCTTAAATGTTCAATATTTTAGTTTTTAAGATAGTTTGTTCTTTCAATGAATTTGAAACTGTGCAAACTTTCGTTTTCACCTTGACCTCAAACAAAATGGCCACCCGTGGGAGAGCCGTTGAACTCTGCAGTAATTTGCGAGTGATAATCTGCCCTCTTGATCACCACATGGCTATGATGAGATTAGAGGGCTGGATAATTCATTTCCAGCCTGATTTTCCTCTTAATTGACTTTAATGGCCTTTTTCTGCATTCTGGCAACTGAGGCGGTTGAATCAACCTGCTGTTGTTTCTCAGAGGTTTCTCACTCGTATACAGCAGGCTTTGTCCTTTGTTTCCAGCTTGCTCTGTAACACTAATACATTCAGGATGTCATCTTGACCACATTGTTATAAATGTTTTGCGAAACACTCCAAACCCTTATTGAAGAGGGAAAAAATGTTCCATGTTTGTTAACTGCAGCTTACAACACACACTATTCCAGAAATAGTAAGGTCTTATAAGTGAACCTGTGTGATAGGCCAGACAGAATTAGATGACTCTGTAAACAACTCTACACATTGTAAAGTTAAGAGAGCATTAGCACACACTTTCTCATCCCTGTGCGTGAGAATCATTAAGTGGCAGAAATATCAACCTGATTCAGTGTTTCCTGTGTTTATGATTCCTGTGCAAATACGTTTTCATTATATAAATATTCCACTTTAGATGCTCAGCTTCTCAATAAAAAGTAAAGAAAAAAGTTTTATTTTTATAATCATATACATTTATGATAAGTGATTTACTGTCCTGATGGAACCAGTCTTGGCTCTGGATCTGGACCGCAGTCCATTAATTAGTGACCTTTAAGATAGATTATTGCAGCAGATCATGAGAGACTCACTTGTTCAGCTTCTGCTCTCCAAGTGAGTCCAAGAGACATCCTGTTTGTGTGGGGGAGGTGTGTTAGCTCACCTCCAATCCTAAGAGACTTTTATTTATTTAGTGCGTTAGTTAGAATTTAGTCTTGCAGTTAGTGCACATTTCTGAATAACAAATCCTTTAAAAAAGGAATATAAACTGGTAAGTGATCTCAGAGAGGACCTCTGAAGGCTCACATTACTGTGTATCAAGGACATGAAAATTACCCCATGATTTACTCACCCTCAAACCATCATAGGTGTATTAGACTTTCTTCTTTCAGATGAATACAATCTGAGTTATATTAAAAAATTGTCCTGGCTCTTCGAAGCTTTATAATGGCAGTGAATGGGGGTCCAGATTTTGAAGCAAAATAAAGTGCGTCCATTTATCTTAAAAATTAATCCACACATCTCCGGGGGGTGAATAAAGGCCTCCTGAAGCAAAGCAATGCGTTTGTATAAGAAAAATATCCATATTTACAAGTCAGTGAGTAAATCATGGGGTAATTTTACATTTTGGGTGAACTATTCCTTTAAGAACTCTAGATATTTGTTAGAAAGAAAATTACCTTTTTTAATGATGTGTACAATCACATGCATTCAAGGTGAAAGGAAAATGTTATTACTCTTTACTTGATTAGACCACATGTTGTTTTTAGAGTCATTGAATTCAGTCTTTTGTTTAAAATGTTTTAAAGTTTTATCAAAATCCTATGAAGGCAACATAAATACAGTGGCTGCATCTGATTTTTCAGATTCCTTCTATATAGGAGGCGAAACAGTATGAATGGCAGTGAAAAGACGCAACTGACGCTGTAGGTCACAGCAATGTGGCAGATATAGTATGTCTGGATTACATTCATACTATATAGAACACAGTCACTTAGTAATCACTAATTACACTAAGTAGTTACCTACTCATAGAGTATGCAATTTCAGATGCAGCCAAAGAGGTCTACATATTAGGACCTTGAAATGTGCTTAGGTGTTTTAAACTATATTTTTTTAATAGATGTTTCTTTTTCTTTATCTTGGACACTCGTATATGTCATTGACCCATCTGTATCAATAAAAGTTGCAAAAAGGCCAACAAATAGTTAATCTAAATATAGGACATGATGGTTCGCCTGAATTATAGCAAAGTTCCACTAATGTTTCAGCAGACTTGATTTATCTCGAAGAGGATCACGGTTTAATCCCCACACTCCTGTTTATAGTCTCAGACAGCATGTTGTTTTACCACAGCGATCGGTCTTCACTTCAAAAACGCCTTACATCACAGAGCGTCAGAGAGAAAGTGATAAAGACAGATGAGGGTTGTTATCCTCTCCCTCTCTCCCTCTCATGTGCAGCTTCAGGGGCAGATGTGGAGCCTCCGTAACCCCTCTGATGATGATGTAACTATGTCTGAACAGAGGTCACGACCTCGCGGGTATTCATTACCTTCCCAGACAGGCCTAATGGGACCTTTTCTCTGCCTAACAGGACTGGAATGCACGTCTAGTGCAGAGGAGACACTCAGCCGGGTGGCATGATGCCGTCTCTTCCTCTGACCGACCCGGCCCGTTCGGCCATGTCTGTAGAGTCCCAGACGTGCGTGAAGTAATCGCTCGCGCTCTGTTATCGCCATCAACACGCATGACTGAACCACCAAGTTCAAGCGCTCAACGTGAGTTCATTATAACAGGGAGAACAGAGGGCATAAAAGAAGAGGGAAGGCTGTAAAAGACTGTAACTTCCTCCAAACCCTCCTCTTCCTGTCTCACCTTGTCAGCCTGAGGGTAAATGAGCCCTCGGTGGGTTTTCAGGTGCAGAATGAGCCAGCGTGAATTATCGCTGAAGGTGAGCTTGATGCTGACTCAGGCGCGATGTCATAGTGCTTCCACCTTATCTGGTGAAACAGTCACGGCCACTTACGGTCAAAGCGGGGCGTCTGGCTCATGATAGCTACCGATGAGGTTTCGTCTGCCTTTCGGACATAATTCACCTGGGTTGATACGGTTTCCCATTCTTTTCTGCCTTCTAGTTATTCAATTATATTATAGGAAGTAGTCAATTGATTTATAATAATGACTTAAACTGCAATTTACCCTTTTAAAAAGGACAGAAGGTAACGTCCAATACTCTGTTTTGACATTTGATATTTTGTAATTGATTCCAGCTGTATTGTTCTTCCATATGTCATGAATAAGTCTAACCTTAGATGATGTTTTGGTTGGTCAGCCTGTTGTTTCTCGTCTTTGCTTCCTGTCCTGACATATTTGGGGAAAAATGCTGACGTCTCCGGTGTTGGGGAGACTACCACAGAGGAGGTTAATTCAAAGGCCTTTGTGCCTGTGTATTGTTTCAAGTTTAAAATACAAAATGGGGATCATGGTGTGCCAAGCAATATAACCTTAATTTAACTTGGCCAGGGAACAGTGGAAGTAAACTTCAATGAATTTTGCTTCAGTTTGTTGAGCACATATCCTCAAGTTACAAAAATACCCGGAATGGTAATGAAGGTGAATGGACGCTTTTAGGTTCCTGAGATGGTGAGAGAAGTTTTTTTTCTCTTCCTGATGTTAGCGCAACTGTGGAAGTACAACTAATATTTGGACAATGCCCTGTCTAGGGAAGTCTTTCAGATGCTATATTGATGGTAGGCTTTTTTTTCCCTTTTAGTCTGAACAAAATGAGAATTTCAGAGAAGCCAGGGATGTGTCTAGGAATGCACGAAAGCTCCATTTATTACATCAATAGAGGCACTAACCCATTGTTTTTCACATTTTTTCTGATAGCAGAAGCGTAGAATGAACAATGTGGCGTTGTTTTGTTACTAGACAAGACGTAGTGCTGAATAAACATTATTGTTGGGCGAAGATTTGTTCAACATAAAGAAATTAGAAGCAAAATATGCTGTCAGCTAGACAAGAAAAAGCTCCAGTTTCTCAGACAAAAATTACAGGGATAGTTCACCCAAAAATGCATTTAATTACTGTCATGTCTTTACAAACCTGTATGACTTTTATACTGTGGAGCAAAACAGGTCCATAGAGGGGCATAGTTCATAGATTAAAAATGACAAACAAAGCATCATAAAACTAGTCCATAAGATTTGTGTGCTACAGTCCATGTCTTCTGAAGACATGGGAGTATTGTTTAAGAACAAGACAGAAGTTTAAGATGTTATGCAATGATAACTTTCCTATCCAGTGATTTGTTCATTTTCAAACTGCTGTGAGCGAATTATTGAATGAGCTGAACTCTGATTCGAGTCAGTTTGTTTCATGAACAAATTCAGTATTGAATTAATCAGTTAACTGAAAAGAAGTACAGTAAGTAGATCAAAGATCTAGTTACATATAAATGTATGAAACGACATACAGGTTTGCAATGTCATTAAAGGTTAGTAAATAATGACACAATAAAAAATGACAATGTTTTTGTCCATATGGCTCAGGGTGTTCTGAGGTATGAATCCCATCGCTTGGATTCTTTACATTTAGGGGGGAGAATTTATCAGCCCAGTTTTAAATCTTTGGTCATTATAAGCTTCACTTCACCATAAAATCACGTTCATTGAGACTTACAACAGCTCAGGGATTATTTGTCCTTCTCTGTCCTATAAATAAAGCTTATTTCAGCTTTTCTGGAGGTCAAAACTCTATTTCAGACCAGACAAGGTGTAAAAGTAGTGGATGTATGAAGTTCTCACGGTCATTAAAACCAGTCTAAAACCATCACTTTTCACAGACCCACCCAATTCATCGCAAGCACCACTGAGGCGTAGCCATCAGGATCTCAGCACTTTCTCTTGCCCGTGAGAACACATTGCACTTAAATCTTCTGGCTGATTAAAGAGGGAGTCTGAGTTTTGATTCGGGCGTGGACCTTGTCACAATTACAGGCCGTGGGATTATAATTTATGATGTGTGTTTAGATAATGCTGATAAGACATATGGCTGTTGTTGGTGTGTCATGTATTCTTGGTCTGGTTCCATTGGGAGGAGGACCATTGCCATTTGAAGGATGTGATTTTGTATTATAATGCGGTTCCTCTGCAGATGTCTGTGTTTGCTGTTGGGGAGGAGAGTTCCTCTGTGGCCGTTTTCTACCCTCTAGGAGATGCAGTCTGGAATTACAGATATGAAAACATAGAAACAAAAGACATACCAATGAAGATGGATAGAATTAGAGAGAAGATAGAAGCCAAACCAAAGACAGCGAGCTATTGGAAACAACATTCAAAATAAGACAAGCCAAACCAAGTTGAACCTAATTTATAGGAAGAGAAAGGGTGCCGAAGGCCTCCCATCTCCAGACTTTTGCCTTGTAAGGTCAAAGCGAGGATAAATTGATCAGATGACTGTCTAAGCTGGGAGAAAGACCGAAAAAGAGACAAGGACATGTGCTCTGTAATAATTGTGGAATTTTAATTGGATTATAGTCTTGGTTGACCTTGCTGAGCCGCTTGAGTCAGTTCATTGACTACGTGGCAGTTGAATCTGCTTCTACCCAGGAAGATCAGCGTGAAGGGTTCAGACAAAACCAGGTCTAATGTCTTCATGTCTGCCTCACTTCCTTGGAGAAACTGCTTCCTTTCAAAGTATGGGTTTGTCCTTTCAAAGTATGGGTTTGCCCACTTGCTGACTTTATAAATGGTTACAAAGGGGCTACAGTTGCCATATTGGTCACCTCCCTTTATAATGTCTCTGGTTCACATCCAAAATCTCAGTGTTGCCCTTAAATAACCATAGAACAATTTTAACAATAATAAATAGCTTTATTCATTCAGTGAGTTTAATCCAACCAATTTCACGATTCCTGGGTTTGCCCTGTTAATACAGGTCAAAAGCTGGTGAAAGGCTGCAGTGTGTCCCTTTGGCTTTCATCAGCGGTGAAGTTAGATCTACATCTGATTATAAGCGGGACTTTGGTGGATCTGCTGCAGGGGAGAGAAAATCACTTATGAAAACAGAAGGCTCTATGTGCAGGCTGCAGTGCGCTTCTAATCTAACCTCCCCATGGCCCAGAGCGGCCCGCTGCCCGATTCCAATCAACACGTCTGGGGAGCTTGTGATAACCCTCAAGCCCAGCGCGTGGCGCTCAGCACCAGGGCTCAGAGTACTGACCCGCACCTCATCAGCCACTTTTAATCTGATTAAAAAGTTCTGGCTCTGCCTGTGGCCCTTGTGGCCAGATCAACTACTGTAGATCAGCTCAGAGTCCAGAAGTTCCCACATTGAATCACCACCGATCTATATAATAATAGTTGACATTTTGGAGAGTTGACATGTTCTTTAGTGTAGCATGCTGTACTTGGTCTAAAATGATTTTAATAAAATGATTTTAATTTTCTAATCAAGTATTAATAATATTCAGTATAAGAGATATTATATAAATCTTTTTAAAAAAAAAAAAGAATATTTGGTCTAATTACAATTAAATTAGGACTTGCGAACAGGGGGTAGGGTTCCTTATAAATAATATTATTAATTCATGTATTATATAATTAATTATTGAATATTTTTTTATTAACAACTAATTTGAAAATAATTAACTGAATTATTATTATTAGTAGTAGTAGTAGTAGGGTTCCTTGACTGCCACTGTGGATTTGTTGTAAAATAGACAGTCAAATTATTATTATTATTATTATTATTATTATTATTATTATACATTTTAACTTAATCAGCTTAACAGTGAATGTCTTCTCTGCTGTAGTTATGGGTAGTGTTGGGGAAAGTTGCTTTTAAAAGTAAGTCGTTACAATATTGTTACTCGAAAAAAGGTAACTAATGCGTAAATAATGCATTACTTACTAATGCATTGTAATATAGAAAGTAATGCATTATTTTTGCATTACTTTTTGTCACCGTGGCTAGGCTTGCTTATTATTATTATAATTATTTTTATAATGAAAAACCCAAAAGTTATATTTTTGGCAACTGTAAGGGCACTTTCACACCAAAAGTGAAATTAATAAACCTCAGGCTGAAGGAAGTCCCTCTGTCTCTGCACCTCACTCCCAATTTCTCTCAATACGGGACTGAAGAAGTGTCAGTGAATAAATTGGAAAACAAAATAACTTGCGTTACTTATTTGAAAAAGTAACTCATACATTTTGTTGCCAATTTAAAAGTAATGTGTTACTTCACTAGAAAAAAGTAATCTGATTTCATAACTCATGTTATGTGTAATCTGTTACCCCTAACTTTGGTTTTGTATTGATTGAGTTTAACTGGTTTGTGGTTCTGCAGATGTTTGCAGTAGTAATCAGTTCTGTTTTATAAGCCATTTGACTCAGACGGCCCATAGAGGAAATTTGTGAACTTAAGATTTTAGTTCTCGAAACCATTCGAATTTCTTTCCATTGCATATCTGAGTCAGACTTGGCTTTGGCTCCCTTAACTTGGCACTTCCAGTGTGGCTTGTCAAGCTCAAGGGTGGTAATGGCTGCTGCCGTCCAGTCTAGCATAATCTGGAGGTGAGTAGCCTGACACGCTGGAGGAAGGAGTGTGTAATATCCACAGCGCGTTTCACTCGGAGCTCTCTGCTGCTCTATGTAATGAGAGGCCTGAAGCTCCTGCCTTTCCTCTCATTTACTGAGCTGAATAATGATGGTGCTCTCAGCCTGAGCCTCATCGCCGCTGTAACACCGTCACACCCACAGCGTGCTCGCTCTCATTCTCTTCCTGCGTCTGAAGTCAAGAAATGAGAATTCAGGACACGGGACTCTCCTCTTTGTTCTTTTCATTAGGAAAAAAAAATCTCAAAGCTCCACTTCTCTCACTCTCTCTCTTTCTTGCAGAAGGTCACTGTTTCCAGGAGCCCGATTGGAATTTCATGTTTTTTTAAAGAGTCAAACATTAATCTATTTCTTCAATCAGTCACACAGTCAAATATGTGATCCCTTTTGCAATTCATCATCTTTTTCTTTATCAGGTGGCTGTGTCACAAAGCTGAAAAATGATGTTTTTTCAGGCAGTGAGGAGGAGGGCAGAAAGATGTGTTCGAATCCAGTTTTTGTATTACGTCCTGTCTGCTAAGATGCTTATGTAATTATCCAGTGAATTAGGTTTATCTGATGAACTCTTGAAGGTAACATAGATGTGTCCTTCGCTGACTATGAAATCCCAAAAATCTGTGTATACGACAATAAGAAATTAATGGGGGCTTTGGACAACAATGACAATAAAAGTGGTGAAACTGCCCTCTTTTTAAAAAAAATTATTTTCTATTAACATTCTGCTTTCTATTTCTATTCTGTAATTTCTACATTCTATTTTTCTTGATTTTAAATTTTTATTTAACCTATACTGCTCAAAAGTTTGGGCTTGGTAAAGTTTTTAAATGTTTTTAAAGGAAGTCTCTTATGCTCACCAAGGCTGCATTTATTTGATCAAAAATACAGTAAAAACAACAATATTGTGAAATATTGTTACAATTTAAAATGCAATTTATTCTTGTGATGACAAAGTTGAATTTTCAGCATCATTACTCTTCAGTGTCACATGATCCTTCAGAAATCATTCTAATACACTGATTCGCTGCTCAAGAAACATTTCTTCTTATAATTATGTTGAAAAAATAACTGATTAAATGTGTTTTACATAAACGAAATGAGCCACAGTGTGTTTTATATGGTTAATAAAAATATGTCCTGTAACCAGGGCGTGTTAACAGGGACATATTTTTTAAAAACTGCCTTTGAAAAATAACTCCATGGGACAGTTTTTTCCCCTACATAGAAAAGTTAATTTCACTGGCACACAGTTCAGTGTTGGTGGAAAAAAATCGAAATGGGATCTGAAAGAGCAAAGAAATTGTTAACTCATGAATGTCCATTTTTGTTTAACAAATGACTTGCGTGATTGGCTCTATAGTCAGTAAATTTTGTGTGGTTACCTCTCAAGCTCAATTTGTTTTAGATCATTGTATACAGAATGACATTATGGTGGCTTATGAGCCCAGCTGAAATCAGTTTCTTTTGGATGCAACTTCATACCCAAACACTGCCAGTCATTGACTGACTGGGCAGCAGCAGCAGCAGCCAGCATACTGTACTGTAGGTTTCGGACACAGGCTGTCTGTGACACACATCTAATGATATTGTGGGTATTTTTCTATGCAGTTCTTCTGTTGACAGTCAGGGCATTGGTGTAAAAGTTGCTTAGTAAATCTCTTAGCAAATTGACCCAATGCTAATAGCCAAGACGTCTATTTGACGTGTGTGAGTTCATCTGGAAGATTCCAATTTTAGAAAGCTTGCTCATCAGCCATACATCTCTAAATCATTCACTGACAAATGTTAGAACGTCATTCGGCAGATGTTTTTGTGACGTGTATGACTTAGATTTGTTTATATACAAATATGAAGCTTCAAGTAAAAAACAATGCTTTCCAGATGATGCCGTCTTTGACAGATGTTTCAGTGAAATTCGAGTGCTTACTGGAAAAGTGACTCCTTATGTAAAAACCCACACATTGGTGAGCTGTTTATTGTGTGTCTTGATGAAAAGACCTGATTGTTTCCATCAGAATAGTGCAAAAAGTGAACTTGTGTTGAATATGAATATGAATATTTTTGTGAAATTTGAAACATTCTATAAGATTAATAATGTGTTTATATTTATTGTTGATAAATTGCATTTTGCCAACTAAATATGTTATATATGTTGTACTAGAAAGTTAACACGATTGACTCAATGTTGTAATACAATATACTAGGTGTTTCTTAGAAAAATAATTTAATGCTCATTTATATTTCTTTTCCACTTGTCCATTGTCAATTATTTATTATACAGAATCATGATAACAGAGTTGACATTTTAAGATAATTTCCTACTGACAATCAGAACAAAACCATTTTATTAAATAATTCATCACTGGATCCATGCATAACCTTTAGGACACAATTATAAGTATTGTTAATTAGTGCTGTCAAACGATTAATCGTGATTAATCACATCGTAAATAAGTTTTTGTTTACATAATATATGTTTGTGTACTATGTATATTTATTATGTAATTATAAATACACACACATACAGTATATATTTTGAAAATATTTACATGTATTTACATGTATATATTTATATTCATATATTTTATATTATATATAAATATTTAATATATGTGATGTGATCTAGGAAAACCCAACACATGGTGAAATTTTACCTTTTTTTGGTTTTGATATCATATGAAAGCTGGGTTCAAGCCCTTTCCAAACCTTACTGTTTTCTTACTGTTTTTATTTTCTCCATAGCTTGACCATAACGAAAGTTTTGGCTATCTGAAGTTGGCTGATAGCTATGATTTTCAGGAATGGAATTTTGAGAAAAACGGGTTTAGAGTGAGACGGGTTTCACTTTCACTTCACGGGTTTAACGAGAGCTGTCTGTAAGGAGCGCTATACTGCATCATTACACAAACAGACTAACATTACCCTGAAGAGGACAGTTTTCCGTTGTTTATCATGGGCATAGTCTCTGAAATTTTGATCACCCCTTGTTTAGATAGCACGAATAGTGTAGCCTACCTCAGAAAAGCGAGCACAGCGCAACTGTTCGCACACCTGTGCATATACAGACTGTCATCGGACTCCTCTTTAGTAACTTCATCCGATCCTTCATCTCTGGATGTGAAATAGTCCATCATAACATCGTTTTAGGGCACTAACAAAGCCTAGATTGAGCAGACTGAGATGAGCAAGATCGTTTAATTGAGTAGCTACTTCAGACTGCGTTGTTTTCTTGCGCTCCGCCATCTCAAAATATTAAAATAATTAAATAAACTTTGCGTGCCATAGTTTACACAGGACTGGCGGGAAATGTGCATTGATACACTTTTATTATATATGTTACATGGTTTAATTTGATAGAATAGGTTAACTGTTTTCTGTGGTGTTACGCGAAAGCACCTCCGCAGCGCATTCATAAGACACAGTATTTTCTGCTTGCTGCAATAAATCGCTATTTTTCTGCACTAAAAAAGTGAATTTTGCCAAGATATTTTCAGAGATGATAGACAAGAAGTTATAGAATAATAATTTAATGAAAACCTAATTTTGACAAAAAAATGACATTCGACCTATTTTTCGAATTTGCTGAAAACGTCCCAGCGTGACATCCGACGGGTTTTCCCAGATTACATCACATATAAACATATTTTTCTTAAATATATACATGCATGTTTGTGTATTTATATATACATAATAAATATACACAGTACACACACATACAGTATATTATGTGAACAAAAACTTTTAATTTGACAGCACTATTTTTAATATATATACTATATACAGGTGCATCTCAATAAATTAGAATGTCGTGGAAAAGTTCATTTATTTCAGTAATTCAACTCAAATTGTGAAACTCGTGTATTAAATAAATTCAATGCACACAGACTGAAGTAGTTTAAGTCTTTGGTTCTTTTAATTGTGATGATTTTAGCTCACATTTAACAAAAATCTCAACAAATTAGAATACTTCATAAGACCAATAAAAAAAACATTTTTAGTGAATTGTCGGCCTTCTGGAAAGTAAGTTCATTTACTGTATATGTACTCAATATTTGGTAGGGGCTCCTTTTGCTTTAATTACAGCCTCAATTCGGCGTGGCATGGAGGTGATCAGTTTGTGTCACTGCTGAGGTGGTATGGAAGCCTAGGTTTCTTTGACAGTGCCCTTCAGCTCATCTACATTTTTTGGTCCCTTGTTTCTCATTTTCTTCTTGACAATACCCCATAGATTCTCTATGGGGTTCAGGTCTGGTGAGTTTGCTGGTCAGTCAAGCATACCAACACCATGGTCATTTAACCAACTTTTGGTGCTTTTGGCAGTGTGGGCAGGTGCCAAATCCTGCTGGAAAATGAAATCAGCATCTTTAAAAAGCTGGTCAGCAGAAGGAAGCATGAAGTGCTCCAAAATTTCTTGGTAAACGGGTGCAGTGACTTTGGTTTTCAAAAAACACAATGGACCAACACCAGCAGATGACATTGCACCCCAAATCATCACAGACTGTGGAAACTTAACACTGGACTTCAAGCAACTTGGGCTATGAGCTTCTCCACCCTTCATCCAGACTCTAGGACCTTGGTTTCCAAATGAAATACAAAACTTGCTCTCATCTGAAAAGAGGACTTTGGACCACTGGGCAACAGTCCAGTTCTTCTTCTCCTTAGCCCAGGTAAGACGCCTCTGATGTTGTCTGTGGTTCAGGAGTGGCTTAACAAGAGGAATACGACAACTGTAGTCAAATTCCTTGACACGTCTGTGTGTGGTGGCTCTTGATGCCTTGACCCCAGCCTCAGTCCATTCCTTGTGATGTTCAGCCAAATTCTTGAATCAATTTTGTTTGACAATGCTCATAAGGCTGCGGTTCTCTCGGTTGGTTGTGCATCTTTTTCTTCCACACTTTTTCCTTCCACTCAATTTTCTGTTAACATGCTTGGATACAGCACTTTATGAACAGTCAGCTTCTTTGGCAATGAATGTTTGTGGCTTACCCTCCTTGTGAAGGGTGTCAATGATTGTCTTCTGGACAACTGTCAGATCAGCAGTCTTCCCCATGATTGTGTAGCTTAATGAACCAAACTGAGAGACCATTTTAAAGTCTCAGGAAATCTTTGCAGGTGTTTTGAGTTGATTAGCTGATTGGCATGTCACCATATTCTAATTTGTTGTGAATTGGTGGGTTTTTGTTAAATGTGAGCCAAAATCATCACAATTAAAAGAACCAAAGACTTAAACTACTTCAGTCTGTGTGCATTGAATTTAATACATGAGTTTCACAATTTTGAGTTGAATTACTGAAATGAACTTTTCCATGACATTCTAATTTATTGAGATGCACCTGTATATATATTATAATTAATTTTTTAATTTTTTAATTTTTTAATTACCAATGTTGAAAAACTTTGTTGTTTCTTGTTTTTCAGGATTCTTAGATGAATAAAAAGTTTAAATGTGCAGCATTTATTTGAAATTGAAATCTTTTGTAACATTATAAATGTCTTTAATGCCACTTTTGATGCATTTAATTCATCTTTGCTGAATGAAAGTTATCACTTCTCCAGTAAGCACTTGAATGTCACTGAGACATCTGTCAAAGACTGCATCATCTGGAAAGCATTGTGTTTTACTTGAAGCATCATATTTGCAGATAAACAAATCTAAGTCATAAATATCACAAAAGTGGTGTCGTGTTTACTCAGTAGGAAGGTTTCATTCCTAGCTAATAATTTGTGTTATCGGGTCAAAGCTGTGTGACTGGCCCCGGATGGATAGTGTAACAGATCGGAAGGCTGTTCTGAAAGCCCTGCTGCTAGGAGCAACGTACTGGGCTTCTATGGAGACTAGAGTTACCATAGCAGCAGCTGAAGTGCCAACTCTCGGAGCCAAAGTAACAAGAGAGCCAGTAACAATGTTCGAAATGCTTTCGTGTCAGCAATAATTGCTGCGTTATTCAAAACCTTTGAAATCAATTGTTACTGTGTAAATCCCAAATTGAAATACAATCTGAGGATCTATAGCCACATTACACTGGCTAAATACATATCTGACCTTTTGTGTGGACCGTTTTGCCTTGTATTGACTGAGTAGATTTGACTGTTTGTTGCTCCATTGTGCATGCAGTATTTGAATAAGCTAATTACAGTGATTAAATTTTACATCTCTCAGGTCAGCTTTCCCTCAAAAACAACTGTGGACAAGCTGTTTTACTGGCCTAATTCCCTAATTAATCCACATTTTGGACTGGAATGTCAGATTTTTGTTTTCCTTTCATCAAGTGATATTACCATTTGAAAGTTTGGGGTCTGTAAGATTTTTCTTGTTTTGTTTTGTTTTTTGAAAGAAATTAATACTTTTATTCAGCCAGATAAAACAAAATTCAAAAGTGACAGTAAAGACATTTAGAATTTTACCAATGATTTCTATTTCAAATGAATTCTATTTTGAAATTTTTATAGATCAAAAAATCCTGGGAAACATAGAACAGTTTGCACAAAAATATTAAATAGTACAATTGTTTTCAGCATTGACGATAATAAATGTTTCTTGAGAAATTCAGTAGAATGATTTCTGAAAGATCATGTGACGCTGAAGACTGATGAAGATTAATCTTTGCCATCACAGGAATAAATTACATTTTAAAATGTATTCAAATCAAAAACATTTATTGTAAATTGTAATAATATTTCACAATATTACTGTTTTTACTGTATTTTTTGATCAAATAAATGCAGCCTTGTTGAGCATAAGAGACAATAGTGTAAATACTTAAAAATCATATCACTTCAGCAACTTTCTGCCTGTTTTACAATCCAGGAACCAGGTGATCTTTTAACTGGTCCGTTTTAAAGTTCCCAAAAAGAGGAAAATCTGTCATCACCCTTCATTCATGTCATTCCAAACCCATGTGATGTGATTTCTTCCATGGATCACAAAATAGCTTTAGCAGAATGTTCACACTGTTCAACACAATGAAAATGAACAGAGACAGATGTTGTCAGTCTCCAAAAATTATATGAGAATGAGTAAGTTATGACATTTTTGGTTGATTGAACTCTGATTGAAAAGTGGGACCTTTCATACAACTGCTATGTTGAGCGTTCATTACTCAATTCATTTTTCAATGAGTTGTCTGTGTCGCCTTTGTACAGACTTACTGTAGCCGTTGTGCACTATATGAGGCCTTACAGTGTTCCATCTGCTCCACTGCTTTAATTCACCCTGAAAGGAGCTTTATCTCAGACAGCTTCATAAGCCCAGGTCATCCAGTGGACAGCTGTGGTCAGCTGCATTCCTCATCAGCCTCTCCGCTAATTGGCCTGCTGTGGATTCTCGGTGTGAATGTGACGGTTCACCGGTCAGGTCTGCCCCCTGCCTCTTAACAAATTTACCATCTACTCCTCTTTGACCCCCTGACCCTGGAACAGTGAGAGTAAAGACCTTACAGCCCTCCCCTGTACTCACGGCCAGTGTTGTCATGCCTGGGGTTGACCTGTATCATTTCTGGGAGGTTCGCAGGATGGATTGTACCACTCTATTGAGTCTCAGGGAGAGGAAGAGAGAGAGGGAGAGCTGTGCTTTCCTGAGCCTTCTGCACTTGGTTAATGAGCATTAGGGAGATCTGAGATTGTTTAGGAGAAATGAGGGGTGCAGGTTACATCCATGGATTACTGCTTAAGATCTTCAAAGAGGCTAATGCCACCTGAAGTTCAGGAATTCATGGAAGTCAGTCCACGAGGTACTATGCCATGTACTACAGGTACCATTCAACTCCACTGTTGGACAGAACAAATCTTCATTTAACTTACATTTTTAATCCCAGATCAGAAACGTAAAAATAGTTCAGATTAAGAATACCTCAAATTCAATATAAATTTCAAAGATAATGCCAAAGGTTTTATACCAAGTTTGGTGTGGTTGCAGTGTTTTTCTTAGAAATTAGGCCCATTTTTTTTACTATTCCTTGTCTTGGCCTCTCAGGTGACGTTTGTCTTTTTTTTTTAGCATCATTTAACTGGCCCACTTTTGATTTCCCAAAAAATGTTCACACTGTTCAGCACAGTTAAAATGAACAGGAACAAAGGAACATGCTGTCTTCTGGTTTGTATTTTCACACCATGAAATTATTTATGAATGAACCGCTTGTTTTAAAATCTTCCCAGTCTACTATCATTTGTTATGACATCTGCTTCAAAAAAACAATTACACACGATAACTTTCATTAACACTACAACAAGTAAATCCACTACACCATCTAATTACTCTTCAACAGTGATGCTATAGAAATATACAGAGCTGCCACAAAAACAGAAGTTCAAAGACAAATTTTAAAGATGGCTATGCAGTTGTTTCTCTAATGCATAAGGTATATATTTCAACTTTTATTGAAAAAAAAATTGGCTATATAACTGTCAGTATCGTTCCAATAGATATTTTTTTTAAGACAATTTAGTACTAACTTAAAGGGATCGTTGACCCAAAAGTGAACATTTTGTCATTAATTACTCCTCCTCATGTCGTTCCAAACCCGTAAGACCTTTGTTCATCTTCAGAACATAAATTAAGATATTTTTAGTGAAATCCAAGAGCTTTCTGACCCTGCATAGACAGCAATGGTACTACCACGTTCAAGGCCTTGAATTGTAGGACAGTATGTTCAACCTTAATTTTATGAAGCTACAAGAATACTTTTTGTGCGCAAAGAGAAAGAAAAGAGAAGAAATTGTTGAATAAAGTTGTATTTTTTGTTTTCTTTGTGCACAAAAAGTATTCTCATAACTTAAGGTTGAACCACAAGATCTGTTTTAACAATGTCCTTGCTACCTTTCCGGGCCTTGAACATGATAGTTGTGTTACTGTCTGTGCAGGGTCAGAAAGCTCTCGGATTTCATCAAAAGTATCTTAATTTGTGTTCAGAAGATGAACCGAAGGTCTTACGGGTTTGGAACGACATGAGGGTGAGTAATTAATGACAGAATTTTCATTTTTGGGTGAACTGCCCCTTTAAGCAGTACAATTTTTTTTTACATATTTTTGTCTGGCAGTTTGTTTAAGACACCAGACAGCTTGTTAGGCCTGAAAACATCTTCAGTCATCTTCAGGGTACATGTAGAAAGTGTGAAAACATGACTGAATTATTTCAAAAGTTGTTACAGTCTATTTTCTTTCATTTCCAGATAAGAGTTTTGTTCAGCATGTCAAAAGACCCGTTCTAATTTAGATGTAATTGCGTCCCTCTTCCTCTAAAATGGGCATCTCGGTGGGAGCAGTTATGAACCTGCTCTTCTCTAGTGTTCAGCACGACAGTAACCCTCCTCCAGCTCCCTCTCTGCCTGCGTTCAGCACTAAATGGCTCTCGGTAATGGACAGTAATGCACCTTAACGTCATGCTGCTGATTACAGCACAGCTGAATGTCAGCGCCTAACCACGCTTAGCGTCAGAACTGCACAAATTCGCACCACGAGAGAACACGCAGCAATTATCCTTAAAGACCCCAGTATTTCCCCTGACACATTAAAAATGTGGACTTTTAGCTTTACGGTGCTGCAGCTGTGCTGTATGTGTCAAAAAAGAAAACCAAACAGCTCTTTATTAAACGAACATGTTTGTTTTTGCTTCTATAGTCTATTAGTAATATATCACACGATTGATATTTATATCTTCCTGGATGTGTTAAATCTGATTGGATGAGCCATCTATAAGCTGCATGTATGAAGCCACATTAATAGAGCGAGTGTGATGAGACATCAGTATTATCTAATAATGTGTTATAAATTAAAAATGTAAAAGTATGGCCTCTCTTGTTTAAATATATGCTCGTGATTTGTAGGATGAGGTTGTGTTCCATGCAGTGTTTAGACAGCATATAGGTGATTTTCAGAGGTGCACAGACTGACAGATAGGGCTCTGTGGTTGATGGCTGCAGCGGTGGGTAGCTGTGGGAATTGGTGTTGCACGGGGTGCTGGTTTGAAACCAAGTGTTCTCTAGCAATCATCTCAATGAAGGAGAGAGCGAGGCAGAGCCTCCATCCCATTATACCCTCATCTGAAGTTGCCTGCCAAGCCAGCTGCTCCCCTATCAGACACACACGCGTCTGGACATGACCGACACGCACACACTCACACATCCAAATGTATGTTTACACACAAGATGACATACAGCGCTCACAGTGTCACTCAAAGGCTGAAGTTCAAACAATATTCACAAACATTTGTGTGAGAACATATACAATGGAAAATATAATTAATGTTTAGACTCGGTTACTGAAGAAATCCACCTGGAGAGCAACACACTCATGAAAATTGCAGGCGGCATTGAATAGGAAAAAAAAAGAGAGTGAGTTAAAGTTCACCTAAAAATGAAAATCCTGTATCATTTTCTCATTCTTTTTTTCTGTGGAACACAAAAGGAAGAATTCCGAATACTGTGCTGGTCTCACTTTTCTATACTATTATAATGAATGGGGCCTGGAGGTTTTAAGTGCCAACAATGATGCAAAAGCAACATAAATGTATCAGAAAAGTCAATGCAAGTCCTCTGAATTCATATACTGCAAAAAAAAAAAATATCTATATTTTCACACTCATAATCGAAATTTAGCGAGTTTTTGCTGGAAAAGAAAAAAGAAAAAAAATCTGCCAATGGGGTAAGAAAAATAAACTTGTTTTCCCTTTGAATTAAGTTTTCATTCTAGTATTTTTCTTGTTTTAATCTTAAACTCCCTTAGTTTTGATTTTTGATTTAAGAATGTTTAGATATTTGTAATGAGAAAACAAGGCAAAAATATTAAGTTTTTCCAAATGTGTGATGAAATTATTATTTAAGATCTTGACATCTGCTTTGGATTTCCTTGCAGCGTCAAAGAGAGTTCAGTAGAGAAGTACCAATATTGTATTGTAAGTGACCCAATCATGAATGAATGAACCCTTCAGAAAGCTGGTCTGTTTCTCACTGAAATCTTGCATGTATGGCTTCAGAAGAATTGAATTATATTGCTAGTCAAATGAACTGCATTTATGATATTTGTATGATGCTTTCGCATTATATTTGAAGCTGGAAAGCCCCAGTCCCAATCTGTAGTAACAGCATGGAAAAGAGCAGCCTGCACATTTTTCACAATTTCTCATTTTGTGTTACACAAAAGAAAGTCACTCATATGAGTTTTGCATGAATAATCGATGACAGCATTTTCATTCCTCTTACATAAAAGTCACTAGCACATTCAAAAGCAGACCAGCAGTATCCTCCTTTAAGTTCTGTAATCTATCCATGACTACCCATGAGTTAAGACATTTCTGTTCGGAACTGTTTACACAGTGATCCGTGTGCAAACATGATAGCGCTATCACGCTCTACCAAATCCACATGTGTATAAATAGCTGTTTCTATTTGTAAAAAAGAAAAAAAAAGGACACACACTGGAGAAACTCTGTGATTTAAGGGAGATGTATTTCACCGGGCCAATCAGATTTCAAAGGGTCTGGCTTTTAGAAGTTTTTTCCCCTCAAATTGTGGGTCGTCCTTGAAAATACTCAAGGTGGACGAGTGATAAGGGAGAAACGAGGAGGAAAGTGGAACAGAAAAAGGGGTTTAAGAACTGGAGATAATTTCTTTAAGCCATTGCCACCCAGATAGGACCCCCATTTTCCAGACTTCCCATCTTAAAAGTTCTTGGCAGGGATTAAGAGAACAAAGGAAGGTAAATTCCCAGGAAGAGCAGAAAATTGGTCCAACTTTTAGAGAATGTCAGCACCCGCTTTTTATTTTGGGCTTCATAATTTATCTTAAAGGAACCTTGAGTTAAGAACAGAAGAATAGCAAAGACACAGAGAAGAAGGTCATTTGGTTTGTTCCAGGTATCCAGTGGCACTGCGCTCCGACGTAACATTTCAAATCAGGACCTTGAGTTGCCATTTTGAAAAGAAAATCTAGATAAAAATAGACATGGTAAGCCATTAAAAGACATGATGTGTGAAGAGCCCGTAGTCATTAAAAGCAGCATGCATTTGGTTATTGACCTTTAATGTGGTTAATTGCCTGAGTGTCGGGGACTTCAGTATGTGACATTTCTTATTTTCCTGTTTATCCGGCTTTATCCTGAAAGGATTTGACATTTCAAATTAAGCATTAACTCAAGAGTGTGGATTGCGATTGAAGATCAGCGCTGCAGTGGAAACGCAAACAAACAGCCCCCGTTTGGTCCACACACACACTTTTGTTATCGCACTATAATACGGATACAAGATTTGAAGTAATTATAATTTGCGGATTCATCATCTTGCATGCAGTTAAGAGAGAGAACGTTTCCACAACTGACAGAGTGGAGAAGCTCTCCCAGGTTTTACGTAACAAACCCCGGCTGCTAAAATTAAGTGCATGTTGAAGAAAGTAAAGTAGGAGGAAAACTGTTCTAATTACATGTGGGAGCTTCAGCACACTTCACAGAGAGGCCTCAAAGATACACCCATTTCCCTACTGCTACACACACACACACACACACACACACACACACATTTTCATGCTCAATCGTACTCACATCCACTTTTTGACACCATGTAGACACTCATATTCCATTACATCCTCTCACAAACCCACACACTCGCTCATACTCATATGGACATCCCTGAGGTACGCCTGACATTTCAGTTCAGGAGAAGGAGGAACTTCATATAGAAGACTAGTTCTGCCACTCATTCGGATATAGACTTTTTGAAAGATGTTGTTGACTCTGCTTCTTATATTCACAGGCTACTGTAAAGGAAGAGCCATTACACTTTACAATACACAGGTATCATGAACTAGCAGTGAACAGGGTTTTTTTTACACCTTTAATTATAGATTGTTCATTTTTAAGATTGTTTTTTTTTTTTTTTTAAATATAAAATTGTTCATTGTTAATTCATGTTTGTTCATGTTAATTTATACAACTAATTTATACATATTTAATGTAAATACTGTACAAGATAAATGCTGTAAAAGCGTTGTTCACTATGTTAGCTGTTGCATTAGCTAATGTTAACATATACAACACTGTTTAAAAGTTTGAGGTCATTAAGGTTTATTTATTGAAAAAAAATAATTTATTAAACAAGGATGCATTGTTTTTATTAAACAAGGATGCATTGAATTAATCAAAAGTGACAGTAAGGACTTTTATGTTGTTAAAAAAAAGTCTTCAAATAAATCTAGAAAAAAAAAATGCATCACAGCCTCGAGAAAAATATTAAGCAGCAAAGTTTTCAACATTGATAATAATGAGAAACGTTTCTTATGCACCAAATCAGCATATCAAAATGATTTCTGAAGGATCATGTGACACCGAAGACTGAAGTAATGATGCTGAAAAATCAGCCTTTGCATCATTGGAATAAATTACATTTTGATAGAAAACAGTTATTTTGATTTGTAATAATATTTCACAATATTAATGTATTTTTGATTAAATAAATGCAGCCTTGGTGAGCATAAGAGACAAATCTTACAGACTTACTAACTTTTGAAAGGCAATGTACAACTATATTATAAAGTGTTACCAAGTCAGTTCATCCAAAATCATCTTTCTTGTTTTACCAAACCTGTGTTTCTTGTATTTTTTCATATCCAAAATTTCCTTATCCATTTGACACAAAATTATTGGGCTATAGCCTATATAATTAATAAACAGTATAATAATTTTGTTTCGTCATAATCATGATTTATGAATTTTTGATTTTTTTAATGAAAACTTCATTTTGAAGAGTAGAAATCAGCTAAAATTATGTTCGTATATTCGTTTTGAAGAAAATTTGTTAGCCTAGCCTATTTGTTATTAAGTTGATTAAAAATCTTCATAACAAATTTTAAGAAGTTCAAACTTTTGTTGGACTGCAGATTGAAATAAAAGAATTCTTGATAATCTTTAAAATGAGAGAAATCACTGACATAATTTAAGGGTACTTTCATCGACTGCAAAAAAATAATAATTTGCAGTGTTAACTTATGAGTTAAAAGAAAGACAAGAAACAAAACACAACAAGAACAATCGAGATTTTTCTTGTAATCAAGAAAAAAATATTACAGAATTAGCTACCAGATGAATGCTGAATGATGTTTGACAGTGAACACATCTCCACTGCATATCCGCATACAATCGCTGGTGTCAGTCGCAAATATTAAACGTTTAAAAATATCTTTGTGAAAACGACTGGTTCTTGAATTCTAAGATTATAATCTTTAGACACCACACACTATGCGATTTTTCTGCCGACTGCAAACAGCGACTGAGTCCAACTGGAACAGACCCGGTCCGACTGGGCTGCCAATACCAAATTCCATTCATAATCGGCCTCACAATCGTGTAGTGTGTTCTCGGCTTTAGTCTGTGGTACCCAGAATGCATTATCTAGGGCACACTTACAAGACAATATGCATTAACTTCGGTCTGTCCTAGCAAACAAACACACAACAACTTTACGTTAACAAGCAGAAGTTTGTTCACCGCAACCAAAAAGCTGCATATGCAACAAAATACTGAGCTCTACCGATGGATTCTCAGAGGAGCGAGCTCGAGAAGTCACTGTGTTAGCTCCCGCTCTCCCCTCGCAGCGTTCATGTCCTAGTTAAAATCAATGCACCCTCATTAGAGAAAATTATGAAAAATTAAAGCTATCAAATAGATCTTTTTGTTGCCGGGTAAGAGTCTATTGGCCGTCACAGTGGCTGCCAGCGGGAACGGCATTCAGGGACGGCTGGAGAGACTTTGTTAAGAGACTTCACTAATTAGAGTTGGAAACTGATGGCTTTTCACGAGCCACAGCAATTACTGCAGTAAAGGAGAGCGGCAGATAGAAGTGGACTTGAATGAATGAGTTTGTTTTTCTTCTTTTGCCTCGTGACATTTCGAACGAGTTTGAGTGTTGCTCATGGCGATCGAATGAGAGCGAGAGAGAGCTCAAAAAGACCAAAGGTCAAACGCAAAAATTATCATTCCTCTTACAGAAGACAGACAGGAATGCCACACCATTTAGTACCTTATTTGAATTAGTCTTGAATTAGCATTGTATGGGTTTCACATTGTCAGTTTTTAAGGGCCAGGTGCTCTTTACAGAGAGGATGACCCAGGCTGACACAGCCACAGGAAGGCTACTTTTGTTCCAAAAGCTGGTTGGCGCTTGAGTCACCAGCTCCGTTTTATCAGTCCAATCTAAAACGCTCTGTAACCTCGTAATGCTGGATTTTATATAACAAGAGCTGCATTCACAATTGAGATTCAACTGCTGATACACAAAACACATTCATCTGCCCTACATGAGCTTTGTTTTTCCAAAGCTGAGAGAATTGCCTTTGGGAAAAGCTTGTCTTTTTTGTCTAGTTGGGTGCATAGACAGGGCAATTGCTCCCCACATTCTGATATATTTATTGCGTAATATCATTACATGCAAAACAACAGAAAAGTGCTGTGAACAACATAAAAGCAGTCTATAGAAGTTGTATGCTGTGTTCTACCTCCTATACAGTCATATGATAGCTTTGTGGAATGAACAGACCGAAATTTAGGTTATTCTTCACTTTCAAATGTGATCATTATGCATCTCTTAAATAAAATATGGCGCCTATAAATATGACAAATATGACAGCTTTCGGGGCCATGACCTAGCAGTTACCACACAGAATCCAGAGACTACGTTGCATTAATGAATTCCAGAGCTGTTCAGATAGGTGAAAGTGAGTTTTCCAGTGAAGTATCACAGGTCATCTTGAATGCTATAGACAGTCTGTCACGTTTCCTCCCAAGTTCTTCCACACGAATGCACATAGTGAGTAATTCTTCAGTCATAGCCGAAGAGGTTGCTTCAGTTGTGTCGTATTTGCCTTCGCATTGACATTTTTGTTGAAATTGAGAACAGGGTCTTTTTACAATGTTATTTTTTGCTTGCCACATTGTGTCTGCCAATAAAAAAAAATAGCAACAAAGTCCAAAAATAAAAAATTAAAACAACAGCCGTTTCAACCCAGTCTCATAAGAAAGCGTAACTATTTTACGATTTCATATGAATTTGTACAATGTGGTTCTTGAATGTATGCTTTTTAGAAGAAAAAACTAAAGCCTGGAATACACAACATGATTTTTGTACAGATATTTGCCCCAGTTTGCAGTCTGGACGAGTTAGTTGTCAAAAGTCAGAGCCATTCTACATAATTTGGAGTTGCTGGATTTGACCGATTTCACAGAAAATTGTGTATTGTATAATGAGGTTTTCGCTTTACTGTGTATTTAGCTTCAGACTGATTCCATCCAGTTGGAGGATATTAAATGTTTGATATATTGAGCCGATTTTAGAAAACAATTTCATTTTGTTCATTCATTTCATTTTTAAAGGCGCATGTTTATGCATGAGTTTGTGTTCGCAACTTGAAAGTCGTTTAGTGTTTGATGCCTTGTTTTTCCTAACCATGCCTAGTGTTTTAATATATGTTCAAATTTTAAAAGTCGTGTAAGGTCCCTAGTAAAAAAAAAAGTAATATATTTAAAATACATTTATTTCATACTAAGTATAGTTCAAATCTAATAACATATTTACTGACATATCGCTTGAGACTTACTGATATAAAGATTATAATTAAACTTTATTTGGAGTACTACTTGTGCACAATGCAAATTTATTAATATTAAGCCTAAAATGTTTTTTTAATGTCACTACTGATGAGGATTGTATGATATTTGAATAATATCGGTCTTTAAATGCAAAATATTTAAAGTGTACCTGATGTATTCTTGCAATAGTTCCATTTTAGCACATTCAAATATACTTCAGTATATCTTTAGTTGGACTTCAGCACTACTTCTGCACAATTAACGTGCATAAAGTACAAGATTAGTTTTTCCAGTTTAGCAGACTTTAAGTATACCAGTTTAGTATACTATAAGTACAATTGCAGGGTATTTTTATTAAGTACATATAAATGTATTTGTAGTATACTTAGAATAAGATAAATGTATTTCAAATACATTTTAGTATATTTACTTTTTCACTATTTCAGCCTTAAGCAAGAAGGTCCACCCTTAAAAATACCCTTCAGTGCGGTGTAAGCAGATCTAATGTTAACATACAAATTAGATTATACAAATTCATAAAAATTTGCTACTGATTTCTTAAAACTTTAAATAATTACAGATTGCCATGAGTGTGTGTTGGTCATTTTAAATAAGAAGAACCTGATCATTTGCAACTGAGGAAAAGTGTTGTCTGAAGTACAGCTTAGCTCAGTGCAACCTTTCTGTTTTCTTTTTTAATTCATAAACAGGCCTTTAACATATTCTCCTCACTGCATTAGTGCTGTAGCTGCACAGCTGCCCCTTGACCTTCTCCTCCTCTTAATTAAATGGCAGAGATCCTTAAAGCAGTGTTCAGCTCACATCAGCTCTCTCTGGCCCTGCGCTGGGCCGTTTCCCCTGTGTGGAATCGATGGCCGTGTGAGAGGTTCTTATAATCTATAACTCACATCACTTGTGCAATGGCAGCACTTTGGCTAAACTCAATTAACAGTCAGAAGAGGGCCTGTGGTTTTGGCTGATTGGATGTGGGTGGTTGCGTTGGAGTGTGTGTATGTATAGGAGAACTGTGTTCACACATACGGATGTGTGTGTGTGGAAGGAGATTGGTGTTCAAGATTATACTTTTTTTCAAGCCAAACGGTTATGGAGTTTGCGTTTTCAACTTTTACAGCCCCAGTGACCTCCCACTCAAACATTTAGCCAATCAAGAGACCCCCGACATAAAAACTTCTCAGTAACACAATAAATTACAGTGATAACATTAAGCATTAACAAACAGTATTACATGATTTGTTACGTTATTCTTCTTTTTAAATTTACATGTAAATTGACACTACCACAGAACAGTAAAAACAGTAATATTGTGAAATATTATTACAATTTCAAATAACTATTTGAATATATTTGAAAATGTAATTTATTCCTGTGATGAAAAAGCTGAATTTTAAGCATCATTACTCCAGTCTTCAGTGTCACATAATCCTTTAGAAATCAGTCTAATATGCTAAATTACTTCTCAAGAGACATTTCGTATTAGTTTCAATGTTGAAAACAGTTGTGCTGCTTAATATTTTCTTGGAAAATGTAATGGATTTTTTTCAGGATTATTTGATGAATTTGATCAGCATTTATTTGAAATATAAATCTTTTTACTTAATCAGGTTAATTGAATGTGTCTTAAAGTATTAATTTCTTTCACATTTTATATATATATATATATATATATACACACACACACACACACAGTGGCATGCGAAGGTTTGGGAACCCCTTGCAGAAAATGTGAATAATTTTAACAAAATAAGAGAGATCATACAAAATGCGATATTTTTTATTTAGTACTGTCCTGAATAAGATATTTTACATAAAAGATGTTTACATATAGCCCACAAGACAAAACAATATATAGCTGAAATTATTAAAATAACCCCCTTCAAAAGTTTGGGAACCCTTGGTTCTTAATACTGTGTGTGGTTACCTGGATGATCTACCACTGTTTTTTTTTTTTTGTTTTGTTTTGTTTTGTTTTTTGTGATGGTTGTTCATGAGTCCATTGTTTGTTCTGAACAGTTAAACTGAGCACTTTTCTTCAGAAAAATCCTCCATGTCCTGCAGATTCTTCAGTTTTCCAGCATCTTTTGCATATTTGAACCCTTTTCAGCAGTGACTGTATGATTTTGAGATCCATCTTTTCACATTGAGGACAACTGAGAGACTCAAACACAACTATTAAAAGAGGTTCAAACATTCACTGATGCTTCAGAAGGAAACACAATGCATTAAGAGCCGGGGGGTGAAAACCAAGGGTTCTCAAACTTTTGAAGGGGGTTATTTTAATAATTTCAACTATTTTTTTGTCTTGTGGACTATATGTAAACATCGATATGAAATAAATAGTACTAAATAAAAAATAACATGCATTTTGTATGATCTCTCTTATTTTAAAATATTCACATTTTCACAGATTCTGCTAGGGGACCCCAAACTTTCGCATGTCACTGTATATATACAGGTGCATCTCAATAAATTAGAATGCCGTGGAAATGTTCATTTATTTCAGTAATTTAACTCAAATTGTGAAACTCGTGTATTAAATAAATTCAATGCACACAGACTGAAGTAGTTTAAGTCTTTGGTTCTTTTAATTGTGATGATTTTGGCTCACATTTAACAAAAACCCACCAATTCACTCTCTCAACAAATTAGAATATGGTGACATGCCAATCAGCTAATCAACTCAAAACACCTGCAAAGGTTTCCTGAGCCTTCAAAATGGTCTCTCAGTTTGGTTCACTAGGCTACACAATCATGGGGAAGACTGTTGATCTGACAGTTGTCCAGAAGACAATCATTGACACCCTTCACAAGGAGGGTAAGCCACAAACATTCATTGCCAAAGAAGCTGGCTGTTCACAGAGTGCTGTATCCAAGCATGTTAACAGAAAGATGAGTGGAAGGAAAAAGTGTGGAAGAAAAAGATGCACAACCAACCGAGAGAACCGCAGCCTTATGAGGATTGTCAAGCAAAATCCATTCAAGAATTTGGCTGAACTTCACAAGGAATGGACTGAGGCTGGGGTCAAGGCATCAAGAGCCACCACACACAGACGTGTCAAGGAATTTGGCTACAGTTGTCGTATTCCTCTTGTTAAGCCACTCCTGAACCACAGACAACGTCAGAGGCGTCTTACCTGGGCTAAGGAGAAGAAGAACTGGACTGTTGCCCAGTGATCCAAAGTCCTCTTTTCAGATGAGAGCAAGTTTTGTATTTCATTTGGAAACCAAGGTCCTAGAGTCAGGAGGAAGGGTGGAGAAGCTCATAGCCCAAGTTGCTTGAAGTCCAGTGTTAAGTTTCCACAGTCTGTGATGATTTGGGGTGCAATGTCATCTGCTGGTGTTGATCCATTGTGTTTTTTGAAAACCAAAGTCACTGCACCTGTTTACCAAGAAATTTTGGAGCACTTCATGCTTCCTTCTGCTGACCAGCTTTTTAAAGATGCTGATTTCATTTTCCAGTAGGATTTGGCACCTGCCCACACTGCCAAAAGCACCAAAAGTTGGTTAAATGACCATGGTGTTGGTGTGCTTGACTGGCCAGCAAACTCACCAGACCTGAACCCCATAGAGAATCTATGGGGTATTGTCAAGAGGAAAATGAGAACCAAGAGACCAAAAAATGCAGATGAGCTGAAGGCCACTGTCAAAGAAACCTGGGCTTCCATACCACCTCAGCAGTGCCACAAACTGATCACCTCCATGCCACGCCGAATTGAGGCAGTAATTAAAGCAAGAGCCCCTACCAAGTATTGAGTACATATACAGTAAATGAACATACTTTCCAAAAGGCCAACAATTCACTAAAAATGTTTTTTTTTTATTGGTCTTATGAAGTATTCTAATTTGTTGAGATAGTGAATTGGTGGGTTTTTGTTAAATGTGAGCCCAAATCATCACAATTAAAAGAACCAAAGACTTAAACTACTTCAGTCTGTGTGCATTGAATTTATTTAATACACGAGTTTCACAATTTGAGTTGAATTACTGAAATAAATGAACTTTTCCACGACATTCTAATTTATTCAGATGCACCTGTATGTGTGTGTATATATATATATATATATATATATATATATATATATATATTAGTGCTGTCAGTCGATTAAAAAATTTAATCGTGTTAATCACAGTCATGGACTGTGATTAATCATGATTAATCGCAAATTTAAAATACTAGGATTTACCTGTAAATGTGTTGAAATAAAGAAATGCATGACAAACTAGTTTAAGGAAACAGAACCTTTCACACTTCCGCGAGGTATGAGACATAATCCTTATTATTCTTTTATCATTATTCATTTGATTTTATTCAGCCATTATCAGCCTTTATACTGGCAATAAAACGTTTAGCAACCCACGTCGCTTCAATCCCAGTATACATTTACCCAACTATTATCAAAAGTATTTCTAAATAAATACAACAAAACATATTTTTGCGACCTTACGTGAAGTATTATAACAAAACGCATTAAGAAGAAGAATTGGACCTGTTCTGCAGCTGCATTAGAGCTAATATTAGCATCATGCTTCATAAGACAATTTATGAGATTAATAGTACACTTTTACTCAGAACTCACTTCAAACCATCATCGAGTGTTTGTAATAACTTCCTTTTGCGATCACATGTGGAATTTGGTTGTTTACTGTTGTTAAAATATGCTCTTTATAGCCTTTTATATCGCTGCACAAATTAGCATTTCAGATGTACACATTCATCTCAAGAAAATCACATACAAACCATATCCTATCATAATTGTGCGTTTATTATCTTATATAATCTATAGTGGCTGTTGTCATGTTTATTTCTGCTGTGTAAAAGCCTTAACATGTATGCTCTGGCTGAAACTCACGTTGTTTGTGATGTTACAGCCGCCTCTCTGTTCTTAAAGGGATAGTTCACCCAAAAATGAAAATTCTGTCTTCATTTACTCACCCTCAAGTAGTTCCAAACCTGTATGAATTTCTTTGTTCTGCTGAACACAAAGGAAGATATTCTGAAGAATGTGGGAAACAAAGCAGTTCTGGGGCACCATTGACTTCCATAGTATTTTTTTTCCTACTATGGATGTCAATGGTGCCCCAAAACAGCCTAGTTACAAACTTTCTTCAAAATATCTTCCTTTGTGTTCAGCAGAACAAAGAAATTCATACAGGTTTGGAACTACTTGAGGGTGAGTAAATGATGACAGAATTTTCATTTTTGGGTGAAATATCCCTTTAAGTTGCCAGGGATACATTCCAAGTATAATACACATTAGGAAAAGGATCTATTTTAATTTTTATTTGTCTATATACACTTTGGGCGGCCGTGGTACATTATAAAAGTAGCCCAAAAAAACGCAACCCGCGGCTCTGTAATTTTTCCCGTGACTGTATTTTCAAAATAGCCCACGGCCACTTGTTCCGCTGCCCTGGCAACACTGGTTCACTGTACCCTCATCACACAATGATAGATAACGTTCCACGCTGTGATGACGGGAAGAAGTTGGGGTCAAACCTTATCACATGATTAATTTGCGTTAAAAAAATATTGACGCGTAAAATTTTTTTGATTAATCGCATGCGTTGACACTCCTAATATATATATATATATATACACACACACACACACACACACACACACACACAAATAAAATATTGATGATAGGGACTTGCATTGAAAATTTATATTGGCACATTAATGATAAATATATTTTAGATATGTGTTATTTAAAAGAACTAAGTTGTCTATATCTGTTCATGGAAACCTGCAGGACTTTCATTACCAAAATGCCTTTTAGAAAAGCCTTTTGAAAATAAAGTAGTATTAATTCTCACTTGTTTTGGTAATATGGTTTAAAGGATTGGTTCACCCAAAATGAAAATCATTTTTCATTTCATTTCAAAAATATGAGTAAATGATGAAATGTCAAGAAATTTAAGGTAGTTTTCCATTGATTTCTTTTTTTATTTTGACACTAATTTCTGTTATGCACTTAACCCAGGTTTCTCGCTTGCTATCACATACTGAAGGCGAGCTCTGCCACTGCGGCCCAAGGGAACCAGCTTGTTCCAATGAGGGCTTTGGTTATGCATGCATCATTATGCCAGATCTGACTCTGTTCTCATGTACAATCACAGATTGAGACATATCCTTCCCTGCTCATCTCCCTCCCCTACTCCCAGAAGGAAGCGGTGCATGTTTGGAGCGCTGTCAGTATTCATATGACCAGCTCAGAGGAATAAGTGATCACCCTTCGGTTAGAATTGACATGTCTGGTTATTCATGTCCTTTAGAGGAAGTGATCAGATGACTGAGCGTAAGTAATGACCGGCGGAGACGCGCGCTCGTGCACAGGGCGCTGATGGATGACGAAGCTCTTGAGTCAGCTGGAAAAGTAGCCGAAACTCTGGGCTTTTCATTTTTCACTGCAGCCTGTCGTTTTGCAAAGTGAAAGCCAGATCTTAACAAATTGCAAAGGAGCTGGATGTTATTAGCTGTCTGCAGTGGAGTTTTTTTCTTGCTCAGACTTTTTATGTTACCCGTCGCTGACTGTGTTTTATGAGTGCTGAACATGATGGAGTAATGGAGCCTATTTATCAATGCAGATATTAATATCGTTCCAGTCCTACACATGACAGAACTGCTTGTCTTAGATTAAATATGTCCTGTCAAAAAACATCAGCATATTCTCCCCCCTCACTCTTAGGGCATTTTAAACAGTCTCTACCCATAGAGCCCAGAACACTTGCTGTTTTCTAAAGTCATCTGTACTGTCATAGGCCACATATTGAAGTCATTTACTTAAATACATGTGTACAGAGTTGTGCGTTATTCCAAAAAAATAAGGAGGAGTAATAAAAATGTTAATACATAGTTTCACCTCTGAAACAACCTTGCTTTTTAGTTAATATAACCAAGACATTGGGTAATGAAAATCAATAGGCAAATGGCAATATAGGTATTGGTTTAAGTTTTGCCAGCAGTTGCTCCTGCAATAAATGTAATGCTAGTTAATATAATTATAGCAATTATAGAAAATAATGGTCTGAATAATTTGAATTATGTGGCGATGCTCTTGAGGGTGAACTTTAACTGAATACTTTACCCAAAAATTTAAATTTTGTTATTATTAATAATTGTAACTGTTTGGCAAAAACAATGTTGGGTTATTAACTAAAATAGAACTGAATAACTAAAATGCTTGAGATATTTATTGACATTAAAAAACTGCCAAAAATGACAAAAATACAACTAAACTACTAAAACTTTAAAACTGTTTTAAATGAAAACATAAACGCATGAACTAATTGAAAATATTACTTAAAAAGCTATAATAGTATCTCAATTATACAAAAATAACACTAATAATGACACAGTTTTCTTTTTTGGGTCTTTAACCTTCAGCTTCAATGTCAGAAAACCTTCTCAAAAGCTTCCCTTTCATGATCCAGTCAATTTCTGAATAATAATTCCTGAAATTAAGGTTTGTCCTCTATTTATTTTCTTTTTGAATATCACTCTGAAATGTTACATTATGGAAGAAAATGGGTTTCGGATGTCATTTCATGTTGACTTAAAAGGCGATGGCCTGCCATTTGGGGCTTGCGTCAGGGATGAATACATCAAAATAAGTTTCAGCATGGGTGGGTCGGGGCAAACGGTGGTCCAGGTAATGGTGCTGATGGCTCATGGATTGTGCACGGCATGAAGGGATGGGGAGGACGCTTTACGACTGGCTGTGTCAGTCTCTTCCACCTGAATTACCCTCTCATCTCTCCTCTCCTCTGCTCGGCACGCCGTGAAATGGCTTTCTGTAGGCCATTAGCTCTGAAGGAGCAGGGACAAGTGGGATGGAGGATACAGCATCAGCCTGCTCTCCCACCATGCCATCCCAATGCCTTCATTACGAAGCTTAACTCTGACACACATCACCCAGCGTGTCTGTCAGTCAGACGCCACCGTGTTTATTGCCGCCCATCGTCACCCCAGGTGGAGTACAGCAAGGGCCCGATTCTTGAACACTTTGCTGTCATGGCACACCTTCCGCGCTTTTTGATGTCAAGTACAAGTGATTAGATGCTTGGAAATGATGTTGGAAATGTTTTGTTCTGCTGGACGATGCTTATAGTGAATAACTCAAACATAATCATCCAGGATCAAGTGTGATCTTCAGATGTTTGTTTAAATAGACATGGTTTGCAAACAAAGTTTGTATATTTATTTTTGCAGTCACTGTCTTTCTTTTTGGTACGGTTTCCAATATGAAAAAATGAGATCATGAATGGCAGAGAAATTTCAGGAAGAAAAGAACAATAAAAGTCACACATACACATTCATACATATATATATATATATATAATTATATATATATATTATTACTACATATTAATATATGTGCAATTTAAAACTTTTTAATATATTTAAAATTTTTATTTATTGATGTCATTTAATAATCCGTGAAAATTTAAAACAAAATTTAAAAGGCATAAATTTGAGATATATTTTTTTGTTTTTGTCTAATGCAGTGACATTCATAAGTTTTTAAGTGTGGCATTAGTTCTTTTATAGGAGAAAAAGAAAGAAAGAAAGAAAAAGAAAGAAAGAAAAAAGATACATGATAGATTGTATAGTTCAATAAAAATGAAAAAAAAATTTAATGTAAGAATAATAAAAGCTGATTGTAACTTACAATAAATAATTTTCATTTTTTCATAAAGTTAGTACTGACAAACAAAAACAAGAAGAGTTTGGTCATCAGAGTGTGATGCCTAGAAAAGTTCTATCAAATAACCACTGCATCGGAGCCGAACATTTGCTATTTATAGCTTCTGAAACAAACATCTGCAAATAAGCTAAATGCACAAACTACCAAGGTCACAGCTTTTCCAATGCATATGCCTTTGAATAAGAACTTTACTCTTTCACATATAAAAAGTAAGCTTTGTTTTGATATTTAACATTCATTATCAATCATTATGTGCCGCCAGACATGTATGACGTGTTAGCACAAGTCGAATGTATTGATGGTATGTACTTAGCATCTAAGGAGGTTGATCAAACAGCATATTGTTCAACATCACTTAAATCGAGTGAAAAGGACAGATTAAAGGGGTCCTATTATGCTTTTTCACTTTTTGAATTTTAATCAGTGTGTAGTGTATATTTTGGGGCATAAAAAAGATCTACAAAGTTACAAATCTCAAAGTCCACTCCAAAGGGAGATATTTTGTTTTTTAAAAATCCCTTTTCAAGAACTACAACGAACGGCTCGTTTGGACTACAAAGTTGTTTTCCTGTATTTGTGACATCACAAAGTGGTCCATTAGAATATCATTAAAATAAATCCCGCCTACGGAAATTCGAATGCACGTTTTAAAATCGAAACCCGGTGCGGGTGTTTTTATATCACTGTATTTCTGATGGAAACCGACTGTCTTCAGAAAATTTTGAATGTCATTTTCCTTTCATCTTGCATGTAATGTCTGATAAAGCAGCGTTTGTGAGAGGAGCTCTGTTTTGTGTACAGCGTTACTGGGGAAACATCGCTCTCTCCCGCTCCAACAGCGCCTCCTGCTGGCAGAGAATGAATTTGCATATATATGCCGCCACAAATAGTGTAACTCTGTGGGACTATGATATAAATAAATTCAACTGTATAACAGTTTCACTGCAATTCATGTTATAATGTTCGAATTAAAGAACAATAAACATAATACATATTACCGTTGCACTTATCTGTAGTATATATCTGCACTTACTTAATGCAGTTATTTTTAAGCTGTTGTTGACATCCTATCTAAAATGTGATTTAGCCTAAAAAACAACAACAACGTTACCACTTTAATATGTCTTGCAATATCCGTCCGTGCACAGGTTCTGCGCGTTCCTCTTGTTCAATATTCTCGGGGTCTGAATTGATATGGCAATATTGATGAACTTGCTGCTTTGGCAAGGGGCGGGGCAGTACTGAAACACTGTCTAAGCTGTTCGCCAATCACAACACATTTCGTTTTTCGGAAGGCAGGCCTTCATCAAACCCGGAACTAATCGAGCCGTTTGTGTCAGGCTGGGGAGGAAAGTATTGTAATAATGTAAATTATGTGAAAAATAATGTGATTTTCGAACCACCAAGCATGAGAGCATGTTCTAGTACACCCCCAAAACAAAATCAAGACTTTGTAAAAGAGCATAATAGGACCCCTTTAATCTGCACCGCTAAAGGTTTCTCCATGAATAAACTCATTTATGGGTTATTAACATTTAACAACTGCCATTTTCAGCCCTGCGAGTTTGGCCAGCTTGAGCAAACTCTCGATAATGTTGCGGGTGAGAGTTTGCACGGTCGACTCTAATGAGGCCGGGGTGCTGCCGCCCTGCCCTTTCAGCACACCATTCTCCACCTCTCCCCTCCTCGCATTCTTTTGTTTACCTAGCCCGCAGTGAACTGTAAAATCAAACTGATTTCATCTCTGCGTTTTACATATGCATGAGCCCTGTGCAGCTCAGAGTGGAGGGGTGAATACACGATCTCCAGAGAGAGACCTTCGGTGCCCCCTGAGCAAACACACACACGCCCCTCACAAACACTGGCCTACACGCACACACACACAATCACAATTAACTTAGTCATACACACCTACTCGTATATTCAGATGTCAGAAAGGGGTTTTCACAGATACATGAAAATGTATTTAACCATGTATTTGTTGTTGTGGTTTTTGTATTTGATTTTTTTGTTGTGGTGTTGTATCCCAACAGTGTTTTGTTTAGTAAAAATTTAAAAAGTCGAGAGGAATGTAGATAATTAATATACTTTTATTCAATCCTACAAAGCATGAGTAAAACTAGCTCTTATCTCATTTGAAATGGACTATTTCACCTAATATTCATGTATACTGTGTAGTTGCAGTAGGTTAGCAACATACTAACATTAAAGGAATAGTTCACCCAAAAAATGAAAATTTTGTCATTGTTTACTCACTCTCATGTTGTTCCAAACCTGTATAAGTTTCTTTATGTCGAACACAAAAGAATATATTTTGATGAATTTTGAAAAACCAAACAGTTTTTGGTCCCTATTGACTTCCATAGTGGGAAAAGAAATATTATGGAAGTCAATGGGGACCATCAACTGTTTGATTGCCAGCATTCTTCAAAATATCTTGTTTTATGTTCAACATAAGAAAGAAACTCATGCAGGTTTGAAAGAACATGAGGGTGAGTAAATGATGACAATTTTTTTTTTTTTTTTTGGTGAAATATCCCTTTAAGCTTTATTAAAGTCAAATGTGAAATGTGAGAGTTGGCTTTGTACCGCTTTCCAAATCTGTCACTTTTTGGGTTTCATGATAATTAGGATGCTGCCTTAAAGGTAGCTGCCTATGTAGGTACTGAGGCAGCTCACTAGGTCTTTATACACAGCAGAAAATCACTTTTATCACATACAAAATGCTGCATAAATACATTTAGAAGCAAAACATTACACGTTTTCACACCACCACGGTGCAAATCCGATGTAATTTCACCCTATATTTTCGTAATGAACTTATTACAGGGACATTCCTCCCTGGAGCATCCTGGGGTTATCTGGTTTACTCAGGGGTGCAATCAAGTGGTCAATGTTTGGCTGGTTACTATATGCTCATTAACCTTTTTTCCATTGTTAGCATCTTAGGATTTTAGAACACAACAATGCCTGCCTACTTTTTAGTGGCCTTGGTTCCGGAAGTACAGTATGTTTCCCATAGAGAAGAGTTCTAAGCCACAAACCAAACAAACTGGCTACATCATTACATATTTTTATGTGAAAATTGTACAAGACTGTGTACTTAACTGCTTTTATGTGGCAAAGATATACTGTACAAACCCCAGTACTGTGCACTACGATTTTCTGATCGGTGGTGATTTCTTTTCAGAATCATGTTTAATGCAGTTTTCACCTGAAATTCAACATTGACATAATGTGCACTTATAGTTTTAACAAAAGCATATACCATTGATTAACAACCTCTCAGCTCAGAGCAAGTCTGTCTTTAAAGTTTTTAAGTTACTTTTAAAAATCAGTACCCCTATGGACAAAAAGGTATTTTTACTTACGGATTCCAACTGTTGCACTCTATTCTATAGCAAATGTTTAACCAGTGTGTAATTATTTTCTTTTGAGGGCTGTTAAAAGCATGAAATGTACTTAAGCAGCTTCCTTTGATATCACACTTCAGAATAGTCTACAATCCCAATCTCATCTCACAGCCAATCAGTGTTGTAATGATGATGCAAATTCCTTGCATGATTAGTCACATGACATTTGCAGCCCTGGTGATTGGCTCAAAAACTTCTGTGCTCATGAGGAACGATCACGTGCTTCCAGCTGAGCAAGTGTCATTGAGATGAATGGGAATGCTAACGGAGATCTCACTCCAGGTATTATAGACCTCCTCGGGCACAGTGGTGATGACTCACTTCTTGTTCCGATCGAATCAGCAACCTTACGGTTACCAGCCTTAACTGCTGTGCCACATCACTTCTATATCCGATCAGCCCTTAAATGAGGGAAGTCATCATTGATCTCTTCGTCTCCTTTCTAGCCACAGGCTAGGTGTCTGGTAAGATGGTTTTATCCTCGTATGCACTGTTATCAGTTTCAGGGTTATGGGGCATTCGTTTCATGCTCCTCAGTTTGTCCATTTCCTCCTGATTGGCTGGTTTTCGTTCAGCACGGATTGGCAGCTTCTGTCAGAGTTGAAAGCACAGATGGTGAGAGGGCAGAGTGTGGACACAGTTAGCAACATGGTGTGAATGCGAGGGCACAGCCAAATAATGAAGCAAGTCACTGCCGTCATTACAGTGGGACAGATCCAGCCAGATATTGATCCCTGTTGGGGAAGGATCCTTTTTAAATTTTTACCAAATATTGAGTCTTGAACACCTGTGTCAGATGGTGATATCTGCTCCATTTGAAGATAAGTTCTCCTCTTTAACCCTCCAGGCATCTTCGCCGTTCTGAATTTCACCGTCATCAACATTCAAAGACGCCCACTTCTGTTACTCATGGAGTTCATTGCGTCTCGTGAAGGAGAGGCAAAGATAGAGAACGAAAGATGTGTCTGATTGAAACCGAGGACATTTCCTCTTTCGTTCAGAAGCGCTTCCTCTATGACCCCTCACTCAACTAGCCTTTTTTTTTCCCAGGTAATGTGCGCCTGTCCTTTCATCATATATATTGAAGCCCTGAAGTCATTTGAGATTTTTTGAGACTGAGAGGAAAAATGTGGCTAATATCCAGGCAGGAGGGCAGCCGTTATGAGGACGGTGGAGAGAGAGGTGGTGGCACGGCGAGCTGTGTATTTAAAATCAGCTCATTGAGACAGATGACACAATTTCACACATATTGCCCTCGGAAAAGCAGCCAGTTTTCCATAATGGCCCCAACCTTCATCTGTCAGGCCCTGCTAAATCTACTGGAATAATTTCCTCATGGATTATATGTCAGTATTTATAATTTATTAAGTTGCCTATATGTGTCAGGGTACAATTCTCACAGTCCCAATCCTCTGTCATCTTTTTGCTTTTTTGGGTGAAGAGGGACAAGACTGGCTGTGAGACAAATGGGGGAAGTATCACCAAAATGAAGTCTCTGCTTCTGAATGTTTTATACAGGCTCTAAATGGCGTGATTGCACTCGGTTTGACCAAATCCTGTGCTGGTCTTTAGAGGAAGGAAACAGGAGATGCTTCCAAATCTGCATGCTGAATGAGGGGAGGTTTAGCCCGTCTTTTAAGAGATTGCTCATCTTGCTAATGTAATACGCACAGTTAATCTGGCTCTTCCTTGGGCTTGAGTCAGGTTTAGTCCAGGAGGGTTGGAGGACTGCTAGACTCCATCCTGTTTTAAACATAATCTGGGATCTGGCTTTTTACTCCCTCCCCAAGACTCCCAGTACTAAATCCCCCAATAAGCAGCCTTTGTGAGCAACTCACACTCACACTTTCATGGCTTGATTACAGGGCACAGCAGGTATTTCAGGGGCAAGGTGACTCCGTGATGAATGAGGAGAGAGAGGGTGACAGGGCCACTGCTGGTCTAGAATGTGGCATTGAATGAATCGCTCACAGTAATTCATGTTTCACAATGAACTCTACAGTAATGTGACAAGACCGATAGCGGTGTCTGCCTAGGTGGAGTAGGTGTCCTCGTGCCAAGTTAAGAAATTAACTAGGGGTCATGGCAAAAATGGTATTTGAAATTTGGGGTGCACAACTGAAATTAGAATATAATGTTTCATTATATTCTATTAAATCTATCTAATTATGGGTTTAGTGACTCTTCAGACACCATAGTGACCTGTTACTGACAGATATGTTCACCAGTGATGTTGAATGTGTGTAGCTACTATAGAGTGTTATTTAAATAAAACTAAATGTCATTATATTAAGCAAATATTATTTAAAGTATTAAGGAATGATTAAAAAATAAATTATAATAACAAAACTATATATATATATGTGTGTGTGTGTGTGTGTGTGTGTGTGTCTGTTTTTTTTCCCAACAAGGATGCATTAAATTCAGTATCTGTGTGTGTGTGTGTGTGTGTGTGTGTGTGTGTGTGTGTGTGTGTGTGTGTGTGTTAAAAACAGTGTGTGTGTGTGTGTGTGTGTTAAAAACAGCACAACTGTTTTTAACATTGATAATAATTTTGGGGGGACTCCAGATCAACATATTAGAATGATTTCTGAAGGATCATGTGACACTGAAGACTGGAGTAGTGGCTGCTGAAAATTCAGCTTTGCATCACAGGAATAAATATAAAATATATTATAATATATTTATAAAATATTATAATGTATATTTTATAAATATTATATTATAATGTATTATAAAACATATACTGTAAATGGAATACAGTCATTTTAAATTGTAATACTTCACAACATTGCAATTTATACTGTATTTTTAATCAAATTAAATGCACCCTCGGTGAGCAAAAGGCCACAAAATAATAAAAAATTATAATGTTTAAAAATATAAATTATATCATTTAAAATGTAAGTGACAATCAACAGTAGAACACTGTTAATTGTAAGATTTTAAAATCATGGTCAGTTATTTAAAATGCATTCCAGTGTTGTGATATCTTGAGCATTATTTACAGCTACTTTTGTGTTTAATATTGATTTAATTTTGTAGGTACTAGCCTTAAATGCTCACATGGAATTATTTCTTACACAATTGTTTATGTACAACATGCTTTGTGTGTATACTGCCCTGTACTGACACTGTCATACACTCGTGTATATACCTCAGTAGCTGTATTGCAGTCCAGTATTATATGATGTGTCATGTAAACCTCCTCAACTCTTTTTCACTCTGCTCTCGTCTTGCCCTTTACCAGATGCCAGTGAGAAACCCTGACCCCAGACTGACACCCCGCTATGAGGACGTCGAGCGACAGTACGCCTCCCTACCCAGGTAAGAGCGTCCACTCATTAATCCCACATCCTTTGTGACAAAACGAGAAGAGATGGAGAGCTAGAAAAGGAGAAGACGGAAAGGAAGAGAGGGGGAGAGCAGGTAGTCATCTGTCTCTCTCACGCAGAGCTGAATAATCCTCTAAAGCGTATAATTAAATCTGGAGTGTCTGCCTTCTGAGGCCCTCCTATCCTGGGAATTCACCTGATCCTCTCCAGGGAGACGGCCATGCGGTCGCAGCTCTGTAACCCGATCACAGAGCGCATTTCTGGAGCCGCCTAAAGTTACGGCTGCCTCTTTCTGTCTGTCTTTTCTCCTCCGCTGTTTCTATCGTTCTCAATCACATCTTTTCGTGTTTGCTGAGCCTGACCGACCACGACGGCCAGCGCAAGCGCACAGGCATGAATGTTGGCTCGTAAAGTCCACAGCCTGTTTGCCCTCTCTGGTCTGTGTAAACAGCGCTGGTGTTGCTGTGAGGGTCTCGGTTTATGAGTTTGGCACATGTAAGTGTGGATCTGTCATCACATGATTGCAGACGACTATAAATGGATAACTGATAACAAATGAAATTAAGAAATCTAAAACTTGCAAGTATGAACTTTTAAAAGTGTTGGCGAGGCACTCATTGAATTGAAATAAAGCGCTAAAACACTTATAAAGTATTTATCACTTTCCCTGCAGCATCATTACAGGGGTGAACTAAGATTTCACTCCCCCAAAATGGCTTATCACAACAGATTTTAGCATCAACCACCCGGGGGTCTACTTTCAAAGCCATTTCCCTTCTAAATAACGCTCCTCACCTCTGTTAAGTCTCTAAATCCATTAGGGTACAACGTGTTTTTTGTGCTGATGCAAAAAGGGGGCCAACGTGGGCCAAAAACGCCTGTGGCAGACTCTCGCTTTCATTATTACACCATTCCGAACTGGAAGAGTTTCAAATCTGTTTCCGGCCCACGCTGAGGTCACTGGTTGTGCAGTCGACTGAAGGTTGGCCTGGTCGCGAAAGCGTGCAGCTTTTCCATGTGTGTCTAATTATAACCATTAGTGCATTGATACACCCACTTATTACCCAGTGTGCTCAGCTTGGGGTCAGCCAATCAGAAGCGCCATTCGCCACCTGCCTCCAGATTATTGGATTAAGTGGGCAAGTCAAAGTTGTGATTCATTGTGTTAGGGCTTTCATTGGACCGTTTTAGTGATAATTGGGTGATGAATGCACAGATGGTGGCCCATTTCGATGAACTCTGGTCAAGAGATACATTTTTGGAGCTGTTCTTTAGCGCACAAATCAATCACAATCACTCATTCTTCCTCATCCTATCCTTCACTTTAAGACTAACCAATTCCTTTCTCAAGAAACACCCCCTTAAATCTCCCCTAGTCCCACACACTTTGGCTTTTCTGCTAGTGGGCCTTCCCAGACCTCTTCAGACTGGTTACAATGGTCTCATTGTTTATTCCGCCTCATCAAGAACGTTCTGTGTTAGAAGACCTCTTAATGTGTCTTTGCAGTCTAAATGAGTGTAAAATCGGCTGTTGTCGAACCTCAGGAGAGCTTAAAAGACTCTGTTGAAGCAGTTTGTACAAATGTCAGTAAATTGTTCTCGTATCTTTTAGATTAGCGAGCGAGCTGTCAGTTTCAACACCGCAAATGCCAGAAAAGAGCTTGTGATGAGGGAAGAAGGTTACATTTGATGAGAGCTCTGAAAATAATGCCATATTTTCATTGTTCTGCCTGTTCAATGTTGCCCTGGCAACCAACACCCACCATCTGCGCGAGGTTGGACCTCCTCACCCCGTCCTCCGATTTCTCACTTTTTTTCCTCCTTTTTCTTTCCTTCTCTGGTTTTCATTTTCCACTCCTTCTGAAATTCGCGAAAATTTGCGTCCTCCTGCGAGGCGCGTCAGGTTTGTAAATTGTCGCTGGCGTCAAAAAGACATGATGGCTGATTGCTGTTCGGAGTCTCCCGCAGGTGAGCTCATAGGTGTCCGACAAGCTGTGAACTGCGAGCTTCTGCCCTGACCGTCTCCCGTCCAATAGCAGGACGAGCGTGCAAGCGTGACTTCTACAGAGCAAACCTCATTTAGCACCGTTCAGCCCCAGCGTCCATTACCACACTGGGCAGGTAGCAGATGGAGAATATTAGGCTAATGATTAAATGAAGCAGGCAGAAATTTTTTGATGGTTTCACTTGCTGCGGCAAATGCGGTCAATCATTACTCATTCAATGCTCAGAATTCCCTTCGAGGTTTTGGAATAGCTGGCCATTTGGCACCGTTTCAAAGAGGTATTATTCGTACTTGGGCATTCTCAGCCTGAGATGCAGGATCCATGAAAAAAAATCCACGGCTCTATTTCAGACTTCACGAGAATGAGACCACTTTACCGCCTGACTCATCTTTGAAGACATGTAGCACCCATCACATACCTTTCATACAGTTCTCACACATACACACGGACGCCCTATTCATTTCACACTCTCAAGGCTGTGTGTTGTGAAAGAGTAAGTTCAGTTGCTCATTTTCACTTCCCTTTTGTCGAAGCCATCTGCGATGTGAAGCTTCAGTTACCGTCAATATTACAGCAGTCGATTTAAGGATGAAATTCAGTTAGATCTGGCAAAATAATCAGAGTTTCAAGTCTAATATCGCTCCTAATTTGTGTAATTACATTTTAGGTCATACAATAACATTTCTGAGGGATAGACACCTATCTTGTTAACTAAGTTTGTTATGAGAGCTGAATGTTTGGTTTGGTTTCTCCGCTCCCTATAAGGCTGGAATTCTAACCAAATAATCCTGCCTGGATTTGTCGTCTCGGTGGGATCCTACCCGGTGTTATATGACAGCCAGAGGTCAGCAGGCCATGTGTTTGTGTGTGTGTCTGTGTGTGTGAGGGTAAGGTGCGTGGTTCCCGAGGGCAGCTGAATAAACAGCCCAGCCTTCAGATGGTCCACGGTGATACTTTTTCAGCCAGGTGCACTATGGGAGCCCTGATGTAATCTCCAAAACATGGCACTTATTTCAGGGCAGCTCCTGTCTAGGATAGCTAGGATACTCTGGTTTGAATATTTCCGTGTCAAAAAATGATTGTCAGCTACAAACTCCTCAAGCGAAAAGCTTTACAGACAGCAGAACACAACGGTCCTCAGTGACAACAGCAAGAACGAAATAACAGACGTTCACTAGACAACATTCACCAATCAGACACTGGAGTTGATGTTCCAGGATGAAGGTTTGAGGAGCGAACAGCTGGCACCTTCTGTTTTTTCCCCTCTACTCTCTGTGGTGATGGACGACCGAAGCGTTTATCTTTCATTATTTCTCACTTTACCTATATTGCTCTTTTGTTTTGGTTCCTCTGTCATTAAAGAGTCATTGAGTTGGTAATGAAATCTCATTTTAAGAGGGAAACTTTGTTACCTAGAGTTTCATAAGTGCTTAACCGGGTTAGGAATCCCAAATGAAGACAGCAGTCTCTTACTCGCTTTGGAATTCGGCTGATATGAAGAGCCTGAGAAACTGAAGATGTCTCCGTGTATAACACGCTGGCTTATGGCTGTCATCACCATTTGAAAGTAATGGTAAAAAGGCCCAGAATATCATTTTGTCTGCATCTGCTCACTGCATGATGGAGAACTGGAGGCAGATTTTTAATATACCTTTCATTGTTCATTCGGTGAAAGAGGATCATTTCGTTTTTTAGCTATTTGCGTTGCTGGAGTTTCTCAGGGGACTAATTTAGTCTGCACTGTTTATCCATGTGGCTATCAAAAGGGAATCATGCCATAATCATTTATACTGTAATCATTCTGAATGACTTTGTAAAGCTCAAAATGTTTGTTGGTACTGTATGTGGTAGCTCGTCTTTTTTTTCTGTGGAGCTTCATCAGGGTAGATGGCATATTTTTAACACATTTTGCATTTTGTTTTGGATTCATTGATTATTATTGATTTAATTGTTGATTTTATCTATCAGCTGACCAATCTGCACAACACAATACATCCCATTGAACAGTCTGTACTTCTATCCCTCACAGCCTCATTTTCTTTCAAGTGATTAAATGTGCCGTCTACCCTGACTAAGGGCCATGGGTGATGAAAACAGCTGCTCCCAGCTGTTGAGCCCACAAAACCATTTAAATAACTGCACATTAAGAATGTCTTGTAATTCTCAACCAAGCCCCAAAGGCCATTGCACAGAGTCTTTAAACCAGGAGGGAAATGTGTCCCAGTGGGCCACATACCACTATAGCACATTTAGTTCGAAAAATCAGGATTTCACGGACTGAATACTAAATTCACTGCCATGAGATACTTTGACAAGAATGGGCCTAATGTTTCTAAAGTTCTTATCTTGATCACTGATCCTCAAACTGCATGCCTGTTCTAAATAACATGCTTCCACTTCCTGGTTTCCCAGGGGTTTTTATTTATTTATTTATTTATTTATTTATTTATTTATTATTTATTTTTTTTTTAAGTGAGGGCAAGAGAGGTCGAAAGTGATAAGAGAGGGTCAATAGAATACTCTAGGCACTTTATGGAAATACAGTACACTTAGTCTTAGTTTCAAACAAATAAAATGTCTTTAAAAAAAATAAAGAATTTGGCGTGGTCTGCTATACAGGTCTTGACCTTCTTGACTCTTAATCAATTATAATCTATTAATCTAAGTCCTTTTGAAATTGAATAAATAAGCTTTCCATTGATGTATGTTTAGTTAGGATACGAGAATATTTGGCCGAGATACAACTATTTGAAAATCTAGAATCTGAGGGTGCAAAAAAATCTAAATATTGAGAAAATCGCCTTTAAAGTTGTCCAAATGAAGTTCTTAGCAATGCATATTACTAATCAAAAATTAAGTTTTGATATATTTACGGTAGGAAATTTACTAAATATCTTCATGGAACATGATCTTTACTTATCCTAATGATTTTTGGCATAAAAGAAAAATCAATCATTTTGACCCATACAATGTATTTTTGGCAATTGCTACAAATATACCTGTGCTACCTACAACTGGTTTTATATATATAATATATCATTTCTATAGAATATTATTTTTGCCAGATTTTATTTTACTTTATTTTGTTGTAGATGTAGATCTAATGTTAAATTCTAGAAAACATTTTTAAAATTCGGAACTCATTTCAATTTTACAAGAAATGTACTACATTTTGAACACAAACCTTATTTAGATTTTATTTGATTTATTATCTTGTTGTAGTTGTTAAATGTTAATTTCTCCTATAATATATGTATAAGTCCTGGTTTTAAATTATTTGTTTGTTTAAAATTTTGAGGAAAAATTGGACAACAACAGGGTTTTTAAAAATGACAAAACTTATAGAAAAAGGAATAGAAAATAAAACACCTCATATAAAATTTAGGTTGGCCTCCTGAGGTTAACAATCAATATTTTCTGAAGGTTAAGTACCTCCTTTCATTGACCTTTTAAAAAAAAATAAATAAATAAAAAAAATAAAAAGTGTGCTCAAGTGTTTCAGGCCTTATTTTATACCCTGTTCATGGAAAGTGCCAGTAATGATTTCCAGTCCTGTTGCTTCCTCTGTTTTCCCCAGCTGTTGATCGTATTCACAGTAGAACATTCTTCGCCCCCTAGGCCTCTTGTGTCCTACTGTCCCTGTAGACCGTCACTCAAAACTGTAAGACTCAACATCAAGAAAAGATTAAACCAGAACAGAAGTATAAGCGCTTTGTGTTATGTATTAGCCTGTAGGAGGACTATAGGTTTGAGAACAAGAAAGATTAATTGTTAATGTTCTGGGCTTGAGAAGAGGCCCTGAATAAGCTAGCAGAACCAGGTGCAGGCAGTCACTGCAAAGCTGATAATCTCCAACAGTAATGATGATTTTGGCCTTCACTTCGCAAACACACACACACTGCTTATCAGGGACTGTTGAGGCTATAACGTCACAGCCAATGATATACCAAATGACTGACTGAGAGGGTCAGGAGGGAGTGTGTGCGTCCAGACGCCCGGTTGTCCCGCTGGATGGGTGGTCACAGCTTTAGAGAGATTAAGATGATTTTTGGAATGCCTGTTTTTTTGCCCTCCAGGTCTTCAGGAAACCCTCCCTTAAAGGGAATGAGACCACAGTGAAAGAGTGTGCTTTCTGTTGAGGGCCTTCAGACTGATTTTTTCCACATTCAGTGGGAGTAACAAGATATGTGTGAAACACATACACGGACCGCCTTGCACTAAAGCAGCTAATTGATACTGCCATCAGACGGGAAGCTTGTTCGCAGACACGTCGTACACGTAAATAAGTTAATGGGTATGGTCTGGAAAGTCAAACACAACGATCCAGGCTCCTTAAGACATGTGGCATGCCGAGACTGTCATTGATACTAGCCTGAGCTATGACCGGAATGAGAAGGAGGGGAAGGAAGACAGCTGATTCGGCAGTCTGGGGAAAGCGAATGATCGTACTGTGCTCTGTCTGGTTTTGTCTTCGCTCTCGTTCTCATTGGCCTCTTTCTGGTTGTCTTTCAGCTGAGGTGTAATATAACTGCTGGCTAAAGCCTCTGGAACTCTGCATTCAGAGCACAGCAGCGCGAGAGCTGGAAAAATGTGAATTGTGCTACGAAAGGTGATCCATGCCGAATTAGCGTGCGGTGTCTCACCTTACAGAGGAGATTATACCCTAATCAGCCAGCGTGAGGAAACCAGAGATGGCCAACTGTATATCGTCTCCAGGGACCCTGACCGCATGTCAGTCCCTGTCCCAGACTTTGTATGTGCTTGAGACGTGTTAAAATGTTTGTTGCACGTCCTTGGTATGTCACGCTTGTCTCAGCACATGTAACACAGGATCATGATAGCAGGACTCGCTCTCGACCTCCCTCCCTTCCACAAAATGCCACTGGTCAGATTAGAGGTTACTGTATCCGTTATCTGGTGGTCCTCAGGCTCCTGATCCCTGCAGCATTTTAGTGTACAACCAGCAGACCCAACTCCTTAAGCTCCTCTAGTGAACTGACTTGTGGTCTACTGTAGAGGCAGCTAGTTTCTAAGGTAGCATCCTAACTAAAAAAGAGCCTCAACTGACTAATTTCAAGTGCTCTTCATAGATGGTAACTTGGGTAATGATGACTCACTTCCTTAACACAAATAATGATCTTTGCAACACAGTTGATTCCATTAGAGTGAGATATTATCATGCTGCTAATCTAACATCTCTTTAATAATCACAAGAACATGTGAGACAAACATTAACTATTTTCTATTAATACTATCAGTACTAAGTAAAATGTGATTTTATTATTATATATTAACATCATAACAATTAATATAATTATATATAAATTAAAATATAAAACCTTTTTTAAAGAAATTAATAGTTTTATTCAGCAAGGATGAATTAAGTTGATCAAAAATGACAGCAAAAAAAAAATCTATTTCAAATAAATGCTTTCTTTTTCATTCTTGTTTTCTCTTCATCAAAGAATCCTGGTGGAAACAGTTTCACTGTTTTGATAAAATATTCATATTTAAGCAAATTTTAAGCAACTGTTTTCAATATTGATAATAAGAAATATTTCTTGAGCAGCAAATCAGCATATTAGAATGATTTCTGAAGGATCATGTGACACTGAAGACTGGATAATGATGCTGAAAATGTAGCTTTGCAATCATGACATTTTAAAACATAATAAAACAGATTTCCAGTTGTAATAATATTTCATAATATAATTGTTCTATTGTATATTTGATCAAATAAATATAGCTTGGTGAACATAAGAAACTTTTTTTTATAAACATTAAGAAGTCTTACCGACCCCAAACCTTTGAAGGGTTGTGTGTGTTACACTTGTAGTTGTTGTTTATTCATATTATATTATATATAAATATGATATTATTGGTCACAATTTATTTTAAGGTCTTATTCTCGCTATTAACAAACCACTAACTATGACTTTTGCCTCAGTAAACTACTAATTTGCTGCTTATTAATAGCTAAGGTAGTTGTTAAGTTTAGGTATTGGGTAGGATTAGGCAGGATTAGGTAGGATTGGGTAGAATATGTTCATGCAGAATATGTCCTTTATAAGTACTAATAAACAGCCAATATGTTAATAATAGGCATGCTAATAAACAACTAGTTAATAGTGAGAATTGGTCCCTATTCTAAAGTGTTACCATATTGTCATATATACATTTAATATATATATAATCTGAAAAGGCTAAAAATGTCTAAAATGTTGTCTATTTTTTGATAAATCTTTTTTTTTTTCTCCAGAATAAAATTGCAGACCATCTCTTTTCAGATCCTAACTTTCCTTTATCTTTCCTCTCTTGCAGAAGAGCACCAGTCGAACCTAATGAGTATCCATTGCAGCCGTGGGCTGGACACAGGGACCCCACGCACTACCCAAACCCACAGTCCGGCTACCACCCCAGCTACCCTCCCAGAGATAACTACCCTCGCCCTGTGGACCCTCGGCAGAACGACTCAGGGTTCTATCACCCTCCTCCACAGCAGAGAGGCCCGCTTCGACAGGACGTACCCCCTTCTCCCACCATTCCCCTCCGAGGCCCTCACTTCGACACCATGAGCCGCGGCGGCTACCGCAACAGCAGCCCAGAGCGCTACGCGTACGGAGAGGCGCGACACTCAGACCCAAGACAGAAAAGTCCAATGACAGCAGCTGTTTAACCTCAACATGTTTTTTGCCCTGTGTATGATGTTTCTAGAGCAAGCACCAGTGTGCCTACACTAATGGACAGGTGTTTACATGTTTTTTTTTTACTAACAGTTTGCTCTGTACTATCCCATCTTGATAGCCAAAGCTACATCTTAGAGTCCTGACGCAGCATTTGCAGGGACAATGATCCATATGTAACTCTGTTCCACTCAGACGGTCCCTCCATATGTTTGTGTGTCTGGAAGATTAATGCTGGCCCTCAGATCCAGATATAAACACATTCCAGCACCACATTTATTAGCACATTATTGTACAATCTTTATAATGGTCATTTGAAACTGTGGTATGTGTGTACTAATGTATGTGTCTGCTTGTGCTTACGTGAAATATTTTAGAGCACTCCGTATACTCTCTAACTTTTCTATAATAGAAGGATATTAAGCCACTGTATGAGATGCAAACATCTTTCTTTTTTAACACAAATTCATGTATAACAAAAAAGTACAATTTCATACTGAAAATATTTAGTAAAAATACCACAGTACAACTGTCCTGTATGTGAAGTCATATAAACAGAGAAAGATGAAGAAAAAGAGGTTGTTTTTCAGGAAGAGGAAAGGAGAGTCCAAAGAACCTCTGACACAGAGGAAGGATGAGAACCACTCGTCTTCCTGGGCTTACAGCGTTCCCACCTGAATCCACACCTATGAATGAGCTGCCTCGCATTTGTTTTAAGATTCTTCTCTTTTTTGATAGTATTTCATTCATGTTTAATGATTTCATATGTATTTTGCTACAAAAGACTCTCTCTGCATTCAGAGGTCAGATAACTTGATAAATAAAAGTATTATTGTTTTTAGTATGTGATAATCATGTGAATCATGCATGTAACTTTTTACAAAACACAATGATCTGTGCACCTAGCATCACTGCATACATTAATACTATGTACAAAATGTTGTCTTTTATATAACACATTTTCAATAAATATGCATTTGAAACAATTAGTAATTATTTGTCATTTTTGAAACTTTCCTTTAGTTGCATATCCATGGAGGAGAATCACTGCACTAGACGAACAGTCCCATAGCACAATCCAATTTCATCTTCCAGCCCCCTGATAAAAACTCTACCTGTGTGTGTGATAATAGATGGCTGCAAATTAACACTGCCGTAATTATCAATTAAGATGAAGAGGTGATATGCATCTGTGATTATGGTCCAATTTTTAAATTTGAGATGAAATTCGGGGCTATTGGAGAATGAAGAGTTTCATGTGATAATTACAAAGGCCGCATACCACATTATCTGTTCAGGATTAATTAGAGCTCTGTGCTGAAGGGGAATGCTGGGAGAGAAAGAGACATTAGTGTATGTAAAGGCATTTGTCGAAAGGTGTGTCATTTCAGACCAGTAGTGGCACCAAATTACTTCACAACATTCTGTTTTTAAGCAGGTTTTCACAAACACACTCATTTTTTGTCATTGTTCAGCAAACAGATCGCTTCGCCTCATGCCACTGGCTCAGAAATAAATCGGCAATTCGATTTTTCAGGGGAATTAACAAACAGGTGACTTGTATATAATCGTGTAGTAACATAATAGTAAAATAATAGATTATTAGCTCACTCATGTACTCAATGGATATGCAAAAGTATTTCAATAAAAAATGGAACCTGCACTTTTAAAAATCTCACTGTTGGTTATAGGCACACACCTTTTATTAAAAAAATAAATAAATAAATAAAATATTTATCTCCTTTATAGGTTGTTGGTTTAAAAAATGTCTAAAATTATGTGGTAGAAATCTGCCATAAAATGAAATAAACATTCTGTCATTGTCTATTTATCCTCATGTCATTCAAACTCATAAGATTCATAAGACTCCTGTGGAACACAAAAAGAGTTATCACATTGAATAAGCTGCATTTTTTTCATACAACAACAACAAAAAAATAATAATAATAATCTCGGCTTATTAAAGAAAAAAGCGAAAGAAAGAAAATTCAATATTCTGTTTTCATGACTTTCCAAAAGAGGAAAAAACTGCAAGATTACGGGGAGCAACACATCCGTCTCCAATGCAGCAGTGTTGACTAGTTTGTTTTCCCCCAGGGTGATAGAAGCATAATGTTATAATTTACATTAAATAGCCTAATAAAAATGAAAAAATAAAAAAGAAGCACAAAGCGTCAGACAAATTTCATATTCCTTAAAAATATTACAAGTTTGTTTTTAATTGACAGTTTTTTCCAGATGCCGTAGTCTTCTGTCTCCTGGAGAAAATGAATGAAATTTGACTTAGACCCTGACTATTTTTTAATAACAAAATAATAAGTTGTTCAAGAAAAAGAAAAAAGGTTTGTTGGATTTACAATGTCAATTAAGTTGGAAATGCATATTAATCATCAAACATCGACGAGAAGAAACTAATTCTTCTAATTTGGAGTTGGATATTAAACAAACACAAGTTCCACAAGAAACCTATAAAAAACATGCCGGTCCTGAGAAGCATCACAGAATTCATGAAAATCCGAGGTATGCATTCTATTTTCAGCTGCAGTTAGATAAAAACGCGAGAAATAGCGCAAAGAGAGACGACTCTTCTGATTGGCTGTGCGTTGTGATTGGATGTGTTGCGTCCCCCCTATTTTCGCTTTTTGTGTGCGCTCTACTAGCCTTGATTTACTAGTTAATGATATTGTTTTCTTTGATTCATCTGTTTTTATGCCCACTAATTGTCTTTTTTTTTTTAAGGAAATCCTTCTACTTATCCGTTTGAGGTTTGTATGTGGTTTGCTAGGAGATTTCTTTATTCTTGTATGTGGATGGCTCATTTCTCTAAGAGGCAGAAAGTACGCCGCCATAATTGCCTAGACGTTCGTCTCTCCCAGAATCCATTTGGGATGTGTAATTATTGAAAATTATTATTAGACAAAGTTTTAATTAGCATTTGAGGCCGTAGTAATTATACATTTCCATTTTGTGTGGCTGCACTTGCTGTCACGGCTGACAGAAACGAGAGAGAGAGAGAGGGTCCGAGGTGCTTGTTTTAGTGGTGAAGAAGCGTCTCCCATAGATATGCTGAATGACTCTGACACACTGCGATCAAATTATTGTGCTGTCATTCGTGCCACACGTTCAGAGGCTTACGGATCATTTCTTTAACACGAGTCATTAATTTGATATTAATTTAGTTTGATAAAGCAAAAAGGACAGGTGATTAGGCTTATGCGTAATGTTAGAGACGTTATTAGACTAAAGCTTTGTTTTTATTACGTTCTGTTCGGCTCTCTTCCTCCCTCTCACAATCTGTCTCTCTCTCTCTCCTCGTAATGCAATATCAGAAAGTCTCTGGTTGAAGTATTTGCAACCCAAGCAGTTCTTTGGTTTGAAGATTTTTATCTTCTCAAACAGTGCAAAAGCGAAATTTTGTGGAGAACTGTTAAAATGTGCCTGTGGAAATGTAGTTTAAATTGGAAGCGAGCATTTGAATGTTTTCTTCTTTTTGTCTATGTGTGAATGCATGCTGGGAATCTGATTTATGACAGTTGTGACAGACAGTCTGGAGTTGTTTCCTCTCGTCCTTCTGTTCGAGCTTTACAGCTTAACAGCAGCATAAAAACACTCATTTTAACTTTTCCACGGCTCTGAGCTGAATGTTCGGTGTCGTCAGCAGTGCTTTTGTACTGTACTTACTGGTGCTTAAAACCTTACATTTGTCTTTTGTGAGATTTCAGTAAATACAGACACTTTGAAAAGCTCAAGTCACATTGACTAGACACTGATTCTTGAGTACAGTGACAAAGCCTACAAAACTGACAAAATAACAGATTATGTGCATAAGGAATTATTTTGCATCGGTTCGACTTGTACAGGGTTATTCACTTATCTTTGAGTGCAACCTCCTGCTTCTTCCATTTTCTCACAGAATAGGTGTTTTTTTTTTTTTTGGTTTTTTTTTTTTTGTGCCTGTTCCCGTGTCAAAATAATGTGTCATATATTTATAAATCTAGTATTTACTTCAATGAACGAATGAATTGAGACTACAACATGCTCTCAGGCTGAATTTCAGCCCCATCTTTTGAATTGTCACCACAGTCAGAGAGAAAATTTTATGGTGTCGACGGCATATGGTGTTGACAAAATAATCATATTTTGAATATCACACATATATGCAGGAGCTATTGTGGATTCTGGTGTTGCTAGCTGATAACCGGACCTACTTAAAATGAGAGATGTTATCTAAAAAAAATATATTTCTTTACTATTTCTTTACAATTTACAATTGTGCATATGTATTTTAGTAATATATATGAATCTTGGACTGTTGTCTGGTAGTCAGTGATAATGTCAGACTTTTCATAAAATTAAGAAAAAATCAAATTACATATACATTTCTCATGAATTTACAGCTTAAATATTAAACTAATGGAAGATAAAGTTGTGGGGCATGTTTTGTCTAAACATTAACCACAGTATCTCTTTCCTGGTGCACATTTCTCCTTCCTTTCCTCTGGAATTAGACCCAAAAAGTCCTGGAGATATGGAGGACACGCGGTCACGCCGTTGGCCCGATAGCGAGCCGATGTCTGCGCTATAAGGCTCACAGGAGTGTAAACCGGTGCTGACGACAGTATCACTGATACCACAGCCCTGAAAATGAATTCACCATGAAGGTCACAGGCAGAGTATTAAGATGCCTGGCTCAGCCCTATTAAAGCGCAGTTGCATTTGGCTGGTATAAATTCCATTTCCTGTCCTCGTATCAGTCTAATGGTGCTTGCAAACACCGGAGCAGCTGTTTCCCTTCTGGCTGAGGTTCCCTGCCATACCCACTCTTGACCCAAACATATTGTGCAGAGAGCAGAGGAATGGCCAGAAAGCAAGAACGAATTAGAGCTTGGGAAAGAGAGATTTCTGGCATAGTTTCATTTCCCTCTCTATTAGGCCCTTCAGGAATACAATATTCCCTTTGTCTCTTGAGGTTGGCCCACATTCCTAGAGTGGCTGAAGGCTGTTGTGCTTTTTACTTCCTGTGGTCAGGCTAACTGCCAGGCGTCTTATGATACAGGTTCACCCAAAGCGTCCCGAGGGTCATGGCCGAGCCTGTGAAAACCTAAGACACAGTACAACTCGCTGATTTAGATGATGAGCCAGTAGTTAGTTACTGGAAATGTTCTTTGACTCAGAGGTATGAACGTGATGTCTTATTTTGGAGTGCATGACTTTCTGCATCTAAACTGAGCGAGCTTTCGTCACGTCTCGCACTTTCATCAAGGCTGATATTATTTGTAAGGGAATTTGTGAGTTGATTGCAAAAGAGTCACAGAGGCAAGTTTCTTCATTCAGTCAAAATGCAAAGAAACAGGAACAAATTGACCTGTATTCAGAAATCAAGCCTGATCTCATCTAGTTTGTTCTCGCCTGATTCATTCACTCAATCACTTAGATTACGCTTTTCTTCACCTCTCTCTCTTCCTGATCGTTGGACCGGTAATCCTTCCATTTTCCTGTTTTTGTGTTTGGAGAGGAGTTTCTGTGCTGTGCTCTTCACAAAATGACTAAGACAAGCCCACAGTCTTCCTCATACATTTTAAACGTGTAACTGGTGACTTCCTCAATTAATTAAGGACAGAATGTGCTGGAAACAGTTGGTTTAACCTCAGCCAATTAATTTAAAAAAGACCCGTTAAATGGTTTGATTACCAGTTTGATGTGTTTCCAGACTGAAAATCTTTGCTGCGTGGGCTCAAGAATGTTTGTCAGTGGAGAAACTGCTTTTTTGGCCACATAATGGTGTCATTACCACATGGATAATAGTTATCTTAACTGTAGAACTAACTATACATATGAAGTTTAATAATCATTCCAATTCTATGAGAATAGGGAAGTCATGACAATAAGGAACATTACCACTGGAACGATAAAAGGTGAACGATAAAAAACATTAGCAACCAATGAGAATCTACTCAACTTTAAAGAGCATGAGATAATATAGTTCATATAGATATCTTGGTGTGAACAGGCCTTACCTGCTGGAGCCAACCACCCAAAACCTCTAGTCTGATTGAAACAAGATGTTACTGAGGCCAATCCAGTTTGTAATACCTTATCTAAAGATTATTGCATTAGTATCCTACTCTAGATGATCAAAAAAGCATTTCTGCTTACCTTATATATTAACAGGGTTTTCATTTGTACACTCAGTTAGCAGTTAGCTAGCTCACTTCACTTTCATATAGCAAGTGATGTTTTTCTTGTTAGATGGACATTAAATACTGCTATGAATACATAAAAGAACTTATGTAAGATATGAGTCGGATGATTTGTGAAATAGCGGGTTATAGCGAGTTTTTTCAGCTAATGGAATCATCAGTGGACTGAATTTTGCATGGCAAGGGCAAGTGGTAGTATGAGGAGTCTTTCCTGAGCAAATTGGACAAATTTGTGGCCCATTTTCCTATAAAGGAAAAAATTCATTTTTAAATGCCTATATCACAAGATTGATGTTATATGCTCTGGTAATTTGAGCTAGATGATTATATGGATGGTGTAAAAACTACTCTAGTTTTGATTTTATGTGTAGAAATATCTTGAAACTAGGACATCCTGAACAGGACAAAGATTCTTATCGATGTTTTTTTGGGCTGAGTGGACAGTACTGCCACAATTACAGCACTCTTCTCTGCTCCATTCTGCATCACGCAAGTCACGCTGCAACTAGAGCAACGCTATGCCAACTGGAGCCTACAGCTAATTGCTTTGTTTTTGCACCCCGTTACTGCTGTCTAGGGAGCATTCTGTCTGCGTACTCCTGTACTTGGATCTCACAATTACTGTCAAAAAGGCATTCATTTCCAGAGAGGAAATTTTCTTTGAAAAAAACGTTTGGAATTTCTTCAGCTGCCAGTGACGGTGTAAATAGTCTGCGTCGACATGTGCTAGTATTTAAATGGTTTTGCATTAGGGAAGTTGAAGTCTAATCCAAAACCACTGAAGTGTCCAAGCGGAGTGATTTGAAAAGGCAAAGCCATTTAGATCTGCTCCTCACAGAGACAGAGCTCTTGAGCAACCCTCAGAGAACTTGCAATTTACTCCACTGGAAGATCGCTTACATTCTTCACACAGCCATTTGGGTGAGAAAATGCAGAAAAGGGATTTTCCACCACACATAATTTACAGCCTAGATTACCAACATGTGTTGTTTTGTGGTGCCTCATGATAACGGAATAAATAAATATTTAAATATATAAATACACGTAATGAAGGGGGAAATGCCTTCCACCGGTTTGGCGCAGTTCAAACCACACCAAGAGCAGGAGATGGAGTCGCTGTGGTAACGGGTGCCGCTGACATGTTGTCGTGCGGGAGCCAGACGGCGCGAGTCTCTGCCATTCGTCGCTCTCACGCACTCGCCGCATTAATCCGCTCTGTTGGAGAGTCTTATCCTGTTTGTTAACGGTGTAAATTCAAATCCTCTCCAGCTGAAATGCATACAGATACACTTCCTGAGCTGGGTTTGGGGGTTTCTAGTGGGGTGTCCTCAGGAATATCATTGACGGCAATTGCCAGCTTGATACAAACAGTTGCTATGTCAGCTTCCCACACTGTAACGTGGGTCAGATCTCTCTGGCCCCGTTGGCGGCTGGGAGGGCCAGGAACATTGGCCTTCTCCGGTCCTCCTCCAAATAGTGCGGTGAGCTCATGTTGGAACACACCGTGGAAAACGGGAATGCAAAATAATTGGAGTCTGAATGCAGTTTCGGTATGTCTGAGGTGTCTGACGAGCAGAACACCAGTGTAAACTATTCCACTGTATGTATTCGTATTATAACACATACACAATGCTAAACATCTCCAAAAGGTTTTATGGTGTTTGTGCAGCAAAGTATAATTTGTTCCTGCTTAACTAAACACTCAATCTGAAACTCAAAAATGTTTATAACCTGGAATATTGAGACACATTCCTTTCAGCAAAACCAAGCAGACAGATCGTTATTGTATTCTGATATCCATTTGCTGTCAATGTTAGTGAAATGAAGCTAAAAATAGGTTGTGGACACAAATATTTGAGAAGCTAGCGTCAGTTGGTTTCATAACCTCACTGGTGGAATGTAATTGGCAATCAAGAGGACTAGTCCATTTAGCTGACTGTATTTTAGAGCTCGTTTCACAAAAACCTGTACAAAGAGATTAATATGCATGTTCGGAGAAGTAAAATGGCCTTTTTAAACAATTGGACGGTTGAAGTGAAACACTGCAGGACGTGGGATCGCTCCATCTTGTTGTTGACTCAGAGAGATAAGTGGTGAGAACATGCAGAACCGTGTCCGAGCGAATGTAAACAACATGACACCTAGCACTGCGGCGTTTAGGCTCACTGGCGTTCCTTTCCCTCTGGCTCGCTCTCTTTCATACTTACGCCACCCGTCTCCCCTGCTGTTAACGTGTATGTTTCAGTGAGCAGGTCTGAGTAGGATGCATTGCAGCACAGTTTATCCTGGATCCCCGGAGAGGGCCCATATGTCGCAGTACTGTAACTTGCAGGGAAGTTTGCTGAACTTGTGCATACATGTTTATGATCCTGCTTTGGTCTGGCAAATCATTCAGAAATAAATCTGTCACAGGATGGATAGAAATTCCTGTTTGAAACTCCAGTCGCAAATGAGATCTCTTTCATATCTCAATTGTTTCTCTTAGACAATAATGTAATTTGGGGAAATTTAGATTTACACTGAACAAAATTATAAATGCAACACTTTTGTTTTTGCCCCTATTTTTCATGAGCTGAATTCAAAGATCTAAGACTTTTTCTATGTGCACAAAAGGCCTATTTCTCTCAAATATTGTTCACAAATCTGTCTAAATCTGTCTTAGTGAGCACTTCTCCTTTGCCGAGATACTCCATCCACCTCACAGGTGTGGCATATCAAGATGCTGATTAGACAGCATGATTATTGCACAGGTGGGCCTTAGGCTGGCCACAATAAAAGGCCACTCTAAAATGTGCAGTTTTACTGTATTGGGGGGGGGGGGGGGGGGGGGGGGTCAGTATCAGTCAGTATCTGGTGCGACCACCATTTGCCTCACGCAGTGCAACACATCTCCTTCGCATAGAGCTGATCAGGTTGTTGATTGTGGCCTGTGGAATGTTGGTCCACTCCTCTTCAATGGCTGTGCGAAGTTGCTGGATATTGACAGCAACTGGAACACGCTGTCGTATACGCTGATCCAGAGCATCCCAAACATGCTCAATGGGTGACATGTCCGGTGAGTATGCTGGCCATGCAAGAACTGGGATGTTTTCAGCTTCCAGGAATTGTGTACAGATCCTTGCAACATGGGGCCGTGCATTATCATGCTGCAACATGAGGTGATGGTCGTGTATGAATGGCACAACAATGGGCCTCAGGATCTCGTCACGGTATCTCTGTGCATTCAAAATGCCATCAATAAAATGCACCTGTGTTCGTTGTCCATAACATACGCCTGCCCATACCATAACCCCACCGCCACCATGGGCCACTTGATCCACAATGCTGACATCAGCAAACCACTCACCCACATGACGCCATACACGCTGTCTGCCATCTGCTCTGTACAGTGAAAACCGGGATTCATCCATGAAGAGAACACCTCTCCAAAGTGCCAGATGTCATCGAATGTGAGCATTTGCCCACTCAAGTCAGTTACGACGACGAACTGCAGTCAGGTCGAGACCCCGATGAGGACGACGAGCATGCAGATGAGCTTCCCTGAAATGGTTTCTGACAGTTTGTGCAGAAATTCTTTGGTTATGCAAACCGATTGTTGCAGCAGCTGCCCGGGTGGCTGGTCTCAGACGATCTTGGAGGTGAAGATGCTGGATGTGGAGGTCCTAGGCTGGTGTGGTTACACGTGGTCTGCGGTTGTGAGGCCGGTTGGATGTAATGTCAAATGTAATGTCAAATTCTCTGAAACTCCTTTGGAGACGGCTTATGGTAGAGAAATGAACATTCAATTCACGGGCAACAGCTCTGGTGGACATTCCTGCAGACAGCATGCCAATTGCACACTCCCTCAAAATTTGCGACATCTGTGGCATTGTGCTGTGTGATAAAACTGCACATTTTAGAGTGGTCTTTTATTGTGGCCAGCCTAAGGCACACCTGTGCAATAATCATGCTGTCTAATCAGCATCTTGATATGCCACACCTGTGAGGTGGATGGATTATCTCGGCAAAGGAGAAGTGCTCACTAACACAGATTTAGACAGATTTGTGAACAATATTTGAGAGAAACAGGCCTTTTGTGTACATAGAAGAAGTCTTAGATATTTGAGTTCAGCTCATGAAAAATGGGGGCAAAAACAAAAGTGTTGCGTTTATAATTTTGTTCAGTGTAATTCTGCTTTTCAGATTTTTCTCCTGAGAAAAGGACTCTAGTAATGTCTCACGTCTCACAGTGAATCTTGAAACAAAAATGCTCTATACTGAGGTTTAACAAATAACTGTCTTGAGATATAACACTGGTCTTTGTGACAGCATTAGTCTTTGTAAATGGAAAAATTGATTTGATACTGTAAAAAAACTGACGCACATGGAGCCCCACACATGACATGCAGGAAAAAAAAAAGTTAATCGTGCGCATGATTTACTAATCCATTCCCTCGTTTTACTAAACTGTGTGCACAATTTACTAATTCATTCCCTCGTTTTAAGTAAATTGTGTGCAAGATTTACGAATTTGTTCTCTCCTTTTATGTAAATTATACGCACAAAATAATTAGTTCTACTTCCTGTCCGCATTCTCATAAACCTGTTGCTGCTGTTATGGACAGAGACACTTTAATTGGATTTTATTTTGAGTTGGGAATGATTTATAGAATCATTGCATAGAATCATTTTAAGTGAGAGGCATCTATATCGGTTTATGAAAATGCGGACAAGAAATGAATTATTGAATTAATTATTTTGTGCGCATGATTTAATTAAAACTAGGCAACAAATTATTATATCGAGTGCACGATTTACTTAAAATGAGGGAACGAATTATTATATCAAGCCCATGATTTCATAAACCGAAGGAACGAAATAGTAAATCATGTGCCCAATTTTGTAAACTGAAGGAAGGAATTAGTAAATCGTGTGGATGATTTAGTAAAATGAGGGAACAAATTATTATATTGAGCGCACGATTTCGTAAACCGAGGGAACGAATTAGTAAAATGTGTATGATTTAGTAAACCAAGGGGATGAATTATTATATCGAGCACACGATTTACTTAAAATGAGGGAACAAATTATTATATCGAGTGCACGATTTAGTAAGCCGAAGGAACAAATTAATAAATCGTGTGCACAATTTTGTAAACTGAGGGAACAAATTAGTAAATCATGCTCACGATTTACTTTTTTGTCCTGCATGTCATATGTGGGGCTCCGTAGATTCAGACTCTTTGTTTAGTCAATTACAAGGCTTTTAAAGCACTTTGTTCCTGTCAGGCTGTAAGCTGAGAGTGTGATAGATGAACTTGGAGCTTGTTCCATGAGTTTTGACAGCGAGTAATGTTCACGATTTCTCATGTCAACAACATCTTAGCGTCGGTTAATACAAAACATGTTTTTCCATGCTGATTTTTAATTGTTTTTTCTATGTAAGACAAATGTCTTTAGCCATTGTGCTGCATCAAGCTCAAATTTAGCATCTTGACACCATGTAAAGTATGAGGCCTAGTGGACTTGTGGACCTTAGTTTTCAAGCAATCAAATAACTTCCACATGCACTATTGCGCATAATTCAGCACTAATGCAAAAAAAAACTGGATGTAGGCAAGACTGTGTGCGCAGACATCAGCGGATTGTGCTGAAGATGAAAATTAAGTTGCGCATACTGCAAGCCAGAGTGGAACACAGACAAGGGAAATATACTTGTGGTTACTTTCCACACCAGTGCTTTGCATCTTGAGCTTTGTGTGAATGTTCCCGTACACAGACAAATGTCCTAAAAGGAAAATAATGCGACCTAACAAGCAGAAAGACAAGAGTGAACATATGTACAGCTGTTCATCACTGGAATGAGCTGAGAGCTTCAATGTACTTGAAAAACAGATGTTGAACTTTCTTTGCTTGCACATGACAGGTACAAAATCTTTGGTTATTCAATGCGGCAGGGTTGTAGAAAGTGTCTAATGTGTCTAATTTGGTTTCTAAGCTTAGAACAGAACAGTGTCGAAAAAGAAGCATCTCAGTAATACATTTTCCTCTGGCCTGTTCTTCTACACATACATATAGTAAAAGTGTTATTTGTCTGATTATCGCTGTCAGAACTTCACTCACTCACGCAGGGCTGTCTGTCGCTCTCCAGTCATGAATTAAATGTGTAATGTCTCACTGTTCAGTATGTCTCCCTAGCAGCTCATAGCCGTTGTTTGAGTTTCTTGTTTCAGTATAATGCCCATGTGGCGTTCCACAGAGGACTGGATCGTATGGCCCTTCTGTGATGTGAGTAATTACGCCTGAGCTGTGAGAAATGATTATCACCTGGACGCAGATTGCATTTCAGCATCTCAGGTTCCTCATTTATGAGCAGTTTAACTCCTAATGCTGGTATCTTTCACTAGTTTCACAGTCTTAAGAATGTCTGAGATCCCGCTCTCTCTTTTTATCAATGCACAGACAGCCTGCTGATCTGTATTGCTGGGTGTTTGGTTACTCTACAAGCCATCCCTAATGCCCTTGAAACATTCCAGGTTTGGAATTTTAAACAAACATTGAGTGAGAGAGAGCTAAAGACACAGCAAACACACTGAGAGTTCCTGAGGCGCTGGGCCGTCACCTCTCCGAGTCTCATTAGGGCTGAAAAATGTCACCCTCATTAAAAATGCAATTAGACTTAATTGAGGTCTAAAGTAAAAATAAACGACAGGGTCATGTTTATTATTTTACTCTCACCTCAGACATTTTTTCAGTCCTCACCAATTTTCTCAATTGGATTTCCTTCTTGAGTGTGTTTTCTTTGCCTGAGTGGCCCTCTCACTTTTATCACTTTACTGAGAGACTGAATTATTCTTTACCAGCCAAATGAGTGATCGCTTCATCATCTGTGATGTTTGAACACACACACCCTGCAGTTACATTCATTCATAACGTCTGCTCCACTTCGGATTGTGAAGGGTTTTCCGATATGCTGAAGGTTTTTCTCTGCTCGGCGGGTTTACTTTTGATGCTATCACTTCTGGCTTGCTGTTTCAGCTTGGCATCCTTTATGCAGAGGATTGAAGTGAGCAAGCAGCATAGTGGTCTCCTATTTGACGCATTAAATTTTTAATGAATTACTTAAGGAGTTTAAAAAAGTAGAAAAAAATCTGAATTACATTAAATGCATAACAATCAGTTGTAAAATACACTACTGTTCAAAAGTTTGTGGTGTTTATTTATTTATTTATTTTTTTAACAAAGTACATGCCTTTGATCAGCAAGGATGCATGAAAGGAGAGCTATTATGCCCCTTTTTACAAGATGTAATATAAGTCTCACGTGTCCCCAGAATATGTCTGTGAAGTTTCAGCTCAAAATACCCCACAGATTTATTATATCATTTTGAAAATGCCTATTTTGAGTGGAAGCAGAAACACACTGTTTTCGTGCGTGTATCCTTAAATGCAAATGAGCTGCTGCTCCCTACCCCCTTTTCCAGAATAAGGCTGTGGCTTTACAGCTCGTATCTCAGATACTCTGCCAAGAAACATCTGTTTGGTTTTGATTATCATGTCTATCATGCTGAAATCATGCATTTTAAAGCCATATCAGTTTAAACTTCTGATATACGGTACTAAACTAAGTTCTCTTTCATGTCTTATTGCGCTCAAACTGTCAAATACTCACGTTTATGTTAAAAACACATAAGTTACAAAAATACAGTCGGTTATGTCTGTGAAGGTAAACAGCTGGGAAAAAAATTTCAAGTTTATATTAGATCTGTGTATTAAGTGACAGCAGCATAATATACAGTACTGATGTCTGCGCTGTTAATATGACCCAAACAATAAAATAAAAATCACTCACTGCTCTGGACTGAATAACTTCTATAGCTTTAATAAGAAGACATTTCTTACTTGAATGCTGCTTTTAAATGTGTGCATCAACAGTCGTGGGCGGGACGTGTACAATGTGACATCACATTTTACGGATTCTGTCAATGGCTTGTTCTGAGACACTGCTTATGATTTATGAGGATTAAAAGAAAAGGAGTGGGTGGATTTTTAACATTAGAGTAGTGCTGTCAAAAGTACTGACTTCGGTATCAGTCAGTACTGCAATTTTAAAAATGCCCATTTCTTGCTAACATTTGAGCGCTGTTGAGAGAATTCTTAAACACAGCTGGATGGCCATAGTGTTCACGCACTCAGCAGATAGGACTGTGATTGGCTACAATGATCATCGCTTCACGTTCTTCACTGAGCGCTCACACAGAAGCACATAGGAGCATTTGAAAGCCACTTCTATCAGCAGATCCCTAATACACTATATTGCCAAAAGTATTGGGTCACCCCCTTCTAATGAACAGGTTTGACTACTTTAGTAATTTCCATGAGTACAAATCTTAATGTTTAAGCATATAATGATATTCTAGGGAATTGTGTGCTTCTAATTTTAAAGCAACAGTTTGGACAGGACCCTTTTCTATTCTAACATGACAATGCCTCTGTGTATAAGGCAAGGTTCAAAAAGAAATGATTGATTTAGTCAGTGTGGAAGAACTTGACTGGTCCAAGCTGAACATCTCTGGTGTGACTTTAAATGCAGACCTTGAGCCAAAAACTCTTTACCAAACACCAATTAAAAATTGAAAGTAAACACATTTATAATGTTACAGAAATTTATATTAAAAAAAAAAAAATCTGCTGAAAATGCAGCTTTGCCATCACAGGAGTAAATTACATTTTAAAATATATTCAGATAGAAAACAGTTATTTTGTAGTAAGAGACTCAAACTCCCAAACTTTATGCAAGTAAATAAGTTTGCCAACAACATAATATACATAAGGAGCAGTATATCCATCAACTAGAAGTTCATTTCATTTCTGCACCAGCATTTCTAGCTTCTGGAAATATTGCCAAGACATAGACTGTAATGAGAGTAAACTAGTTATGTGCAATTTATGTTATTCAGGTCCTGGTTCAAAGTTCCTTGGAATATGTTCCCAGTCCTCTTGGTCCATCCATGTTAATTTCCCTTACTGATAAATAAAGTTTTGATTTAGCCTTTTGCATTTCAATCACACATTATCTCTGCTTTCATGCCAGAGAAAAATGTCTGAGGCTTACTTTACCCTCTGTCCCAAATCCCCTCCATAGGTTGTGTTCTCTGCCACAGACTTCTCTTCCCTACCTACCCAGCCATCCAAGGCCCTGCAGACTGTCAGAGAAGTACTTTTATTCTGCAGCACTATCAGCACTAGAGGAAGACAGTGGTGAAATTTGACGTGAATCAGCACTGTGCGTGCTAATGTCTCAGATCCCCTCCCGTCCTCATTTCCTGTCCTGAGAGAACCAGGCCGCACTGTGACACTTCACTCCTCTGTAGTCAGCAGATGAGCAGGTCTCTTTCTCTCGCTGTCTCTCTTATCTCTCAGCCCAGTCACAGCCTCACACACACAAATCACTTTGTCCCATTTGAGTTTCCAAGGACTAGAAAAGACACACTTGACTGAAAGTTGGCTTTTCTAATGAAGACTATCTGTGCCACCCTACAGAGGGAGATGGTGCATTTTGTCTAAGCTCATGGGAAAATAATACTGAAAATGATGACTGCTTTCAGTCTGTTTTAGTCTTAATTTTTGTCTTTTGATGGGAATGTTCTTTAAATATAATATCTTTAAATGTAGTCTTAGTCTTTTATCATCTCATGATCCCTTTTTGTGTCAGTAATTTGTTTACAGTATTAACACTGATTGAAAGAGAGTCAGTGATGTTGCATGGGAAGTTTCCGAACCCTTCTGGATGCCCAAATAGAGCATTCAGTAACATGGACATCAACTCAAGCAGCCATATGTGGTGGTCAGTTCCCATACAAGCGGGCTGTTTTCCTCATCTCACATAATGACCCTTGTTGGCTTCCATAGTCGTTACCCACATGGTCTGCTGTAGCTCATTTCAAAGCTTTCTGTGTAAACCCTCCACAGGTGATGAGTTGTAGAGGCAGTAAAATGCACTGGGCTGTGACCAGTTTGGACTAGTTCAAGTCCAACTGAGCCCATTATCAGACCCGCTTCACTGAATCGCCAGCAATAACAGAGGGACATTGGTTCAAACTCTGTGCTGGGAAAGGTCAAAGGTCACAATGATGACTCAAAAGCTGTGTTGACACAGGAGAAGTGTGGTAAGGCAATCATCCTTCATACCACATCTCTACCAACTGATACCGTAAAAACTCATTTTCTTAATCAGTATTTCTGTCAGATATTCCAGTCAAAACATCCAAAAACAAGATAAATCTACTTGAGAAGCAAAATTGTATCAGACAAACTTGTTTACAAATAGGATTTTTCTTGTTTTAAGTATAAACCTCACAAAACAAGAAAACAATTTGCCAGTGGACTAATAAAAATAAGCATGAGAATTTCTCTCAAAACAATATATTACGCACTTTTGCTTCACTAATAAATATAGCAACACAAAAATACTTATTAAGAGCTGATTTTTGCTCAAGCATTTGATATTTACAGTACGCAACAACCATGAAGTACCTTGTCACGAACTTCCTGAAGCCTATTTGGCATAGCAGTTATTTCTTAACAACCAGTTTTCCACCATTTTGCAAGATTTTTGTCTTTAAAGAGGTAAATGAGTTCAGAATGGAGCCTTTGCCACTTTAGTTGCTCTGCCAATGTTTTTAGAACCAGCCCACAACACATGGAGTTAATCACCTGATTTAAGGCCCTGATGTTAAGTCTTGTTGGAGTAAGAATATGACCCAGCTGGGTCATTCTATTATCTAATAACACAGCACCTCAGTCTCAGCTGCCTCCAAACTCATCCAAACATCTGCATGCAGCTGCACACCAATCTGCATAAGCTAATTACAGCTAATCGGATTCAGTAGGAGATGGAACTGTTGAAAAGACCTTTAAAAATATTGGCACTGTTCTTCCTCCTTGATGACGTTCATTAAAGCGAAGGGGAGGGTTAGCCCGTGTTATTTTTGTTGTTCAAAGTGAGAGTGTTTCAGCTGGTCCGTGTGTGTGTGTGTGTATGAATATGTTTAGTTTTAATTGCTGAAAGCAAATTTAGGTTTGAAGATTGCTCCCAGGTTGTCCAAAGTTCACCATGGCAACACCAATCAAATTATAAAAAGCGTATTAAGAATCAGCCTCAGATTCATCGCCAATTTAATAAGCCTCGCAGTTACCGCTGAGGAAATAGAGGGAGATTGTTGGCTAATCTTACAGTTCTGTAGCGCCCATGACATTTCTCCAAGACATCTCATATAAACTAAAGCCTTCCCTGTGCATTTTTGTGTTAGACTTTTTTTTTTATGTAACCTCTACCTAGAGACCCGAGCCTTCAAAATAAATGTGTTGTTCAAAACAAACACAGGTCAGGCTGTAATACTAAACCCGTAAAGTGTTACAGTACTCCCACCCGGACAGTACAAATACAGGATTATGTCATTATGTTTACACACACTTTATAATTGTATTATTTACACACACTTTATAACTTTATAAGTTAAGGATGTAAACACTATTTTTGTTGTTGCTGTTTTTTTTTTTTTGTGAAGTCAGACTAACAGACAAAATATGTGTAGGGCCCTATGATTTCCACGATACAGAAAATACAAACAGAATCACGGAATCCAGTCAAAAAAACAAAAACAAATTTGCTGCATAACGCGGAATGTCACAAAATTTTCATGGAAAATTCTGGATGGATACATCAAAAGTAGTACAGTACCCTTAAATCAAAATGCGATATAGACTAGTGTCTGTGAATATTAAGCCGCAAAATACCATTTAAATATGAATTCTGTGTGTTTTGCTTGTCTCTGTTTGAATGAATAGCGCAGACTAGCGCGGTTTCGTTTACTACCACACATACTGAAGCTTGCATGATGCACGCAGTGTTTTCAGCCTCTGTTGCCTCAGAGTACATGAACACATGAATATAATGGCTAGAACTGCTCTAAGAGTCACTTCATGAGCATTTTACCATTTCTTTTGAGAACAATATCATCATATCATATACAAACAGAAACACGTCTTCACAGCAACCCATCTAAATAAAAGTTAGGCTTAACTTAACTGTGACAGAAATATTACTTAATCTAATGATAGCATTACTACTAATTATAAATTAAAACACTATTTTTAAAGAAAAAAAAAAAAGATTTACCAGAATTTATTTAGCAGAAAAATGTAAATACACAACACAGTATTTCTGGGGGAAAAAAAGTAAATAAATAAAATAATAAATATTTTTTTTTGTAAAATCAATTAATTACAGATACTTTTAATTATTAATATTATTAATATTTAATGAAACCCTTAAAATAGAATCCAGAAAATTAATGGAAAACAGAATTTGGTAAAAATAAAATAAATCTGAATTTGAGAGAAAAAAAAAACATTTCATAGGGCCTTAAAATGTAATTTTTGTTAAACTTTTAATAAATTGCTGTTTAATGTTGTAAGTTTCATGATTTCAGTTAATTAGACATGCTTTTTGATTAATATGATTTAATTTAACCAATAAAACAGAGTCTGTTTTATTGGTCAAAATTTACAATGGGAAAAAAATGAATCCAGAAAAAACTGAATTTGGAAAGAAATAAAACGGAATTTGGTAAAAAATAAAACGGATTTCATGGGGCCCTATATGTACGCAAAAACTTGATTATACAGTAAATGAGCAGTTTTGTTTGATAAAACACACTTATTATCATGCTGTACCAGCAAAGACATTGGGAGAATAAGTACCTGTAAGGCCGAAGACTGAAAGACAGACAAATATTTTTAAAAAACATGCGTAAACATTGGTACAACATTAACAAGGTGGAAAGATTTGATTACAGAGAAAATCCTGAGTAGAGATTCCAAATTTGTAGACAAGGTAAGTTGACAGGTAAGGAAATTAATTATTGTGTAGATGCTCTCTAAAATTCACGAGTGTCTGTGTCATTTACATAAACTCAGTCATGCTGATCCATGTCAATGGACAGCAGTGCAGCATATAACACCATTGTGTTATTGGTGCTTGAAGTAAACTAACGCTATCTAAAGAACTATTAAATGCACCTTTAATGTTGAATTGATTAGAATTAGATGTTTCACATGTTTTCTTCAAACCCACTGAAAATGTAATACAAAAGATATTTAATTATCTTCTGGAACAATATGTCATTGAAACCTAAAGGCTGAAAATGGTTGAAGTTTAATTTGGCACTTGCCTCCATGTGCTGGTTACAAATAGTTAGTGACAAGGTGTAAATACAGGAAGTTCCACTTCTCTGCAGCATCTCAGTGCTAATGAATGCATAATAGATGCTTTTTCCAATTGCTGACCGGTTTTAAGTTCAGTAAACAGAGCGCTAATGCTAATTATCAGAGCAAGGGGAAGATTAAAACAGCTTTTTTTGTTGCAGGAAAACCCATAGACCCTGACAGATTGATTGATCATCGTTTATATTGCTGACACCAAAGAGAAGCAAAAGTTTGTCAAATGTGACCATTCGTTTGATCTGGGCACCTATTAGCAACCAGGTTTTAGGATTGTGGGTTTCAAAGACTCTATTTCAGAGACTCACCATAGAGCGGCGGCGTCTGGGAGGTGAGAATATAGATTTCATGTGCTTTCTTTTACAAGGTGGTCATCCAGTTGGGACCACTTGGGCTTGGACAAATTGCGAAACCAAGAAAGATAAGAGATCTTTTCCAAACACTCGAGGACACAGGCGGCTCTGTTTCGTGTTGCTGTGTCCACACTGCAACAGACAAGTGACCTCTCCCACAAACAAACAGCATCCTTGACCTGCCCCGCAAACATGGCTGAAAATTGGTCTTTTTTCATGCTTCTCTAATCTAACTCCTCATCCCAACCCACCCTCCCCAGAGTAGCCAAGCACTACGTCACACACACCAGTAGTAGCCAGTTACACTGAGCCCTGTAGTCAGCATGAATACAGCCATTGATAGCAAAACACAAGCTGATGTTGTTCAAAGCTCCACGCCACACAGAAAAAGACTCAAGGGACACATGTTTGGCAGCGGGTCTTTCGAGTGGTGCATGAAAAACGTCTTTTATTGCTAGCTTTTGCTTTTGTCACAAATAACGTGCAATATTTTCCCCTCCATGCCTTGGATCAAGATAAGTGTGGCGTGAGGGTGCATTTGGCACCCCACAAGGACAACAGTCCCATTCTGACACTGAGAGATTTGGCTTTCGCCCTCTGTGTTGTCTCAGTGGGCCAGTATGTATGTGCCACATAAAATAACACATCAGGGCTGCTATAAAAGACCTCATATCTCTCCGTAGACACTAAAACGCAGTCTTGCAAGATGTTTGAGCATGTGTGTGTTGGCATTCGGCAGTCGCTAAGCTTCTTAAAGGTGTGTGTTGGTTCCCTGGAAGCTCCAGTCTGAGGGAGTGTGTCATCGCTTTAATATTCCAGGGTAATTCTCCTCAAATATCTCCTCTCATTCCCAACCACTGAAATCCTCTTAGCGGTGGAGTCGGCAGCATCTATTCACCACGTTTCCTGTCCTCCTTTCTTTCGCTCTCTCTCTCCTTCCTCTTCTCTGGAGAAGAAAGAGCTTGAGCAGTGAGTCTTCTTTTTCTAAATTATTTGTTTGCGTTTGTTTACTGAGACACACTTCTTTAGTGGTAGATCAATTGCTCGTCGGTCTGGCTATGCGTTCGAGGGAAAGCCATTTCTCTGCCGAATCTCAGACAGATCGGCTGAATGTCAAGTGCATATTGATGTGCCGCAGTTACTTTTGGGTCTGGAACGAGCGCCACCGTGACATTTTCTCACACGGGACTATAATTGACTTGTTAGAGTTGCTGTCAGTTACACAGGTGCTCACCTGGAGGGGTCAAATCTGCAGGTCTCCACCATCCAAACCCCTTGTCTGAGAGTCTGGCACGCGTTTACACACAATTTCAGCGTGGTTACAGATAAAACACACCCTGCCGATAGACAGAAAACATGAACGGCACATCTGTTGCACATCAATGTTCCTCAACACAAAAGCGTTCTGTCCAATGAACTCTGGAATCAGGTGCGGGCTGCTGTGAATTAAATCTCTAATCCCCAACACTTAAAGTCAGACTGATTCCCACGTACATTCGTTTAAAGTCCATGAATTATTTATACATAAATGCTTTATAAATATGTACATCAATACCCAGTGCACGCGCGTACACGCACAGCTTGTCAGAAATGATAAAATGAGGCTATTCAAGGTGCCCATTTTGCTTGTTTATGGCGGGGTGGATGCACTCTGTGCTCAGAATGGCACAATAATGACGGAGGCTCTTACATTATGAAACAAAGGACGGTGTGCATCAATTAACAGCCATTTGCACAGGCGTGCAAACTGTCTTGTCAAAGAGAAGGGGTTTGTCTGTTTGCTTATGCCATTGGTGTGTGTGTCTTAATGTGTTCATGAGTGTTCATGTATCTCTGCGACTACAGTTGATCTTGAGACAAAAGGGGACGCTTGATCAATTAGCCATGTTAAAGACATCATCACGGGCTGCTTGATATTGAAATGATCTGCTGGTTTTACAGTAAAGGGGTGTGTCTAACAGTCCCCCTCAGTGCTGATGCAGTGGGAGTTGTGTGTGTTGCTTTATCTGCTCATTGTTAGAGTGTGTTTGGAGGTGGTTCTGATCACTGATAAGGGAAGGTGCTGTTTATTTTTTTGACCCTGCACCCTGGGTGCTCAGATTAGTGGGGGGGGGGGGGGGGGGGGGGGGGGGGGGGGGGCTGCTGAAGTCTCCAGCTTGCTTAAATCTGGAAACACAATTTCAAGGACCTACTTAAATGTGTGTGGAAACTCATAGGAAAGCCAACTCACACAAGATGTCTTTAATATCGCTATTTTTTCTCTTAAACAGCAATGAGCTAAAATATAGAACAAGAAGAGGCATTAATTAGATTGTAGGTTTCTTGCTTTAATTTTTTTTTTTCTCCTGCTGTGTCTACTCTAGAATTTCAAAAGAGAGTTTAATAATGTCTCACTCCAGGATTTTAGCAAATGAGCACACGATATGTAAGCAAAAGTCAGAAATTTCAATATGAGCTGCAACATTTCTTATCAAACCCTTCTAAGGTAATTATCTGAGCCATTCGTATATTGTTTGGCAACAACTGTCTTTTTTTTTATCAACTTTAACACTTTACAGAAACTCCATGGTGGCTCCAATCAAAGGTTATTGCAGGACAACTTTTGCCCAAAGGCCCTGGTTTGGGCATTTTTGATCTTATTGTTAATTTCTATATATATATTTTTAACATTTTAAATTGGATAAATTTGCTTTATTTAATGTATTATTAATAAAAATGAATTCACAGTTTACACTATATTTCTAAGTTAACATGAACACATTTGCTTAGTTCATGACTAACGTATCTGTTAGTGCATAACATCCAATGCTTTAACTTATGTTACCAAATTGAACCTTATTGTAGAGTGTTTCTTTAAATTCTTCTAAGGAATTTAAAGGGGTTCAAGTTTGTACTTCAATTAAACACAACTGAGAAGACCATTAAGTCTTCATAGCAACTTCTGAGCAATAACATTTCCCTCTGTCCATTTCAAATTCCAGTTAATGCTGAAACCCAAAACATCACTTTCCAAGTGGGCAGTACTGTCAAAACACTGTATTTGGGCATCTGTGCCGTCATTTCACACTCAGATAACTCTTTTTAGAAGAGATGCCTGCAGATGCAGTTCCACTGAATTCCGTCTTGATGAGAGTAATGAAGCTCAGAGAGTGAGAGAGAGATGGGAAAATAGATTGATGTTTGACCAAAAAGCTTTGGCATGCCATCCAATCAGGAAGCATTAAAGTTGATGGAGTCGGAAAGCCATGTGTGTACATGTTTTTGGGAGAGAGGAGGGGGACACGCTTGGATTCGGCTGCTGTCATCTTCTTTTTGGGGTTTGCCTGACAAAATAAGCCACCCCTCCCTCTCGTGCTCTGTTCATAAGCCCCCTCTCCTTTACAGTGCCCAGTCTCAGCCCACAGGACCACAGTAATTTACCGATGGCCATTTGTCTTTTGTCTGCCTTTTACAGTGCTGTTATAAAACTTGTGGTGTTGCTTATGCCATAAAAGAATAGAGTTAGAGTGTGCTGAGGTGCTTCATTAAATCTATTGTGCCATTTTGAGAAGCTTGGTCAGATGCTACGGTAAAAGACAAAGACGGGCTGGAATTACTGTCTGCTGTTGGTTTCCTGAGCTCATCAAGCTCTCATTCCCTCCTTCAAATAAATCAGACCTCTTTCAGTCGGTGTATCAGCTACCTGTCAAGTACCTCCCTCTCTGCTGCCACCTTTTCTTATGGAAAATGAGCTTTACTTTCACTTTCGTGACAAACAATACTGGAGTCCTTGCATCTGTGTCTTTGTGTTTAATATTTCCCTATCTTTTGCTATTTATTTGAATTTGCAGCAAACACAGAGTCTGTTTTCATGTGTAGGTATGGCCGCAAAACCAGGGATTACTATTTATTTATGGTTTGCATATTGAAGGGTTGGCGGGTTTGATCTTATTAAAGGATTAATTTACCCCATTTTTTACTCAACCCCATTTTTTACTCATGTCATTTCAGACCTGAATGACTGACTTTCATCTGTGGAACACAACAGGAGAAGTAATAATGTAGTTGGTTGTATTTTTCCATACAAAGAATGTGAGCTGTAACTTTAAAGCTTCAAAAAGAGCACAAAACTCAAAAGTATATCATAAATAAGACCATATGACATGTGCGCTATGTTCTGTAAGTATCTGAAGTCATGTGACGGCTTTATGTGAGGAATAATTTGTTATTCACTGATTATCTTCCCCTCCAATGGGCTGTTAACTGCTGGAACTGGTTCATTGACTCTTGTGAACGAATCATTCAGACTTGTTTTTGTTAACTTGATTAATTGAGTTATGATCCAAATCTAAATTTATTTATTTATTTATTTTACACATTGGACTTCAGTGCTTCTTTCATGGATGTGCCAGTGATGTCAAGATTGTCAGAGAAAAACAACTTCAAGTTTAGTCTGTTCCTCACAGACTTTGAATACAGTGCACAAGTTGTATGGACCACGTTATTTTTTAATTTTTTAATTTATTTATTATTAGCCTCAGTCCTCATTTCATTTTCAATTAAACTGAAGAGAGGGGTACAATATTCAAAAATTCACCTTTTGTGTTTGAAAAAAGGAAATCATATGGATTTGGATTTTGTTTCCAAGTGAATTATTGCTGTAAACATGCTCTTATTTTTCGTTTGTTTGTTTTTGAAAACTTAAATATACATTTTCCATTCCCTGCATTACTATGGAAACCACTATCACCCTCCACCCCACTAAACACTGCACTAATAGAGGGACATCAAAGCGTGCATTCAGAACCTCCCCAGGTTCCCTGCTCACCACACTGATTGTTCCTGAATCCATTCACTGAGCCCTCTGTCCACACATCAAAGATCCTTTAGCCAATAATGTGACTATTATGCTTCCTTGCAAAAGAGCACAAAAGCAATGAGGATTTAAATGGAATTATATTGGGATCTGTGTGTTTGTGTGTGTGTGTGTGTGTCGTTGTGCGAGCTTGATTGTGAAACTGTGTGTGTGTGTATGTGAAATGCAGAGGCTATATTCTTCCCTAATGCTCAAATCATCCCAGGTTCGTTTGAAGAATAACAGGCAAACGCTTGGTTGTGGGTAATGATGGTGTGAGGTGAGTTTGAGGATGTGTTTGCGTGGATGGGTTAGTGAGTGATTACATGGGTCTGTGAGCAATAGTGAAAATATCAGTGAACAAAAGGTCCAATGTAGGGTCTTTCATATACAATGTATGAAGAAAGGTTGCACTTTAAGGCCTTGTTTACACTAGTGCATTTTCTTTTTAAAACGCTGTTTTAAAATGAAAACAATCTTCGTCTACACTGGCGATTTCACTGCGTTTCAGAAACGATCTTCATCCACACTACTGAAAACGCATGTCACATGACCATTCATGCAGGTACAACAATGAGCATGATGTTATTGTTATTGTCATCAAGGATACGCAGAGTGAATGTGGGCAGCCACGCCATCGTTTTCAAAAGACTCTGTTTTTTAGTCTGTTTACACTGAAATGCAACCCCCGGAGTTTTCAAACTAAAACGGGGTCTGTGGCGTTTTCGAAAGTCTCTGTTTTCGAGGGTCGAAAATGCCAGAGTAGCGTAAACGACAGGCGTAATTGTACCAAAAGTTATGCGTTTTAAAACTAAAATGCACTCGTGTAAACGTAGCCTAAGTTTGTTTCTTTGCTTGTTCATATCCTTCTGATCATCTTACTCTCTATATTTATTTAAATCACAATCTTAGCTATTTGATAATTGCTATATAGCAGTTTCATTTTTTGATTAATCATGGAACCTTAATAGATACACTCTTCAAAATAAAGATAAAGCATATCTGTGCTGAGGAGAAATGACTAACTGAAGAGTAATCACATATATCCACTGAAAAGCACCTTGAGACCAATTTGTTCAAATTCATTCCAAAAATGCTCAGAATACTTAATTCTGAGAGATCTTCTAACATCATTTGTTGGCAGATGCCACTTGGTTTCAGGTTTGTGGTTTTTAAATTCATGCTTTTTAAATATAGCTTTTTAACTGTTGATTGTATGTCCACCGTCACTATTTGAGCTTCAGACAGAACCTCTGAGCTCCTCGCTATCAGCCTGTATGACTCTAATAATCTCCACAGCATCCAGTACACTCTCCATGAGTCTGACACTGAATGAAGGTCATTTTGTTAAATTTTGTTAGTTTAGCTGGAGTCAATAATCAATAGCTCTTCATTTCAGTGAGGCTGTGATTTTCTCACTGGGTCACATTAATCATAGTCTGTTTGAATGGATCAAAACTAGAAGAAGAAACAACAATTAATCATGTCTAATTAAAAATTAACGCTACCATTCAATTTTCATCATTCCTTCAGTTTTTCCACATCACTTCCTGTGACTGCTGGATTCCCAGAGTTGTGTGTGCATGTGAGTGTGTGTGTGTGTTTGTGGGTATTAGGGCAGAGGGTTTTGAGGGGTAATGGGATAAGGTAAAGCAGGGGGGTTTCTGGGAAAGCAGCAGATGTTGACCCCCTTGTCTCCATCTAAGTTCGCCAGTGTGATGCTTCTCAATCAATTAGCTTGAGTTAATCAGTCACTCATATCAGATGCTCAGTGAACCATCTCTCTGACACTCCAATGCCAAATTGAATCTAAGGGCCACACGCACTCTCTCTCTCTCTCTCTCACACACACACACACACACACACACCATCATCTCCTGTTTTTTCAGCCTCAAGCCCACACTAATATCTCACCATAAATCACTCCCTGAAGTCCAAAATCTGAAAGCTGATGAATGTTTAGATCTGCAAAGTTACTTAAGTAACTTATATATAAAAAAAAATCAGTCATTCTGTTTATCTTAAATACAGTCTTTCCTCAATCTTTTCCTTTCTTTATGCTTTCTGTGCCATTGCACCCTGCTCAGTTTAAACAATACTGTTTAGTGATTCATTACTTTAAAGTGCCCTTTTATCATACTCTATCTTCTGTTGTCTTATTGTCATTGACAGTCTTTCTAACCCTCAACAGAGTTTAAGATCCCTGTTCCACAGAATATAAAGCATGTGGAACAATAAAGATTGCGTTAATTTAATTTTATCTCTTATGAAATGATTTATTCACACTTACATTTAGTGTTTTAGAATTTTTGGTTTGTATACAGTAAAGGTTTATTTAAAAACATGTTAAGATCTGTCAAACAATTAATCACGATTAATCGCATCAAAAATTAAAGTTTGTGTTTACATGATATTTGTGTCTATACTGTGTATATTTATTATGTATATATAAATACACACACACACACACACACACACACACACGTGTATATACAGGTGCATCTCAATAAATTAGAATGTCGTGGAAAAGTTCATTTATTTCAGTAATTCAACTCAAATTGTGAAACTCGTGTATTAAATAAATTCAGTGCACACAGAATTAAGTAGTTTAAGTCTTTGGTTCTTTTAATTGTGATGATTTTGGCTCACATTTAACAAAAACCCACCAATTCACTATCTCAACAAATTAGAATATGGTGACATGCCAATCAGCTAATCAACTCAAAACACCTGCAAAGGTTTCCTGAGCCTTCAAAATGGTCTCTCAGTTTGGTTCACTAGGCTACACAATCATGGGGAAGACTGCTGATCTGACAGTTGTCCAGAAGACAATCATTGACACCCTTCACAAGGAGGGTAAGCCACAAACATTCATTGCCAAAGAAGCTGGCTGTTCACAGAGTGCTGTATCCAAGCATGTTAACAGAAAGTTGAAAGTTGGAAGGAAAAAGTGTGGAAGAAAAAGATGCACAACCAACCGAGAGAACCGCAACCTTATGAGGATTGTCAAGCAAAATCAATTCAAGAATTTGGGAGAACTTCACAAGGAATGGATTGAGGCTGGGGTCAAGGCATCAAGAGCCACCACACACAGACGTGTCAAGGAATTTGGCTACAGTTGTCGTATTCCTCTTGTTAAGCCACTCCTGAACCACAGACAATGTCAGAGGCATCTTACCTGGGCTAAGGAGAAGAAGAACTGGACTGTTGCCCAGTGGTCCAAAGTCCTCTTTTCAGATGAGAGCAAGTTTTGTATTTCATTTGGAAACCAAGGTCCTAGAGTCTGGAGGAAGGGTGGAGAAGCTCATAGCCCAAGTTGCTTGAATTACAACGTTAAGTTTCCACAGACTGTGATGATTTGGGGTGCAATGTCATCTGCTGGTGTTGGTCCATTGTGTTTTTTGAAAACCAAAGTCACTGCACCCGTTTACCAAGAAATTTTGGAGCACTTCATGCTTCCTTCTGCTGACCAGCTTTTTAAAGATGCTGATTTCATTTTCCAGCAGTATTTGGCACCTGCCCACACTGCCAAAAGCACCAAAAGTTGGATAAATGACCATGGTGTTGGTGTGCTTGACTGGCCAGCAAACTCACCAGACCTGAACCCCATAGAGAATCTATGGGGTATTGTCAAGAGGAAAATGAGAAACAAGAGACCAAAAAATGTAGATGAGCTGAAGGCCACTGTCAAAGAAACCTGGGCTTCCATACCACCTCAGCAGTGCCACAAACTGATCACCTCCATGCCACGCCGAATTGAGGCAGTAATTAAAGCAAAAGGATCCCCTACCAAGTACTGATTACATATACAGTAAATGAACATACTTTCCAGAAGGCCAACAATTCACTAAAAATGTTTTTTTTTTTTATTGGTTTTATGAAGTATTCTAATTTGTTGAGATTAGAATGGATACAGCACTCTGTGAAAAGCCATCTTCTTTGGCAATGAATGTTTGTGGCTTACCCTCCTTGTGAAGGGTGTCTTCTGGACAACTGTCAGATCAGCAGTCTTCCCCATGACTGTGTAGCCTAGTGAACCAAACTGAGAGACCATTTTGAAGGCTCAGGAAACCTTTGCAGGTGTTTTGAGTTGATTAGCTGATTGGCATGTCACCATATTCTAATTTGTTGAGATAGTGAATTGGTGGGTTTTTGTTAAATGTGAGCCAAAATCATCACAATTAAAAGAACCAAAGACTTAAACTACTTCAGTCTGTGTGCATTGAATTTATTTAATACACGAGTTTCACAATTTGAGTTGAATTACTGAAATAAATGAACTTTTCCACGACATTCTAATTTATTGAGATGCACCTGTATATTTATATTTATATGCATGTGTATTTATATATACATAGTAAATATGCAAAGTACACACACACACACACACACACACATTATGTAAACACAGACTTTTACTTTGGATGCGATTAATCGCAAATAATCGTTTGGCGGTCCTAATTTATTTATCTTTTTAATCATTTTTTATTCATTTACTTACACTTTTTAAAATCCAAAATTCTACATAATTTGCATTTGTAAATATTTGCCAACTTTCACAGCTAGACTTCACTTGAAGTTGATTTCAGAGCATCTGTGAGTGAAATATGGTGTTTTTAATTTCCAAAAGTAAGTTACAGCAACATTTGGCAGAACAAAAACAATCATATTAGAAATATCATACTTATTCCATTTATTTGAATTTTGATGTGACTATTAAAACTCACAAACTGTTTTGTAATCTATTAGATATGCAGTGATGTAAAGCCTGCAGCAGAGAACAGGTTAAAACTCTGTGTGTTTCAATTATATTTCATTTTACTGCATCACATAAAACTAGAGAAAAATTACCCAACAAGAGAAAAATGCAGATGTGTGAATTTTTGTGTTCATTACTCAAATTAATTACCCAAATGGTGACTCGCTTCGATTGCATGCAATGAACACGCAGCAGAAATGTCCTCACTGCATCACTCCAGCATTCACATGACACGCCATTTATTACGCAATCGCATGATTACTGTCTCAGTTTATACAGCATTGTTTTACGTGTTTACTTTTGATTAATCAAATGTTTACGATCGCAAGGCTTCTTACTGGGAAGGTACAGATTTGCAAGCTTGCTGTGTCTGGGGTACAGCTGCAAATATTAATCTCAAACAGTAACGCACAATCATCAACTCCCCTCATTTATACTCATAACTCAAAGAATATATTACAAAAGTGCTGATATCAAAGCACTCTGTGGCTCCTGCACTGATGTATGTTATGAAATAAGATTTTGCTGTCAAGGCTTTTCTGCCCAGATAGCTTCACTCCATATTCCTCCAGCCAATGATTTTTTTAGAGTCTGATAAGTTCTGCTTCCTCATCCACAGGAACCCTAAAGTTTACCCTAAAGTTGACTCCAGATTGTGTTCTTTGAGGTCTGCTTCTGATAAGACACAGAGGAGATGAACGGGGGAAAAGCCTAAGACGTTCTTCATTGAGGACAGTCACCTATTTGTCCATCCTGCTGGACCGGCATATTTACTGTAAACAACTGAAAGACCTCAACACAGATGGGAATGTTAGTTCCAAGCATGTAATTAGAGAGAAACTCAATAGGAAAAAATAGTTTGAGGGCCAAACATCTCATTCATGCTGAGTTGTAGATAAGCAGTGCTATTGGAGACCTCACTAAGGACAGAGCAGAGTGAGAGGGAGGAGACCTCCATATTTGATCAGCGTTCCTTCACATTCCCTGGTCTCCATGCTTGCTTAGATCCCAATCAGCTCCATGGGATTCCACAGGCAGTCTTATCAGTGTTAGAAACCCTGACCTCTGACCCCCAGGCTTATCAGTGACCAGTGTTTGAGGTGATGGGAGAAGCCCATCAGCGATTGCACTTAGCCCAGGCGTTTCAATTGCAGCGTTTGTGTGAATATGGGTTTCATGGCTCTGAGATAACTGAAGTTGTGTAATTAAAGCTAAGATTAAGAAGTATACAGTAACTACCTAGAGAGGTACTTTACCTGCTATTCCTGGTTATTTGACAGCTCATTCAGTCCCTACAAATAATTACCTGCAGTTTTGTCATATATACATGAGAGATGGGTGTATTCAGTTATTATAAAATGAAATCTCAGATCAAAAATAGGAAATTGTGTTTACAGATAAACCGCAGTTAATACCGTACCCTAGAGGAGTGGGTCAACGCATTTAGGAATGAGCTATTGTGAAGATAATTAGAGACAGCTGAATATCATTTTCATTGTGATTCATCAGGTTTAGATATTGTAATTTAATAAGGACGTCTCTTGTTCCTATGGTCTGCAGTGATTTGACTGAAATTCAGCAGGCTGTTGGTTGAAACTGTGCTGAAATTAAGCCTTCCTGCTGGTTATATGCTTTTGATTCATATCAATACACGTTATCGTTTAATTTGATGTGAGTGTTTTATCAATAGACTTTAATTCTCCTGTTTGTTCCCTGATCCTGCCATGCTTTCATCTTTCTCCCTTGGCAGACACCTGCCCCCTCATGGTTCAAAGGTGAACTGCACCAGATAGTTCTGAAGACACCAAAGCTGGACGGTTGTGAGTCAGATTTCCTGAATTCTGATCAAAATAACTGTATTAATAATAATTCTTGAACATTCGACGTTATATAAACATTACGCCAATTAAATTCTGTCTCGTTTACAGGTTGCAGTATTTGCAAGGAACTACACACACTGCTTCTGCTCGTAAGTAGGTATTTCTTCAGGCTGGTTTAAATGAATGTGAGCGCATGGAGACGAAAAGGCCTTGTGGGAGTTGGATGGCTTTGTGGATAATGAGAACTACAGTTTCCTCGACCACTATTCTTCTGTATGAACCCCAGGACACCGCTTCAACCTGCAGTGATAATCACGCCGGAGGCGGCCACAGCTGACACACAGCAGTAAATAAGGGAATAAAAGTCCGCTCCTGCAGACACCCGGACCTAAGATCTACAGCGTTCAGATTTAGGTTTACTGCACCCAGCGCAACTTCTGTACACAAACAGGCAGATCAGAGAGGATAGATGTGTGATTACTGGATGTGGATGTTTGTGTGTGGGCACTGGGTGAAACGGAGAAGCAGACATAACTCAAAGAGTTGTCTGAACATGGGGACATGCTGATGGGCTGTGTGTTTGTCCCCAGTAAACAGGCAAAGCTGAGCCACATTAGAGAGTCACCCGTGTATATGTACTGCTGATATAATAATTTACTGTTCTTCTGTGCAGAAGTGAGTTTATTGAGGAGACCAGTGAGCGAGAATATCAATGTGCGTGTTTTTGTATGTGTACGGCTGTATTACTCACTTAGAAAGAATGAGTAATGCAAGGTTGTGATTTAGCTTGTTTACTTTTGAACAATATGAATATGAAAGTCTTTATTGTGTACTTGGCATGAGTGAATGTTAGTGATGAAACTGAAATCAAAAATAAAGTTTCTGTAATTAAATTTGAATAACCAAGTCATAGTGAAGTTCTCCGGCAGTGAACTGCTTCTCGATATTTCTGCCGAACAAAGTTTACATATTGTTATTCTAGCATCATTTTTAGTCACAGTAAAATGCATCCGTTGAAATGAGTGAACCTTGCGAGGAACACCGTATTTGCTTTTCATCTTCCATGCAAATACTGGTAGCTTCTCTGTGTTTATGCTCATATACAGTAAACAGATTTGACTCTGGCTCCACTCTGGTTCTACTTTAGGCCTTTGTATTAGCTGTTTGCCCCACTTTGGGTGTTTCTCCTGCAGGTTTGATGTGGGCAGAGTGCTGGTGCCCCGTTCCAGCTGTGGTACACTATTTAGCCCCAGGGCTTGCTTAGCAAGGGTAATTGGATCTGGGTGTTAATCTGTGCAATACGTCTAGAGCAGTCCACTGTCCACTGACAGTGAGAAACTCATTCAGGCATTTGACTGCTGCAGGAGTGTTTTGGCTGGCTTACCAAAGAGCTTCGTCAAAGTTTAGAATGAATCTGCAGAAATGCTGACTCGTACCAGACAGAGGAATCATGCAACTCTGGCACCTAAATTCCTTTTCTGGCTTTTTGTATTTTTTTTAGATTGATTTCAGGATTGTCGTCTTTATTTTAAAATGTCTTTTTGGTGCCACCCCTACATACCTTAGCAAATGATGGTGTAATATACTAAAGCTAGATCACTCAGTTCATCCAAACTGCTATTTGTACTTAAAACATGCCTGAAGAATTGCAAATCAGCATTTAGACACTATGGTCCCATGCCATGGAACTCTCTCCCTGATGATTTATGTTGAGTTTGTGTCAGTTAGCACTTTTTAAAGTATCTGAAAGCACACTTTCAGATATATTGTACAAGTCAAGGTTTAGCTTGACTTGATGGTTGCACCACTTGACAGTTGTGATTTTTTTTAGGTGATTTTAATCATGATGCAAGTTGTGTAAACGTATTCAAGGTGCAAGAAAAATATTTTTGTGCTTTTTACTTGGTTACCCCAGTTGACCGTTTAAAATTTTAAAGCATTTCCTTAATGTAAATCTGTTCTGTTCTTGTTTATTTTTTAGAAATATCACAGGTTTTGATTAAATGTTTTCATTAAAAGGCGTGTTTGGTCAAGTGGAGTAACCTTGAACTTCTTTATATTTATGACTTATTATATATAATATTCTTGGTATTTCATGACTCACACGTAATGAAGTATTTTAGTACACTTTCCTTTTTTGTTGCACCACTTGACAGTTTTGTGTTTTAGAGCATTTCCTTAACTTAATTTTCCTCCATCCTTATTTTTAAAAAGGTCAAGTGGAGCAACATTAAGAAAACTTCTTGACATTCATGACTTGATATTCTAGTGATTATATCATGACTTAACTTGTGTAAACTTTCATGGTGCAAGAAACACATTTTCATGCTTTTTGCTTGATGTTTACACCAACTGACAGGTTTGTATTTTATTTATTTATTTATTTTTTTGTTCCTTTATTCTTTGTTTGTGAACATAAATGAACATATATGTCTTCAGAAACTTTCTACTTGTACTTTCTTCTTTCCAGACATAAACAGTGGTAGCTGTAAACAAGCAGATGTGTCAGCATTGCTTTTTGGCTCGAGCAGGACTTAAGCTCAAATGGTGTAAGAAGATGAAGTAGAGCCACTGCTGGGACCGCGGCAGGGACTTTCCTCCCTGTATGGCTGTCAGGAACCTCAGAGCTCACACACACGCACACACACAAACTCAACACTTCCCCCATGAGGCTGAGAGTGTAGATAGCCCCACCACCATGCACAGAGGCTCCACTGTTCTACTGAAATCTCCTCATGCTCAGCCTGGCATTAGCCAATAAGATGGATGATCACAGGTCTGCTGTGGGTCGAGGTGTGTGTGGACAGCACAGGCCAGGCCTGTCAACACTTCAAAGGGAAGCTGTTATTTCACCCTGATCCAAGACCAGCCCTCACTATACCCAAACTCTGACCTCATCCATGATAGCTGACACCACAGGACTGGTCTGAAGACAGTGTAAAAGAGCAAACTTTATCAAGTATTACTGTTGACAGGCCCAAGCCCCCAGGTCAAATAGTGCAGTGGTCTCAAGAGCTGAGAGATGGAGTCAGTACTCTCGGAGAGATAAGAGCATGGCGGCCTGTCATTGAGGTCTTGTGAAGTGATCTACGGAACCTCTCATTGAGTGGTTGGTGATGATGAAAAGAAGTCCAGTATTACAAAAACAATCATGTTTTCTGCACTTCCCGTTTCCTCCATGAGAGAATACGATTCTCAGAATTAACAGCTCAGGCATGGCACAACATATGACTAATCATCTGACTTCAATAAGACATGACCTGAAACTGACAAGGCATCAAAAGCTAAAAAAAAAACTTCCCCGTGCTTCCCCAGCTGCCTGCTGTCACAGTGTCGAGCGTGTGCAGAGCGTTTGCAGTGTGGTTGAAGAAAGAAGAGTTTATATCGGGATCTGCAGGGTAATGCTGTGTCATTAAAGCCACTGCAGTTAGTGGCGGATTGGGGCCCTGATTGGCCCTGTATTGGGTGGATCTGAAGAGATCTGTGCACAAGAACATATCTGAGAGTTTGGGTTCCTCGCATGGATGTCGAAGCTTTGATGTGCACAGTGTGGTTGGTGTGGTCTACTCTAGCCGTTCTTTCTAAACCCCAAACTCTTGGTGTACCTTAGTATCTTATTTCTGTCTTCATATGTTTTTGAGTGCAGGGGGCCTAAATTAAAGGACTCTGGATGGGCAGAGCCAGAGGGACATTGCTCATCCCAAGTTCTGCTTTCGCTTCTCCTTTTCTCAGTGTCCCACACATCCTACCACAAACTTCTGCTTGTTGTTATTATTTTAACTGTGAGTGTGTATGTGTGTATTTTCAACAGTGCATCAGTCACAAGGAAAGAAAAACAGATGTTTTTAGTTTCTGTCAAACATCTGTCGTCATGGAACGTTTACCATTGGATTGTTCAGTTTCTTGTATTTTCGCTCAAAGTTTGACCCCTATACCCTTGTTAATCTTTCCTTGGCTTGCTGTCAAAAACATTTGCATTAATTCAACTTCAGCTACGCATTACTATGCACATTTCCTTACCTAATGCATGGTTCAACTCAGCATTTTCACTTTTCTGTCTAAAGTCAACTGGAGAGCATCAAAACTGTTACGTTTCTGACATCAATCATGTATCAAGCTGTCAAACATAATGGCAGCTTATACGTAATTATCATAATTACAACAGTTTCCTTCTGTTGTTCTCTTATGTTATTGCTAAATCTTGGTCAATGACGTGACGCTTTTTTTGTCCGGATCTATTTTAGAGCTCTTCTATGATTAACATGTTTTCAGTTTCTGAATTACATCATTTTGATATTTTGGGGGATTTTGTGGGATAATTTTAAAAGTGTCTAGGTGGTGTAACTGTGCAGAGAAAAAAATCGTGTTCTTCTTAAAATCCTAAATATTATGAATATTTCAAAAAAAAAAAAAAAAAACCCCACCAAAATCAGTGTGGCGTAACCAACATGCAGGAACCCATTTTGTTATATAAACCATAAAACAATGAAATATCACTTACTAGGACTTTTCTTATGAAAGGTCTAATGTCAAATGGAGTCTAAAATGTTTTTATATACATAAAAAATATGATTCTTGCTATTATAGGTTTTGTTTTTACTAAAATAGTTTTCTAAAATATCAAATTAACTTTTTAAATAGATAATAATAATAATGATTGTGTACTCTCAAATGTACTCAGGAGGAATGTACTTCAGTACTATTTTTTTACATGATGGTTACACCACTTGACACTTTTTGAATGATTTTTTTTTTTTTTTTTTTTTGGAAATATATTTCATAAACATTTTTTCCCAAAATACATAAAACCAAAACGAATGCAAAGATTGCTTTTCTAAGAACCTTTCATATATGTTTTAAACTGGACAATAGATTTTATCATTTTGGACATCCTTATTTGTCAGTGACCCATTGTTAGCAGCTTACATCGTCTACCACCTTAAAGAAACTCTCCAAACCAGCCTGTGGTTTTGCACAGCCACGAGCGTTTGACGAGCCCGTGTGGCTGTGGGCGCTTGTGTTTCTCTCGCTCGCCTTTTTATAGCGTAACTGCGGGACTAGTGGCTGGTCTTTAATCAGAGACTGGAGAGGCGGACCGAGGTGCTGACTGTAATGCGATAGCTGCGCCCGTCCTTAATGCTATTACATCCACATGCTGCTGCCGCGCAAGACTCAGCGCTCAAACGCAGAGACGCGCAGTGCCAAAGAGACAGCGCGTGGAGTATCTCTATCACAAGACTTCAGTTACGGACCCTCTGCACAGAAGACCTTATCCGAACTGTCCTTTTCTGACAGTTTTCCGCCGTGGCCAGTGTTTCCCATTCGAGATAGAGCATTTGGTGTTGGATTCTGTGGGGACGACACCGGGAAAACGCTTCATGTCAGTTGGATTTGAAGGCGACCTCACTCACTCAAGCGCTGCTATAGCTCGAGGAAATCAAGCCAAAATATGTTTTCGCTCTGAACTCTGGCTTTTAAAGAGAAAGTTGTTTAGTTTTAATCAGCCGTTTTATTTCGTTGTCGTTGCTTTTGTTTAGGATATAACTGGAGATGTTTAACAGCCAAGTCTGGGTTGAATTTACGCATCCAGCATTTTGAAGACACAAGTGGATACATCATCAGTGGACAAGAACATTTTCAAAGAACATCACAAGAACTTCAACATTTCCTTTACACGCACTGGGTGAACATCACCCAGAAAAGATGGATTTATTCACAAAGCTCTGTGGATCTTTACTTATCTTGTGTGCGGCATTAGTTTATGGAGAGGAGGGTAAGTTTGTGTTGTTTTGCTATTTGTTTTTATCTGAATCAGTAGGTTTCCATTTAACGCGTATGCTATTATGTGATATTGCACAAGGCACTGCGACCACATTATTGATATATTCCAGTTTCTTTGTCATTTTGGGTATTTGTGCTTAGGTTTTTTTTTTTTTTTATCGTACATTACAACTGACAGACAAAACGGCAATATGCCAAATTCAATAGCCTATACTTATTATCTAAAAAAAAAATAATCTCAAAAAAGAGAGAAAAAGCGGAAAAAAGAGGGGGAAACCCAGAAAACAAAAACAAAACGACAACACTAAGATGATGAGCCTTTCAGAAGGTTTCAGAAGGTTTTAGTGTGATGGGTGAAAGCTCACCGCGTGCGCTGGAAGTCTCCTGCCCGCTTGAGGTGACGCGCGCTCGGCATGAGCTCCGACAAACGCAGCGCTTCATACTGGTCTCCGCTGCACGTTTTCACAACACTGTTTTGTGTTTGTTTATCTAATTAGCTTTGTAATACAGTTCATTGTTTCTTAGGATTCCGGGTATTTTGCTCACAAACGCACAGATAAACTCTATAGAGTAAATTACGCAGCAGATTCTCTCCATGCCACGAACGGGATCCTAAATTAAGCCGCCTATCACTTAACCCTTGAACATGTACTATATGTATTTTTGACCTACAAAGTCGTAACCCATCATTTACGGTGTTTTTCTAGTCATAGTGTTCTCGTATCATGGTTACTTAGTCTTGACGACTGTATTTGTGCAGCCGCGGGCACAAGACGCACCTCCAGCGACTCTCATAGAGAATATCAGCGGAAAGAATGTAGGCCTATAGAATGTATTTGCCTATAGGCGATATATAATCTACGTATGTTTGCACACATTTATGTGTATACGCAATTAGATTTTGTATTTTTCATGATTTAATAGCCTTTATTTGACATTTTTACACTCCTCGATGTTGTTTCTCTATTTGAAAGACAGGTTTTGCATTTCAACTAGATCTTTAGCAAGTTTTATTAACCTGTCTGACTGATAAAACTCACTTCAACCACTCATGCATTCAGATTTTTATAAGATAAACGGTTAAAAAGTCCTGAAACCGTAAAATATTTTCGCAAATCAGGGAAAAAAATCCATAATGACATTATTAACCTCGAAATTTGGGCTTTATGAATGAATAAACATACGTGTAAAAGATAACTTTGATTTCATAGTCGATGTGGCATCTTTTATCTGTCTCGGGTGAAAACTAACACCAAACGGTTTGAAGGGGATTTTTAAACGGGGATTTTTACTGTTGTAGTCTACACGTTTTGCGTGTAATATTACGTATCACGCGATCATTCTATGACTCAAATATTTATATATTTCTCTCTATATTTTTTGTAACTTTTTTTTGCATGTTTTTATACTCAATTACTGTAAATATAACAATATGCAATTATAAGCAGCCTCAGAAAATAGATACTTTTTTATTAGTATTCCTTAGTATGTATGCAAATAGTAACATGCATTCCAATATAAATTGAGTCATTTTTCTATTGGACCACATGAGATAACATACTTAGAGGATTAGTTCACTCAAAAATAAATATTGTGTCATCATTTACTCATGTTGTTTTAAACTGCCCTCTGTGGAACACAAAAGGAGATGTTATGTGGAACAGTTGAGACTGACATTCTCAGTCACCATTCACTTCTATTGCATCTTTATTCCATACAATGAAAGTGAATGGAGACTGCTAAAGTGTCCTTTTGTGTTTCATGGAGGAAAGTCATTAGGGTGAATACATTAGGGACAGAAGTGTAATTTTGTGTGAACTATTCTTTTTAAGTTTTTGTTAGTTCTCTTTTTACTCTTCAAACATTTTTCCTCCAGTAAAGTTCTTTTGGAGTAGCGTTTGCTTTATTTTCCAACCAAATGTCGACGGCAGTGCTGCCAGACTCAACAGATCTGTGTTGGGATCTGCACCTGATCCAAGAGAGAGCTCTCCACAGGGTTCCTTCTAAAAGCCCAGCTATCTTTCCAACACAACAACAGTGCCTTAATTAGTCTTGTTAAGCTTCAGACGGTCTGAATCAGATGGATGAATGGTTTTGAGAGAGGGAGAATGGCTTAACCATCTACTGCTGGGACAGGAAGCCCTGCTGAAGTGAGCTGGACTCAGCAGCTGATGAAGCACACGCTAAACGATAGGGGGGCTGAAGCCTCGTATTCTAGTGCAGACAGAATGTAATAAGACAGAACGGCGGAGCTCTAAGTGTCTCATCACTGCGATTAAATATCAGCTATTCATCAGCTATTTCACTCAATGAAAATGAGAAACCTTATTGACTTCCACCAGTCAGCTGCTGATATTTTCCAGCTCCTCTCCCGTGGCGGCGGTTATGGCTGCTGAGCAGATGAGCCGTGTGTGGTGATAGCATGCGGATGCGTGTGAATCTACATGTTTGAGCCTGAAAGACAGCATGTCCGGATACTCTTCCATATTTTCCCGGTGTACCTACTGGTACGAGCGCAAAGAGCATGTTGTTGGCAAAGCCTTGGCCACCTGCGCCTGGAGGCAACGCTGCGATTGATTACATGCTTATGCAGCTGTGCAGACACACCTGACCACCTGCAGATCCCCAACACGCTCCAGAGAAACTGCAGCTACCGGATCAAACTCAACGGGTAGCCGCTTTGAAATCGTAGTTTAGCACGCATCAGTATCCCAACAGAGACCGCCGCGTGTCATGCCGAATTTCCGAGGGAATATGAGAGCAATTCTCTCCTGGCGCTGGTTGTTTTTCGTGGCGTATGGAGTGAATGGGATCTCTTTAAAGTTTCATCGGATCCCTGCTAAGCCCATTTATCATGTTCGTTTTCTGCTGTTCAGTGGCCCCGAGCTTATTTCATTTTCCATGCGCACATCTTTGGTTTTATAGGTGATTGGTTCTGAGTTTCACTTTTGAGTTGTTCATCCAGCTCTTAATGTGAGTAACCTGCGTTTAGTCTGTTAGAGCTTCACTTTCTATGTGTGTGTGTAGCGTTAGGTTTCGACCAGCAGCACCTCCTCTGAGCCCTTTATACTGTTGATGCTGATGAAAGGCAGATGTGGACTTCTGGCAACTTCTTTGTGTGTGTTTAAGGTGCTTTGTGCTCCTCTGTTCTAACACGGAGTTTGATACCAATTCCACAAATGAGACCTGGATGATGCATTTCGTGTCTAATCTCTTCAGATTACATGTATCCCAGTAACTTTTGCAGAATAAGGAGCCATGAATAACTTGTGGTCACATTTCATGTGCAATAAAGGTCCATTGGCTATTGATAATAATGTAGTGACACATGAAGCACAGCTCGCGTAGAAGTCACTTTCAAACCAAGCAGCTTTCTGTTGGCTGTTGCAGCGAATTCCTGTGACCAACGTGAATATGAGCAAAGCTGCCCTCATGTAAAACTCCCGATCGCATGGATTCCTATTGGATTGACCTGATTTGCCCTCAAAATTCCACAGACCAAAAGTAAATGTGACCTGTAAATCCATGAACCGCAGAGTTTAAGCAGAAACAAATGCTTCGGTTTGAGTGATGGGCCAATTAGTTTCACATAAGTTTTTGCAATTTATAATCAGTTTGAACTGATAAACGTACCGGATCTCCACAACAACGACCATAAATGTAAATCACTACAGTTTGTTGTCATGTCTGCTCACTGCACTGTTTTCTTCTCTTTTCTGTCTCATGTAATGGTAATATTAACACTCCCTCAGCAGAAAATGGGCCTGTAAATCAGCTAAAAGAAGGTCAGATATTTGTATTTGCGCCAGCAAATGCGCCGGCACTCGTTCACTCACTCTCGTGTGGCAGGCGCTGGAAAAGTGCTGAAACAGTGCTATTGGAATGAAATTCAAAACAAGCAAGAAACCCATAAATAATGCAGCTCCATTCTAGTTCCCCCACCCACCTGCTCAGCACCGTTTACAGTTACTTATGGCCCTAAAGCGAGGGGGCTGGCGGCAGGCCTACCCACCGGCAGCATCCTCAATCCTGCAGGAAGTGAGGCGGGGAGAGACGTCTCATATGTGAAGAGAGGAGAGAAGCAGGGTTGTGCGAATTGACAAAGTACCGTCACCGGAAGCTCTGACAGGATGAGATCTGTGGCTGTTGTTGTGTGTACTCAGCAGAACACAGTTGTGTCGAATAATGAGCGTTGTGTGCTGAGACTTCTGCTAAGTGAGAATGGAAGATACTATTGATTTGCACAACAATCAAAACTATTGATTGGTTTGGCCAAGATTTGATTTTGTGAATAGAAGGAGCTCTATTAGTAGATTCAGTTTCTATTGAACAGTGCGATGTTCTGCTGTGGGACAGGAAATCATGGGCTGAGGTGTTTTTTGGTGTACGAACACTGTGAGCACAACTTTGGACAATGTATAATTTATTGTCCCAAATAAAACAGACCAATTTCCAGGTGCATGCAGTCATTTTTTGTTTGTTGCACTGGCTGGTCCTGGACTTACACTGACACCTAGTGGCATGGATGTAGAATTTGTGCAGATGTTTTTAGTCAATGTTAGCATTTTAAAAATTGGTTCCGTCAGGATTTGATTTTGTGAATCGAAGGAGCTCTATTAGTAGATTCAGTTTCTATTGAACAGTGTGATGTTCTGTTCACGGGCTGAGATCTTTTTTGGCGTGCCAACACTGTGAGCACAACTTTAGACAGTTTATCATTTACTGATCTAATTAATAGGCTATAGGTAATTTTACAGTTGCAGACAGTAATTTGTTTTGTTGCACTGGCTCGTAAGGCAGTAGTATTGAACTTTTACTGACACCTAGTGGTGTGGATGTATGATTTGCACCTTGTTGATGCCATTTTAGAAATGCAATTTACAGATTTTATTAGGGCCCAAGCCACTAAAGTGCAGGGCCCTCTTGTTTTTCGAGGTATTTTTTTATTTTTTTTCAAGCTTTCGGGGGGTTTGGGGGCCTTGATGTGCTCAAAAACTCTTGAAAATTGGCACACACGTTGGAATCTGCGGCCATTAGGACGTCACAGAGGCTGAGACCCGGGCGTGGCACAGGGGCTCTACGGCATCCCCTGGAACACAGTCAGAAAACTTGATGTATAGCTCACACATACTTGCACGTATTTATAAGAAACTCGGTACACATATAGATCACATTGAGCCAAACAACTTTTGCTGCATGTCATAGGCTCCGCCCAACAGGAAGTTGGCTATTCAGGGCTGTTTAAAAAGCGCATGCTCTGGAATTTGATATACTCCTCTGAGGATTTCCAACCGATTGACACGAAACTCGGTGAACATGATCTCAAGACATTGGGGATGCTAAATTGCGAACGGCTTGACATCTCAAACGGTTTGCCTGTGGCGAGGCAATGAATTTATGGCGAGAAATGAGAAACAGAGAAACAGGAAGTGTCTAATAACATCAATATACATTGTCTGATTTTCATCAAACTTCAGAGGTTTGTTCGATGTATGATGCCGATCGCATAGATGTGACTATTAGGAGTCAAAGTTATAGCGCCACCAACTGGTGCTATGTAAGTGTGTCATATAAGTGTGACACACTTACATAGCGCTATATAAGTGTGTCATTTTCAAAATGCTTTGAATTCAGCATCTTATTTTTATCCGATTTGCTTCAAACTTCATCAGAATAATGTCAAAACACAACCAATGTAAAAGAATGCTTAGAATTTCATTAAACTCAACACACATATCAGTATTAATGATAAATAGACACTGGCAAAGCTCATAAAAGGGCGTGGAGGAGGTACTCTATAGCGCCACCTTTTGACAAAACTTGGGGTGTTAGTTTTAGCTACAGTCACCAAACTTGGTACATATATTGTTCTCATTAAGCCGGACAACTTTCTAATTTACAGTCATTAGCTACGACCAACAGGAAGTCAGCTATTTTGATTTGAATGTCGATTTTTGGGATAATATGCCTGTGAATTAATGCATACTCCTCAGAGGAGAATTATACTATACACATCAAACTTTATCTACATGATGCCAAAACATTGAACAGGAACCTAAATTGCGGATGGATTTTGGATAGCTTGAGCAGTTTTGCCGTGGTGATTTATTAAAGTAACAGTAAAAAAGTGAACAGTAATTGTCTTATATTTTTAAAGTGCATTATCCAAACTCTTCAAAACTTTTAATGTTTGAAGAACAAGTCATTCTGAGGAAAAATGCTTAGTTTCATGAATTCATAATGCTTAAAGGCAGTGGTGTATACAGTACCTGAAAGCCATACTCAAGTAAAAGTACAGATATCTTACCAAAAAATGACTTTGGTAGAAGCTGAAGTCACCGTTTAGAATATTACTTGAGTAAAAGTCTTAAAGTATGTGATATTTATTGTACTTAAGTACGAAAAGTTTTTTTTTTTTTAAATCTTAAACGTACTTAAGTATTGAAAGTAAAAGTAAATGCAAAATGGAAAAGAACCAAATAAATATATATAAAAAATATTCATACAGCTTGAGTAGCAAGATTGTTTCAGTTTTAACTCTTTCTTCCATTTTGTATTTTTGGGTAAGAATAAAAAGCACTTCATCCGGTACTTAGTGTCTTTTATTCCAACATTAGAAAACATTTCTGGAATCTGCATCTGAAATAGCATTTAGATGTATTTACAGTTTATGTATCTCAGAGGGGACATGGATGCATTTAAACTGCAGTTACAGATGCATAAATAGGCCTAATGTTTTGTTTTTAGCATAAAATGTTGAATACTGATATTTGAAATAATTTAAAAAATGAAAAAAATAGTTGAAATGTAAAATTAAAACCGCCAGTAGGTGACAGCAAGTGACTGTTAATGAGTGAGTCATTGAGATTCAGCCGATTCAATCAAACGACTGATTCATTCAGAAACAAAGTATTTAACTGTTACTGAATGAATCACTGAATCATTTATTCAACCGATTCGTTCAAAAAGCTGATTCATTCAATAAGTAAACACCGTTCATTGCTCAGAGACGCAAAACAGTGCTGTGATCTTTGTTTAGAACTATTTTCGTTGGCAAAATTGAGCAAAAACAAGCAATATTATGTCTTAAATGTAAGTCACTTATTGCTTTACTGAATTTGTATAAAATTATTATTAAATGTGTTCATGATATCTGCAGAAAAATGGTACTCTTTGTGTAATAGAGATAGATATAGAAGTTAAATATATTAAATTATATAAATATAAAATTTTGAATTTTAATAGATTTATAAATCAACGTGTGTGAACTCTGTGTGTGATTTGGTGATATAGCCTACTTGAAAATGTCAGATCGCACATCATTACAACAACACTTACCATATTATCGCAGACGATGCTGTATCGTACACCCCAGACTCGACTTGGGTGGAAAATTGAAATCATTCGCGGTCGCGCGCACACTTGTTACACATGAGCAAAGGTGTTTTTAGGAGTCTAACTTGCAAATGCCAGACCACTGATTCGTCAAACCTGCTTTCTTGTCGTCTGTGTTCTTCTGACTATTTTGTAGTAAGTAACGAATATGCTTCGGGGAAATGTATCGGAGTAAAAGTATACATTTTAATTAGGAAATATAGTGGAGTAAAAGTAAAAGTTGGCTGAAATATAAAAACTGAAGTAAAGTACAGATACTCCCAAAAAAATACTTAAGTACTGTAACGAAGTATTATTACTTCGTTACAATACACCACTGTCTAAAGGCTAACAAAAAATTTAAAAACTATCAGACATCTGATCTCACTCTACCTCTGTGTGTGGGGCTGGGGGAGGGGTGTGTGTTGACTGTGGGAGTGGGTGGGAGGGTGAGAGAGAGAGAGAGAGAGAGAGAGAGAGAGAGAGAGAGAGAGAGAGAGAGAGAGAGAGAGAGAGAGAGAGAGAGAGAGAGAGAGAGAGAGAGAGAGAGAGAGAGAGAGAGAGAGAGAGAGAGAGAGAGAGAGAGAGAGAGAGAGAGAGAGAGAGAGAGAGAGAGAGAGAGAGTCTATTTAAACTATTTATGGTAGAACCAATTAATTTGTAAGGCACTGACAGCATTATTTTATATAATTATGTTAATAATTATGTTAATTACAACATAAAAAAAGATCTAAAGATACATACACGTGGACTTATAAATTTTTCTGCTGCAAATAATAATTTGACACTCATTTGATACTGACCTCTGACATCCTGTGACATGACATTCATCTGAATTTACATCATCTCATGGATGTAACAGTAAAACAGTTCAGCTCACAGATAAAGACTAAGCTGTAATGCAGGCCAAAATATTTCACAAATGCTTATAGATCAATAAAATAGGTAAAAAATGCTTACAAATCATTAAAGGTTTTGGTTAACATTAGAAAATGCATTTATTAACATTAGAAAATGCATTAACTAACATGAACTAACAATGAACAATATATTTTCACAACATTTATTAATGTTTGGGGATGTTAGTTAATCAAAATGTTCATATTAATTCGCAGTGCATAAACTAATGTTAACAGATAAAACTAAATTTTAATAATGGTTAATTTTTGAATATTAACTAACATTAATAAGTGCTATATAATTATTGTTCATGTTAATTAATATAGTTAATGTTAATAACTGAAACCTTATTGTAAAGTGTTACTAAAGTTTTATTGTTATTATTGTTCTGTGTTTGTGTTTCACAGTCTTGATGGTTTGGATTAACCCTTTAATTCCCGTATCCCTTAAAACCAGTCTGCCAAAGGGTTACTGTAAATGCATGTGCCCACTGGGCACAGTTTTCCTGATGCCACCGGGGTGGCATTTGCACTGATGGCTTGGGCCTGCCATCGCTGCTTGCAGCTATATTTCATTTTTGTTGTTTTAAAAATATTTTTTAAATGTTTAATTATCAGGGATTACACTGTGGTCATGTGATGTCAAAATGTCTGCCCCAATAAGGTGATCTGTTCCATGTAAAATTAAAAAGCTATTATTAGCTTTTATTATTAATCTCATGTGAGTAGATATGATTTTAAACACAAGGAACTGTTCAATTCTTTATGCTTTCTTAAAGCTTTTTAGCAGCGCACCTTTAAAATTTCAGTGGAGCAAAATTGTGTTTTATGTTTTCAGCATAAATAACGTTTTCATTCCCCAACACATAACTTTCATCTGTACTTGGTGCACAGCAAATAATCCACAATAACGGCAAACACCCAAAGTCACACACACATGCACACACACACTGGGTGTTGATTCTGGCCCATTCGCCAGGGCTACATACTGCTGTGATAGCATGTGGCAGAGACTGTAGATGGATAGACTCCTTTAGCAGTACAGACACAATAATTCATGAGGCCACCACACACAGCAATACAACACTACTGCAGTATCTGTCGCTCTCTCTGCTCGGAGCGGAAATGAATCTCTGCACTGTCAGACTGGTTCTGTTGAGGCCCAGAACTTAGGGAGGAAGAACACCTCCTAATGAGACCCGTCAGCCTGTCGACCCTCCTTTCTGCAAGCACACGCATACACAAATGAATCGACCCCAAACATATGAGAAAGTGATGATGCTGGGATTGTTCGGATGCAGCCTACAGGAGTGTGTTTAGTGCAAAACTACATATTTCCTATTTCAACTAGTCAGTGGGTTGCCTGAACGACTAGTCAGAATGTTTCAGGTTGATGAGGTGCATTTACATAAAGACACGCTATTGTGTTGGAAAACAGCTGGACGGAGCACAACAGACTGGAACAGAGCGCAGGGGTCTCAAGATGCGTTTCTAAAACTTGGGCTATTTTTAACTTGACATGCTGTCTTAAAAATGCAGTGCTGGTGATGGGACACTCAGAAACAGCATGAGATCCGATGCAACCAACAAAGACTGCCACCTGCATGTGTGTGTCTGCAGCAGTGGTGCTTTAGAAAGGAAGAACTTAAAGACTTTTCCATGCAAATGGCTTAAAAGCTAAAGCACAGCACCATTAAAAATCTAAAACTATAAAATATATATATATATATAAAAAAACTATCAAGCACCACCAATATATTATCATATAAATAATAAAAAAAGAAGTATAGATAAACTAATCTGTAGTTTAGTCAACCACTGTGACCAATCTCTAATACAAAACATTGCACATGCAAGAAAATGATTAAATTCAGTTGTTGTTTGGCTATTTAGTACTAAGTTTGTCATTTGATGTGTTATTTTTTCATGTTTGGTGGTATATGAAAACGGTTTTATTTCTTGAAGATTTGTTTACTGTTGCAAGCTGCAAATAAATGAGGGGCAGCTGGGTTTTAAATCCAGTTCAGCACTGTACACACTGCTATTGTCATCATAGCTCATTAGGACACATTTTACCTGGTTTCGTCACAGTATTCTTTGAATGCAGTGTAAATCTGGAAGGTATGAAGAGGTCGCATCCTACCATATCAATCTTGTTTTCCGATGGTGAGAAAGTCGGTGACTGAGTGTGAGAGATCAAGTGTGCAATACAGATGAGTTGTAATTGTTCACAGAAAGCGCTGTGGAAACCAGCCACAGACCTCAAACTGTCAATCAAAGCCCTCACTTCCTCTGAACTCCTTCCCAGCATCCCCACTGGGCCACTATGTGTAACGCTAGAACATCAGCTCCGTGCATGTTGGTTGCGGCATATTTGTTGTGAATTTCAAGTAACGGCAGCAAAGTGCTGTCTGTCCATCCTTGCTGGGCCACTGCTGGTGTACGATGAGCAGGACTACACGGAATCTGCCACCACAGAATTCCACAGATTTCCACAGAATTGGAACGCTTGTGATCTGCTGAGTTCTACACATTTGGATTCCACTGCTTTCAACTGCAGTTTGATTGTAGTGGAAGTTTAATTTTTAAAGGAACAGCTCACCCTGAAATGATTTTGATTACTCAACCTCATGTCATTTCAAACCTGTTTGACCTTCTGACTTCTGCAGGACCCAAAAAAGATATGTTTCAAATGCTTTTGTCCATAAAATACGTCCAAAACGTAATTGAACCCCACTGACTTTCTTTACATCAACAAGAACAGCTCAAGAAACATTCTTCAAAATATATTCTCCAGGCAAATTCCTGAAGCCATCTTGAATCATTCAGCACCTCCGCGCCTTAAAACATTTATACGCCGCCTCTCGCGCTGACATCGTAGCGCTCTAGCAGAGGTTAAACAGCTGTGCCTCAATACTATGATCAGAGCAATAATGAATGAGAGCCATATCAATTATTTGAGCTGTGGGAGCCGAGGGCTTGTTCAGGAAGAGAATGGTAAACACAGGCAGGGGAAAGAGAATGAGTGCACTATATATGCGCTTTCCACACAGAAAGGCATCTTTGTGACTGATCATAGCATTGGGTTGACCTTTGACCTCATGCAGACACACTTCCTGTCACTGAATAGCTTGTCATGTGTGATAGAGTGGTTTTTATTCTGAAGATAGTGTTGAAGATTGTGTCCTAATGTTTGCAGATTGCTTGTCAGTGATATAGTTGTATACCAGATGACAGATGGGACAAGCACGTTTGACACTGGACACAGCAGATTCTTTGATTCTCCAGTTTGTGTTGATTCGTATTAAACGTCAGGGCACAGAAAAAAAGCTTTTAGTTGCTAAGTCATGACTGCTTCACATATTGACTAGCAGAGGTCGGCTATTTCCTTTCACTCAATTAGAATCATTTGTGTCATATTGATTCATGTGTACTGAATCACTTCAAACAGCTGAAAAATGGCCATTGAGTAGCATCTAAATGAACTGGCCTTAATATTAGGGATGCACTGAATGTTCGGCAACTGAAATAATAAGAGAAAAGACCGAATAAATTGTACCAAACAATACAATTTTTGGTGACTGAATTTTCAGCATCATTACTGTAGTCTTCAGTGTCACAGGACCTTTCAGAAATCATTCTAATATGCTGATTTGCTGCTCAGAGGGTTCAGTTTTCATTCTTTTTTGTCTTTAGCCAATCACATGCCTGATTCAAGAATGGGGTCTCAAAAATGGCCAATTTTTTATTTTTATTTTATTTTACTAATTTATTCATTTTAATTTGTATTGTTATTTGTTGGTATAATGTCTGCTAGAATGTTAAAAATATTCAGTGTAAAATAAATATTTTTAAATTGTTGTTTCATAATAATAAAACAATAAAAAAGCACATTTAATTTATGCAATTATGAAAAAATGGTCAAAATTCATGGGGGGAAAAAACGCAAAAAAAAAAAAACGTGTTCAGTATTCAACCTTCGGTTCAGTGTTTCATTTTGTTCGGTTTCGACTTCTGCCAAGAATTTTCATTTTGGTGCATCCCTATTAAATATTTAATATGATTCAATTAATATAAATACACTATGTTAGACATGTTTCACAGTGCACTTCATTTGAGTGAAGCTGAATCATATTTCACCTCTCGTCTTCACAGAGCCATGCGGTGGGCATTTGGATGCCAGTGACGCAGGATACATCACCACACCCGGTTACCCGCTGGAGTATCCGCCCCACCAGAACTGTCGATGGGTGATCACAGCGCCCGAACCGTCCCAGCGGATCGTCCTAAACTTCAACCCGCACTTTGAGCTGGAGAAACTGGACTGCAGGTAAGCAGAAAAGGTTCTAAGGTTTTATGTAGCTGATGATTGATTAGGAATCTGTATATAGGAAGAAACAATATATTCATAACCTTAACCAATTCATAAATGGGAGTATTTAGAAGCTAGCGAGTCTGTATTTTATAAACCCAAGAGGTGACAAGGCAATCTCGTTTACTTTCTTTTATATAATAAGTAGTATTTTATTAATTCTGCTGCTTAATATGCTGCTTTAAAAAATGAGTTGATTAGGAAAGACTGCTGATGTTTCTTGCTTAGTGATTATTGGCACCTTCCTGTGATGCCCTGCTGAGCCTGGCTCTAGTCGACATTACACACACTTTAATTAAATATCCTACAAACAAAGCTTCGACACACATTTCTGAGAAACGTGCAGGCTTGAGCTCTCTGCGTGTGTTTCATCGGCAGCTGTTCCAGCTCCTCCCTCTATTGGAGAGCAGCAGAAATGCACAGAGTCAGGATTATAACGGTACATGGAGTTTCACTGTATTTTCACAGTTTGGGTAGATTTGTTTTAAAGCGTGATTCGTAAAGCGGGACAAATTCGATGGGAAATTAGCAATCGCTAGTGAAGACTTTGACACTCATGAGTCATGTTTTACAAACCCTTCTCGGCAGAGCCACAAAGCCTGTCACAACCTGCCACTTCCAGCACTCTCTACTCACTGAATATTGCCCTTTGTCCTTTTGGCATTTATTAACATTTTGGATCTATTAATTATACATAGAAGTGTTTTTAAAGAGAGATTTTTGGGATGGCTTTTGACATTCCTTTGTTGAAATTGGAGAATTCATTTTTCAGAAGATTTTGTTGAAAGTGTCTTCACTGAGCACTTCCAGTGAGCACAGCAACAGAGAGAGAGAGAGATCAAAAGACAGAGACAGGAAAGTCTGATATGTGTTTCATTCCAGCACTTTGCTTACACCTTAGTGGTTCGTGCATGGGATAGTACAGTTGTTATTTTGTTTCTCGTTCTCCCTCCACCCTTGGCTTGATTGACAGAGGATGCGGCACGTTCCATTACATCACACATCCTTTTCTGTGCTTTCTTCCCGCGGGGGATTTCTTTGCGCGTCCATTAGTAAACAGAACTCCATATTGAATCAGACACATTGCTACATTTGGAAAAGAGGAAAGTGGACAGTTTCCCAGTAGTTCTCAGGTTAACACAAGCAGTTCTAAGACTTAAAACAGATGTCTCTTTTTTTAACCTTCCGTCTTCACTCCCATCTGCCGCTCCGCTACTAATGTCAGACTAGATTTTTACATCTTTTGAAGACAATGTGAGCTCTGTTTGTCTGTGCCAAACTAGCCACTATGATGCTAGGGTGAAGAAACAGAAATGATTATATTTAAAAAAAATAATATTTAAAATATGTTATAATATTTAATGCAATTAAATATAATAATTTATTATATATCAAAATAAATTGTTAATATTTAATTATATTTAAATAAAAAATATATATTTAAAATGTATAATTTTTTTTACTTGTTTTACAAGTTATTATAAAGTATTATTTTATGCAGATCATCATTCTGACCATGTATTCCACCTTTCTATCTCTCTCTGAAGCCCTGTGACCATTTAAACCACATAAAGGTTAAGTATGGTTACATACAGCCTATGATTTCAGTGTAGTACACAAAGATGGAACCTACTGTTATGTCTGATCTGTAGGCCTCATAAATGCACAAATTATATATCAGTCTCTTCTGTTTAACACAAAGCCAGACTCTTCTCAGCTAAAATCATCACCCTAGCTCTCTTGTTTCTTTAAACTCCCTGACTTGTTTCCTGCTGCTTTTCTAGCGATTATTGTTTTTGTCTCTTGGCCAGGTAGTTGAATTAAGGACAAAGCTGGGACTGTGGAGTTCTGTTGGGGATCCAACACAATCGCAATTGTTAATGCCTAGTAAACACAACCACTTCTTTAATAAACAAGTCGTAAAATGATCTATCCATTAACATGCTTAAACACCTCTGCCACCGCTGATTCTTGCATTAGCTTCACAAGGCAAAACTGTCACGCAATGCCATACTGGGAGGTGTTACAACGAACTCTTTGTGAAGTGGACAGATCGTTTAATTATGTTGTCGAGATTTATAGACGCAGGGCAGGGTGGAGTGAAACATTTAGCATTTTAACATTTGATAATTTCCGAGCTCTTATTATGGGTGCGTGCAGTGTTATAGTGTATGTTTAGCTCTCAGCCTTCACACATATTGTGGTATAGACACTGTGGGATGCCTATTTACTTGATCTATGTTGATCCCGAGGTAGTAAGAGCTCAGTATCTTTCCACTGGACACCAAACTGGCTCCATCAGCAGCTAAGCGCTATACTTAATTTATTTAACCTGAAGCGTTTTCCCTGTCAGATATGATTATGCAGCTCTGGCATCTGAGTCCTAACTGACAGATGTTTATATGCACACATGCTGAAAACTGGCTGTGCTACAGGGTTTCCCCTTTGACCTCATGAAGTTTAGTCTGCTCGTCTGCCACCACACCCTTATTTTTCATCTTTCCACTCATTCCTTCTTCAACTCTGTCATAACCTCACTTTTTCATCCATTCTTTCCTCCTCGGTCTGTAATTCTCACTCTTCCTCCACCCATTTGAAAAGAGCAGCTCTTACTTATATGAATTTCCACACTGGTCTAGACTGGTTTGGTGTTGGTTGATCAGTATAGCCATTGGTTAGCTTGAAGTTGGTTTACAAACAAAGGTAGTTGACTAAGGACTGGGTAGGCTAGCTAAAAAGCCTGGTACATGCAAAACACAATGATATCCACTGATGTTGGTTTCTCTCTCCTTCCATTTCCCGCTCACTTGTTCCCTCTTTCTTTCCCCCCATACATTGTGTCTGATTAAAATGACTCATCTCCCAAGGCACAGCCCATTCTCGGCATTGCTTTATTCCACATTCAGCTCTCTCTCTCATCACACATAGATGAAGTAAACAATGTTGATAGTCCAGCTACACTGTCACTGCAAACACTTCCTCCACAGATTTTCCAGTGCTCTGCAGGGACTGAAGGTGGGCTCTCAAACAGTTGTTACTAAAGCAAAGGATGCCACTTTGGAGGCAGTACCTCTTTCCAAAATCTTGACAGGCATCCGGTGTTTAGAGCAGCATGGGACACTCAACTCACAACTGATTTTAGTAGAATCTCAAGTTAGCATGTTGCTAAGCTAGCAATGTGATACTCGAATACGCATTGCAATACAGAGCACACTTTATACGTTACAAGCTGATTTATTTGAATGCTTTTTAATGCTTTTAAGATTTTTTAACAACATTTCTGTTCTTTTTTTAGGTATGTTTTAAATATAATAGATAGATATTTATTATTACTGCAGTGCCGTTTCTGTTAGGGATACATGCAGTGATACCTAGGAATTTGGCTAAAAGAAGATATTTTAGAGGGCCTTATAATTGTCTCTCTCTGCACTCATTGAGCAATAGTGAGTTGCCTATGTAGTCAGCATCATGAGTGCACTAATTATCCTGCCTACTTTTTGGAACAGACTTTGTGTCTCATCTTTAAAGGGTTTTGGAGCACAGCCATTAAGGTCACAAAAAGGATGAGTAGAAAAAGAGAGATGAGAGAAGTGCACCATTTATTCTCCTGTTGCCAGAGAGTGTGATGAAATCCAGAGCACTCTGGCATATCAGTTGGATGACAAGGACCAGATGCAATGCAATGCAATGCAAAAAAAAAAAAAAAAAGGAATTCTATCAAAGTTTACAGGTACGGCTCAGCGCTTACACGAAAGACACCGTTTCACTTGTCGTACTGGCTTCATTCGAATTCGCTGGATTGTTCCACGGCGTCTTGGCACAGCATCAGATGTGTCCCGCTCCTAAAAGTTATAAATAGATTATTGTGGAATAAATATAATAAGCATGGGTTGATTTATCATGATATATCTGTAATGCAATCAGCAAAGCTGCTCGACTGAATGACATGGGTATAGAAACAGGGCTGAGCAGGCTGAAGTCATGGTTCTTTCTCTCTCTCCTTTACCACTCTTACTCTATCCCTCTCTTTCATCTTTATCTGTTTTTCTCCCTCCCTACTCTTTACACTTTCTTTTCCTCCCTCTGGCACAGTCTTCCAGTTTTTGATATTATCTAATCACCATATTAATACACAAGGAATGGATATTCCATTCTCCTCCTTCCTGGGGATTTTATTAATTCAGTGATAACATCCCTGAGGCTTCCAGACTGTGGAATTGACACTTTACATGTTATATATGTTATATATAACGTATGTATGTGTGTATATATATTTTGGTTTTAGTTGTGTTGTATTTTTTATTTTCTTTATTTGAACAAAATAGTATAGATTTTTAATAATAAAATAATTATCAGCTTACTACTGGTGCATCTCAATAAATTAGAATGTCGTGAAAAAGTTCATATATTTCAGTAATTCAACTCAAATTGTGAAACTCGTGTATTAAATAAATTCAATGCACACAGACTGAAGTAGTTTAAGTCTTTGGTTCTTTTAATTGTGATGATTTTGGCTCACATTTAACAAAAACCCACCAATTCACTATCTCAACAAATTATACTTCATAAGACCAATAAAAAAAAAACATTTTTAGTGAATTGTTGGCCTTCTGGAAAGTATGTTCATTTACTGTATATGTACTCAATACTTGGTAGGGGCTCTTTTTGCTTTAATTACTGCCTCAATTCGGCGAGGCATGGAGGTGATCGGTTTGTGGCACTGCTGAGGTGGTATGGAAGCCCAGGTTTCTTTGACAGTGGCCTTCAGCTCATCTGCATTTTTTGGTCTCTTGTTTCTCATTTTCCTCTTGACAATACCCCATAGATTCTCTATGGGGTTCAGGTCTGGTGAGTTTGCTGGCCAGTCAAGCACACCAACACCATGGTCATTTAACCAACTTTTGGTGCTTTTGGCAGTGTGGGCAGGTGTCAAATCCTGCTGGAAAATGAAATCAGCATCTTTAAAAAGCTGATCAGCAGAAGGAAGCGTGAAGTGCTTCAAAATTTCTTGGTAAACGGGTGTAGTGACTTTGGTTTTCAAAAAACACAATGGACCAACACCAGGAGATGACATTGCACCCCAAATCATCACAGACTGTGGAAACTTAACACTGGACTTCAAGCAACTTGGGCTATGAGCTTCTCCACCCTTCCTCCAGACTCTAGGACCTTGGTTTCCAAATGAAATACAAAACTTGCTCTCATCTGAAAAGAGGACTTTGGACCACTGGGCAACAGTCCAGTTCTTCTTCTCCTTAGCCCAGGTAAGACACATCTGACGTTGTCTGTGGTTCAGGAGTGGCTTAAACAGAGGAATATGACAACTGTAGCCAAATTCCTTGACACGTCTGTGTGTGGTGGCTCTTGATGCCTTGACCCCAGCCTCAGTCCATTCCTTGTGAAGTTCACCCAAATTCTTGAATCGATTTTGCTTGACAATCCTCATAAGGCTGCAGTTCTCGGTTGGTTGTGCGTCTTTTTCTTCCACACTTTTTCCTTCCACTCAACTTTCTGTTAACATGCTTGGATACAGCACTCTGTGAAAAGCCAGCTTTTTTGGCAATGAATGTTTGTGGCTTACCCTCCTTGTGAAGGGTGTCAATGATTGTCTTCTGGACAACTGTCAGATCAGCAGTCTTCCCCATGATTGTGTAGCCTAGTGAACCAAACTGAGAGACCATTTTGAAGGCTCAGGAAACCTTTGCAGGTGTTTTGAATTGATTAGCTGATTGTCATGTCACCATATTCTAATTTGTTGAGATAGTGAATTGGTGGGTTTTTGTTAAATGTGAGCCAAAATCATCACAATTAAAAGAACCAAAGACTTAAACTACTTCAGTCTGTGTGCATTGAATTTATTTAATACATGAATTTCACAATTTGAGTTGAATTACTGAAATAAATGAACTTTTCCACGACATTCTAATTTATTGAGATGCACCTGTATATCAGCTAGAAATTGTAATATCCGTGCATTCCTATTTTTAGTATTGGTTTTTTTTCAAAATATTTTTCATACTGTACATTTTTGCTTATATTTGTTTAGCACTTTTTAGTTTCTTTGTTTGAACAAAATAGTAGAGTAGACTATTTAAATCTGCAATTTATGCATAACATATTAATAATAAAATATCAGCTTATTATATCAGCTAGAAATTGTATTATCGTTGCATTCGAAGTTATAGCATTGGGTGATTTTTTTTTTTTTTCAAAATGTTTTTCATACTGTACATTTTTTATTTTCTTTATTTGAACAAAATAGTATAGAATTTTTAAATCTTCCATTTATCAGTTACATATACATAACATATTAATAATAAAATAATTATCAGCTTATTATATCAGCTAGAAATTGTAATATCGGTGCATTCCTATTTTTAGAATTGGTTGATTTGATTTATTTAGTTATTTATTTATTTTTTGTTTTGTTTTTGTTACAAACCTACTGTATTACATTACACAAGTGTTTCAGAGTACATTTACACTGGCACACTTCACACTCTTACTACAACAAGGAGAGCCGAGGCCTTGCCATTCAGTGACATCTGTCTTCTGTGATGAGGGATATCCGAACTGACGATCGCCCGAGATCACAGACCCTGGGACACCACACCATCTCCAGCTGGGGAGCAGAGACAGCTGCCTTTGTTTCTGTAGTAACCTCACAGGGGATGGTAGTGATACTACAGTACATACAGACTAGCCTCTTAGTTGCTCATGACTGACGTTGAACGTCTATGAAAGGAACAATTTTACAAAGCAGTTTCCCCCACTGTCTCTTGGCGTGGGGCTTTATCCGTGATAGATTTGACAAATGAACACGTCTAGCCTCACAGCTAGATTTCCTCTCGAGTGAGGCCAACAGTAGCGGATGATATCATCACTCGGTGCGGCTCCCCAGGGGTCCTTCTGATCAATGCGAGTTTTCCGCTTGTAATGAAGAATCGATGGATGGTGTGAAGCCGGACAGGACTCAGGGGGGTCACTCAGGTCTCCCACACAGATCACATCATTCTCAGAGTACAGGCATATCTCTTATGACCATTGTACACTTACATAGCAGATATGACAATGACAGCATATGTTCAATCATAACTGGGTATATTTAATTCTTTATTAGATTCAGTAGACTGCTCTCTGACATTTCAGATTGCAGTAACAACTCTACCTCTGTTTCTTTCTTCATACCTTTCTTGGTTTTATGACCAAATAAATGGTCGATCTGAGTGCAGTCTGGGAATGCTCTCAAACAAGCAGTTAACATTTTAGAGGCACTTTCAGTATTTTAATTCTTCCGCTGGGTAAGATTGAGGTTTTTAGGCAAAGCCTGTGATTATTTACTTTCAATCAGAGGGGTGAGTATTTCTCCTGCAGTAAATCTGAATATATTTATCTGAAACTGAAAGATATTTTAAAATGTGGGAGGTCAAAATGTACAAACATGATATCTTTTTATATTTTATTCTAGGTGTAGTTGTGGGTTGCTGACCTGTAGCTGTCCAGTATGTGTACAAATTAGTGTTGTTGAATGGCTAATGCTGATGAAAAGTGATTACATGAAAATCCAAATAAAATCCAGTGGAGCATTTAATCTAACAAGCCAGTTATTTAAAACATGCTCTAGAAGATAATTAATGGTTTTCTAACTGGTTTTGTCCAACAAGTCCCAGATTTTGCTTTGGATATCAAATGGGGACTCAACACAATACCAAACTCTACTCTTATTGAATGTAGTTTGGGTCTTTTACATCACACAACCTAGCCTCGTTTGCATCTGTCTAGTTCAATTAGCTTCCAAGTTACAAATGAACTTGTGGCAAAGAACCATAGAGTTTGCTTGGAAACACATTTTGTGATGTCAATAACAAAGCTATATGAGAAATATTTTCTCATCCCTTTTTATAGCTGGTTGCATTTTAGAATTTATATTTAGCTAACAATATAGTGGTACCATATTATTATAGATTTTCATAGAAGAAACGGTAATAACAATTTTAGATGTAATCTTTAGTGAATTTTAAAATGAATATTTTTTTCACACTGTACATTAGGATATCTTTGAATTGTTTAAATCTACTTAATATGTAATGTTTTTTTTTAATTATTATTATTTTAGACAGATTTCATTATTATTATTTTAGACAGATAAATAGACAGCATACTGTGTTTTACCTGGTTAGAAAACAAAAATATCTCCATAAATTTGAAAAGGAAAAACTATTCTAGGGTGCAAATACTGCATCATAAAGTTGTAGTATGTAATTTCCATTAATGTCACCAAACAGAATTGCAAAAATAATGACTGTTTTCAAATTTCAAACATTTGTTCCATCATCTTCTGCCTTTCGTTAAGCCAAAAAACTCTATAGGAGCAAAAATGACCTTCATTTTAAAAAGTAACTTAATATCTGACTCTCATTTGCAGTATGTTACTGTCAGACAAAAAATTAGTCTCAACACTGTATCAGCAAAAATGTGTGCATTTGCCATGTTAGATGGCTGGATCTGCAGGGGACGTCTGATGCTTGATAGGTTTGTGCAGGTGTGAGAAAGAGTCCTGGCTCATAGATACAACGCGTGAAAGGCAATTAACATGCGGCTCTGATGGTGGAGGAGGGGTGCATCTGCAGATACTTACTCTGCTGTGGTCAAGTCAAACACACACACATTCACAAGCTCAGGGTGCCAAAGCCTGTGTTTACCCTAATTTGCTGGTGTAAAGTAAAAGTGAAAACAAGGAAGAAGAAAAACAAGTGCCAACAGAGTAAACAGAATCAGTCTTTGACACACAAAAACTGTGGAGTTTATGTAGTATGAACACATTTTTTGGGGTCGGTCAACAATGCCAGCATTCTTACCCCAAACAGTTTCACCATAGTAACAACATTCAGTAATAAGATCCATGAAAATCAAATTACCCTCACATCCAAAGCAAATACAAGCCAGTGTTTGTGTTGTTGTTTGCTGCCCATGTGACTGTAATGGTCTCACACAGCATGTGTCCTTAGTGTTAGGTGAATGCTGTTTTTGTAGGAGGGTTTGTGTCTTGGTTAATTGGCGACTGTGATGAATCAGAAAAAGTGAGAGTAACTTTTATCTCGGTAATGATTTGAAAAGAAAAGTGTCTAAAATATCAAAAGATAACAGAATAATGTGTGTGTGTGGTTGTGTTTTATGTGTCCAGAAGTTTATTTGAGAGTGTTTGTGTGTGTTTAAGGCTGGTTAAAGACAGCTGCTGGCGTCTGTCAGATGTTTCCTCTGTACTTTCATCTCTCTGGCTGTCATGTTTTCATGCTTTATCACAGAGTGTCCTGTCATTTTTAGGAAAGAGACAGAAGTGCGGGTTGAGGTGGGACGTGTTATCAAAGATACTGAGGAGGCCTGTACAAATGTTTGATTGGAGGGTGTTTGGTAGCTTTGGCTCCTGAGATATCCTCCTTTACTCTTACAGACTCTGTGAACATGACAAATACAAGACAAACAGACAGGGTTGAAAGAATTAAGATGTTAGTATGCTCATAACAATCTTTGAATGCTGAAAATCGGAAAGTTTAAAAAAGTCTTTAAGTCTGTAGGCTCTACAGGCTGTAGAAATCGGAATTTTTTACATTTAAAGAATTTATATGTAAATTATGCAACAGGATGGAAGAACCCTTCATTTCCCAACCTGTTGAATTCAGTCAATTCCACTTCATTTAATTCCAAATTCTGTTCTTTTAAACTGTCTATTTTAAAAAAAATGCATCACTGTTTCCTTTAGCACCAAATCAGCATATTAAACTATTTCTGAAGGATCATGTGACACTGACGACCAGAGTAATAATGCTGAAAATTCAGCTTTACCATCATGGAACAAATTGCATTTTAAAATATATTCAAATCGAAAATGGTTATTTTAAATTGGTGTAATATTTTCAACATTTACTGTATTTTGGTCAAGTAAATGCTGATTGATGACTTCTTTCAAAAACATTTAAAAATCTGGTAACACTTTAGAATAAGGAACACATATTCACTATTAATTAAGAGTTTTCCCTCAATAAACTCCTAATTTGCTGCTTATTAATAGTTCGTAAGGTAGTTGTTAAGTTTAGGTATGGTGTAGGTTTAAGGGATCTAAAATATGGTCATGCAGAATAAGGCATTAGTATGTGCTTTATAAGTACCAATAAACAGCCAATAAGCTAGAAATATGCATGCTAATAAGCAACTAGTTAATAGTGAGAAATTTTGTCAACCACAAACCTTTGAATTTGTTATCACCCAAAAAGTCCGATAAGCATTCAGCAAGCAAAAAAGGATGCCCACTTACTTTTTGACCACATTATTTTATGTCTCTTTTGTGTCCGTTTTTTATGTCTTTTAATAAATTTTAGAAGAAACCTGTGAGACTTGAGTCGGCACGTCAATGAATCATAACTCCATTAAGTCTCCCAAACTATGACAGAGCAAGGCATTTGTCCTCTAGGAATATGCTGAATAAATATGTCAGAGGAGAGAAAGCATAGTTTCTTCAAGTCGAGGCTCATTGATTTCTCTGTCTCTGCTCTTGTCTCTTGAGTTGGAGCAGTGTTTTAGACAATGACTCTCTAGCGCTGAAGGGTACAGATGTTCGGAGGGTCCACAGGCTTGCTAAATTGGTGGTTAAATGAGGCACAGCTTGCTGTGTGGAGTCACTCTTCTGCTAGTACAGCTACATAAACCTCAGCCTTATTAACTCGACAGCACTGTGCTAAGTAGCAGCGCTTTTTACCCTCGCTGCCTGCCAGCTGGACCCAGAATCACTTCTGTCTGATGTGCTATTTTAAAAAGAAACTCTTTGATTCACATTTTCAAAAGAGAGATAATACACCTTTTATTGGTTGTCTTTTTATTTATTTCTTTTACTCAATCTGGAGCTGTTTTTAATTTACCTGCCATCAGGTCAATTTTTAAAAGCTTTTCAGAGGAAGAATCTATTTAGTAACCAGGCAGAATATGTTAAGTATGTATAATTGACATAGTTTTATAGTTAATTGAGATCAAACACCTTTTAACCACAATCCCGTTGTAATTTCTTCTGGCAAGGCTGTTCATATATTCAGAGTTGACGGGGAAAAAAGCTAAACAAGAAAAGATCAAACTCATTATGAAGCAGTGGCAGACCAGACAGACCTTTAACACTGTGTTGTGTGTCTGCTCTATATAATGAGTTTACAGTCATGCCAAAATCTTTTAATTCCTTTCTGTGAGGAACTATTATGGTTTACATTCATATTGGGTATGCACAAAATATTGCTACCAATATTAGAGTTCATTTATTTATCTGAATCAGTTAATATTGGATATATATCAGATATTTAATTATGCATGCCCATTTTATTAAATAATAAGCTATAAAATAATTTACAAACACTAAATGTAATCTTAAATGTAACAGTCCATTTTCTACACTGTATATTATCTATATAATTTTGTGATGCCTAAATTCAGTTGTAGCAGTTAAAATGACTGATTTAAATTGACTAAACAGGGCAAATTAGCATTAGAGCGCAATTCCATAAAAGCGCCGATGGGAGGGGAAAATTCTATGTGTGATTTATTGACAATGCGCACATTAAAGAACACAGACGCAGCCAGATCATTTCCATAAAGAGCAGCGTTTTATTAGCTCCTGCTTTAAGACATGTTTTTTTGAGCGTTAAATAATGCCACAAACGTTACTAAATCTCATTGCGTGATTCATTTTAATACTCTCCTCCCATAAATTTTGCATCTGAAAGTAAACTCCTACAAATGCATATTCAGTAAGGTCAGGTGCAAAAATAACTGTCCACACCTTTTCAGCGCTAATTCTTCACTGCGTGTCTTTAGTCAATCCTGACAGTACTATTTTAACGCCAAAAGACGGTTTGCGCTGGCACAAGCTGTTAGTAAATCTGGCCCATAGTGTTTTATTTTTAATTTATTTAAACACAATATTGTGATTTATCAGTTATTGGCCACAAAATGAAAATAATTATCGGTATCGGACAGTGTTTGTTGCTCACAATCTGGTGCCTATTCCCATTTAGATATTCACACAACATTTCAATTTCATGGTTGCCTAATGCCCTTGACCTCTTTAATAAACATCCCTATGTTTGGTCTTTTCCATAGGTATGACTTCATTGAGATCCGGGATGGGAACTCAGAGAGTGGTGATCTGTTGGGAAGACACTGCAGTAACATTGCACCCCCTGCCATCATCTCCTCAGGCCCCGTTCTGCACATCAAATTTGTCTCTGACTATGCCCACCAGGGGGCAGGGTTTTCGCTGCGCTATGAAATCTATAAGACAGGTAAGCACGTGCTACCCAGCAGGATGTAGTTTATCAAAAACAACGCAGTGTCAAAGCCTCGCCTGCTGTTTACGCATCTCTCCTGTGTGCTTTAAGCAGGAGTCTTCTGTTCAAGCGCTTAAACTAACAAAGCATTTACAGTGTGGGTAGAGTTCATGTGGGTCCACTGAGCCTGTAAAGAAAGCAGGATTTCTGTGTCTCTCTTAACACGTATCACAAATTCTTCCTTTCACACAGGAAACACGTACCTCACCTCTTCCTTTATCTACCCACAACTCCTTGCAGCATGGGCTGCTATGTGTCAAATCCCACCTGCATGAGAAGTGTTGATTGGCTTTTGTCAGTCGGAGGGAAGAGTCCCCATTGGTCAGTGTGGTGTCATTGACAGTCCACCATCGTTATTACTTGTGGTGTAGAGGTGTAGTTTCGCTTTTGTAAACTGGAGGGAAAAGCTCTGATTGGGGAATTCAGAAGCAGGAAGACAGGATTATCATTTATGACAAGTTCCAAATGGCTTTTATGGATTGGAGGGAAAAGCTGCGATTGGTTATTGGATCAAAGGCAGTAGGTCACTATAATCTCCTTTGGAGTGGTTTTATAGTTGGAGGTCATAGGAAGGTTATGTACCATTCAGAACTGAATTCAGAATGCCTTTCAAATTGCAATTGACCCTTCGCAAAGACCCGCCTCCCTTAGATACTGTTACAATGTCCGACAAGCATGCAACTCTCACACTACACTACACTATGTTCTCACGCAGTGAAAAATACATTGCGGAGCAAAGAGGACAATGACAATGTGCCGAAAGACAAAGCAGAGCAGGTTACTTCTGGTATGAAACAAAGTCTTAGCTTTCAAATTTTGTAATTTTTAAGAAATTTATACAATAAATACCGTTTTGTGGCTTTTTAATGTGTCGTGACAGATCACTGTAGCACCTCAGATCAAGCGGCACGTGAACCAATCATCTTTTCATATTTACTATTTAAAGCACGAAATAAACATAAATGAACATCAGAAGTTGTTTTATTTCAACAAACCGTCAGTATACACCATTTTTCAAGTTTAAGTCCACCAACGTTAATCTACTCTCCTGTCTGATTTGTTTGTCGGACAAAATGGCGGATTCTGCGTTATGATTGGTCAGATCGCCTGTCAGTCAAGCTATCTATGAAGGATCAGTTGAGTTCTTTCATTTGAATCGAATTTGAATTGAGGTAGCAAACAATTGCAATTTGAAAGCGAATGAAAGGAAGTAAAATTAAGATAATAGAAATTCATAACTGTATTTTTTAACTACAAAAGCAAAGTTTATGTAGACAACCTTTACATTTTTCCTTGAGTTTCATTTGAAAGTTTTGAGAGAAAAGCTGTAAAAAGTAAGAAAGTAAACTTTGAAGTTTGGATGAATAGGTGGATGGATAGATAAATGGGTAAATAGATGGGTAGGCAGATAGATATTGTGTATGCTATGCAAATTTGATTTATATTATTTGTTTATATATTTCTTCATATTTTTAATGATTTAAGTTTATTAAATTAGGGTGAAGGAACATTTTGTTTTTTTTTATATAGAATACATTTCCTGCATTTTTTTTTTAAAATTCAAATTTCAATTAAACTTCCTGTGGAGTGTGACCACTTCTAATTTTCCAAATACAAAGGAACCAATTCTTCAATTCTAAACTCTGGTTGCTCCCAATGTTGGATACGCTGATGTTATTGGTGGTCTGCGCAACTGGCCATAACTTTGAAATTTATTCAGTTTTGATTATTTGATTATTCCATTTTGATATGTTTTTACTGCTAGCAGTGAAATCACTTTAGGTTGTTTTGTCATTACTGTATGTGTGAACGCCCTCTGAGCAGCCAGATTTACTATAGCTGACCTCTTGTGCCTTCTTAGACTGTACGATTTCTCTCTCCTTCACGGAGCCTGGTCGACAGGCACCAGCACAAATTCAGATCAAGGCGGCTGCTGGCGGGCAAAATAAATAGCGTGGAGACATCCCTTGTTCCCTTTTCAACCTTCTGAAAGCATTCCGAGAATGCCTCCTTAATTGACTCCTGATCTGCCCTCCCCTGAGGCCGGCTGGGGCAGGGCAACTGGGGTTACTAACACAACATGTGTGATGGTCTTTCCTCTTAGCTCCCCACAGTAGTGCATTGGGACAGCCATGCAAAGCAGCTGTCTTTGGCATTGGTCGGAAATGACCAGTTAGCAGTGTGCAGTTGGTGGGCTCAGGTCTACAGAGGAGTGGGAGTTGCTTCTGAGGGACCGAAACACAAAAGCAAGTCCTTAATGAGATCCACCAGACGGATGACAAGCTAAACTCACTCATTAGTGTGGACGCCCGACGGTGAGAGATATCAGTGAACGCTTTATCGCGAACAGGAGGAAGTGATGACACAATCCGTTGAGTGTGATCTGATAGTGTGAGAGCTCCATAGCAACCTGGCTAACGCAGAGCAGAGGTACAAATGGAGACAGTGATGAACGTTGTAACAACGGCAGGTCGCAGGTTTTTTAATCATAAACAAGCAATAATGATAAGACCCGTTGGCGTGTGGAAGCTCGCAGTTGCCATGGCATTAACAAGATCTCATTATACTCAGAGGATGCGTGTGAAAGTGTGTGGGAGTGTGTGTGTGGATGTGTGTGTGTTCAAATACAAAGACAAAGAGATTTTTTTTGGACTGAATTTTGATGAATTTGAAAAAGTAAATGTGTTTGTTTTTGACTCAATGATCTGGTTAATATGAAGATTCTTTCTATCATAAATACTTATATTTGTCAGTAACGCACATGCTCTTATGCACAGCACTTAAATTTTGTTAACAGGTAAAAGAAAAAAAAAGTATAAATTTATAAATATACCGTTCAAAAAAATTGTTAATAAATTTTATTTAAAAAGAATGCATTAAATTAATCAAAAGTGACAATAAAAAATATTTATAATGTTACAAAATATTTTTTCAAATAAATGTTCTTTTGAGCTTTCTATTAATCAAAGAATCCTGAAAACCGATTTTCTGCAAAAATTAAGCAGCTCAACTGGTTTCAAAATTGATAATAATAAGAAATGTTTCTTGAGCATCAAACCATCATATTAGAATGATTTCTGAAGAATCATGTGACACTGAAGACTGGAGTAATGATGCTGAAAATTCAGCTTTGCCATCATCCAAAAGTTACATTTTAAAATATTTTTAATAATATTTCAAAATATTACTGTTTTTACAATATTTTCAATCAAATAAATTTAGTATTTGTGTATGTACATTATATGCATACATAGGAATACATGTATGTGTATGTATATTATAAATGCATATTACTGAACTAAAGAAAGGAAAATTTTGTAAAAGAGAGGGGGAAACGATATAGAAAGGAAAATTCTACAAAACAGCAGGAGCAGCATTTGAAACCATCCCAGAATCCCTGAGTGCAAGTGTTGTTTATTTATATTGGTGAGTGTACTGGACATGTCCTGGCGTGGCCAGGGCAGTTTTCTCTAGCAGCGATAGGGATCTTGGGTAAATACACAGCCTGGAGGTGTGTCCGCCTTGTGCTGCACAGCCTGCTGGTTAGAAACACTGCATCAATTCCCCACCTCCTGCTGCACACAGGAAATCAGTATCTTGTCGCCCTTGAGCCGCCCAACAGCTACCTGTGCCATCACGCTTGGGGATTTCAGCCCCTGCCCTTGAGAGCAGAATGATGTGTTATTTCTTCAGCTGTCTGAAGCTTGGGCCAGCTCTTATCTTGCAGAATTAATGTGCGCAGTAGGAAGAGCTCATGGGAAAACACCCCAAACCAGATATTTGTTTTCAAATGGTCAACATCAAGCATCCTTATTATGCTGTTTAGTTGCTGCATTCAGTGTGTTAGAAAGCCCAGTGACCTTACATATCTGAACCTCATTCATAATAAGCACTTAGTTTACTCAACCATACACTTAACCACATGATTCTGTTGCCACAGTTACAATATAAAAACTCTCAGCCAATCAGATCTTCATCAGTGGAGTTCTAGAATAGCCAATTACAGCTCACAACACAAATGCCCTACAGTCATAGTGATGCTCGTCTACAGTAGTAGTGACTGCATCCATTCTACTATCTGAATTGTCAGGGACTAATGAATAGAGATACTGCCCTACAGATGTTTTGATGCTCTGATACATTAACCAATCAGATCAGAGCCATGAAATGTTTTATTTTTTTGTTGTGATGAAGAAGAATCAGTAAGACCTTTTTTTAAAAGTAATCTTTCAACAAGGATTAATTAAATTGTGAAGACTTTATATAGTATTACAAAAGATTTATGTTTCAAATAAATTGTTCATCTGAATTTTCTATTCATCAAAGAATCCTGAAAAAAAAAAAAACACAAAAATGTTAAGCACAACTGTTTTCAACATTGATGAGATGAGATAAGATTTATTAAGAAATGTTTCTTGAGCAGCAAATCAGCATAATAAATTATTTCTGAAGGATCATGTGACAGTAAAGACTGCAGTAATGACTGCTGAAAGTTATTTTAATAATATTTTAAATATTTAATATTTTATATTTAATAACATTTCACATTATTACTGGTTTTATTGAATTTTTGGTCAAATAATTTCAGCCTTTGGTGAGCTTAAGAGACTTCTTTCAAACCACAAACCTTTGATTGATAATAAATATATGCTTTTATATATATTTTTTGCTTTTAAACTATGAACTGGCTATGCATTTTTATTTATTTCAATTTTTTTTTCTTTACTTAGACAGACATGGTCACTATGAATCGTTTTTGTAAAAAAGGAGTGTGTGACATTTCTCCCTTTGTGCTTTGTGTGTGGAAAAAACATATCACTGTACAGGTTTGGACAGACACGAAGCTGAGCAAATTTTAAATTTGAGCCAACTGTTCCTTTAGCAAAGTTTATCATCATCTCAATATTTAGTTTAAAGTGAAAGCGACGTTCTAAAAACCAGAAATCCCCATTCCTCATATTCATAAACAAGTGTGCCCAACATCTGCATCATTACTCATGTATGTTGTATGGCTTAGAAAAATATCATGCCAGCACACCTCAGACATATAGTACTGTAATCTCTTTAACACACATACACACACACCATTCACTCATCCATGACAAACATTCCTATTCTACCCAGCAACACTCCTTAATAACAGCCCCCCCATTTCCCTCTGGCCACAGACAGACTCAGCCACGCACGCCAATCCCGGCGCTGAGCCTCCAACGTGCGGCCCAAACGTGGCTTTTCCTTGCTGGAAGAGGGGTGGGGGGAGAGTTTCCCCATCTTTCTGCAGGCTGGCTGTTTTTACCATGCTCACAAACATGAATTAATGAGAGCCAACAAAAAGGCTGATAGCGTCGGGGTCACTCATGCATACTGCAGCCCAGTACAGTAGCCGCACAGCGGGGGTCTGGCATACTGTCTGCCCGTCTGAGGTGGCGTGAGTATGAGGGGTCAGCGTGTGACTGGCAGAGTCTCATACGCACAAATATACTTACTCGCACACATACAGACAGCCTGTCTGAGAAACAAGCTGTAGTAAAGCATAATGTGACCACTGCAGGGTAAAGGCGTGTGACAGCACATCTGACCCAGTAATGGAGGAAACGTGCCAGTCTGGATGTTTTCACACAAATGCGTTTATGTGGTATTAAAGTGTCAGGAAATGGGGGGGAAATAAAAAGCATTGATAAAAAGAAAGAAAATTTACAAATTAGTATAAAAATAATCTTTAAATAATAATGGATAAGGGCAGGGATAAGACTGCTGGACCAGTCATTGTGTCAAGATGTGCTGGGAATTGTTTTAGAGCTTTGTTTCACCCACGTAAATATACTGTATGTAATAAGTTATTTATATCACTGATCACTGCAGATGGGAGAAACAATAAGGAAAGAGAGTGCATGTGTGTTAGAGAGAAATAACATTCAAACATTGGACGTGTACAAGCAGGTGCTAGTGGAAATGCATGACCATTTGCCAAAGATGTGAGTCTGACACATTCATACACACACACACACACATGCACACGCAGGCCTTGAACAGATGTAGTGTGCTGTATTAGTGCAGGAGGGTGTAACATTAACCCTGGCCTGCTGTCTCTCTGGGACCTGTCTCTCTCTCAGCTGCTCGGGTGCCAGACAGGCCCTGGTTTCCTGTGTGCTGCCCGCACTGAGCGGGGGCACGAGCAGAGGTGATTCTACACCCTATTTAAGGGGGCTTCAGGCCCTCTTGTCTATCATATTAGTCTCCCTAAAAATATGTGATTAACGCAGCTGTCACCACCAAACTCAGTGAAAGCCGGTTGCTTCCTTAGAAGAAATAATAATAAAAAAAGGAAATTGTTAAATAAAGTTAAAAACAAATGAAGAGTTCATTTGCAAAAACTGTTAAACGCCACTTAAAAAAAAAAAAAAAAGCTGATTGCTGTGCATTATTCTCCACATATCTGAACCTGATCTGAACCCTAAACACGTTTTGTCAAAAAAGCCGGTATTGTCCACTTTCAAGGCATCGCGAGTTCACGTTTTACTGCAGAAGCCGACAAGCGCCCTTGATGTTTTTGAACAGAAGCCGATAAATCCATTTGAGCGAACCAGCGCTGTATTCAGGTCAGGTGACAAGGCTACTTTCACTTTGAAAAGACTGCTAGCTCAGAGGAGTTTCGTCAAAGCTGACTAAAGTGATCGAGGATGGATCATTTCGACGAACTTGATGAACCTGTGATATCTTCTTCTGGGCGTAAAAGGAAAATAAATGTTGAAACGTTTTCACGGAGTCTTGCAAAAGCAGCAAGTTACAATGGTGAGGGAAAAAACTCAGTATATTGCGTGTAAATTAATCACATCCATACAATCTATGATCACAACAACAACAACCTTTGTCAGGCATCTACATTGTCATCTGAGGAGATTACAAAGATTAAACGAGTGTTTTTTAAACTATAAAACATGAAATGTGGAGTTATCTGCTTTTGCCAAAAAACGATTCTTGGAGTTATCTGCTTTTGCTATAAAACAAACTTTTAATATGTAAAAAACCATACTTTCAATGAACTTTAATTTTGTAAATTACCTGTATTTGTTTAAGTTATTATTACTTAATCAAAACAACCCAACTGCAGTTTGATTGATATTACTTGGAATGCGCAAAAAAAAAAAAAAACGTGGTTTCTGAAAAAAAAAAAAAAAAAAAATGGAGTTATCGGTTTTTCTCTTCAAATAAACATTTATGCATTTGGCAGTTGCTTTCATCCAAAGTGACTTGCAACATTGCATTCGAGGTATATACAGTCAAACCAAAAATTATTCAGTCATCAGATATAATTTTTGATATTTTTTTACTAGAGGGTGCAGGACACTATAGTTCATTTATGTAAGTGAGGATAGCAAAACAAACTAAACTGTGACATATTATACCCCAAAATTCTTCATACAGCTGACTACCAGTAAAACTGATAAAAATTTGGGACCAAACATTTTATTTGACACTTTGACATGACCATGTTTAGTTACATACCTTTCTATCAAAGTTATCTGACATTGTCAAGATGAATTTGTTCTGACACAGTTTAACTCTTGAATTCTTGTCATATTTTATTACCATTTTCTAAACTATAGCGAATAAACTGTGGTAATGTGAGAAATTTTGAAGGTGTCTGAATAAGTTTTGGTTTGACTGTAAATCATTTGTGATTATCAAAATGAATTTGTTCTGACAAAGTTTAACTCTGAGTTCTTGTCATATTTCATTACCATTTTCTAAACTATAGCGAATAAACTGTGATAATTTGAGAAATGTTGAAGGTGTCTGAATAAATTTTGGTTTGACTGTATATTTCTATCAGTCTTTGTATTCCCTTGGAATTCCCTAGCACCATCCATAAATGTTTGAGCTATAGGAATGCACTTAAAATAAAAAATAAATAAATAAATAAATTAAATAAAAAAATTCGTAATGTGATATAAAGTCAGAATTACAACATATAAAGTCACGATACTGAGAGATAAAGTTGCAATTATGAAAAAATAAAGGTTTGTTGCATTAGAGTGACAGGGCTTGGAGGAAAACTAAATATGGTGGCAAAAAGAAAATTCACATCTATGATAATAATACACACACACACAATTTTTTTTAAAATAAATAAATAATATTTTTTAAAATAATTATTAAAAATAAATGATTAAATAACAAGAAATAATTAATAAAAAATAAGAAATATATATAATTTTTAATATCTTGGTCGTGTTTTCTAGTAAGCAAACAGTATGTTATATAAAATCACAATTATGAAAAGTCACAATTACCTTTTTTGACTCTGAGGTGGCTTTGATAAATCCATCTATGATCGCCTCAGACCCCAAAAAGTATGCAGTTATGTGATCTTCATATGATGCTTACCAAAAACTGTAGCTGTATACAGTCATTGAGTCCAAAACGTTGCACAGATTGGACTGAACATGGTGTTACAGGTAAATTGGGGCGGAATGGAGTTCCACCCAGGGGTCGAGGTTTTAATGAGAGCCTTTAATGAGGGTTTTGGTTTATTAAAAATGCTACTGGGGCAAATATTGAACTTACAACCTTTTGACCTCAAAAAAGTACCTCTAAACTGCAACATCCTACACTCTCTACAGACTCTTGTGCATGAGAGCATCTGTGTGAGTGAGCATGTTTGTGAGTCTCAAGGGCAAGTCTGAGCGCGTCCACATGGGGTCACTGACCTGTTATTGAGGCCTCAGACATTATACTGCAGTCTCCGCCTCTAGTACTTCAAATAGCGCTCTGTTAATTTTGAAACGGGACTATTCATGTACAATATGACGGTCTTGAAGAACAAAATCAGTCCCAGTATGTGTGTATGTGATATGAGGTTGTGTGAAGCACAGTTGTCATTCCCAGTTCCCACATAGCTGCTCGGCAAGCACAGAAATAGTTAAAGCATTTCAGTTATTGAAGAGTTAAGAGTCACAGATCACTGAGCGTTTGTTCTCTGATCCGTTGATGTTTTACCCCCACAGCCCCTGTCAACAGCTCCTCAAACTATCTCTCTTACTTTCTCTCTCGTCTGTGCTTTTATTTTTTAAATAATGCGAGCGGCACTTCCTGTGCCTCAAACGGAGATCCTTTGAGAAGAATATCATGGGATTTTATGGGCTTGATTGCATGTGTGTGTAGAGGTGTGAGCATGTGTTTGCCCTTCTGTGCATTAGTATGAGCAGTGTGACTCTGCAGCCCTCTGAAAAGGTGGCGTTACACATGAACGTGCCGTGCATCGTGTCAAAGGCTGGTGTGTAGGACGTGTGTCACGGCTGAAGGTGAAGCATGACTGTGCATGTGTTAGCATACAAGGAACACTAACTCTGTGATACAAAGCCAAACACTATCCAGCATAGGCTTAAAACCAAAGATTTATTAGATTTATTATAAAGATTTACTAGACGGCCTTAAAGGGATAGTTTACCTAGACATGAAAATCCTGTCATTATTTACTCATTGTTCCAAACCATATTCCTTCTTTCATAAAACACAAAAGGAGATGTTTAGCAGAATGTCTAAGCTACTCTTTTTCATGCAATTAAATTTTTTGGTGATTTATACTGTAAAGCTCAAAAAAATTACCCAACAGAATTTGCGAAATTTCACATTAGCAAAATTTCATAGGCAAAAAAAAGGTGCATTGTTAAAGGGATACTCCACCCCAAAATGAAAATTTTGTCATTAATCACTTACCCCCATGTCGTTCCAAACCCATAAAAGCTTCGTTCGACTTCGGAATACAAATTAAGATATTTTAGATGAAAACCCGGAGGCTTGTGACTGTCCCATTGACTGCCAAGTAAATTACACTGTCAAGGTCCAGAAAAGTATGAAAGACATCGTCAGAATACTCCATCTGCCATCAGTGGTTCAACCGTAACGTTATGAAGCGATGAGAATACTTTTTGTACGGAAATAAAACAAAAATAGCGACTTTATTCCACAATTCAGCACCGTAACGTCACCGTAGCGTCACCGTAGTGCCATTTTGGAAAGTATCGCTGTACGCAAAATGCGTACGCTCTTCCGTGTCAGCCGCGACATAGGGATGCGCTGTTTGCGTTCAAATCAAAGCATAAATCCACGCAGAAAATGTATCCCTATGTTGCGGCTGACACGGAAGAGCGTACACATTTTGCGTGCAGTGATACTCTCCAAAATGGCACTACGGTGACACTACGGTGCCGAATTGTTGAATAAAGTCATTATTTTTGTTTTATTTCCGTATAAAAAGTATTCTTGTCGCTTCATAACGTTACGGTTGAACCACTGATGGCAGATGGAGTATTCTGACGATGTTTTTCATACTTTTCTGGACCTTGACAGTGTAATTTACTCGGCAGTCAATGGGACAGTCACAAGCCTCCCGGTTTTCATCTAAAATATCTTAAATTGTGTTCCGAAGACAAACGAAGCTTTCACGGGTTTGGAACGACATGGGGGTAAGTGATTAATGACAAAATTTCCATTTTGGGGTGGAGTATCCCTTTAATAGTGTAGCAGTGCATGAAGCCCAGGTCAAACAGAATCACTTTAAAACCAAGTAGCTTTTTTCGGTCAGTGTGTGAATCCACGTGACTAATTTGAACCTTTTGCAAAATCTGCTTGGGGAAATCTTTCACGCTCTCACAAAATTCCTGAATGCACAAATTCCTGTTGAAAATATTCTTATTTCGACCGGGGAAACAAAAAATATGACCTCACCTTCAGAACAAAGTTTGGATTCCTGATGAAAACGTGAAAAATACTGAAAAATACTAAAATTTGACCTAGCTTTTAACAACATATGATCACAATACATTAATATATAAAATTATATAAAAGTCTAAAGTAAAGTGATGGTCTAAATATTCTGTTACAAAGAATGCTATGTACTGGACTCAAATCAGTGAACCTTTTTATGAATATGTTCATTACAAGAACCATCCGAATGAACCAATTAGCTGGAATGAATCAGAGTTTTACAGTTCTGACACAAAGTTAAACTGAGATGCATATCATACAACATCATGTCCTAAAATGGCAGCTTAACACACAGTACATCTGTCTATGTCACAGCAATCCCTCCTTCATTAGACGCAAACATGCAGCATAAGAATCACTGAGCGCCGTCTCAGACTATAGCAATAACTGAATATTGACAGCAGCTGCAGGGATGGGAAATCATTCTACTTCAGCACTTTTTCAGATAAAGGATTTTTTCTGTACAGATTTAAAGCTTCACTTTGATGAATGTTCTCGTTTTTGTTTACATCAATATATTTTTGTCAGAAAGCTAACCAAGTGTGTCTATTTCTCTGTGTGCGATAGATAAAAGAAAGCATGTGCCTCTCCTAGAACAAGTCCACTCTCTGACATTTTGGTCAATACAAAAGTGTCATGTCTCACACATGCCCGTAACAGTGTGTTTCAGCTGCTGTCTTCTCATATTTTCTGATTTATCTCCCTTTAGGCTCTGACTGTTCCAGAAACTTCACCAGTCCGTCAGGTGTGATCGAGTCGCCCGGCTTCCCTGACAAATACCCCCACAATCTGGAGTGTACCTTCATCATCATCGTCCCTCCTCACATGGACGTCACCCTCACCTTCCTGACCTTCGACCTGGAGAACGACCCCTTGCAGGGCTCAGAGGGCGAGTGCAAGTACGACTGGCTGGAGGTGTGGGACGGCCTCCCGCAGGGTAAGTCTAGATGTTGTAATCCTGAAGAATTCTGTTTGGATTTACAGTTGGGGTTCGGATTAGACCGCAGTATTCCAAAGTCCACACCACCCGTGACTTTAAGAGGATTGCGTTTCCCATTTCCCTCTGACCTCATTGTCTGCTTTGAGATCAGTATGTTGCATGTCTGCCGTATGTAATTTGGTCACTTAATGATTTCTAATCCACATACCGTTCGCTATCGCACTATGGGCCATCTGGTAGGTTTATTCACCAGTCTATACAGCTGTTCGCTCTTGCCCTGTGACACGTACCACCCGTCCGTTGGCCGCTGTGCTTCCAGCTCCGCCGGTATGAAGCTCAGGCGCATTGCTGTCGTGCTGTTACTGCGGCTGCCGCTGGAGCTATTTTAGCAGCGAGCGTTGGCAGATGAAAGCAGAGCCCAGGGCCTTGCTTTGCCTTATCTGCACCAGGCGGGGCCAAAAAGCCATGGAACCCATATTCTTCTGCACGTAGGGGTGGAGGAGACGGAGGACGGGCGGTAACAGCAGCCATGGTAACCTTTATCAGGAAAGTGAAAATGGGGCGTGAATAACACTGCAATAGGATTTAATCCTTGTCTGGAACAGAGCGCTGTGGAATACACTCTTTTTCCCCCAGCTGTCTTATTAATGCTTCAGCCCCGAGACCCCCATACTGCCCCCACCCCTTCTGCCTCTGGGTTGGGCTTCATATTGTAGTGCTGCACTCACACATATAATCAGACACATAATAACTGTACACTAAAACGCAATAGTCTAATAAATCTAACCAGCTTGACCAAGATGATCAGGTTCTCATTATATAATATATTTAAAAAAGCAAATACTCATTACTGTCATGTGTTTACATGTTATGGTTGTATGTTTTATACTGTCCAATCCATATTCATTACTGTTATGAAAATATAGTGGAAAATATGTTTAACTGTGCAAATGCATCTTTATTTGCCTCATGAAAAAAAAATATTACTTAATATTATATTATTTTCATTAGATTTAATATTCCATTTAATATTTTATTTCCATTTCACTGATATATTTTCCACCATATTTTCATTTTTCATAAATAAAATCAGTGAAAAATTAATTAATTTTCCTTTTAAAAATATATCATTATATTTATTTGTATAATATGTACTTCTTATAATACTAAGATTTCCAATATATTTAATAATATATTTTTGCTATGAAAAAGGAAGCCTATTTATGTTTCAATGATTTATAAAATGTAAAGATTTTATGAAATATGAAAATACAGTGGAAAATATGCCTAATTGTGCAAAATCAACTGTTAAGTGTCTTTATTAAAATAGATACGTTCTATATATGTTTGATATATATCAATGTAATTTGTAATACTTAATATTATAATTTTTTTCACTATGCATATACATATACAGTATGCATTCAATATGCAATATGCATTCCTTGCCATGAAAAAGGAAGCTTATTTATGTTTCAATTATTTATGAAATGTAAAGATTTTATGAAATATGAAAATATGATGAAAGAATGCTTAATTGTGCGAAAACATCTTCATTTTCCATAAGAAGATATGGAAAAATAGAATTATACTTATTTTTATAATATGTGCTACTTAATATTATAATATTCTCAATATTATTTTTAATATTGAAAAAGAAGACCTGTTTTTACATTTTACTTTATGAAATATGAAAATACAGTGGAAAATATGCTTAATTGTGCAAAAACAACTTAAGTTTCCTTATGAAAATATATATGTTCTATATATGTAATATAATTTGTAATACTTAATATTATAATTTCTTCAATATGCTTACACACATACGCATGCAATATGCAACATGCATTACCTGCTGTGAAAAAGGAATCCTGCTTTTACATTTGCCTGATTTTATTTACATTTACTTTATTTATGAAATGTGATTTTTGAAGGGAATTTTAAGCAACTTTCAAAAAGCAAGATTCACACATACATACAGATAGTGTCCTGATCAAAGTAGTATACAATAGCCACCTGATTTGATCATCAACACCATCAAAGGCGAGAGAGAGAGTTATTTCAAGCTATCGTTCGAGAGCACTTGTGGTATTAAAGCCTTTTCCTCTCCAAAAGAGAAGAAAATCAATGTACTTGATTGATACGAGGCTATTTCACCCATCCGGGACTCTGTGTGTGCAAGTGTGTGTGTGTGTGTGTGTGTGTGTGTGTGTGTGTGTGTGTCAGGATGGAGGATGCATTCATTACTGTGAGACAGCAGCCTCCCAGAATTCAGAGAGGTGGTGTTGTATAGGTTTCTTGGCACATAAACAGAATAACCAGCCTTATCTTATGAGTGTCCAGCTGGAGCAAAATGAGACCCGTTCACATCCCAGCACTGAGAAAGCATTTGTGTGTTTTGCAGTGGGACCTCTGATTGGACGGCATTGTGGTACCAAAATCCCCTCAGAAATACAGTCGTCCACTGGTATCCTCTCTCTGTCCTTTCATACGGACATGGCCGTGGCCAAAGATGGCTTTTCTGCCCGCTACAACATGACTCTCAAGGAGGTCAATGACAGTAAGTCATGTTTTTTCTTTCAGCTTCGAAACTTGGTCCAACTACCAATACAAAAATGTAGTTTGCTACTAATAAAAAAGTAGTTAACTAAATGAAAGCTATCTTTTTTACACTGAACAAACTAATTCAATATGATTCAATAAAATGAATCAGACTACAAAGTTAGTAGCAGCCCTGCTTTTAGTTACTCTTCAACACTGCTGTTTATTTGCGTGTCTGGCTTTTATCTCAGATTTAATATAAGAAAACTCTGTGTTCCTCAGATTTCCACTGCAGTAATGCTCTTGGCATGGAGTCAAACAAGATCAGCGATGATCAGATCTCTGCGTCATCCTCCTTCTATGATGGCCGATGGTCCCCAAGACAGGCTCGACTTAACTTTGAAGATAACGCTTGGACGCCCAATGAGGACAGCAACAAAGAATACATCCAGGTGAGGCTTCCTCTCTCTCACTTGCGTGTCTACAAGTACCCATCCCTCTCAACTTACTTACAATGCATTGAAGGCTTGTGAACGGACATATGGATTTGAGATTTGTAGTTCTGGCGGGAAGTTGGCAAGGGTTAGGTGCTACACCAGGCCTTCAGAATGAGCCTCATCACTTTTGGTGTTACTTTAAGTGGTGTGTCGTATTTGTGTCAGGATGCTGCTGAGTTGTGGGCTTCTGGTAGAGCTCACAGCTGTTGTGTTGTGTTAACACCTGACATCACTCCCTCGCTCTCAGGGTCCACGGCCCGGGCATCCATCTTGACAAACAGCTGTCATAAATGCCAACATGCCCGAGGATCATACTTCACCCAGACGCCTCGGCTCTGTTGTGTGTGTGTTCAGAATAAGAGAGGTTGTTCTGTTTTTGGTGCGTACATGCAGCTGATATCTGCGTATCATTGATATTCATCGATTCATCCAGGGTTTCAGGGTAAATTAACTGATGAAGTTTCCTTAAAGGAATGCTGTGGGCACAATATGAGTTAAGATCTATTGTTGAAAGCATATGTGGCATAATGTTGTTTATAGTGAAAATAATTTAGAGTTTTACTTTACTTTTACTATATTTTATTTTCATTTACTTTTCTGTTTTGTTTTGTTTTGTGTTTATTAAAGCAAAATTAATGGTTACAGTTAGGCACTAAGTTGGAGCCGGTTGTTAAAAACAGTTTCAAAATAATTATTTTATTTTATTTTATTTTATCAAAAATAATGGAAAATACAGTAGAGCATATTATATTATATTATATTATATTATATTATATTATATTATATTATATTATATTATATTATATTATATTATATTATATTAATTATATTATATTCAGATCACCACATTTTTTTTTCTGCTCAGTATTATGACCATGTAAATCTTCTTTTTTTTTTTTTTTGTCTTCTTCTTCTTCTTCTTTTTTAACTGAGAAAACAGACAAAATTATCTTCTGTGGTAATCAACATTATTCCACAGATGCTGATGATGGCGTTTAACTTGTATTGAACTCAGAACATCTCTTTAACATCTCATCTTCTCTTATGCTCTTTTCCCATTGTTTTTCTACTTCTCTCTTTATTACTATTCATCAGGGACTCGCTTCTCAGATGTTGTAGGCTACATCTTTCTCTCTCTCTATTCCTGGTCTCTGGGCGCATGCAGGGGTTGATGATGCACAGCCCGCTCTGATGGTAACAGCCACTTGATTGATGAGGGTCCTTTCCTAGGAATAAATAGTTAGCAGCAGTCCTGGGTTCTATTGATTTTTTTGTCTAGGTGTGTTTCTCTGTGGCCCTAAGCAGCTTTACAGAAGGTTCTAGGTGTGTGTGTGCGGTCGTATCTGTGTGTGAAAGCCACACCTGTCTCTCTGACAGATAACAAACGCTGCAGTTTTCCCGCTCATGTTCGGATGACATCCCACTGAGCAGGGAGAGCCGAGGATCATGGGTAACAGCCCTCCTCTAGGACAGGAGCTGAATGCCTGATTAAGGACCTCACTGCAGTAGGAGGGGCAGAGAGGCAGCTCTCGCACCGCAATCATCATCATCATCATCATCGTTGCGGGGGGGGGGGTTCGGAGCGAGGGAGGGTGATAATCTGTGTGGAGAGAGGGAGAGTTGAATGAAGGTGGTTAGTATCGATCAGAGCTCAGGTGATTGATCTTAAGGCTCTGATAACACCTTCGCTGCTGCCCGTGATCTGCAGGGAGGGGATGCCTCATATTCCCACAGCTCTATCCATCTTTCAGCTCTTCCCTCTATCTCATTCCTCTCACATCCCTCTCTCGTCTCTCCTTCTGCTTCTTTACTAATCTCACTCTCTCATCATCCTGCTTTTAGTGGGCATTGCTAGTGAGGAAACAAAAACTATATGAAAATGTTTTCCTTAACTAAAATATGTAACTGGAAAATCACACACTAAAATAATGCATGTTCATGACTCAATTTTAGCTTTTGTTTATTGTATTATTGGGTGTTTTGTTATATTGAATTGTTTTTCTTACTAAAAGCAAATTCAGATTCAGTTTTGCCTCTGCCTGCTGATTAACTTCATGCACCGCACCTCCTTAGCAAAGAAAAGTATTTTAGCTCGAATAACATTTTTATTTATTGCATGTTCATGTGTTACCTCCCAAAAACCCTAGACGCCAAATATTTAGAGAGATGTAACATAATTGGGGGCTCGTCCGGGATGTTACAAACTGAAATAAAGTCAAAAATGGTAACAAATTAATTTTAGTTTGGTTTTTAATTTTACATAGTTTGTTGTAACACTAGACAGTTCTGAGAAATTTAATAATTAAAAAATGTTTCAATGTTTATTTAGTTTTAGTGTAATGTTAAAGTATATCCTTTAACACAGTGGCTTAATTTTAAAAGGACAAAATATTTAAACTTAAATTAAAACCTAAATAATCTGAAATTATAAAAAAAAAACCTCATAATAGACCGACAATCATAGACCGACAACTTAAAAGGACAAACTAAAAATGCAAACAATTCAAAAAATATAAAAAAACTTGGCTAATATTTATAACTAGTGCTTTGTTCAAATCCCTTTTCCTAAGCATTGAACCCTTTAGTGAATGACATTTGTCAAATTTGCATGATTTTGGGTGAGTAGACCTACCCAGCCCAACCCACAGAATTGGAAACCAAGCAATCAACAGAATATCCTGTCACGGTTAATTACAACAAAAACCCTTATCGCGACACAAATTTAATTCAATTTTTCCATTTTCATCTCTTTAGGTGGATCTGCACTTCCTGAAGGTCTTGACGGGAATCGCCACCCAAGGTGCAGTCTCTAAAGAGACACACAAGTCCTACTTCGTCACCACTTTCAAGCTGGAGGTCAGTACTAACGGAGAAGACTGGATGATCTACCGCTACGGCAAGAACCACAAGGTAAGATCACGTGGGAACGACACATTTGAGAACTTGTGAGAGATAAAGCCGTCAGTTGTTCTATGGTTTCCTGTACTGGTTATAGAGATGTGTGAAGAAATGTCACACTCTGTGCATGTGAGACTCAGAAAACCAGAAAAGAACTGAAAAGGTGGTAAATTCTAAGCACTTTCTGTTGTGGGTTAGTTGAAATGCAGCTTCTACTTGCTTAACTGACTTCCACAGAAAGACCTTTCTGGTCTAGCATTAAATAAATGGAAATTAATGCCAATCTAAGACGCTCCTTTTGGATGTCCAGGCTGATGGGAGAAACTAGACAGTATTCCGTTATTTGAAACCAAGTGAACAGACTCGAGTGAAAGGAAAATGGAAGGAGGTCAGAGAACAGAGAGAGATGAAAATAGTGGAAAGGCATGTGTAAAACTTATCGTCCCGTGTGGTACATGCCTCTAATCTTCATTTATTAGCAAATCCCCTGGAAATCCTGTATGGAGTTGATTGCTTGACAGGGGAACATGTGAAAGCTCTGATGTCAGCGTGATGATTTTGGAAGAAGCTGTAAAAAACATTGAGAATATCCTACCAGATGCGACCCTGGCCACCACCAACTGCCGTTTGGGTCTTTAGTCCCAGACCCCCTGCTGGAATAGCCTCTGGCTTTAATCTTCCAGAAAATCTCCGAGCTCTGTCCTCCCATAATGTGCTCGCTGTTTTTACGGCTTTGGTTTCAGTTCAGCTAAGCTTTGTTAAGAAGTCTGGCTGTGTCGGAATGGGCGAATCGCTCCTTATGGGAGGCGTGACCGGTCAGTGTCCATTTAGAAATGGTACTATTAAGTAATGTTCTGTTTATTCATATGCCTGGAAGGAAAATATTTCAATGTTGGCAGCTATCTAGCAAGATGCCTCAGTCCTGCAGATGAAAAGCATTCAGTCATGGCTTTTTCAATATCGCCTGTATAGATGAACAGGAAATAGGGTGTTGGCATTTAAATTTGCAATACTGTAAACAGTTTTGTCTGTGAGTGTCATGTAAACGAATTTCGAGTCAGGCGGGTTATTATTTTTCAGGGCTGTGTGGTGATGGTTTGGGTTGATAGCACCACATCAGGCTCTCATCGGTCTCAAATGATGATGGTGGAGGTGTGTGTGTCCCTGGTCCAGAGGACACTGACAGATTGTGTGTGTTTATGGACAAACAGGAAGCGCTGCTGAGGAAGATCACTGTAGGCTGGTGGCTGATAGTCTCATTGTAAGTGTGTGTGGTGTAAGTGTGATATCAGCAGAGCTGGGCTTAATTTCTTCTCAAACTGCCTCTGCTGCTGTGGCGGGTTTTCAGTTCACTACTAGATTACCTGCAGCACACTCATTCAGTCACTGCTAAATCAGATCTGATAAGATCTCACACACAGCTGTGCTTCGAAACCTTCCTGTGTGCTACAGTATAAGGCAGCATCCTAACTGAAATGTAACCTTTTAGCTGATTCGGAACACTCTACACAGCAAAAATAATTTAAAGATTCAAACAGACTTTGATATAATCATATTGATGTGCTAACTTCTAATATACTAATGATCATATACATATACCATTTTAATTAGCTTGAACAATTTTTGAGATTTTCAGTATTGAAATACAAGTAGAGCATAAAATTACTTAAAGGGATAGTTCACCCAAAAATGAAAATTCTGTCATTAATTACTCACCCTCATGTTGTTCCAAACCCTTAAGACCTTCATTCATCTTCAAAACACAAATTAAGATAATTTTGATGAAATCTGTGTGTTTTCTGGCCCTCCATAGACAGCAATGCAGCTACCATGTTTAAGGCCCAGAAAGGTAGTAAGGACATCTTTAAAATGGTCCATATGTCATGAGTGGTTCAACCGTAATTTTTGAATGTTGTAGTTGCGATGAACGAAGGTCTTACGGGTTTGGAACAACATGAGGGTAAGTAATTAATGACAGAATTTTCATTTTTGGGTGAACTATCACTTTAAATACATTTATAATAGATTTGTATTGTTACAAAAGATTTATATAACAAATAAATGCTGTTCTTTTGTACTTCTTTTGTACACAAAGTATTCTGAAAAGAAATATATAATGGTTTCCACAAAAATAAATAAATAAATAAATAAAATTAAGCATCTTAACTGTTTTTAACAATGATAATAATAAGAAATGTTTCTTTATCACCAAATCAACATATTAGAATGATTTCTGAAGGATCATGTGACACTGAAAACTGCTGAAAATTCAGCTTTGCTATCACAGGAATTAATTATATTTTAAAATATTTGAATATTGTAATAATATTTTACAAATTTTCATTTTTGTACTGCATTTTTGATCCAATAAATGCAGCTTTGTTGAGTATAAGAAACTTTTTGGCAAGGATACAGAGTGTTGCCATAGAATTTGACCAAAAAAGGCAGCATATTTATGCCAATTTATATCTACTGAAACAGCCTTTTTCATCGGGAGGGCAGCTATGATGCCTTAAAATAGTGTTTAGCTCTTTTGGAACAGATTCTCAAATTCCCTTCCCTTTTACTGGAAACCTAGCACACAGAAACACATGCATATACAGCCAATCCCACAACTGTGTCATTTCCACACTCCCTCCTGAGACTGTATCTGATAAAGCCATCAAAGTAATGACAGAACAATTTATGCTATTTTCACAAACATACTGTTTCAAATTGCAAGAAGGTCAAAAGGTCTCAATTCAATTTCCACTGGTGGGGAAAATAAGTGAGTCCCTTATGTAAGGTCCCACACCTGCTCTTAAGGTCAACGTGACCATTTAAAACAGCCTTGTCATTGACAGAGATCATTATGAAGGTCTGGTAAATTCCTTGCTTGTTTAACAATACCATCAAGGAGGGTTTATATAGACAGAGAGCATGTGGTATGTGTGTTAACGTGTAAAATCCTGAGGCAAAGCAACGGAGAGCGCTGTCGTGGGAGATGACATCAGCTCGGACTTCAAAACAGCAGCCTGACAGATCCGTCCATCTCTGTGCATTCCTTTGCTTCACACGGAGCGCGTGGATAATGGAAGACCGCTGCCAGATCCCGGGAGGACTCCTCTGTTCTTTGGGAGTGTACCGCTGAGGGTTTAACCTTTAGTGATGTCATGGGCTAGAGAATAGATGCTCTTTGCATCGAGTCTTCTGCATAAAGCACAGCCAGAGTGTGTGACGGTGGAATGCGTGGAAATCACACATACTCAAACAAAAATACAGTAACCTGTCTTTAGTGGGGTCGTGCAAATGTGGTTTTCATTCACTGTGACAAATGGTGGTTTTAGAGGAAACATTTACACCTCTGAGGGTCATAAAACATATCATCTGTTCTTCCAATTACAGTGTGTACCGATTCCAAGTTGACTTAAAGCGGCAGTGTGTCATTTCTATGGCTGCTAGTTTCACCAAAATAGAAGCAGAATTGCAAAAATTATGCATGTTTGAGAAACTTGTTTGGAAACACTCCCACATCTGCTGGTTTCCTTGAAAAGACAGGCTTTTGGCTTTTGGCTTATTGCAGAAAACAAGCTCTGTGAGCAACAAAGCTTTATGATACTTATAGGTTTAATTTATCAAGATAATGCGATCACCAGAAGGAAAAAGTGAGCGTTAGGGTATAAACAATACCACAGCCGCATAACTTCCTCACCACCACTAAGCTTCTGACAATCTTTCAATTTTTATTTAAAATCTACAAGTTGGGAAGTTTAAGTTAGAATTGTTTGCAAGACCACAAGTATAAACACAATGAGGCTGTGAATATGGACTAATGAGTATATGAGTTTTTGGTCACACTTTATTTTAAGGTCCAATTCTTGCCATTAACTACAGTATGACTTTTGCCTCAATAAATTCCTAATTTGCTGCTTATTAATAGTTAGTAAGGTAGTTTTTAAGTTTAGGTATTGGGTAGGATTAGGGATATGGAATATGGTCATGCAGAATATGTGCTTTATAAATACTAATAAACAGCAAATATGTTAATAATTCATAAATACTAATTAACAGCCAATATGTTAATAATAGGCATGCTAATAAGCAACTATAGTTAATAGTGAGAATTGGTCCCTATGCTAAAGTGATAAAGTGCTAACTTTAAGCATGCCAACCTTGTTTCAGCCCAAAAACCCATAAAAAAAAACAATGACAATGGAACCTGAAGTGCAAAAATACGTATTTGCAGATTTTTTTTTGGACTCATTCCTGCAGCACTCTATTGATCGAACAAAAAGGAATCCTTTTACAAGTTGCTTACTTATTTGTGTGGATTAAACTGGGATAGGAAAAAGTGTTGTAACAGAAATTTCCAGTATTTTTTTTTTTCAGAAACACAGTGGGAAGGTAAAGCAAAAGGGAGGGCTTCCACATTCCAATCCTTCCAACTCAATCTCACATGCAGACTGGGAATTAAGAGGAAAGCAGGAACCAAATCAACATTTTTCAGTTTTTTTCTCCTCTGAACAGGATTTAGTCTGTCAGCCATTGTAATCCAAAAGATGAGCTTCCACACTAAATAAGCTTTATAGAGGGAGTTTTGTGTTTTGTGTTTACAACATGTAAAATCGCACTCAAAGTTTTTGATGTATGCTTAAATTTTGTCAGAAAGTGTTTAGTAGTATTTAAAATTCATGACACATCACAAGCCCTACTAAACAATAAACACCTGCGTTCTGTCATATGGCAATCAGTGAATGGCAGCAACACACCAAATTTGGCCACAGTGTTTAGGTATCATTGCTAAATGATATCATTGTAACACCCCCTCATTGCTGTGCCACCAGCAGACTATCAGTCAAAACCATCCTTGACAGCAGAGCATGCAGCCAAGGGCCGCCAGGGGCCCAAAGCCAACACACAGCCTCCAAACTGACAACGGAAAAACTGACACATCAAGTTATACTTCGTCTAAAGCTCTTCTGAACTTTCTAATTCTTCTATAATTATTCTACATGCAGTTTTTATGACCTCATATTAATCAAGGGACTACATGGAATATTTGTACTTACAAAATAATTTGTCACAGAACTATTTCTGTCTGTCTCTCTCCGTGTTTCTCCTCCTCTGAGGCTGAGTCTGCGTTGGCCTGCAGCCAACTGGAGCCCGACTGCTCTGTCAACATCTTCATCTGGGCTATGGAGGTGTGGGAGAGAGCAGGAGAAGGGCAGAGAGAAAGAGAGAGAGTAATGACTCGAGCAGAGCTGTGAACACTGACCACATTTCCCAGCGGCCCCATCAGTCTGAGGGAAAAAACGTCTGGCAGCGAGCCAATGCAAAGCAGCGAGAGATGGAGGGAACGAGTGACAAAAAGACAGACAGGCAGAAAGATGGACAGAGCAGGAAACGCAGCACCTCTTTCATCTCCCATGACCCTGTTGTGGCCGTGTGTCTTTCCATAACCCAGCCTGAGCAGTCAGGCATTGTGGGAGAAAGTGTCCACTCTTATACGACCACAAATTCTCTCTTCTCTCTCTTTATTATATTAACAGTGACAACGTCTCACAGGAGGCGGGCGTGTGTGTGTTTGCGTGTGCGTGTGTGTTCTCACACTTTAACCTCATAGAGAGTTCGCTTTGGGGGGCTTTTATTATTTAAGTAGACCGCCCTAGTGCCAGACATTTGAATAATTCAGATTCATTTTTGGGGGACTCCTCACCAGTAACCTGCCCTGTTGGCCATCACTGAGGACTCATTTCATCTCATGAATATTCCCTCACACATACACATTTTCCTGTGGTGATGAATTTCCTAGGAGTTCGTTCAATATAACTACTCCTGGACTGTCAGATGTGATTTTTCAATAATTCATATAACAGTTAATCTACATCCACCCTCATTGATCTGTCTGTGTGAGTGTCTAGACAGACCAGCAGCACTGCGGCCATTGGTGCTGTCAACAAATTCCTGTTTTTCCACAGTTATCTGGCACGGATTGGATCTTTCTGCATATGTATAAACAAAAACACACATGAGATCTTGCATGACTTGCATCTAAACGCTCTTTAACGTCTTTATCAACTTTTTTGTTATTGTTTGGTGTCAGACTTGGTGCTCTAGAAGAAGAATCATGGCCAGCAGTTGCATGTGAGCTGTAAGAGTATTCCTCATAGTCTTGCAGCCTGTTTTATTTATTAATGAGTTGTATACAAAGCTAAATGCTCTTAAAGTTTGGCTAAATATCTGTGCGACTCACTGGAATTTGCAAATGAACATGATTAATTGTGTGATATAGGCTAGTAACACTGTAGGACAGACCGGTTTTCACTGTAATTGTTTGAATGTAAACCCAGTCGGTTATCTCTTAAGTGAATATAAACAAACAAGACAGAAAGGAAACAGATATGTGTGAAAATGTAGTATTATATGTATTTTTGGGAATGTCTTTATGGAAAATTTCTGAACATTGCGGGGTTGTAAGTTAATAATATTGTTTATATCCTTATTTAGCTAATTTAATGCTTTCATCTGCCAATAAGAGTACTCTTAACTTTGCTTAACAAGTTTTACCATGTTTAAATACCCTCCGCATAAAAGTATAGCAGATTTTTCCACAAGAATCTGAAAACGTATGCTTGTATCTAACACCAGATACACTCAGACCCCCACTCACATACAACATCATCACCTGAGACAGACAACACATACCTGATCCCCTCACAGACAGCATGCTGGGAAACACTAGCAGCCATGCCTGAGGGAATGTGATATAAGTAACGTACGCAAATGCATGATTCATGAACGTAATTTAGCATAAACCTTCCGATGACGGCTCTGTCCATTTGTTATGTCTCTGGCTACAGGCACACATGCACACGCAGAGAGCGCATCAATCAAAGATTACGCCTAGACTCCCTAGTGAGAGGGAAACAATGAAAAACCGACAGTGTGAGGGCAAAAAAAAAAAGGAGGGAACTGGTGCGAGGGTGGCCTTGTATCAGTAGACAGCAGGGTTGACAGCAGTTCTCCTGTTTTGGTGTGTGGGAGTCTGTCATTAGCAGCACCTGTGTGTCTGTCAACACAACACCAGTCAGGGGCCATTGTAGCTCAGGGATGCAAAGACAACATTAGCAGGTGCTCGTGTGTGTGGGAAAAAGGGAAGGAAACAATAAAAGTATAGTTTCATATCGCTAATATATGTTTGGCTAGAAGCAGTATCTGACTCCGCCCCCTCTATAGATTGACTGCTGCTGTCAGAGTCCAGGACTTTGTCATTTCTGTCATTCCTCTTGCTTCCCCTTTCCCTCTGTCTTAGAGGGCCAGTGGGAAATCACCGTTCTTCAGCTTCATCTCAGCCTGCTCCCTAACGTCCTCACAGTAATTGGACTTCTCAATCCTGTTATGCCTTTTAGTTTTTTTCTGTGCTTTTTGATCATTTTGGCATCTTCATGGTTAACACTCTACTCTTTGTGCTTGGAACTTCATCCATAATGACCAGTGGGCCTTCTGTCCCAAATCCCATGTGATATACATCTGTTAATCTGTTATAAGAGTTTCATGGCTCCTAGTTTCCTGCTGGTTTGGATTAAATAAGTCGGCCAATCAGAAGCCAGGAAAGGGAGGTGCCCAGTCCATGGGCAACAGTAAATAAAAACATTTGTAACTAACTGTTTTTATATATTATTAATATTTTGCAATTTCTCATGAGAAACTAAGAGATCATGAAGTAGGTAGTTGATAATGTGTTTTGAGAGGTTAAGTCAAAAGATATATAACAATATGTCCATTGGCTTAGCTATATATCAACCAGTTTCTTCCGTGCAAGTCTAAGGGTTTTATTTGCCCATTAAAAAATGTGAGTCTCAAAAGCAATAGCACACCTCTGAAATAAAATATTAATGTTGCCTTGCCAACTAAGTAAAATATGTTAAAAATAAGTTCAAGTACCAAAGTTACTAAAACTGAAATTTAATTGAATAGTAATTAAAGCTAAATAGTCTGTTTAAAAAAAACTAAAGCTAATAAACCTATAAAAGCATATAAATAATGCAAAAATAACACTGCCAAGAGTACAGTTTTGGAAAGAGTACAGTTTGAAATATTCCACAAGCTTCTTGATATAATTTTCTTCTTTTCTCTCAGAAGTGCTGGGTATGTGTTAGGTTATATCAGCGAATCGTGAGAAATTGGACTCTCCCACACACTAAAGAAGTGATATATTACACACTACTTACCCCCAGTCGTCACACAGCACACACACACCACTTGGCTCTCACATACTGTGCTGTGTTGAAAAACTTCACAGGCAGTGAAGGGGCAAGGTCACACACTCCATCATAAGGTCATTAAACAAAAGCAGATTTCTGTGATGCATGTCTGAATCTTCCTACTGACAACAGCTTTACACACTTCCACTTTTTCCCAAGGTTTCACTTGTCTTCTGTTTCAGCCCCTCCTAAATTGCTCTGTTCAGTTTCAATTTCATTTTGAAATGGAAAAAGGCTTTTTTATTGGCATGATTGTTACACATACAAATAATAATAATAATAATAATAATGTAAAAATAGCATTAAAATAAACCATGATTTGAGTCTTTTCCCAATTTGCCATCTGCCCTTAATTTAGGAAATCTGCAATACTCTGACTTACTGTATTAAATTCAATATTGTGGTTGAAACTCTCTCAGTGTTAATATTTTAATAGTATTTTAAATATTGGCACATATAAATGTTTCACACACCAAAAAATGGCAGATAGATTTGTAGTAATCTGAGAGTTATGATGAAATATGTGAAAAATTGAACAATTGCCCCAGGTCTTCTCTGCTTTTAACTAACAATATGCACAATGATTAATGACCACAGGTCCTCGGTTCATAGTTTTCTTCCTGTATTTTATGATATATTGGGGTGATTTACCAAATGTCAGAAGGTTTTTATATTCTCATTTTTCTAACCCGTCTTTAATCTCGTTCTTCACTATCCGTACGATCCGGCCTAGCACAGACCTGACCCGGGCCAGCTGGCCCAGATGTCATTAGATCCTGAGACGGGTCAGGTCCTTAGGGTTCAGGCTTTGTTTCTGTGTGTGCACTGAAGCAGTACTCGCCCTCTTCTAGTCTTTCTCCTCTTTCCTACTTCCTCTCTCTGGAGACAAAGACCCTGTCAGAGGCTTGCATCTCTGAGGAGGGAGGAGAGATGGAGATTTGCTATCAAACCTTGTCATCTTGTCCATCCTCGCCATCCCGAGATGCAGTGGCTGAAGCACATGGCATATTTCTGTGATACCCTGGGAGCTGCCTGCTGAAATACTAATGATCCATCTGACATACTGATGTAAACAATGACAACACCCAAAATCATGTGGTTGCATCTGGTTTAATGTCTTTATTTGACAACATTCAATCCCACAGAGTGACAACTGAGTCTTCAAACACTCTCACACTGTCTCACCAAGATCTTTACCTCATTCTGGAGGAAACAGCATTTCATGTTTGAATTTACGATGCGAACATTAGCGTCTATGTGAGTATTCAGTGGTGTGTGTATTTTAACAGCGATTAAAGTCACAATATGACTTGACCCCAGTAAAGAAGCTCTTACTGTGCGAGAGTTTGTGCTTGTTTGTGAGGTTAGTTTGTTTTTGAATGAGTAGACTCAGCCAAACCACCTCCAGAATAGTCATAAATCTCCCTCTTTTTTCTCTCTCTGTCTCCTTAGGTTTTTCATGCGAACGTAGACCCCTCAGAGGTGGTCCTGAACCGGATCCCCCAGCCTGTCTTAGCTCGGTTTGTCCGCATCCGACCTCAGGCATGGAAGAATGGAATCGCGTTGCGCTTCGAACTTTACGGCTGTCAAATCACGGGTCAGTAAAACTCACACCACACATCTTTCACCAAGTCTGCACAGAATTCAGAATGTTTCACCAACCCTTAAGGGAACTGATTTGTGTTTTTTTAACTTTTATAAATATAAAATAGTGTGAAAAGACAAACTTTGAGTGTTGGATTGTCTAAAATTTTAATCAAAAAGTTGGGTTTTTAAAGGATTAGTTCACTTCCAGAATAAAAATTTCCTGATAATTTACTCACCCCCATATCATACAAGACGTTCACGTCTTTCTTTCTCTAGTCAGAAAGAAATTAAGGTTTTTGAGGAAAACATTCCAGGATTTTTCTCCATATGGTGGACTTCAATGGCGACCAATGAGTTGAAGGTCAAAATATCAGTTATAATGCAGCTTCAAAGGGCTCTACACGATCCCAGCCGAGGAATAAGGGTCTTATCTAGCGAAATGATTGGTCATTTTCTAAAAAATCAAAAAATTCATATACTTTTTAACCACAAATGCTCGTCTTGCACTAGCTCGACTTCACGCATTACGTAGTCCCATTGGAAAGGTCACACTTGACGAAGGTCAGAGTACCAACCCAGTGTTTACAAAGCTAACGTGCAAAAAAAGTCAAACACCCTTTACACAAAAAGGTAAAACAACGATATTGGACGATTTTGAAGTTGGAGGAGAAAATTAGATGAAGTTTTTGCCCTACCCTACCATTTTGAACAGAAGTACACAGACAGAACTAACCACGCATGACCTTTCCAACGTGATTGCATAATGTGTGAAGACGCACATGCGCATCACAGAGCTAGTGCAAGACAGGCATTTGTGCTTTTCTTTGGAAAATTATTGATCGTTTGAAGCTGCATTGAAACTGCATTTTGGACCTTCAACCCATTGATCCCCATTGAAGTCCACTATATGGAGAAAAATCCTGTGATGTTTTCCTCAAAAAACGTAATTTATTTGAGACTGAAGAAGGAAAGGCATGAACATCTTGGATGACATGGAGGTGAGTTATCAATTATCAAGAAATTTTTATTCTGGAAGTGAACTAATCCTTTAATTGGTTAGTTGAGAAAGGTAGATATAAATGGGTATATATAGATAGATTTGTCAATATTTACCTATTTATATCTTTATCTATATCTATAAAATCTAAACAGGTAGATATAGATCTATAAGGTAAGTTTCCCTGTCTCAAGTGAACTTTTGTACACAGCAGACCCACAGATACTGCACGTGACAAATACTGTTCCAGACGCCCACTGTGTCCCTGTCAAGTGAGCTCAGATGTGTATTTATCAGAGCTCTTTAGGGTCCTGATTGAGTTTGGCTATTTATGGAGATGGGGAGATAGCAGTCACCTAATTCTTTTATCATGTCCTGCAGCAGATGAAGGAGGTAAGCTGCTTTTGCACTGATGTTATCAGAGACATCACACTCCATCATTACGCTATTAAACAGTGATTCGCTCCTATTTTCGTCGACACTGAGCAGGACAAATGCGCTTTTAGAGACGGGGTCTTTTTCAACACTGACACAAACGACACACGGACATGCCACTGGCCTCCATATTAGACCTGCTGCAGTCCCGCAGGGGCCGTTGTCCCTCGGGCATCCAGCCCAGAACAAGCTGCTTTCAGTGAGGCATGTCGCTGCCCTTCCTGTCTTTCCCGTGAAAGAGTGATGCTCGGCCCGCGAGATATCCGGCAGAGTCTAGCCCATAAAGATGCCCGCGAAGCCATCGATCACGTTTGCGCCGTTAGCCTCGTTCTGTGTTTTACTGCTCTTTCTGTTGGAGTGTGGGTGTACCTCTGGGTGTAATTCAACTGAGATTGTTAGGATGGGCTTGAACCAGATGTCCCAGCCTGTTTTCCTGTTCTTTTGTTCCGTGTTTAAGCCACTGGCCAAAATCAATCATTTATTTCTGGTACCTTTTGTATTTGTGCCGGTTGAGCCAGAGAATGGCTGTTTTGGACTGAGTGGGTTTGCTTTTAAGTCTATAGAGCTGAACCTAGAAAAACTGGAACACAAAATTCTTCCTGTAATAAATCCTACACACAAACACCCACTCCAGGGGGGGATGTACACATAAAAAACACACCCACACATGCTCTGTTTATTTATTATTTACTCCTAAGGCCTCTCTCATGACATAACAACATGAAACATTGATCTCTCCAGCCTTAAAATGTCAATTCCTCTTTGCCTCACCATAACTCATCTGCTTGTCCATCCTCCTCTCAGACGCTCCATGCTCCGAGATGCAAGGAATGCTCTCCGGCCTCCTGCCAGACTCCCAGATCTCGGCCTCATCCATGAGGGACATCCATGGGGCCACAGGTGCGGCCCGGCTGGTGGCCAGCCGCTCAGGGTGGTTCCCCAGTCCCACGCAGCCCGTGGCTGGTGAAGAATGGCTGCAGGTGGACTTGGGAGTCCCCAAAACCGTACGGGGCATCATCACGCAAGGGGCCCGCGGGGTGGATGGCAGTACCAGTGCGGAGAACCGGGCCTTTGTGCGGAAGTATAAACTTTCCCATAGTTTAAATGGAAAAGACTGGAGCTACATCATCGACTCTAAGACCAACCTCCCAAAGGTGGGATTGACAAATAATGCAGGATTTCTTTAATGCTACTAAGAAAAATCACAACAATCAGTTTTTTAATTTAAAGACAAAAAATATTTATTTTATTTTATTTTATTTTATTTTATCTGCTTCCAAACTAAGGTCTCCTAATGAGTTGAGAAAACAGTTAAAGAGTTAAAGTGGTAATTGGCTGTAAGTAGATTCTAGCTGTACCAGTCTGCTTCAGGTTGATCTAGTTGATTATCTAGGTAAACCTGGGTTTGTCCTGGTCTTGATCTTGGTCAAAAGCTAGTTAAGCCAATTAGACCACCTTGAACCAGTAAAAACCCAGCTCGACCACCTTAAGCATAATACTTAATGTTTTTTCCAGCAGAGAAGTATTGAACTGAAGAATAAAACTGGAGTTGAATTAGGTTAATTAGTTAATCGTACAAATTTAAATATCGTGGGTCGTTGAAAGGGCTACAGTAATGAACAGTTCACCAGAATCAGATTATTAACAGACTCATTTCATTCTTTCCTGCTCATCTCAGCGACTCAGCATTTCACTTCTAGATTCCCAATCTCCCACTCTGAGAGCAGAATTCAATTATGCTGCAAGCTTTGATAATATTCCAGTGAAATCATCCAGAGTTGTGTTAATTAAAACCTGAGCTGCAGAGCTGCATCACAGACTCGGGAAATACAGAGAATATGCAGTAGCTTTCTTCTCTCAATCACACAGCTGGGCTTAAGTGCTTTTGTGATTCTGCTCCTCCAGATTTTTGAGGGTAACACGCACTACGACACCCCAGAGATCCGTCGCTTTGACGAGATTGTGGCCCAGTTTATCCGAGTGTATCCAGAGAGGTGGTCGCCCGCTGGCATCGGAATGAGACTGGAAATACTGGGTTGTGATTTGCCAGGTAAGACCTGTGTATATTTTGGTTTTAATATTTTTTTTTTAATTGTGTTTTTTTTTTTCACTGTGACTTTGGGCGTGATATAAAGCAGATTTATAATAATCACAATAAACAATTAATCTGCTGAGTAATAAAAGTTCATTAGCCAAGCTGTAGGCTGTTTACATTGCCTGAAGCAACTTCTTATTAATATATAATGCAAATCATGTGCGGTCACAGATGCGTATATTCATTGGCTACTGGCAGCAAGTTCAACGAGGCTCATATCATCCAGATTTTACAGTCAGAGTTATCAGTTTTAATTAAAAATAAACAGAACACCCCCACCTACAGCAGTAGAAAGAAGCGAAGCAGTCTTACAATCTCTGTGTCTTTTCCATCTTTGCTCTCTGTCCCCGTTGTCCTTCATATTTCCTCCTCTTGAATCTTTTACCTGTCACAGCATGACGATCAGCCAAATGGACACACAGCTGCTCCCTCTGGACCTGGCCTGGGCTCTATAAAGCTGCAGGCCGAGGGGCAGTAATCGACGGGCTGTCTTCATGGCTCTGTGTCTGCTGGAGCACCGGGGGCGAAGGAGCATTAGAGGAGTTGCTAGAAAGGACAATGTGGGTGGAGGCCAGGGGAAGCCTCAGGGCTCAGTGCCCAGGTTTATTAGCATGGCAGGACTGCAGGAAGAGGAAGACATGATGAAAAGTCAGACAGAGAGCCGGTGCTGGCTCAGGGTTAGTTGGTGGCACTTTGCAGACAGAAGATGAGATCTGGGATGAAAGCTTCATGTGTAATCGGTGGTGCTTGGTGCGATACTGGCACAGGTTTACGAAGCCTGTGGGCCATAAATGAATGAGAGCAAAAGATCAAGAGAGAGAAAGAGAGGATAATCAAAGCGGATGAAAGAAAAAAGGGAGGGATCAAAGCCAGTGAGTTAATGAGTGACGAAAAATGGACTGACGCTCGATTGTGTTTGTGTACACACGGTTATGTTTGCGTGAGGGAATGCGATGACAGTGCAGTGAGGCTCCGCAGTGCACAACTGCGCACCAGATGTTTGAGACACAGGGGGCTCAATCTACCCCACTCACTGTTGAAACTACAGCCCCAGTTCCTAATCTCCACAGTAAATCTAATCACATACAGATCTCGAGACACACAAACACACTCGAGTGTTATGTACTTGCATGTTACTTGAATAGTGTGTATTTTTCTTTCGTACTTTCTTTGTTTCTGCCCGTACGCACAACATTATGGCTGTTTCGTTTCCTACCATCTGTTATGCACATCCACAGTGATCACTAACGGTTCCGGTCCTCAAAGGAGCCGTTTGACAACAAAAAAACATACAGGCCTACGGTTTGAGTGAGTTCGTCCTAATTCGGCTCTCTAAAGCAAACTGTACTTTTGTAAATTGTGGTTGGTTGCAGCTGTGGTGCGAGGGTGAGTGAAGCAGGGTTTGAGTGTTTTGTTTTATGTTTTTTTGTTTTGTATTGTTTTGTTTTTTGTTTTATGTTTTGTTTTTAATTTTGTAAATTGTGGTTGTTTGCAGCTGTAGTGCGAGGGTGAGTGAAAGAGTTTGAGTTGTTTTGTTTTTACTTTTGTAAATTGTTGTTGTTTGCAGTTACTGTATGCTGCGAGGGTGAGTGAAGAAGGGTTTTGTTTTGTTTAGATTGTTTTGGGTTTTATGTTTTGTTTTTACTTTTGTAAATTGTGGTTGTTTGCAGCTGTAGTGCGAGGTTGAGTGACAGAGTTTGAGTTGTTTTGTTTTTACTTTTGTAAATTGTTGTTTGCAGTTATGCTGCAAGGGTGAGTGAAGAAGGGTTTTGTTTTGTTTAGTTTTGTTTTGGGTTTTATGTTTTGTTTTTACTTTTCTAAATTGTGGTTTTTCTCAGCTGTGGTATGAGGGTGAGTGAAGAAGTGTTTTGTTTTGTTTTGTTTTGTTTTGTTTTTTTGTTTTGTTTTTTTGTTTTGTTTTGTTTGTTTATTGTCTTTGGTTTTACTTTTTTTGTTTTTACTTTGGTAAATTGTGGTTTGCAGTTATGGTATGAGGGTGAGTGAAGAAGGGTTTTGTTTTGTTTTGTCTTTGGTTTTACTTTCGTAAATTGTGTTTTTTTTTGCTGTTATGGTGCGAGGGTGAGTGAAGAAGGGTTTTGTTTAGTTTTGCTTTGTTTTGGGTTTTATGTTTTGTTCTTACTTTTGTAAATAGTGATTGGTTGCAGCTGTGGTACGAGGGTGAGTGAAGCAGGGTTTGAGTGTTTTGTTTTTACTTTTGTAAATTGTGGTTGTTTGCAGCTGTAGTGCGAGGGTGAGTGACAGAGTTTGAGTTGTTTTGTTTTTACTTTTGTAAATTGTTGTTTGCAGTTATGCTGCGAGGGTGAGTGAAGAAGGGTTTTGTTTTGTTTAGTTTTGTTTTGGGTTTTATGTTTTTTTTTACTTTTGTAAATTGTGGTTGTTCGCAGCTGTGGTGCGAGGGCGAGTGAAGAAGGGTTTTGTTTTGTTTTGTTTTGTTTTTTTGTCTTTGGGTTTACTTTTTTTGTTTTTACTTTGATAAATTGTGGTTTGCAGTTATGGTATGAGGGTGAGTGAAGAAGGGTTTTGTTTTGTTTTGTTTTTTGTTTTGTCTTTCGTTTTACTTTCGTAAATTGTGGTTGTTTGCAGCTGTGGTGCAAGGGTGAGTGTCACAGTTTGAGTGTTTTTTTTTTTTTTGGTAAGTTGTGGTTGTTTGCAGTTGATGCAAGGGCGAGTGAAGAAGGTTTTTGTTTTGTTCTGTTTATTATTACACTATGGCTTTTGGCATGACACAAAACGGATTGATAATAATCAATAAACAATTCATGAAAGGTAATGCATGTAGCAACTTCATATTATTATATGGTGCAAATGATGTGCGATCACAGGTTTGTGTATTCATTGGCTATTGGCGCCAACTTCAAAGTTGCTCATCAAGGCAGATTTTACAGTCAGAATTATCAGTTTTAATTAAAAATAAACACAACGCCCTCAGCTACAGCAGTGTTATATATACTTACATGTGACTTTGAACTGTGTGTATTTTTCTTTCATATTTTTTTTTTTGTTTGTTTCAACCCGTATGCATAACATTATGGCTGTTTCATTTCCTACCATCTGTTATGCACGTCCACAATTATCACTAACGGTACCGGTCCTCAAAGGAGCCGTTTGACAACAAAAAACATACAGACCTACGCTGAAGACCTTGTTTGAATGAGATCGTCCTAATTCGGCTCTCTAAAGCACACTGTACTTTGGTAAATTGTGGTTGTTTGCAGCTGTGGTGCGAGGGTGAGTGACGCAGGGGCCAGGGCTGCTGTTGTTCTAATTTTGAGGGCCCGTGGGGATTCGTAGAGAGAGAGAGAGACGTTAAATATTCACAGGGCTACATCAGTCTCACTCCACTGCACAGAGATGTTTACGCCAATCACACACATCTGCCACTTCGTTCATAGTTGTATACTGACCGAACACACACAAACACACATTTAATTTCATATAAAGAGAGGTTAATACAAGTTATTAGCTCCGAAATACTTGATTCCGAGTGCTATAATAACCATATAACTGTAAAATTGACCATTGTCCTCAAGCAAACAATTTCTCTCATATCATACCAGAGTCTCTTTCTTTTTACATGCAAAAATAACTCAGACTCAAATCAATATTTAATGTCCATTTATTTGGTAAGTAGCCATGTAATAAGCAGGATAATGCACAGTCGTGTACTCCATGTCATGGTTCTGATCACCCTGACAGGGTTTATTTGATGATAATGACCACTGTACATTACATATGTCAAACTGAAATTATATATCATTAAATATACCATACTGCTCCTATATACTGTACAAATACACACAAACTAAGGTCATGTATTCCTGGAGTTATTATGAGCTGTGGCTAAGCTACGATTTTGTCCCCAAATCCCATCACTCTCCCGGAGGAAGGAAATTTGGAGTGAGGGACATGAAGAGAGAAATAATGAATTGATGAATAAATAAACAGAGGCGTGGCAGACAGACCTTGTGAGAGCAAGACCGTGAAAGACACACAGAGGGACTTTAGATATTTCAATCAGGCACCCTTGTCTATTATTCATTACTGGACTCACGTCAAGCCAGAGGTTCCTGTCTCTGGGAGAACAGAGAGCGAAAGAGAGAGAGAGGGGTAGAAAGAGTGAGGACAGTGACCTCTGCTGGGTGCAACGTGTCTCAAAATTACAGGAGCTCCAGAGAGACACCTTAAGCGTAAGGTGCAACCCTTGAGACTGGGCTTACCTGGACTTCTCTCCCTGCTCAGGCTGAGTGGAGGTTCTGAGATTCAGGAGCACAGGCTTACTGCAGTTTAATTAGTTGAAGGAACAATGCAAGGAGTTAAAGTCTGTTAGAAATGGAAGTTCTGCCTTTCAGTTTAAAAAAAGCCTTTTCGACATTCTTTTTTGACTTGAACCAGCCTGAAAATGGCTGTTTCAGTATGAATTGAGCTCATAAATCAAAATTTATGATGCCATTTTTGTGATTTTATTGAAGATTTAAAATATGGTTTGAAAATCTTGACAGACTTTTACTATTCGAGTATATAGAAGTTGTATTTTATGCCTATTGCTTAGACATAAAATAGCTGGCAAGGGCCAAGATGGTCAATGAGTGAGCTGACTTTCCTTAAAAGCACTCGAGTTTTGAGTCTCAGTCCTGCTGTAACCTATTACCTACACATGGTACTAACACAAACACACCATCCATGGCTGAACAAGAATGCCACACACCTGAAAGAGAGAGAAAGAGAACGCAGCATGTGCAGTGCTCACTGATCACTCTCAAGTGTGTGGGCGGGGCCTGTGGCTGTCCATCAAGGGAACAGTGGGTGTGGTTTAGGACACAGCGTTCCTTGCCTAGGCAGCTGGTGATGTGATGGAAAATTGTTTCCACTTCTTCTCATCTTTGATGAGGAGAGTGTAATCACTTCTCTCTGCTCTCTGGCTCAACCTCATTCTCTCGCCAAAACTGAGGCTCTCCCTTTACCATCTTTCACTGCTATCTCTCTATCGGGATGGATGCATGTGAGCTGAAGGACAGCAGCTGAATGGCTCTTTGAAGTTATCAACCATATGTTTCTATTTAGTGTAGTCCCCCTACACAACCCATGTTTGCACACAGGCATTTACCCACAAAGCCCACATGTCATTCTTCATATCCTCCCAGTGTAAATATTAAGGTTGATCTCCACTCCTCCCCTCCTCTTTTTCCATACAGCACATCTTCTCAACTCTTCCTTATATAATCCATGCATACTATATGGTCTTTCCAGCATACAGTACAGCTCTCCTACTGGAAATCTCACATATACTTTTAGATCACCCAAAAATATAATTCTGTCAAAACCTGTGTGATTTTATATATATTAGAATATATTTTGAAGAGTATTTCAACTATTCTTGCCCAAACAATGACAGTCAGTGGAGTCCAAAACAACACTGGACCCATTTGACTTTCACTGTAGAGACATTTTTCAGAATATCATCTTTTGTGTTCTACAGAAGAAATGAAGTCATACAGGTTTGAAACAACATGAATTTTCAAACACACTCTCAAGGAAAGTCATAATTATTGTACATTTTGGCAAAATGGTGGTAAATTCTTATGAATTCACATCAGTTTATTGGTTTGTTTGTTTTCGTACTGCTTTGTAGATGTCTGTTTCGTCTGCTTACACCCCTTGCTTGGTGATGTTTAGGGGTGGACTGTTTTTTCATACATATCAAAACATATGAATTCATATGAAAACAACTCGTAAAATAGTTGTTTTCTCATAAGATCAGGTTTGAATTTTCATTTTTGGCTAAACTCTTTTGGTAAATTCAACTGAAACATACTGTAGCTTAATCACTGCAATTAATGGTTTGCCATCGTTGTTTAACATATGTTTAACATATGCAACACATCTGCATATAAATATTTAAAATGACAAGCATTAAGAAGGTTTATGATTGGATGTCTGGTGCTAAACAAGCCGCCATAGCATTTTAGCCAGGGTTAAGTGCACAGTATAACCTTAAAAACTGTTTTGAAGATGATCTTTCTTCATTTTTTAACTGTATATTCTTACATTTGAAATGTTTGTATTCACTCTCCATCGAGCCAGTAGAAGATTGGTTTTATAAATCGCCACTGTTATTTTGAAGCAGGGTTCTCTGGGGACATCTGATGTGAATATGAGCACTCTGAGCCTAAATATTTCTAGGCATGTGAAGCATATTTGATATCTATCACCTGGAGATGATTTGTTGGTTTAACTGAGCTCGTGAGGAAAGTCCTAATCAAAGGCCAAGCAAACGGGCCTGTCTGAACTCAGTGTGTGTCTGTGCGTTTGTATTTGGGGAATTTACTAGCTCAGAGATAACATGATAAACCTTCTGTTACTTTCTGTGTTCAAAAGACACAGAGACAAAAGCTTTAATTAGTTCAGTGCTGCTGGAAAACGGCTTTGTTATTGAATTCTGGAGGCCAAAACCCTCGTCTTTCAAGTTGGAAATGTTTAATTAGGTTGCACATGAATAAGCGTCAGTGTTTAAGCATGCATGTGTGTTTACTATTTCGTTTAATGTGGTTGTGACTTGAACACATTGTTTAAAATATACTCGCATCAACTTTTGATGATCACTTTCACTGTTGCTGATCCGATCTGACTCCTGTTCTCTGTTTGTTACTCCACACAATCTCCCAAACGCACATCAGTCTTTGTTTTCCCTTGTAATGCAGTGTCTGCTCAAGATCTCAGTCAGGCGCTGAAGTACGGCCGGTCCGCCTGCCAGGGGCATAGATTTACTCCAAGGCTTTCTACATAATTGAACATTTTTTCCGTCTTGCTATGAAAACGCTGAGTCAGAGATTGCCGAGGCTCAGTGGGGCCCATGAGAGAGGAACCAGTGCTGATTCTGCTCTGTGCCCTGAATCCAGAGGTTAAAAACAAGGAAATCCTTCAGGGTGAGGAGGAGTGACCCCAAAACTAGCCCTCGCTTGTAAATATCTGGTCTGTCTTTGCGACTTGGAAACATTTCATGGCCTTAATGTGTTATCAGGCTGTGGAGGAAATCTCAGGCGACGCCCAGAGAGTTCTGGGATCCAGATCAATTGGCTGCGTCAATAGAGCTTTGGAGCATATTGGAAATCTATTGCCATGTCTTGCTCTGATCAAAAGCTTGAGCTTCAGGTATCAGGAGAAATCAGCAGCAAATTTCACATTGAGTGAATAGAAATGAGTGTCATTTGAAGAGAAATATCAGTTGTCAGTCTTAAAATAATATTGAAAATTGTTAAAGATTATCCTAACTGACAAGTTGATCAGCCTATGATACTATGGTACTTGTGCATATAGTGGCTCATCCTGGTAACACACTTTTAAGGGAAACACACAATACTGTGTACTTTTATTTAGTAAGAATGCATTAAAATGATCAAAAGTGACAGTTAAGTCATATATAATGTTACAAAAGATTTATATTTTAAATGCTGTTCTATTGAACTTTATATTAATAAAAGGATCCTGAAAAAAATATATATCATGGTTTCTGCAAAAACATTAAACAGCACAACATTGATGATAAGAATATTTCTTGAGCATCAAATCAGGATATTAGAATGATTTCTAAAGGATCATTTGACACTGAAGACTGGAGTAATGATGCTGAAAATACAGCTTTAACATCACCAGAATAAATTAAAATAGAATTTTAAATTCTAATAATATTTCACAATATTATAAATGTATTTACTGTATTTTTGATCAAATAAATGCAATCTTAGTGAGCATAAGACATTAAAAAGTCTTACCAGTCCTAAACATTTTAACAGTACATTAGTCGGGACAGGAGTGTCTCACACTCAATGCATCTGAGACTAAAGAATGAAAGGTGTATCAGGTAAGAGAGAGAGAGCTCTTAGTTCCCAGATATCCAGGACTTGCTGGGAGGTTAATTGCATTTGTAAAGGGCAGAAAATTAATAGAGTTTAATGTCAGAAGCAGCCATCTGGTGCATCCCTTTCATGTACGCACCCGCTTATAGAAATTAATAACATATTAATATTACAGTAGGCCTCTCCTTTTCATGTTGTGCTAAAGTGTCTACATGATTAGTGTTACGCCACTCATGTATTTGCCAATTAAGCGGGGAATTGTTAAAAGTAATGACATTAATGACTTTAAGAGCTGACAATCATTACTCATTTACGCCTCGTTGTCTCTAAATCTTCATTCGCTCGATCCCCCGCGGGGAACGAAGAGAGATGCAACGGCTGATTTAACATTTTCTGTCATAACAAATTATCACCGCAGAAACCACGCAAGAGCACTGTTGCAATCGCCGACACTGATGTTTTTGTTGCCGTCTGGCTTGTGTTGTTTTGGCCAAAATTCAACATTAATTCATAGACGAGAGATGTGGAGAAAAAGAAGAGAAATAAGGCTTTTGTTGTATGAAAATGAAAGTCAGCAATAGATAGTGTCAGTAGAGGGAACCTCTTTAAAAGTTTTGTGACTCATGGAAAATAGCTGTGGTAACAGTGGTTTCACATTTAAGGGCATTGTGGGTAACTGGTACAGTAACTGCAGTGGTCTGAGGTGTAATGCCAGTGCTGATGAACCATTTATTCTACCCAATCTACAGAATATACTTTCTCTCAATTAGAGCATTTCACAGTAAATAGTTCTCAGATGCTCAGAATGTTTTTCTAGTTGTGGTTTTGTAATATTTCTCTTATTGTAAATGCAAAGTGTGCATGTGGTGCATTGCACATTTTTAATTGTCTCAGTCTGTTTCGAGTGTGTCTGGTGGTTGTGGCCACTTTTTGCAGGACAGATGCTGGTGTGCATGCATCCCTGTGTGCGATCGTGTATGATTATTCTGTCATTTCATATCTGAGGAGTGTTTGTGTGTGTGTGTGTGTGTGTGTGTGTGTGTGAGTTAGGAAGACTTGCATATAAATCAGTACTGGTACAAGGATCTTTTTTAGAGTGCTTCACAAGTATTTCCAGTGCATAGTAAATGTCTTATTTCTAATATGTGCTGTTTTTTACTTTCTTTTAGAATCTACCACCATTCCTGACACTGCAACGCCTACCCTCCCTTCTCACGAGGAGACAAGTACTGCCCACAGGACACCAGGTAATCAAACAGAGCACCTTACCAGCAGAATATATTACTGTAGTGAATGAGATCAGATCTCATTACAGAGTGGAAATCAATAAATTCGATCAAATGTATGTGTATTAAGAAAACTTAAAACTACTAACATGTAATGAGAATATCAAGTAGATCGTGTCTTTCTATGTTTTTAGATAAGCAAGCATTTCAGAATATCACACATGCACACATACATTTTTATTTACAGTACTCTGCAGTGTAATTGCAGCCTTGCTTTTCCCAGAGCTCCAATAACAGATTGCCGCCCCTCCATTTGTACACACTCATGTGTTGATGAGTAGAGGTTCGCAGCATGAATGCTAACATTATGCTAACTAGCATAGCAGCATGCCTTTGGATGGATGGCTGACGGAGGCCTGCTAAATGCTGAGGCACAGCGCTCCATGCAGATGAGGCTGTGCTAGAGTCTGTTGGTCTCTGCATGTTAACACAGCACCAGCAGTAGCAGAGCCAGTCAGTGCATATATAGTGAGACAGGAATCTGTCTATGTAAATAAGACAAATCTGTTCATATTTAATATAGAAAATATACAAGTACAAAATGCATTTACAGTAGGACTATGTAGGCTATACACCAAGATAGTTTTACTCAAAGTATAGTCAGCTATGCAGTTAGATAAATATGTCTATTTCATGTGGCACGTACAGTATGTGTGTGTTATGGGAGAGCCTACAGAAGGGTCTGAGGTCATGGAAAATGAGTATAATCTGGTTTGCTCTCTCTTTCTCTTTTTCCCCAGCTCCCACCACTCTTTCATCGCTGGGTGGTCTGTGTGACTTTGAGCAGAGTATGTGTGGATGGACCCACGACCCCATGTCCGATCTGAAGTGGTCTCTGTATAGTTCCTCTAGTCCTAGTCTGGACCTGACAATGGGATCTGACAGTAAGTCCATCTTAATAAAAGATATCACATAGCCTAAAACAAACAAACAAATGTTTACACTAATCCCTTCAAACATAAACATTGGGAATTTTGAGATAGCTTTGGGAATATCAGGAACTTTGAGAAGACAAGTGTGCTTGTTTAATAAGAATTACTGAGAAAATAAACAGGGACAGTAGTAGGAAGTCTGAAAAAGTTTTGTACTGTATGGTGACTTACTGTGACCGCACTGCAAAAGACATTTCAGACCTTCCTTTGCCCTTGTCCTCCTTGCTAGCACATATACACACGCACAAGTGCTCACCTCTCATATTCCATCCATCCGTCTCATTACTGGTGTAATTAATGTGATAGTTGAAAACTGGGAATAGTATCTGTCACTCTCTCAGTCCATCTTCGTTCCTCCTCTGGGAGTTTGTTCATCTCTTCATATCCCTGAGCTTACCTGACCTTTATCAACCCTGCTTGAAAAAAAATAGGCGTGCTTCTCTAATTCTGAGCACACACACACACACACACACACACACACACACTCACGAATGTACAGTTCTCCATGTCCCCCATGCTTTCTTGGAGCACTCTGCCTTGTGAGGCTGTTAAAACAATCTTTGCTGTTTTCCACAAGTTTTAAAGAGAGATCCAGGAGTCAAAAGGAAAAAATCCTCTCCTGTTTTACCCATTCCTAAACTAAGAGCACCCCCAAGCCCGAGACCTTTTCTTATGTTTCTTCACTCTCTTTTACACCAGGGGTGTCACTTCACATTCCTCACCTTCTCCAAACAAACTGTGTAGATCCCCTAACGCAAAAAAAAAAAAAAAAAAAACCCTTCTAGGTACTCAAGCTCGATTTCACATGTTGTTGGGGTCTGAAATGTGTCTAAATCCAATTCATAACACAAGTACACAATGCATTCCTAACATTGCTGCAAGTAGTGCTTTAGTACTGCAGCAATAAAAGGGTCAAGATTTGGCTGGTAAGCCACAGCTGGTAGATGTTGTAAGCACATCATCTGGAGCCAAAAAGTAACCTTCTCTGCTGACTGCATTGTCTTTTGAAGTGTCAGTGTACTGTTGTAAAATATACCTTATATATATATATATATATATATATATATATGTGTGTGTGTGTGTGTGTGTGTGTGTGTGTGTGTGTGTATATATATATATATATATATACATTGTGAGATATAAAATCACAATTGCACGATAAAAAGTCACAACTGTAAGTTAAAAATTTGAGGCAGAAAGATGCAGAAATGGGCTTCCACAGTTTTACCAATGATTATTTTTTTTTATGCATACTTATGGAGTATGTTTCTGGCTTCACTTCCCAGCATCCCTAGACAAAAGCTGCTCAACTCATTCACTTTATAGCACAGCTCACTCCAATAAAACATCACAGTAAGCTGTGTAGATCCTATGGCTCCTGGAACAGCACTCCAGAGTGTTCATACCCCAGTGTTTTAACCAGGAAGCAGAAAACCAGAGGTACAGAAAGGGTTAATACAAAGTCAGCCTAATTATCTCTAGGTGTAGAAGGTTCCACTTAAAAACAATAATCCCAGAAGTACCTTTCCCTGCCCTCCGGTTACTTCACAGGCAACCTAGCTAAACAGTCTCCGAGCTATGGTGAACTTTCCCTGTGAAAGGGTAATTAATTTTCTTATATGTATATCCAAGATCAAACAGAGGAAGTTCTTTTGCATTAATTAAATGCATAATCTATTTAGGCATCTCATACAGGAGGACCAGCGACAGCCTGATCTGATCTCTGATTTTAGTGCTATGTTTTAAATAAGTTTGGGATGAGAAATGTGTCAAAGTAGGGCGAATGGAAAGAAATGACTATGCCATTTCTCTGTACATCAGTGGAAGGTGGGAGCTTCCGTATTATAGCTGAGGCAACGTGGGTAATGATGATAATTTTTGGTGCCATGCTGTCCAGTCCGATCACTCACAAAGTGTTTCCCAGCCTCCTCTCTAATCATCGTTTTCCGCTCTTCTTCTCTTCTCCCATTTTCTTCCACTTTACTGAGATGTCCACACTGGGATATGACAGAGATTGTGTTGTAAAGACTCTTTCCTCTGATTTTCTATTTCCCTCCACTAAAAAAAAAAAAAACAAAACAAACAAAAAAATAAAACAGATCAATTATTTATCACTTTGCAAACATAAAACATACCATAATGTTCAATGCAATGCAACAGTGAGAAAGAAACAGAAAAGGAGGGAATTAAAAATGAGCTTACAGTGATTCACTAAGTAGTACATGTTCCTGGATCTACATCCTGGTTCGGGTTGGAGAGTTTTTTAACAGCAATGTTATTCCAGGATCAACAAAAGATGTTTAACATCATCACTTATCTCTTTCCCTCTACAGATTTTGGAAATTTCCTGTATGTGGAGGCGAGTCCTAAGTCAGAAGCGCAGCGTGCGAGGTTAATGAGCCCGTCTGTGGGACCTGAGCGCCGTCCCGTCTGTCTGCTCTTCTACTACCAGCTGCAGGGTGAAGGTCAGGACAGCCTCCGCGTGCTGCTCCGGGACGATGACCAGGAAGAGACACTGCTCTGGGCGCTGAAAGGAGACCAGGGGCCCATGTGGAGAGAAGGCCGCACCATCCTGCCTCAGTCCCCTAAAGAATATCAGGTATGGCATTTTATATAATGATAGAAATATAGGATGAACTGATAGCAGTAACACAGTGCTCATCTGAATGTAGGCTTTAATTCTCTTTCTTTTCTCTTTAATTTGTAAGGTTGTCATCGAGGGCTTCTTCGAGCGTGGCAGTCAAGGGCACATCTGGGTCGACAACATCCATATGAGCTCCAGCATCGAGCTTGAGCAGTGTACACGTAAGTATTAACATCTAGGTGTTTCTTTGTCTCACTGTCTTTCTCTCTTTCAACCGTCAATCACCATATTTGTCACCAGGGACCAAAATCAACACCTGCCAAGCACCAAATGCAAGTAAAATTTGCTTTGACGAGTAAAAAAGGCCTTTACATCAAAAATAAATTAAATAAAAAAATTAAAAATCTGGAAAAAGTTATAAATTATTATAAAAAATTATAAATTAAAAAATATTTACTTTATTTATATGTTTATATATTTATTTTTAATAAAAAAAATATTAAAAATTTAGTTTTTTGGGCTGGTTAAAAATATTAGGGATTGAAATCGCTCAAGTGGGCTTGAGCTATTACCTAAATAAACTGGGAAAAAATTGTTTTCTAAAACATCATGGACGGAATGATCCTGAGAGCGCTGCACGAGCTCGTGGCTCCATCTGCAGCACAGTTAAAAGCGTTCAAATGATTCAAAGCACCAGATGCGAGTAGAATCAGCGCTGAAACGTGTTACTCAACCCGGTAACTTTCTGTGAATGGCGGTGAGAATTTGAGATTACTAGTGCTGTCATAAATCTCCCAACGGTTGTGAAGTAATTATATAACAGGCTGTAGTCTGACGTGCTACATGTCTGCTGTTACAGGACTGTTTTTAGTTTCGCTTCACTGTTAGTGCTGCTGCGCTGCGATTGGTTCGAGCCGCTTTAATTTGCATTTAGGAACGCAACATTCGTCATTAGAAACGTTTATAAATCTGTTGTTGTTTACAAAGAGAAGTTTCAGTGTCACATAATCCTTCAGAAATCATTCTAATATGTTGATTTGCTGCTCAAGAAACATTTCTCATTATTATCAATGTTAAAAACAGTTTTGCTGCTTAATAATTTTGTGGAAACGATGATACCACTCAAACATTTGTATAAGATTTAAAAAAGAGAGGGAAATTAATCATTTTATTCATGCATGAAATTGATAAAAAAAAGTGAGTGAAGACATTTAAAATGATTTCTATTTAATAAATGCATTAACCAATTTCATTAATATATTTGATAAATGCAAATAAATGCTGTTCATTAAACTTTATTTTTATAGAAAAAATCCTGAAAAATAAAGTGAATCACCATTTCCACACAAAATATGAAGCAGCAAAATTGTTTTCAACATTGATAATAATCAGAAATGTTTCTTGAGTCAAATAAATTCTAATGATTTCTAAAAGATCATGCGACACTGAAAACTGGAGTAATGATGAAGAAAATTCTGCTTTGCATCACAGAAATAACATTCCATTTTATAATATATTAAAATTGAAAACTTTTTTAAAAAAATTGTAATTAAATTTCACAATATTGTTTTTTTTTTTTTTTTTTTTTTACTTTAATCAAATAAATTCAGCCTTAATGAGCAGAAGATATTTATTTCAGAATCATTAATTGTAATGTTTCCAAACTTTTGGGAGGTACTTCAATAATAATAACAATTCTATATACTATATACTTTACTATAATATATTATAGTACTTTATTATAATATATTATATTGTTATCATGACTAAGTGCTGCTTTTTATTGTTTACAGGACAATAGTATGTATTGTTACTGTATAAGATATATCTTTTAATGTGCTAAAATATATATTTTTAATAAGTGCTGGGGGCGTGGCTTGTGGGCGTACTTGGGGCGTGGTCAGATTTTCCTTCTTTTTTGTCTCTATGCCATTTTCACATGCCTGCAATATTTATAGATTTTTTTTTTGTTTGTTTGTTTTTTTGTTTGTTTTGTTTTTTTTTTTGTTTTTTTTGTTAACAACTCTATTAAATTTTATTCAGGGAACAGTAGTATAAAACAAAAAGCAACTGTGCAAATTTAGAACCCACCCCCTGATAGACTTAAATAAAAAAAAAAATTAAATAAATTCATAAAAAAATATTAAAATAAAATAAATAAATACATAAAATAAATAATAATAATAAAAAATAATTAATTAATATTAATAGATAAATAAATAATAAAATAATTTTTACAAAGTTTTTAGAAAAGATGACACAACATTTAAAGCTGAATGCCATAAATTTACAGTTTTCACATTAGATCTATGTATACGAGAAGTTGAGAGTTCCATTGAGATGATGTCCAACAAATACACAGTCCAGGCTCGTCTGTCCATTGTGTGAGGAGGTTTCCAACGGTTGACTAGCAATTTTTTTTGCTGCTGTGAGAGCAGCTAACAGTAAACATCTTTGTTGGACGGACAAGGTGAAGTCCCAAAAGTCATTCATGAAAAAAATGGCGTGGAGTCAAACATATCTCAGTACCCAACAAATATAACAGGTCCTGTGAGAGCTGAGACCAAAAAGGTGAGAGAGAGGGGCACTCCCGAAAAAAATGCAAAAACGTGCCTAAAGATCCTTGCGAACAGAGATTACACTTAGGAGAAGACGACAGATTCATATAAAAACGTTTCATTGGAGTCAAGTAAACCCTATGCAGCAATTTCCAATGAATCATTTGGTGATTAGGGTTTTTGGAAGACAATTTAAACATACCCCATACCTGATCCGAAAATAAAACATGCACATCCTCATTAAGATCCTTAGCCCAAACAGTTGAAAAATATTTATAGATTTTAAGAAAAAAAATTATACTTTTTTTTTTTAATTTACCCAGCATTGGCAGACAAAAAGCATATATTTTTTTTTTTATTTACCCAGCATTGGCAGACAAAAAGCATTTTTTTTTTTTACCCTGCATGTCATAAAACGATCCATTCTGCTTTCCATGCCCACCCTACCCTTGCCATTCAAGCCCAAGAAAAAATTTATCACACAAAAAGTGTTTTTCAAGCGCTCGGCTCGCACAAAAAGCTGAAAACTAGGCCACACTCACCCTGTGGGCTCTGATCCCAATCTATGTTTCATTAGTTTCTTTTCCTTCTTCTTTCTTATTTGTAAACAGAGCTTTCCAGAGCCATGCCAGGGAATAACCAGACAGGCCTGCTCTCGATGGTGTAGCTTTTCACAAACAGACATTAATGTCGAACAAAGCTCTTCACAACACGGCCAGTCACTAACAATGCTGTGAAGGTTATTTACTGAGCAAAACATTGCTGTTCCCTCTGAGGCCGTATGACTTATAATATTTAAACTATGATCAGCAAAAGTAGGATTAGTTATGAATCAAAATTGATGTGAGCTGTCATACACACTTTCATTCAGCTGCTCACGTACACACTTCTGCCACAGGCCCCCAGCTTTGGGACTGCTCTTATTAATTAAAGCTGTTCGATGTGCATGCGCCAGCCCTGCGTCGCTGCCAAATCTCTCCCCCGTCTCTCCGCAGAGTTCCTTTTTAAAGCGACAGCATTCCAAACATTCTGAACTGGCATTCTGTTTCTTTGGCATTCTGAGTGTGTGTGCACAGCACAGTTTGCCAAATGACACACAGCCCAATCCTATTCTCCTCCCTTCTTCACTTTTTCTGTTTCTCCTTAACCTGTCATTTCAGACCCTTCTACAAGACAAAAGTCTTTATGATGAGCTAAAGGGTTTCTGGGGAGTTGTGTTAATAATGTTACATATGTAGTCTCTAAGCAATTTTTAATGAATATCACGTATGAAATGTTCCTACATGACAGATATCACTCAAATAGGTGTCTTGAGATATCAGGGTATATTTAGACAGCTGAAAGGCAGGATTTTGGAGAGTTAGTGAAATGGTTAACATTGCTTACAGCACCTCAGAATTAATTTTGTCAAGGAATTTGAGCTCCAGAGTAATTTATTCATATGATATTAATCATACTCAGTCACATGTGTCAGAATTCCATCTGCACTGTTGTTATTTATGTGAATATATTTAATTTGTGCCAGTTATTTAACTAATCTTTTTTTTTTCCCTCTTATTTCAGAACCCTTTGCTGCATTCCCCCCTGAAATGACTGGTGAGTTTTCTGGCATATTGTCATTTCCTGTGCCAATGTTTGTGCTTCCTGCTTGTTGCCTAGCAGCTTGCATCACCTGAAGGGCTTTTGATAGTCATTATACTTTTGGTTGAGCTTCACACCAGCAGCACACAGGGATTCTGTAAAGTCTGATTCCAATCCCACGACAAAGTTTAAATGAAGTGTGATTCAGTGCCGGTGTAGTTTGTGTGTTTATTTGTGCATTCAGTGACGTTGGTGCCTTTATGTCAAATCATTGCTGTCATGATTATTGTCCTCACCATCATTATCGTCATATGGATATTTGGAGCATGGGCTGTATCCCAGCATGCATCTGTAGCCCCACATCACGTGCTTTGTTATATGGTGTTGGTGTCATGCCTAAACTTCATCAAATGTGGCCGTAGATTCAGTTGCCATATTTCCCCTTGTATGTCACCCCTTGAGATTTCAAAATGATTTCTCAAATTCTACAATCATAATAATTAATAATAATAATACTTTTGTATTGCATCTTAAATATATAAATTGCTATACAAGGTGCTTCACAGGTCAGAATATAAGATGAAAAATCGACACATCATCTGTCTATTTTTTTTCCCTATGGAATTTTAAGAAACGTCTGAGACAAAGTTGATACAAAACTCTTTTAAAACTATTTGAGTCTCATCTTTCCTCTGGGGTGGCATTGAACTGTTGTTCTACATCAAATTTTAAACTGGCCAATAAATAAATAAATAAATTCTTGAAGTTACTATTAAAATTTTTAAAACACTGTAATGAGAACAGCAAAACTCTGCATTGGTGGTGTGTTTAAGCTGCTGTGCTGCTATGGATGTCATATGTTTATTCCCCAACAGCTGTATGATTGCGGTCAATCAGATTCAGCTGCAGTGGAATAATCCTCATACACTCCATTTTAAATGATTGTGGAGCACACAAGCCCACTAATAACGTATTCCTTTAGTAACTACCTCCCTTTCTTTTAATTGAAGTGGAAATGATTCCCAGTGTAAGTAGATTCATTTTCCCAAAGCAGTCAGAATTCCTAGATTACATGCGTGTTTATGCATAGACGAGAAAAAGAGGGAATAGAAAGAGTGATTGGTGGAGGTTTGTGTGTGTGTGGGGGGGGGGGGGGGGGGGGGGGGGGGGGGGGTGCACACACGTGTGATGGGTGAGCAGTTTTCATGCACTGCTGGGTTGGGTTCATGGAAGACTTTGGCTTGAGGCAGATGAAGCTGGCACAGATCCATGCATGCAAGAAAACAGAACTTTCCCCCAGAAAGAAAAACTACTGAGCACACACACACACACACACACACACACACTCGCCAATATACTGCATTACAAAAGAATGGCTGAGAGAAGGTGCTGACATCAGCCAGTGTCTTATGACACTATATGCTTTAATGACCTTTGCATTCGGATACATATGAAATTAGCGCAGATTCCACAATATGTTCACAACCCATAAAACACGTCTGCACTCTTAATGTGATTTAGAAGGACAAAAGTCAGTCCGAACAGTTATCAAGTGTCCATAAAGAAGCCGTGGACAGGTGACGTGCATGTGCATTTGCGTGTCTGTGTTTGTTTTGTTTGTATGCAGCACCAAATCAGAGCAAAATCATTCACGTACAATCCAAGATGGCTTGAAGCTATGCAGTCTGCATGCCTCTCTACCCCAAGCCAACTCTTCTGTGTCTCTCCACCAGGGGGAGTCTCACCTGGCTGGAGCGACCCCACTGTTGACACTACAGTGTCCCTGCAGCCCATGCCCACCTACTGGTATTACGTAATAGCCGGAGGTGGCGCCATTTTCCTCCTGGGCTGCGTCACGTTGGTCATGGTGCTGTGTTGCCATCGCTACCACCTGGCGGCCAAGAAGAGTCAGCACTCGGTGTCCTACCAGAGCACGTACATGGGACAGTACACCGGCAGCGGCCCCGGGGGTCTCTCCGGACCTGGGGTGGAGCCGATGCTAACGATTAGGTTAGAGAAGCAAGAGCCCTGCTCCCAGTGTTGAGACGACACCAACTAACCACTTCTTCCCTGCAGGACACCTAGGTGGTGTCTTTTAAAGTCGAGGATGAGGTGAAGAAGATGTGGACACGTTAGCACCAGAGTTGTCGAGTTTTCTTTTGTGGAGCTCCAGTGCTGGGAAGGAGGAGATCTGCTGTGCCGAAGGGACACCCAGCCAAAATCCTGACTGGCAGGGACCCCCTTTCCCCTTCTGTCTCTCTCTCTTTCTCTGTGTGGATGGGAACCTTACTGTGAAAAGCTCTAATCTCCTGTTCATGACCAATCCTATTGTACAGTCAAGAGAACTCGGCAGTATTGCCAAGCTCTGAGGAGAGCCTGCGAATGGCGATGGGAGGGAGGCATCAGTACAAAAAGGAAAACTTTTCCTTGCATGTGTGCTGCAACTCATGTGCACATAGGAACACTTGAGGCTTGAGGAGTTTGACAATAAGTTTCAAAGAGACAAAAGCATGAACGTCGAACACTCTGGGACACGTTCTTGCTAGAGAATCCATGTCTCTTCACAGGATGCGTGTGGAAGGGTTAGGTACCACGTAATGTACTGAATTTTTAAACTCCTGGTACCTCTACAAAGTGCTTACGTTATGAGGACTGATCCTTTTATCTTTCTCTAAGAGCTTGGGTAGAGCAATGGATTCAGCCCGTTCCAGTGATCTTTTTGGCCTCCTTTGACTATTGAATGAAGCTTCTTAAAAGCATTTTGAAGGCTGTTTGTTTTCCGAGAGTTCATTTTGAGTATCTGTCGATATGTGTCTATATATAAACTTTTTTCTGAAAATCACTGGGGCTTTGGCACTTACAGTACGTCTGAAGAGATACGGTATGTTTTCGCCTATATGCAAAGGTCACATGACCCCGCCTTAGCCAGCCTACTCCTCTGATTGGCCGACTGACTGACACAACATTGGCCTTAAGACGCTTCAGTGGCATTGGGCTAGTTCAAGCCGATCACTGTTCTCATTTATTATTTAATCCTTTCATATTCACACTCAGCCGAGATGAACCGAAGTGCATATGCAGCTAACCGATGCACTGACTTTATTTTTATAGCTAACGCTAAAGCGATGTGTATTTGTGTGTTGTTCCCCCAGAGATTTTGATTACACATAGTCTTGTAAAAGAGCAGAAGGAGAGAGCTTTGTAAATCTGCCAAATGTCGGACGGTGCAAGAGCGCTTCGCTAGCTGATTTTGCTTCAGGGAGCGAGTTGGCACGTTAGCATGTTAGTTGGAGCCCATTTCCAAGCCCACCTTCTATAGTGTCACTCAGTACACCTGCTGATGTCATACTGAATTACTAACCAACCTCTTATCTGTATTTTTGGGGGACCTTTTGGCCAATTTATCAGTCGAGTTAGCAGACAGGGAAAAAAAAAAAATTAGCATTTTGTGTTATTAGCATTATTTGCATATGACAATCCTGTTGCATATTTTTTCCATCTTTTAACGTATCAAAACATACTATATATGCAGGAGAAAGTTTTAAAATGCACTTCAAAGTAATTTTCCCTGTGTCCTTGTGTGAGTATTTGCTTCATCTCTTTCATGTGCCATTTGAAACGTAGCGGTATACCTCTGAAAAGAAAACCATGCTGTGGTCTGCGATGTTCTGTCCAAGTACATAGTGTTCAGTGTTCTCTTCTGTACCAAACAAACACAAAAAATAGGCGCCATCAGAGCTCAGGGTGTAAATTCCCCCAACAAAACATTTTCCTCTTTACACAAAGAGTCTGAGGCTTCATCCATTACTGAAAGCATCTGTCAGGCGGGCACGTCAGATTTTGGCTTCATCTAAAGCAACTGGGATGAAAGGAGAAAGTAAATCCTGATATCTTGTTATGTCCTCCATCTGGCAATAGGTGAAAATAATCCCCCATCACGGATGGGCTGGCCCTTTTTCACCCGTTTATCTGCTCTTTTTGCGAAAGAATGTGTGGGGAGATGGAAGGCAAGATCAAAGAAAAGCCTGCTCTAAATATAGACCTCCTCTGCAAAATCCAGGATCTGAAGGGGTTTGTTTAAAACACAAAAGCACATGGAAGTTCCTCGCAGACAGCAAGAGAGACCACCTGACCCGGCAGGCCCATTGTAGAGCATTGGCTCCTCTTTTCCCACCTAATCCTCTATACAGTAGAGTGTGTTCTGGGGAGATGGGACACACAGCAGCTTTTCATGCTAGACATCAATTCAGCTCAGTTTTGAGTCATGTGGTCTCTGTTGCACCGCCATATTGTGCAATCTTTTGCTTGTTTAAGGTAGAATTGGCGATATGCAACAAACACATTTCTATGAGTTTCTGTGCCCCCCAGTTGAATGTGTATCAATGCCAATGTCAAATTTGTCTGTCTTGTCTTGTCTTGAGCAGTTGTACCATTTGACTCCTTACATTTGACACTTGTTTTGAGCCAAAAGAGTCCTGGTTCATATGCCTGTGTGATTAATATATGAATTTATATCAAGCTTTTAACTCTAAACAGTTGTGATTCTGTATTGTTTTTTTAGTCTGAATGTATGTAATTGAATTAATTTAAATTAATTTCATTCTTAGTTATTCTAATCTTTACAATTTAATCTAAGTTGCTTAAAAATGACATGTCTGCTGATCATAATGTTTTTAAATCCACTGTGGCTGAGACTTTTTTTTTTAACCTTTTCAAATTTCTAATTAGGTAATGGACCAGATTACATTTTATTAAGCCCGTTGTAAGCGTCCTTGCTGGGAGTCTTTTCTTTTTGCTGTCTCTCAATAGATATTAATGAGCAAAAGCACTCAGAGGGGCCTCATATGATGCCAAGAGTCTGTCTCTGATAGTACCTGCACAAAACAGCATATGCTCTCACCCCTCCTCAGAGACAGAGACAGGGAAAGGCGGTAGACGTCTAAAGTGTCTGTCTGGAGAAACTGAAGTTTAATGTGCAAAAAATACTCCAGGTTGTAAACTGTAAATGTTTTGCGTAAAAAAGTAAAATATTCCATCTACAGAATTTGAACTTGATTAAAACAGTTTGTCTATTGAAGTATTTAATCATGTTTTCTGAACATGGCTTTTTGATGTTCATTATGTCGACACTATGCTTAATTTGCATACAAGTTCTGATGGGTTTGTGGTTGTGTGCACTTTTTTGTCCCTTGTGAATGTGGGGCTTTGACCCTGCCATCTATATAAGCTTTTTCTTTTCTCTCTTCAACAGCATTTCAGCCTGTTTAAATGCATACAGTATGAGGTATATTTTAGCCTGTTGAATTTCGTGGTCTTGGAAATGTTGTATGGAATGTTACAATAAAGTGATATTTTTCTACAAACTGCAGCTGAAGTGGTTTGAGCTCTTTTTTTAATGGGTATTTGATGATGAATAACAGATGCTGCCTCTCCATAGCTACAGCTGTTTGTAACCAAGTCTATGTGATCATCAGTGTACGGTTTTTGCTGTTTATGTTGGCCATTTTATGCTCACACATTGTACTGTTGTTATTGGCTCATGGAACAATAATGTTCTTTAGTTGGAATATACCAAAAGAGCTTTTTTGTATACTCATTTTGACATTGAGTATTTCATTTGGGTTGTGTTTGTCTTCCAAACAGAGCGAAGACCCGAAGACCTTGGAAATAAGCGTCTATTCAATGGCAGAGAGCGCATTGGTCAAGGTAAATCTATTCATCAACCTTCAAGCGTAGACTGGTGTATTTTAATAATAAACACAAAGGGGGTCTGAAACAGAAAGTACACAAATGCGGTCGTGAATGCCTAGCCAATGCATTATAAGCGCACGGTCCCTTCATTATTCGGCCAGTAATTTCATTACTCAGGTGATAGAGTTACCTTCATATGTCTGTGCCATAGCAGAATGTAATATTATTCTGGTAGCTTGACATATGCAAGAACACAACACACTCAGCCAGATTCACTTTAAACTTTTTAGAAAGATTTTGCTTCGTAGCTGACCAGAAAGTGAAAACTAGCTACAAGACTGCTATTGCATAAATTGTTCTGACTTTTGAAACAACACTCCAAAACGTCTTTTATTCATCAGTATTTTATACTTGAAAAGCAAAACTTCTTTAAGACATTAAGTCTTGTTTTCGGGGTACTTGCATTCAATAATTCAGTAACCGAAAAACATTTCATTAGAGCGCAATATAAAATGTAGTTTTGTCTCTCCTGTTTCCAGGCTTCCCGTTCCCTGCCTGGACCACACCCAACCCCTCACGAGAACCTCCAGTTACGCGGATCTCAGAGAAAGACAATGCCTGGCTGTACACCCTTGATCCCATCCTGGTCACCATCATCGTCATGAGTTCCCTGGGCGTCCTGTTGGGTGCGGTTTGCGCCGGACTCCTGCTCTACTGCTCCTGCTCCTACAACGGCCTGTCGTCCCGCAGCACCACCACGCTGGAGAACTACAACTTTGAGCTGTACGACGGCATCAAGCACAAGGTGAAGATCAACCAGCAGCGCTGCTGCTCCGAGGCCTGATGGCAGCCGATCAGGAGAGGCGCTCCGTCCGCTCGTGAACTGGTGCCGGCCTGATCCAAAACTGTGAATGGACCTCATGCCGCTAAAATAGGGCTGATCGCTGACCGAGATTGTTGAAGGATCACTGGAAGCATAGAGGCTTCCTGTGGACAGCTCAATGGGAGTGAATCGTGATCAACACATATCAACCTAATGACTTTCCCCCCTTTAAAAAAGAAAAAGAACTTTAAAGAAATGTATATTGCTATAGATTTGTAAAGAAAAATACAATCTAATAATGCTTAATGGAAGTTACAAGAGAGAGAGAGAGAGGCACTAGGACTAGAAGACAGATTGCTTGTGAAATCTCGGCCTCCATTGTGTGAACGCTGTGGCCTAGAATATTGTGGACATTTGCTTTAGTTTAGACTCGTGTCTTTTCGCTGATTGCTTAAGTTCCCATCCCATCCTGTCTTTTGCCACTTTTCACAACCGTTTTGAAGTGTCAACGCCTCTTATGAATATTTTATACTTCAGTTCCGTCTGTTTGTAGCATATTGTTTTTGTTGTGGCCATTAGACAACAAGAAAGAAAACACGCTGTATCACATTCAGAAAAATCCTTTTAGATTTAAGTATTAGGATTGTCTTTTGTGTCTCTTTTTTTCTATTTTTTTTTTGTGTGTGTGTTTGACTGTTTGATTTCTAAGCATAGCGTTGAAGACTCTGTGCTGATGATTCAAACTAATTTATCGCAACCTATGGATTGCTAAGGATTCAGAGCCACTGAGCTAAAGAGTGTTGAGAGAGTGGAAAGAGAGGAGAGAGCATCTTCAGTTCTCTCCTCCTCTCTTTACCCTATTCTTGAAGTAACAAAGACTCAAGCTGGCAGAGCGACTTTGGTGAAGGAGCTGGAAAATCCCCAAGCCACTTTCATGTACAAACAATCGAGCCTTAAGCAAACTGTTTTGGAGGAGAGCCATTTTGAAACACCAGTCCTTGGGTTTGAAGCCACTGGGGCCTCAGAGGAGTCAGGCCTTACACTTGCTTTCTTTCATTTCACCTGTCTGTTTACTCCATGGTTTATTTTGGGCTGCTGAAAATGAAGGCTAACAAGAGCAGGTTTGGTGCAAGCCTGCGAGAAGGGTGAGAATTTAACAGAATGTTTCACCTTGAGGTGAAGAGAGCGATAGAACGAGTACACGCATGGGGGAAGTGTGTGTAAATTTCTTTATTGTACCTCAGACTGGCCTCTCGCTCCCCAGAGCCACGCTGGGAGTTCTGTTGACTTGTGGGTAAGTGAGGGGGGTGGCGGGGCTCATCTTATTAGGGAGTGCGGGAAGCAGCCGGAGACACGGATTGTTCAGTTGTTGGGGGAGAGAGTGATGAAGAAGGAGAGATTGTGTGTATTCAGCTCGGTTTTCATTGGACTCTGTTGACTCTTTTCCAAGTGCCTTGGAGCTCTGGCCTGTTTTGGCTTTGCTGCAGAGCTGTGATAGTATTACCTCGTCTGTCTGGGACAGGAGGCCAACACCAAAAGACATGGAGATCCCGGCACTGGTCAGAATATTCAAAAATTGTTGTTTGTAGACTTTGTACAGAAAAAAAGTTCTTTTTTATTGTTATTATTATTATTTAATAAAGTATGATTAACGATACTTTTGACTGGTGTGAAAATTTATTTTTTTATAGAATCTATATCTATCTATCTATCTATCTATCTATCTATCTATCTATCTATCTATCTATCTATCTGTCTGTCTGTCTGTCTGTCTGTCTGTCTGTCTATCTATCTGTCTTTCTCTCTGTCTCTACAGTATATCCGTCTGTCCATGTCTGTCTCTATCTATATATTCAGATTTGATTTTTGGGCAATTATGAAGCATGCTGGAGACATTCAAAATACTTTTCGCGTAATTCATTTTACTTATTTTATGGAATGAAGTTTATTTTGTGAATTAAATACATTTTACTCAGCGACTGACATTTGGCTTTTCAAAAATGTCACATTCAGCTATCGCAAATTCATTGACTTTTGAAAATCAAGTTCATTTGTAGGAGTTGTTTTAATGCACAAAGTTGTTTTTTATTGTCTCTTATACCAAAAATATTTTATTTAAACCCATGAAAATGGAGAACCTGTTGTAATAGTTGTGAAAATCACCTTTTAAAACTGTTGTTCCATTATTACCCCTTAGCAGATTTTGGGCCAGATTTACTAAACAGGGCAAATTATCGTTAGAGCGCAATTCCATAAAAGCGCCGATGGGAGGGGAAAATTCTGTGTGAGATTTACTGACAATGCGCACATTAAAAAACACAGACGCAGCCAGATCATTTCTATAATGACCGGCGTGAATCTACCAAGAGCAGCGCAAATTACCATGACATGCTTTTTTGGGCCCAAATACCAGTAATTTGCAAATGTTAGTAAATCGCATTGCATGATTCATTTTAATACTCTCCTCACATAAATTTTGCATCGGAAAGGGAAACTCCTACAAATGCATATTCAATAAGGTCAGGTGCAAAAATAACTGTCCACTCCTTTTCAGCGCTAATTCTTCACTGCGCGTCTTTAGTAAAACCTGATAGTACTATTTTAATGCCAAAAGACTGTTTGTGCTGGTGCAAGCTGTTAGTAAATCTGGCCCATAGTATCCTATCTATCTATCTATCTATCTATCTATCTATCTATCTATCTATCTGTCTGTCTGTCTGTCTGTCTGTCTGTCTGTCTGTCTGTCTGTCATGCTGTCCGTCTTTCATCTGTCTGTCTGTCTGTCTGTCTGTCAGTCTATTTACCCATCTATCTGTCCATTTGTATATCTGTGTACACACACTCTCCTCTTTACTTTACTGAGTTCCACTGCACATCGATCCTGTAGGAAAATCTTGGTGGGGTAAATTTCACATCAAGTCCATTTCAGTCCCATTTAAGTTCAGCTCATCTCAGACAATCCATTAAAATCTCTTTTCAGTCCTAATTCAGCGTCGGACCTTTCTGTGCAGCTGTGTTGAAGGGAGACAGACGAGAGGTGAGCACCACCGTCTCCAAAACACTGTCAGTTAATAGATAGCCCTTTAGACTAGACCACACACAATCCAATCGAACGCATAACCTCCATACATGGACAGACATTCAAAAGTTATGTCCCTCCATGACTCATTAAATATATCACTGTAATCTTGTCTTTCACTTCGAACATAAACATAACAAATAACGAACACAAGAAGAGAAACAGCATCACACCACATGAATAAGATATTCAGCTATGCATACATTCAAAACTCTCATTTTAGAGCGGCTCGCTGTGCATCACGGAGCAGCAGTGGTCTCTGTCTCCATCTAAACCCAGATCCCTGCAGATACAAGGGCACATTTGTTTGTTTCCTGTTTGATGTTGACTTGACTAATGATCCATGTGCATAATTATTTTGTTCTGGATCCTGACAGCCCCCGACCAAATAATATTATGAAGCGTCAGTTATGTGGCTCATTCAGGAATGTGCTGTCATTTGGATGCCTGCTATCTTTCCTCATTAACAGCAACGCCACGTTCGAGAAATGCAATTCACCATCCATCAAGGAGGAACGAGGGGCACAGAACAGAGCAAGGGAATTTGTCAGTGATCAGGGCTGAAGTCTTTGCTGACTCAGTCTTGCGGTTTCTCTGATAATACGTGATGTTTGGGTTTGGTTGAGAAGGCCTTGAATTAGACTCCCAAACTCTGGTGTTTCTGGGTGGGATTGTTTCTCTCCGCTGTTTTTTTGTGATGGTCTTTCTAGAAACCTAAGATGTCTTGAGCCAATACTCTCATTACAGCTCACATTGTGCTCTGTTTAAACAACCCTGCTAAGATCAATGAAATACATTAAAAATTTAATTGTTCAATAAACTGCAAATAATAGAATAAATGATCTATAATTGATCTGTTTCGAAGTTGCTCTGGGCACTGCAGGCAACATTTCACATTCATTAAAAAAAAAAAAACCTATTGAGTTGTATTGTGTATTTGCCTGACTGTGATTTTTCAAATGATTTTGCTGATTTTTGCCTTATATGCAACTCTTGTTAATGTCTTGTTCCTGGCCTTTAGATTGCATGTAATGTTAGAGATCAATATACTCTCAACAAGACTTAGGTAAACATTTTTGCTCTCATAAAAGCTGTTTATCTTTCATAATAGGTGCAATCATTGGACTGTTTTCTTGCCAAAAGCCAAAAGTAAAGTTCCAGAGCTCTCATGAGTTTGATGCACAGAAGCTGCTGATGGGAATAAATGTTTTACTACAGGCAGACCGGAGATGTGTAGAGAGCTGTCAGGAGCGTTTGAATCAAATTCAAACATCCTCCCAGTGGCAGATGGCAGGAGATGGCCTGAGCCGCAAGTAACAAGAGACCTGCAAAGGGGACACTTGCTCTGTGCTTGTGTGTATGTGAAAATGATGAGGTCCAGACTCCCATCCGCATAACGGTATAATTGTCAAGGCTCTCATTTTACTTCATGGTCTCTTTCGTTCCATATAATTGTCTGGAATTAAGTAAATATTTAATGCCAATTTTGAATTTATTTGGTAAGTGGCATGATTGGTAAACTACATCAAAGTGGGATGGTAAGCAGTAAACCAGTCATTAACACAAGCCACATTTTGTGTTGGGGTTTATTTTTTGAATGTACATTATTTCTTTATATACTATTAACTAATTTTCTAAAACATTTCAATGGTTTGCACTTTGTCTACAGTCATTCCAATAAGACGCTCTTTGGAGTACTTCTTCCCATTTTGTAGTACCCAAAAGCAATTCTGGTGTTCCATACTTAATCTGCCAGGTGTGATATCAGAATTGGCACTTACATGTTTACCCTCATATACTGCAGATATTCCCTTTTTAGTGAGGTATACTTCACCTGGTCTTTCATCATAGATATGAGAGGATATAAAGCTAATGAAATAGGATCACTCATATGTTGGAAAAGGGTCGGCCAAGCTTGGAAAATTACATTTTTCCATATCTTGTAGGTAAAAATCTCTTTTACATTCAACTGAGTGCCTCAAGCTAAACTCTTGAATATCTAACCCCTCCAATCCACTTCATATGAGCAACTAAATGCTGAATGTTTAATGGTTTAGTGAATGGTGTGTGAAGTCCAAGGCTGAGACTGCTTCAGAACAGCAGTTTTGAGCCTGACTGTGATACACAACACAGTCGCGCAGTGAAAAACATTTTCTGTATTTAAATTGCCTTTCTGAGAAACAAAATTAGTCCCAAAAAAAAGAACTTTCTCTTCAAGTCTAATTTAATATCCTGCCTTTTTATGGCTTTAAAAGGATATAAGTCTGACTCTCATTGTCTTTCTCCACACTGAATTCATTTGGATTGGAATATGTGATGGTAAAGACCCTGGTCTGTATAATATTTCTGTGAAGAGATTCCACACCTGCTTTCAGATCTTCTATTTTATCATCTTCCAGGACGAAAAAGTTCCAGAATCTTCTTGAGGGAGGGTGTCTTTGAGTCCATGTGCTTGTTTATCGCTGCCTTAAAGCAGCTGTTACTATTCTACCCAGAAGAACTGTTTAGCTTCAGCTCTTGTAAATATCTACGTAACAACAGATTTACCATCATGTTGAACAAAATGAAGCAACAACCTGTCATTTTTTTCCTGCTACAGCACCCTCCTCCCCTTTTAGGGAGATTGTCAATACCAAGTGCCCACCAACCACCCTCTTCAAATGGGCGTGTGGAGAAGGACCTATGCTATTTTCCATTAAGGTTGTTTAAACACCATAAGTGGCATGTTTGGGTTGATGAAAGCTGGTGTTAGCCTCGTCTCGATGCGCTGTCTGCCGCCGTTGAGGTATTTGGCAGCAGCATGCAAACTGCTGCTGAGATCAGACGGGCCTTCGTACGTCTCACGTTTCCCTTCATGCCGCAATTATGTTTCGTAGCCAAGGTGAAATCAACACCACCAGTCATATTGTTTCTGTAGCCTCACATCTCTGGGTTATTATTCCCCTGTATGCAAATGATGAGATGTGGGAGGGGGTGAAGGCAGGTTAAAAATGGCCAGTCATATGACTGTCAGAAAATTAGAGATGCCTTTTGCAGGCTGCTCGCAGTCAGTCTTTCTCCTGCCGCGCTGCGAAAGCCTCTGACTCATCTGCCTCCAGCAAAATCAAATTACATTTCTGTAAAAAGGCTTTCTCTCTCACTTTCCGCACAGTGATTGTTTTGAAAATAATTATTTGGGATGTTTTGTTCGTTTTATATTGTTGGTGAAAGTTGGACGTTGGGTTATCGTGGGGGAATGGACTTTATGAAATATGATTATATTGATGCTGTAAAAATGCCTTCATCGATAATGACGTTATAAATCATCTTTGGTGCTTATTATCTATTCAGAAGATAATCAAATTCACATCTCACTGGGAGAAAATGATAAGGTTTGTGAGTGTAAATATGTGAGTGTGTGAATAAGAGACCATGAAAGACAGAGGAAAGGGCTGCTAGATCAGTTTTGTAATTGCAGCATCAATAATATGATGTTTTATTTTGTTAGTGTTACCTTGAGATAGTTGGATTGGACATCAAAGTCTGGGTAGGCACTTTTTCTAGCAGAGGAAGAAAAGAATATAGCAGAGTGAACACAGAATGGCTGGAAGGAAGGAAACAGATATTTGACTCTGCAAAGAGAGATTGCCAATTATTTCCTAAACAGAAGCAACACAGAAATTATCATTTGAAATGTAAACTTTTGACAGATGACACACAGAGAGAAAGAAAAAAATATTCTAAAGCAGCGAAGGCAGTGTGTTTTTGTGTTAAGTGTATTGTAACCAATTGTTCTAAATTCTAAATATGTATCTTTATAGTGGAAGGACCTTTATTATGAATGTGTGCCGCTAGTTAACGTTAGTTTCCGCTATTCCGCTTTACTTTCACTTTCATCGGTCGCTTGCTCCGCCATTTCTTCAGGTGTTATTGTGCGTGACTGAATAAAGACCACATTTAACACTTTGTGACCATAAGTTGTACAATATCCAATCCAGTTGCAGCAATGTTGTGCCATCTGCTGTGAACAATTAAATACTTCAGATAAAGAGTTGAACCGTGCCTTGTCTCCTGTCGCACTTCTTACACGAGTCCCGTGGTGGATTAACATCAATACCCCTACCGATCTATAAGTCCTGTTCATTTGGTCCTTCGAGCCGGATACTATATTCACTGCGGTGATATGGAGCAACAGAGCCAGCTTCATTCCCCTGATACGACGCAGGCTGTTCGCATGCAGACGAGAGCACGCCAGCTTTCTACACGTCTGCAAGCTTATGATGTAGCCTTGCCGAAGTCTCTCATACCAGACCCTGTGCCTTACGACAGTTCATACCACCTACCAAGGATGGATTCTCCAGTAGCGCAGTTGAACCTCAGTGGACAGGCCGAGCCAGTCTCGACTGTGGAGCAGCTGCCCATGGGTGATCTATCGCTGGTGCAGTATGGAGAAGGTGACACTGTGAGTCATCCTTTGGATATTGAGAGACCTGCCAGTCATCCTAGATCTTCAATAGCTCCTCCAGGGTATCACAGCCCATCCGAGTGTGATTCATTCAGCAGTGGTGCTGTATCGCCCACGTTCCAGGGGGATGTACAAGCCAGAGCTATTTCACCACCTGTGGTCAGACCGAAGGCTACTGCAGTACCATCTGTCCCGCTTCCGCATTTAGGCCAGTCATTTCTACCACAGACAGCCCACGTTGATCTTTCTCAGCAGTCAGCTTTGTGGCACGTGACACAAGCTACCCCTCCTGCTGTACATTGTACTACTTCGCCATACCTTGGTGTTCCCCCTTTATCTGTTCCACATGTAACACCACAGCAGGCAGTGCAGTTCAGCACAGCAGATCCTGCATGTCAGCTTACCGCATCACTGCCACATACTGTTACATCAGTGAAGCTGCCTTTGACCACTACGACTTAGAGGCCCCTAGTGCCCCCTGTATATCAGTTACAGGCCAATACCAAGCATACCAAGCCAATCCAGACGGCAGCTGTTTACTGTGGGTGACCCGTACCGCCCTCCACTATCGACCGCTGGGTATCATCCTGCTCAGCCTCCCGTTCACACTCTTGTGCAGCCCTGGTATTCGCCTTCAGTGGTTCACCAGCCACCACCTTCCTTTCCAGTTTACCAGCCTATGCCTGTTACACCCCCACTACAACCAGTTCCTATTCCAGCCTTGCCTAAGCTCGTGAACGATAGCGAGAGGGAGTTCACAGACCTGAAGATGGCCTTGGATAATCTTCTCAATCCTCACACAGAACTTACCGAGCACTATAAGTACAGAGTACTGTTGGAGCAGTTGGTTCTGGAGGAAGCTAGGTTGATTGCCCAAGCATGCCAGCATCATCCTGCGCCCTATACGACAGCAATGATAGCGTTGCAATGACAGTATGGCCAGCCTCATCAACTGGCACAAAGCGAGATCGCAGCCCTGCTGAATTCACCTGATATCAGAGTTGGGGATGCGAAGGCCTTTCAGAGTTTTGCACTCAATGTTGACTTGCTAGTTGGTATGCTGATGTCACTCGAGGGTCCGCAGGGGCAAGAGCTCTCCTGTATGGGGCATGTCGACAGACTACTCAGTAAATTGCCCAAACACTTCAGAGACAGCTTTATAGAGCACTTACAGTTGCGAGGCCGACTGCACACTGACAGCCTCAACCCATATAACCTGCATGATCTTGCTGACTGGTTAAAGGTCAAGGCGGAAGCACAGCGTTTATCGACCAAGATGGTGCAGCGCTACCAGACCGAGAGAAGACAGGTCTCACGTAAGGATCGCCAACCTGTTCCTAAGTCCCAGACTCGATCCACTGCAGTCTATCATGGCAGTGATCAGCCCACAGAAGCTAGCCCAGGGCAGTCTGTCCGTACCGATGCTGCTCATGCTCAGTCATCAACTAGGAGACTGAAGCGTTTGTGTCTGTTCTGTCAGAGCCAGGAGCATTACCTGTCACAGTGTAGCAGAATCACTGAGTGCTCACCTGATCAGATTCTAAAGTGGATAAAGGATGGTAAAAGGTGATGGAAATGTGGGCACACAAGTCATAAATGGGAGGAATGTACGTTGAGGAAGCCCTGCAAGGACTGTGGTAACATACATCTCGGAGTCCTGCATTCCATTGCCCAAGATGGTCCTAACAGTGTGCTGCTGACAACATCTCATGAGCGAGCATATCTTACCTCTTCTAGTTTGATTGGTCGTGTGTACCTGAAAGTAGTTCCAGTGCTGCTGTGGAGAGGCAAGAGGTCTGTTTCGACCTACGCTATCCTGGACGATGGGGCTCAGCGGAGTATCATCCTTCCTGCAGCAGTCCAGCAGCTAGGAATTGATGGAAGGGAGGAGATTATGGCCCTTCGCACCATCCGACATGACATCACAGAATTGAAGGGGCAGTCTATTGACCTGCTGCTTTCCCCGCAGTCGAGGCCAGAGGAGAAGCACAGCCTTATGGGTGTTTTCACCGCTCCTCTCCTCATGTTAACCGAGCAAACCTACCCCATCAAGAGGCTTCAGCAATGTTATCACCATCTCAGAGGGATCCCCATTCCATCTTTCGATAGAGTCCAACCCCTAATTTTAATCGGGTCAGATTATCCGACTCTGATTACCCCAAAGGAGCCCATCAGATTGAGACCAGTGGGCGGGCCAGTCACTGTACGCACGCAGCTCGGTTGGGTCCTCCAGGGACCAGATGGATTGCTCCCACATCAGGTATCTTCCCCACAGTGTTCGTTCACTTCTCTTACACCACTACGAGACCCCATCTATCGACATGTCGAGAGACTCTGGCAGCTCGATGTCCTTCCGTCTCGCAGCGAGAAAGTGATAACTCGGTCTAAACAGGATCAGATGGCTGCAGACATGTTGGAGACCAGGACGTGACGAATAGAAGTTGACGGAATCTGGCGCTATGCTACTCCACTCCTTCGTGCTCCAGACACTCCACCACTGAAGGGGACTATGGAATCCGTTCTGTCCAGCCTCGGGAATACTGAGAAGCGCCTGAGTAGAGACCCCGAGAGGGCTAAGTTGTACGAAGCTGAAATACAGAAGCTCCTTGACTCAGGGTATGTTGTCAGGGTACCACCAGAAGGCCAGCAGGTAGACGAGGAGTCATGGTTCATACCACACCACCTCGTGCAGCATAACTGCAAATACAGGCTGGTTTTCAATTGTTCCTTTGTATACCAAGGTGTCTCTCTTAACCAGCAGTTGCTTCCAGGTCCTACCCTCGGTGCCTCACTGCTAGGAGTCCTCCTCCGGTTCCGGCAGTACGCAGTCACCATTAGTGGGGATATACATGGTATGTTCCACCAAGTGAGACTCCTACCCGAGGACGGACCCCTTCTGAGGTTCATTTGGAGGAACATGCGCCGCAAGGACCCACTGGACGTCTATGAATGGCAAGTCTTGCCTTTCGGCACGACCTGCAGCCCCTGCTGTGCTACTTTTGCGCTGCAGATGCACGTTTGCTGTCAGCAGGTCGGGAATGAGGATGTGCTGCAGTCCATACAGCGAAGCTTCTATGTGGACAACTGCCTACAGAGCCTTCCCACTGCTGAGGAAGCCAAGCAACTAATCAACAAGATGAGGCCTCTCTTAGCCTCTGGGGGCTTCGAGATCAGGCAGTGGGCCACGAATGTCCCCTCTGTTGTCCAGCACCTACCAACCAAGGCTCGTTCAGAGAATATCGAACTGTGGTTACAGCAAAACCATTCAGACCCGCTGGAGCCGGCTCTTGGCTTAATGTGGCACTGCCTTGAAGACAGCCTGGGCTACAGGCACCGTGCACTATCAGAGCACCACCCGACCATGAGGTATATCTATAAGGTCTTAGCCACACAATATGACCCCTTAGGATTCTCCATTCCCTTCACCACCCGGGCCAAGGTTCTCGTCCAGAGGCTCTGGACCAGACCAAGGGATTGGGACGATTCAAATCTTCCTGCAGACCTGCTGGAGACGTGGAATGTGTGGGAGAGGGAGTTGCCTGATCTCTGTAAGCTCAGGCTTCCTAGGTGCTATCTTCTCGTTGACTTTAATGTGGAGGAATCAAGATTCAGCCTACATGTGTTCGGTGATGCTTCAGAGGTTTCTTATGGATCACTGGCTTATCTCCGTGCCGAGCAGAATGGTAAGATCCACACTGCTTTCGTTATGGCTCGCTCTAGGGTGGCCCCCAAGCGGCAGCTGTCAGTGCCACGTTTCGAGCTGTGTGCAGCACTGACCAGCGCCCAGCTCTCACAGTCCCTCAGACAGGAACTGACCATTGCCATAGAGACAGTGACGTTATGGACCGACTCGACTACAGTGCTCACCTGGATCCAGTCTGAGTCCTGTAGGCACAAGTTGTTCGTCGGGACAAGGGTGGCAGAAATTCAAGAGTTGACTGAGCTCCACTCTTGGCTGTACGTTGACTCCTCGAATAACCCGGCGGATGCCATTACCAGAGGGAGGACGCTCATGGAGCTGGCGAACACTGACATGTGGATTCGAAGCCCAGGATTCCTCCGCGAACCACCAGACAGATGGCCAGCCAAGCCCCTTGTAGAGGCCTGAGAGGATACCTCAGAGACAAGGAAAGTCATCTTCTGTGGATTAGTTGCAGATCATCTACAGGTGCATCTCAATGAATTAGAATGTCGTGGAAAAGTTCATTTATTTCAGTAATTCAGCTCAAATTGAGTAGATCAGTAATTATTTCAGTAAATCAGCTCAAAAACTCGTGTATTAAATAAATTCAATGCACACAGACTGAAGTAGTTTAAGTCTTTGGTTCTTTTAATTGTGATGATTTTGGCTCACATTTAACAAAAACCCAACAAATTAGAATACTTCATAAGACCAATAAAAAAACATTGTTAGTGAATTGTTGGCCTTCTGGAAAGTATGTTCATTTACTGTATATGTACTCAATACTTGATAGGGGCTCCTTTTGCTTTAATTACTGCCTCAATTCGGCGTGGCATGGAGGTGATCAGTCTGTGGCACTGCTGAGGTGGTATGGAAGCCCAGGTTTCTTTGACAGTGGCCTTCAGCTCATCTGCATTGTTGGGTCTGGTGTCTCTCATCTTCCTCTTGACAATACCCCTTAGATTCTCTACGAGGTTCAGGTCTGGTGAGTTTACTGGCCAGTCAAGCACACCAACACCATGGTCATTTAACCAACTTTTGGTGTTTTTGGCAGTGTGGGCAGGTACTAAGTCCTGCTGGAAAATGAAATCAGCATCTCCATAAAGCTTGTCAGCAGAAGGAAGCATGAAGTGCTCTAAAATGTCCTGGTAGATGACTGCGTTGACTGTGGACTTCAGAAAACACAATGGACCAACACCAGCAGATGAAATGGCAGCAATTCATCACTGACTGTGGAAACTTCACACTGGGCTTCAAGCAGCTTGGATTCTGTGCCTCTCCAGTCTTCCTCCAGACTCTGGGACCTTGATTTCCAAATGAAATGCAAAATTTACTTTTATCTGAAAAGAGGACTTTGGACCACTGAGCAACAGTCCATTTTTTTTCTCCTTAGCCCAGGTAAGATGCTTCTGACATTGTTTCTGTTTCAGAAGTGGCTTGGTAGCCCTTTTCCTGAAGACGTCTGAGTGTGGTGACTCTTGATCACTGACTCCAGCTTCAGTCCACTCCTTGTGAAGCTCTCCCAAGTGTTTGAATCAGCTTTGTTTGACAGTATTCTCAAGCTTGTGGTCATCCTTGTTGCTCGTGCACCTTTTCCTACCCCATTTCTTCCTTCCAGTCAACTTTTCACTTAATATGCTTTGATACAGCACTCTGTGAACAGCCAACCATTCAGTAATGACCTTCTGTGACTGACCCTCCTTGTGGAGGGTGTCAGTGATTGTCTTCTGGACAACTGTCAGATCAGCAGTCTTCCCCATGATTGTATAGGCTATTGTGTAACCATTTTGAAGGTTCAGGAAACCTTTGCAGGTGTTTTGAGTTGATTAGCTGATTGGCATGTCACCATATTCTAATTTGTTAAGATAGTGAATTGGTGGGTTTTGTTAAATGTGAGCCAAAATCATCACAATTAAAAGAACCAAAGACTTAAACTACTTCAGTCTGTGTGCATTGAATTTATTTAATACACAAGTTTCACAATTTGAGTTGAGTTAGTGAAATAAATGAACTTTTCCACGACATTCTAATTCATTGAGATGCACCTGTAAATCCAGACATGCCTGATGCATCTCAGTATGCTTCTTGGAGTCCCTTGGTCGACGCGACCTACCGGTCCCTCCATGGGGTGGCCGCCCCAGATACAAATAAAGAATCCTTAGATTACAAGCGTGCGGAAGCGCTCATCTTGAGCCAATGTCAGAAGGATTCCTTCCCAGAGGAGTTCAAGGCTTTAAAATCAGGGAACCAGGTGCCCGCAGCCAGCCGTCTGAACACGCTTGCACCTGAGTTCGACCCCGAGTTTAGTCTAATTCGTGTGGGAGGTAGGCTACGGCAATTGGATAGCTTCAGCGAAGCTGAGATACATCCAGTGGTTCTAGATCCCCACCATCAGGTGACCAGACTCATCGTAAGGCACTTTGACGAGCATCTGCTCAGGACATGATAGTGTTTTCGCAGAGCTACGTCGCCATTTCTGGATTCTAAGGGGCAGGGAAGCCATCAAACGACACCAGAGAGAGTGCATAGAGTGCCAGAAGTGGAGAGCTAAGCCGACTCTACCTATTATGGCTGACTTACCCTCAGCTCGTCTGCGATTATACCAACCCCCCTTCTTCTCTACCGGAGTCGACTGCTTCGGGCCCTTCGTGGTCAAGATTGGCCGTCGCACAGAGAAGCGATGGGGCGTCATCTTCAAGTGTCTGACAGCCAGATGCATTCACCTCGACCTGCTCAACAGCATCGACACCGATGCATTCTTACTGGCATTAAGGCGCTTCATAGCACGTAGAGGAACCCCGTCCGAGATCCTCTCAGATCAGGGGACTAACTTTCGGGGAGCCGAGACTGAACTGAGAGAAGCTTTCAAGGAGAACAAAAGAACAAAAGCACAAAATCCCAGCGTCCTAATAAAGCTGGTTTCCTATAGTATGCGAAAAATAGTACATAAAATAAGTAGTTTGTCCAAATTCTCAGTATTCAAACAGTTTGGGAAAAATACCCAGGTGTCCAGCTAACTTCAGTCGAGATTCTGAAGTGCTCATCTGTGTCAACAGGTCTGTTTTCTGAAATGTAAGTCACTATTAACTATTTGTTCGTTGAAACGATCACGTACGTTAACTATGTATACTGACAACTGATGCACATCTGCATAGACTAATAGATCACACATAGTAGATCATACATTTTAATCAAAATCTATAGTGTACATTGCATATAATTGTTTTTAAATCTATTGTTGTTGTACAGTGCTGTCAGTCCACACACATCTCTTTTCAGTGTTGTAGAGAATTCTAACAGGCTTTTACAAAATGGCATTTTTTTGGCTGTTTGTGTATGTAACTAAGTTAGAGGACACAGCTGCAAAGGTTCAGCAGAGTTTGGATACCTGCTTGTCCCTCACAGTAACGTGCACACACACAAAACTCATCCCTCACCCAGCACCTTCCCCACCTTTTAATGGGCTTATTTTTAACATTCCACTGCTTGAGCAAGGCCATGGGAACACAAGAGGAAAACATTACTGTTACCCAGAGGGCAGCTTAGCCAGCTCCAGTGGGTATCGAGGGGTATCATTACCTTCTCTCTCAGGTTCATTCAGTGAGTAAGCACTGCGAGACATGTTTTATCAATCACAGCCTATTGAAAACCTTTCGTTTAGCCCATGTGAATGTGTGTGTATTCAGGTGGTATATTGCATGAGTTCCAGTACGCAAAGTAAAGACGCTGTGTGTGTGATTGCTCAGGAATGGCATATGAGCTCTGTGGTTTGGTCCCCCCATCTTTCCATCCCTGCCTCCATCTCTGTGGTGGTGTCTCAGCCAGGGAATGGAGCGCTGCATGGTCCTATAAACTGCAGAATAACAACCCCCTCAGGAGCAGGAATTACTAACGGCCCCAGCTGCTCAGACTACAGCCCACACACACATACACAGACAGAGGTATGCGCCATAAACACTAACTCATAAACCTGTGATAAAGTTTACCATTATACATTTACAGTACGTGGCATGCAGTGACCGTCCAAAAACTATTTAGACACTTATGCTACAATCAAATTGTATGATTTTTTTTTTTTTTTTGCGTTTACTTTAGTGGTTGTAGAAATGAAAAGCAATCATAATAATATTATAATATATTATAATATAATATATTATAATAATTAAATTATATATTACCCCAAATATGATCTTTTCCTTGCAACTGCCTTCCTAAAATATAATGGCAGCTATATAATTTCATTTAAAAAGGCTCATTTATATGGTGTGTGAGAAAAATATTAATGTTGTATCCAAAATTAAATAAATGGCCTTTATAATGCCACTATTCTTAAAGCAAATTATTTTATTAATTAGAAATATTGAATATTGGTGAAAATTTACTTCATATAAAGTTGATAGCATGTTTTTTACCCACTATTCATGTAATGTTAGATATATAAATCTTTAAAAATGTTCTACTCTTTAAAACTATCGAATAAAATAACTGTCATGATTCAGTAAATATTAAATGACATTTAGTAACTGTTTAAAATACTGTATTAAACATACAGTGTATATAGTTAATGTTATAACATATAAACATATATATAATTGTTAAGTCATCATGAAATGGAAATTAACCCTATCTGCTTTTTAAATCTGTCTTATTGTGAAAATGCATATGTTTTTTTTTTGTTTTTTTGTTTTTTTTTTAATCAAAATGTTGTAACTCAATCTTCCAGTGAAACAACAGTCACTTTTTGGTGACATGCAGTTCATTGCAAGTTCATCAACTTTTCCAATCATTTAGTCTTAAACTCCACCCTTTTCTTACAATCGACTGCAAGCTCACATTTAAATCTGCCTCCATCCAGTCAACAATGATGGACTGAACCAAGTTCCTTCTCAACATTTTTTTTATATACAGTACAATCTGTTTCACTCGGATGTACACCACAATACGGAAGAAATGATCTGTAGCTACTTTGTCTTACATCACGACTTTTACAACCCTAGGGAAGACTTTGTATAGTCTTTTATCTCTTCAATTTTCTGCAGACCACCTAGAAACCTCTTGCGCTCCTCTGAGGGTCCCCGCATACCAGTTAAAAAAAACCCTGAACTAAAGCCATGACATTATGTAGAATTCGTTTTGAAAGTGTAGTATAAGCGTTCAAACACTTTTTGTGGCCACTGCATATTCTCCAGTGGTTTCATTACCTACACAGTTAAATTTGACACATCTTGCACTCAACAAGTGTACTTTCCTGTTGATTCCGCCTTCGCCTTACCACAGGTGAATTCACACACCAAACACTTCTCAGCAAAAGGAGAGACAGACAGAGAAAGGTGTTTTCACACACATGTGCTTTAACACCTATCCAATTTGTGCACTGTCAGAAAGTGAGAGAGAGAAAGCGATCAGTGTGGCATAAAAAATGGCCTCAACTTCTTAACTACAGGCTGTGAACCATCTCATTTCTCCTCTACTGTTATTAGACTAACTGTCAGTCTGTGAGAGTTTTTTTCTGCAGTGGGAAGAATGGACTCCCTCAGCCCCTGGTAACCTGGCTGTGAAGTCTGGCCAATCGTTTCGAGACATAATTCATTTCTTCCTCCATTAATTTCCTCCATGTTGTTTTTAAGAGTGTATGCTGACAGTACACACAGCCTCGGGGTGAACACACACATTGACGCTCCCCTTTCCTGCTCTGACCCCGTACACACACAAACGCACACACACACACACACACACACACACAAACATCTCCACCTATACAGACCTGCTGTTACCATAACCATTAATTTACATGCTGTGTAGGAGGAAGAAGTGTGTGCATGTGTGTTACAGAATAGCTGTGTATGTTTGATGAAACAGACCTGTAAAACAAAGGTATTATTAAACTCCAGCAGATGTGCATCTCGATCTCCCACTTTCCCTCTCGTGTTTTCCGGCATGATAAAGCAGCAGGCAGTAACAGGTTGTTTTTCTACCTGGATTTGTTTTTGTTTCAGATGTTCACTCCATAGAGAGATCCAGGTGGCTCCAATGCTAATTAAACTCCTGGGCATTCAGTAGAGTAAGTGCAGATGCCAGCAACTGGTCTGTGAAAGCCATCTTCAGTGGCTCCGATAGAGAGGAAGGTGATTTATTGTACACATTGCACACAAATGTGGTTTTCCATTAAAAAAGTAGTACAGTATGAACATGTGGAAATGTGGAGATCTTGGTCATGCTGGACTTCTGAGATGTAGTTCAGCATTTCCTGAAGCAATAAGACTGATACATGGTTACTAGAGTTTCTAGCTGACGTCTTACTGGTAACAGGCCATTACCAACTAATTTGCTTTCCGTTAGCATGGTCATTCATCTCAATGGCAGTTACTCAGCTAGCACATGCAGCACCAGAAGCAACCTGGATCCTACAATCTTTGCCTTGTGACCAGTCATTTTTTGACCCTGAACTGTAAATGCCATGTAACTTATCACTTTGGAACCACTGGAAAGTAACATCAGTCATAATCACAGATAATGCTGATTGGCTGACAACACCACAAGAATGTGTTGTCCAAAAATCTTTAATAATAACTATTGTGCTAGAGCTGTTTTGCTATGCTAGTGCATTGTCTGTGATGTTAATAGTATAGATGAGAAAAAAATATATATTTCAAGTTTATTTCTTGCTGTTTCTTCCAAAAAAAAAAGTATTTTCTGAGCTACTAAGCAACTTTTGATTGGTCATCAATGAAGAAATGTAATGGTGTAGATGTGCAGGGATATTAACCAAAGTTGTTGAAGAGAGGGGTGCTATTACTTATCTAAGTGATCAGACTTGTGGTTTTTTACATGGTGGATAGTTAAATGGATGAAAAATTCCATAGACTTACAGTAAAGAAGGGACGGAGCCAACATTCTGCTGTTGGAGAGTGTTGTTATATAAACTACAAAAGTGCTAGTGCATTAAATCATTAACCGGATGATTTAAATGATACCAACCAATCTATCAATATACAGTTTAAACTTGCTCATACCGGCAGCAGTTTCCAAAACGTCACTGAACTTAGATAAATAATCACTTTTCTTATACCCAATAATAACCATTATACAGAGGAAATTTTCAATATGAACTGCATCAGGAAATCAACAAGAACTATTAATACAACATATGAATCAAGCTCACTGTTGACAATTTCTTTTCAACATGTAATTTTTTATATCTATGTATATGGTTACAGACAAATCATTTAGAACAGCAAAATCACTCCATTAATTCTTTGGCCTGTCTTACCTGCACTCGAGCTCCACTGACATAGTCTTCACTTCCATCGGTTGTTGCTTACACAAAATCGCTCCTCATTTGCAAAAAGGTAAACATTTCTCAACTTTGCTTCACCACTGGACATGCCTACATCTTGTCGCCAAGAAGTTGCTGTCGCTTGTGTTGCTTTTGAACATCAATGGGATCATGTCCCTTGTTGGGGCTTCTAGGCTTAATTTAGACGACTGGCACTTTTGACTTGGCCGCTGAAGCAACCCTCCAGAACAACCCTAGAAATGCATAGCAGTGCACTAAGAGAACTCAGGGCAGTGAGTTTTGCATGTACAACCACCACCATTTTCTTCAGATTTGGTTATGAACACTATGTATATGAAGAGTTACTGGTCACTATCTGAGCTAGTCCTAATCCTTGTGATATAATCCAGAAAAATGCATCAGTTATGGTTTATGTAGGTGAGAGGGCACACTCTATCTATCAGATGACTTCATCCTCCTCAAAACCCTTCAGTTGGCTCCGCAGTGATGAAAGCTGCCTTTGATAAATGTTTGATACCAACCAAGCATGTGAGGTAACTTACGACCTTCTGACTGTAAAGACTCAAGTCTCGCTTGCTTGAGTAACTTCAGAACGGCTCCATCCTGCCTGGCAACAGTGACAGACAGACCATAGAAATGGATTTTATCTCCTAAATCAAACCACTCTGTTGACCCAGACAGCCAGACAAGAGGATCATTCCACACAATCTGGCTGGTCATTATGAGTAACAAGAGATTAAAATCAAAACAGCAGCAGCTGTCAAACAGCAAATCGTCACCACAGGCAGAGGTCAGTCTCTGTTACAACGTTAAATTAATAAGTAAATTGATAAATCATGTTTTTGCTAGTAATTACAGAAGAAAATAATATAATAAACAAATAAAATAATCCACAAAGGAAAGGATAGTGATTCTAACCAGTCTGCCCGGCTCCATTAGATTAAATTATGAGTATTAACATTTGTTTTACAATTTAGAGGTAATTTAATCATGATGGGGAAAAACTAAAATGGTTGAAGTATAGAAGACTTTTGCAATGAATCCACCATTTTTCCATTTTAATATATTTATATTTTAATAGCAATTGTCTAAATATCCACTATGCCTGTTAGTAAAGGACTGGGTCCGATATGCCGTGCAGGACAATATAGCATTAGAAGAATAGCTAATAACTAATAGTGGCTTGTTAGCTCTCCACTGAGATGAGTCAGGGCTGCCCACAGGTGGCTCCATTAAATTGTCTCAACAATAATGACAATACATCTAATAAACAGTGGCACCTCAGTGAACATCTACAGCTTACACATTCTCTCACTGTGTGCCCAGAGCAAGATACACTAAATCAGTTCAATTAAATGAATAGAAAGCTATATTGATATGATAACAGTATGCATGCATGCAGCTGTGCATGATCGTGTTTGTGCATCTCATTTGTCCCAGTTGTAGGCACTCCATTAAACACTCTGTGGGGTGGACTTTTTTATGTGATGTTTCAAAGGTCTGTGACTCAGAAAGCAGGTGGTAAACAGAATTTTATTTAAAAGAAATGTTCGGGTACATTTCCTAGCAGTCATGGCAGCGTTAGTTCATCAGATAATGGAGAAAAGCATTATACTCAGCCTTATGTCCACCTTCACTCTTATAGGCCTGCAAAATTATGAATTGCATCATGCAAATAGTGTTTTTTGGGTGTTTGTGGCATTATCATTACATTTGCAAAATTCCTTTAGTGTATTGGGTATTAAAACAACAGGATCAGATCAAGTGAATTCCGCCATGTGCTGTACCTTTAAGGAAAATTTAAAAATTCTTCATAGTGCTTTTAGACCCCTGTCATCATAGATCAGAGAGGTCAGATCTAAAAGGATTTTAGCCACACTAAAAATAACCCAATACATTTTCTCATTAGCACACTGGCTGTGGAGTGAGAACCCTGAAAATACTGGATTAGAGAGAGGGGCATCTAATTGTGATTTTAGGCCTGTCTGCTGCCGCCGGCAACTGCCCCCTCTGAGATTTCTGCTGGAGGTGAGAGGAACATCTTTGACAATAGGTGGGAAAAATTAAATAAAAACAGAATTGTTTTACCACAAAAAAAAAAAAAAAAATCAATGCAGTGACCTCCCTGTTGACCAGATGATGCCCATGTGAAATCTCATTCACATTCTGCAGCACAAGGCATATCTGGGAATGTGGAGTGTGTCCTTGTTAAAAAATACAACCTTTCCTATTGATTTTTCCTTTGGTGGTTCTCTTTGCGCCATAACCAACGCTTTGAGTCAGAATGTCATTCAGGTCTGTTTATTGTGTAAAATATATCAAGCAAAGTAGAGAGGTTTTAGTGCAATATCATCCCTGTGAGGATTTTTTGCAGGTGGAAATGTGGTGTTGCAGGTGGACAGGTCTTAAGAACTAACACTCTCTACCACTCCCACACACATAGACACGAAAATACCAGCAGAGGATGAAAGGATGGGCTAACAGCTGGATATGAACGATAAAGTGTTCTCTCACCTTCTTACGTACATCCTTAATCCAGCCTGAATTGACTGACAGATGAGGGTGGTGAGGCTGGGCTCTGTCTGCCCAAACATTGATTGAGTGAAATACAGGTACACAGTGTGCATGAACATTTAACTGTTCTAACTGCTTTGTTGGTAGTGCTGATGCTGTTGAAGATGGTAATGATGGTAGTGCTGATGATTATGTGACAATGATAGTGATGATGGTGAGATGACAAAGATATTTAAGGTAATAATGACAGTAAATATAACAATGTGATGCTGATGATGGTGAGATGACAATAATAGTGCTGGTACAGTAATTATGAGGATGATAGTAATGATGACAGTGCTGATGATGAGGTAATGATGAAGATGATGATGGTAATTATGAGAATGATGGTGATGATGATGATGATGTAATGATTAAGATGATAGTGATGATGGCAGTGAGGTTACAATAATAGTGACGTAATGATGACAGTAATGATGATAAAACTGTTGGTGAAGTAATGGTAAAGAGGATCGTGATGATAGTGATATGACAATAATGATAGTGATGTTAATGATGAGGATGATGATAATGATGACATTGATGCTGGTAACTGATGGTTATGTTATGATGATGGTGATATGACAATAATGACAGTGATGGTAATGATGAGGATAATGATAATGACTGATGCTGGTAACAATGATGGTGATGTAATGATGATGATGGTGATGGTAATGATGAGGATGATGATAATGATGACAATGATGCTGGTAAGTAACAATGATGGTGATGTGACAATAATGATAGTGATGGTAATGATGAGGGTAATGATAATGATGGTAGCAATTGTGATAATGTAATGATGGTGATTATGAGATGACAATGATGTGATGTATTGATGAAGATGATGGTAATTATGATGCTGCAACTATGATAGTGATATGACAATAGTGATAGTGATGGTAATGATGAGGATGATGGTAATTATGATGATGTGACTATGATAGTGATATGACAATAGTGATAGTGATGGTAATGATGAGGATGATGGTAATTATGATGATGTGACTATGATAGTGATATGACAATAGTGATGGTAATGATGAGAATGATGGTAATTATGACGATGTGATGATAGCGATATGACAATAATAATAATGGAGTTGATATTGATGATGGTGGTAGCAGTGATGGTGATGTAATGAAGATGATAATAATGGTGTGATAATAGTGATGGTAATTATGACGATGATGCTGATAACAATGATGAAGATGATGGTGAGATGACATTAATGATACTGATGAGGGTTATGGTAATGATGATGATGATGATGATAATGATGATTCTAGTAACAGGAATGGTGATGTAATAATGAAGGTGATGGTAATTATAATGATTGTGATGGTGATATAACAGTATCGATGGCGATGGTAATGATGAGGTTGATGGTAAAGATGTCAGTGTTGATGCTAATGCTGTAAATAATGATGGTGATTTAATGATGACTATAGCAATTATAATAGGGATGAAGACAATGTACAACTCCTCTATTGATGGCATTGGTGCCTGTAGGTGGTCTTGTGACTGTGAGAGCATGTATTTCTAGTTGTCCTGTCAGTCCTGTGTCATGAGACTCAATATGGACAAAAAGATTAGTTCCCTTCAGCCTTCCCGCCAAGCACAGCAGGCACAAATCTATGGCTGTGCTTCTCATTGATCTTTAAGTCGTGTGAGGGCTTCTTCTGTCCTCACGATTCATTCTTTCACTCTCTCTGTAATACTATTAACAGCCACCTCATTCACAGCAAATCTCATTCATATCATCATAATTCAATAATCTGATATCAATCTGCGTGACTCCATTTTAAATTTATACTGGGAACATAATGACTTTCTGTATGTGCATAAGCATGTGGTATTTTATTTTTATTACATCAAATAAAATTAAGATTCTCATTCCCAATTTATTGTTTCTTCCTCCATTCCCACAGACTTCCTCTCGCTTTCTCTGATGGATTCGAACAATTTCTTTGGCATTTCTAATATGTGGCTGCTCTATCCCATTGCACTGGGTGCTGTACACTAAATCCACATGGTGTCTGACTTATTAGCCTCTTTGGTTTCTTATGAGCTCAACATTTCACTGCAGCTCACCGCTGGTGCATTTATTAAGGTCTACGCAGCGCGCTGGCACCGTATGCCAATGAGGAGGAGTAAGGATTAACAGCAATGGACCTACAGGTCTTAATTTGAGGGCAGACTGTCTTTATGTTCCCCCAGCGTGCACGTCTGAGCACACACAAACACGAATGTGTCATCATATGTTCAGAAAGCAGAGAGCGAGACCTTCAAGCACCATGCCTGTTTAGGTGTCCATTAGCAGGGACAAATTCGCATGTAGCCCACCGTAATGGCAACTGACTCGTAGATTGATGAGACAGTGCAGTTGCTTTTTAAATATTTATATCTGCAAGCCAAAGAGGGCTGGTACATGTCTGTGGAAAATAAAAGGGCAGAGAGAGAGAAGACAGCAGTCTTTTCTCAGGCCGGTCAGGATGGTGGGAATAATTCACCGTTCCGGCATGTCAGTTCTTCAGCTCTGTTGCTTCCAGCGTCTCCACCCCCCTTTCTCCTCACTCCTTACATGGTGTGCTCTCTCAAAGGGATTTTCATGTTCATGGAAGCGCTGCTATGGATGCCTGGACCAAAAGATAAAGGATCACCTCCTCTTCATAAAACACATTTTCAGGACTTTTGAGGAAGCCAACAGAGGGACTTTTTCATGTGTGTTTTGTTTAGTGCGGCCTAGTTCGCAGTTCCCAAAGACATGCCCTCCACATAAGGACAGACAGAAAGCCCCAGCTGCTCTCTCTCCCTCTCCTTTCCTCTCCTTCTTGCCCTTCCCGGCCTGCCAACGCACCTGCCCTTTTCATACCGTCCGCTAACTGCCATTCTTTGCAGCTGGCCTGATCAAAAAAGGATCCTGCCTTACATTAAAAGCACGGTTCCGCCAGAATGCTTTGTGGTCTTTCCATGTGTCTGTCTTTGACCAACTGACTCGACAGGACTCGTGCTGCCAGAAGACATGTTTGTGATTTTGAGGTAATTTGTTTCCCATGGAGAATAGTTCACGCCAGTGGACATACTTTTTCAAAGGAATGATGTTCTGGAAAATGCCTTCAGCAGATCGGCCCTTTGTTTGTTGTATTGTGTCCACTATAATGTGCCAGACTGGACATAATACACGAGATTAGGACCTTCACAGGGGGGTCTGCCTTTCTCATGGTCAGACTGGATCTAGCTAATGGAGGTGTTTCATGCTCTCGCAGATGGTCAGGGTGAGATTAGGGACATACCCCAGAGGTGAATGGAAGGACTGGAGCTTGGGATCATATTGAATTTTCTAACACTGCATAGAGGGATTTTAAGAGAATTGTTTCTCACTGGAGTATAAAGCTGTTGTCAAGGAATGTGTGATTTATCCTAAAGACATTTTTTCTGATCACTACAAACACCCCCAAGATAGTTCTGACCACATGACATCCTGTTTGTCATACAATATGCAACACAAACATGTCACCCTCACGGGACTTGACTAATTGTTTGGATGGTGTTCATGTGTGAAACTCAACTTCTTGCCACGTCTGGCAGATCTGCAAAACACTCAACTGGGACTCTGCAGTCAAGCTCCAAAGAAACCGCCAATGGAAATAAGCACACTCCCATACTTCCTCCAACAACTGCATTTAGCATAACACTGTGACACCAGGACACAAAAGCAGCAAAATCTGCTATAGTAATTTTCTACATTTAAAAAAAGTGCATATAATATAATTTTGTGTGTGTGTTTATATATTAGGCACTTTTTGCATTTTTAATAAAGCCTATTATGCGTGAGCTAGTTTAGGGTCATAGGGTCAATGACACGAGCCATTCTGATAGATAATGACTTAAATACAAATCTTCTATGATGAACATGTTTTTAATTTTTTAATTTCTTTTAATATTTTTGGGGGAATAAAGTAAAAAATATCTTGGATTTTGATATAATGAAGAAGAAAACGCATGACACTTGAAAAAAAAAGTATATATATATATATATATATATATATATATATATATATATATATATATATATATATAGTATATACCCTCAGAATATTCTAACTTTAATTTAATTTTTTGACATTATTCTCATAATTTTGACTTAATTCTCAAAATACTTTGACTTTATTCATGTAATTTTGACTTTATTCTCAAAATATTTTGAATTTCTTCTTGTATTTTTGGATTTTTTATTTTTAACGTGGCACTAAAACAGTGTTGTATTAATGTACAGAGAGAGAGAGAGAGAGCGAGAGAGAGAGAGAGAGAGAGAGAGAGAGAGATTCTTATAAAAAAAAATCTGATAATACTGACCTACTGTAGATAATGTGACCTTTTTATGACAGAAAGTTCAGGTTCTAAAATGTCATATGGTAGAAAAAAGTGATAATTATGAATTGATAATTTATGATTTATGATATTTGTAACAAAAGGAAGTGTAAAACATATTTTAAAGCTCTGTTTAAAAAAACATAATTATGATATGTTAGTCTGTAAAAAAGATACATAACAGTCGTTATATTAATTTTTGTACAATTTTTTATTAGCTATAAATGTTTTTTTTTTTTTCATATGAAACCTACTTAAAAATATTTATTACTAAGAACTTGGTATATGCATTTTAATCTAGATGTTTCCTTTTCATTGCCTTGGAAATTAATTTCTTCATCTTTATCTGTTCTGTATCACTCATATTTGTCACTGACCCACTAACAGTTAAACAAATAGACTTATTTTTCCTAATTTCCTGCACATTCTGTGGGAGAAGCTTAAAATCATGTTATTGAACTGTGAAGGATTGTGTCCTGGGAAAATGTATGACGCGTTAAATAAAAATAAGGACATGCTTCCACTCTTTATTTGTATGTGTCCCATGACGTTTTCCATTAAAAATTTCACTCTTAGCAAAAATCCTGCTTTTCATTTCACAATCAATTCAGAGAAAGTTCACCGAAAGTGTATGTACACGTGAGACAGGTCAATAAGCGTATCCATGGGGGGCTTATCTAATTTAAAATTAATCAGAGTTTTTGACTACATGCTGTGCACCTCAGGAAGAATGACATTAGAGAGAAAGAGAAGAGGTTAGAGATCTGCAGTCAGGTGGCTTTATTATAGAATATGGATATTGTTAAAGCCGGTTAATCCTTGCCTGAGGAAAGGCAAGCAGACAGGAGGGATTGTATTCAGTCTGTCATATTCCTCTCAGCCTTCTTTCATTTTTAGTGCACTTAAATCTCATTTGCGGCCAAGCATGGTCTCAGCTTTTTTATAAGTAGCCCTGGCCGCGGGTGACACAGACCATAATATCACCCACAACTCATTTTGACGGTCTCAAGACGAAAAGTTCTCTCTTTTATACAGTTATATTACAGTAATACCTTTGGGGGATGAATTACAGTGTGAGCCACCAAAAAGCACTGCGAATATGGCTTCTGTAAAATTCCAGGAGAGATTCACAGTGTTTGAGCTTATGGGAGAGTTGGTTTTGCACTATGATGAACCTCCTCATAGATGCACGATGCAGTCCGTCAGGTCTCTAGAGGTGTTATTAGCTGTGTCACCTACTCTAAACTGTTGAATTGTCGCATCAAATGACCTGCAAAAAGGCTGCAGCTCCTCTTATCTCTGTGTCTTTTAAGTAATCGACACTCAGTAACGGTTGTTATGGAAACAGAAGCTGGTAACCACTTTGTCACAGTTGAAGAGTAGACCAGGAAAAAGCACGGTGTGGGTAGAAGCTGTCCTATTGTTGTACATTGATTTGAGAGTACTTTTTGATGTTTTTCCTATACGGATAGGATTTGGATGTATATGTGGGGAGCTCATCCTGGATCTGTGTAATGCGAGAACCCACTGCTCAGAGCCAAAACACTTCGGCACTTTTCAGCTGTTTTTATGGCAAACTGAAAAATCGTAAGAAATCGTGTCACATCAAATTTGTTAGCAATATGCTCAAGGAGGATGCGAGCAAGCCAAACACAGATAAAGTTTGAAGAATGGCAAACGCTCGTCTCCAAAGCAGCAGCATGCTGGGGACTATCTTTAACACAATAGAAACGTCAGCATCTAGTCATCACAGCCACTGTCCTGCTGTTAGCACCTCATGGGCGGTTAGAACGGCAGTTAAGTCTGAATGAAATCCTGTCCGTCTCATGCAAAGTTTGACTGTTTTTGTGGCTCAAGCGCAGCTGTAGGCTTACAGTAGGTGCTGAGAGACACGGCCATCATACAAGCTCTGTAGGAATATCCTCTCAGCAGGCTCTCTGATCTAAAGATAGGTCTGCCTGTTCTAACTGAGCAAAAAAGCTCTGGTGATCGAACTTTAGGTGTATGACTTCCTTTTGTTTTGTGTATTACCTGCTGGGAATGAGTGAGTCAGAACAGGAAGACACGGACACAGCTGAGTCTGTTTCCTGTGGGATTGTTGAAGGACGTGAATTCTGATGCTGTTTCTTATTCCGCTTCCTATGTTGTGAATCAATGTGTGAATCAAAGGTCTGGGATTGGTAATATATTTCTTGTATGTTTTTGAAAGAAGTCTCAATAAGTCATTTACTGATCACAAATACAATGAAAATAGTAATATTATTATTACAGTTTAATTGTTTTCTATTTTAATATAGTTTAAAAATAAATTAATTCCTGTGATGCAAAGCTGAATTTTCAACATTATTACTCCAGTCTTCAGTGTCACATGATCCTTCAGAAATCATTCTATTATGCTGGTTTCTGGCTCAAGAAACATTATCACAGTTGAAAATAGTAGTCTGGTTAGGGCTTTCACTAACGATTATTTTGGTAATCGAGTAATTGGTTGATTATTCTGACGATTAATCGAGTAATCAGATAATTGTAATAATTTTGTTTTGTGGTAATAAAAATAGACCTAAGCGAACAACAGCCTTTAAAATTACTTAAAATGCATATATAATAGCAATGAGGCAATAATAATTAGTTCAAATAAAGTATCAAAAGCAAGTAATCATATGGTTTTATTGAACAAAACTGTTAAAATACATAATGTACCATAAACAATAGAGCTACTGTAATGTACATTACGCATTATAAAAAATGACTGTAGAGGGCACCAACGTTAACATTTAATTCAAATTTCAACTTAATCTTTAATATTTGGCCATTTCTTTATGACAGCCATGCTCCAACTGCTGTAATTTCTTGAATATGTGGACATCAAAATGTGTTAACTCAGAGCGAGAATATACGATGAACAAAGAGAAAATTGCGATGAACAGTTACCATATTGAGAAAGATATTGATGTATTGTCCTGTGTTTAGGTAGGTTTATAAATGATTTACTTTACAAATCTGATGAAATGGCGAACGTTGTGTTCCCAGATGAACGTTATAATAAACCCAAACTCACAACAATATGGAGAGATGGAGTTTGAGACGCTACACACAAGTAAATGATAACTGTTTGTGTGGAGCAGCATTTACTGTCAACGGAGCCGCTCTGACACGCATATACGTAACCTACGCATATGTAAATAATTAAAGCGCATATAGCACAATAGCATTATGCTTTATTACGATTTTTTTTTTTTTACCTGGGTTTAATATATCATGCAGTCTTGGAAAACAGTCTAATAATGTGTTTCATGGATTCTCCTCTGTGAAATGTGCCACACATTTTGCTGGTTACTCGACACAGGCAAAATGCAATCAAGGATTTTTAAAAAAAAATTGAATACTCTGATTGAATCAAGGAATCGTGACAGCCCTAGTGCCAATTAATATTTTTGTTAAAATCTGTGATACGTTTGGTTCAGGATTGTTTGATGAATAGAAAGTTCAAAAGAACAGCATTTATTTGAAATAGAAATCTTTTATTACATTATAAACATCTTTACTGTCACGTTTAATCAGTTTAATGTGTCCTTGCTGAATAAAAATCTTAATTTCTTTAAAAAAAATCTTACTGACCCCAAACTTTTGAATACTAGTGTAGCTCAAACTCATATTTGGGTACAAATATGTGTACTTCCAACACATTTCACTATATTTAAAACCATTCCACCGGTTTTTCACCAAAATTATGCCCAGACATCTGCTGCACATAACACAGCACTGTCCCTATGTGAGAAAATTCAGTACAGAGACAGTAATGAAGACTGACACGAAGCTCAAAGGGCCAATCTGTCTCAGGATCGTCATGGCAAAGTTATGGATATTGACATATTAAAATGTGCACCTCAAATGTCACCTTGGACTTTCAAAATCGCAGTCATTTTGAAGATGTCCATGAATAAATAAACAAATCAACTAAATGGGGAAATACGGATGAGTTGGCCTACTGTGTATTGCATTGTTGTTATTAACAAGCGGGATTCAATAGCGTCTAGGGCTGAGAATCGATTCCAAAAATAATCGATTCCTCGATTTCGAGGCTTTGGGAATCGAGAGTCGACTCCTCATTCAGAGCCTTTTTCAGTTTAACAAATCTTATCTATGGATGCCTCTCAAACGTAAAGCTGCACACATTTAAATTCACGAAAATAAACAGAAAGAAAACGAGTCCTGAGCTCATCTGAGTGAGGATGCAGCCTTCCGTTTGAAAAGCACCCATTAATTCGCCTCATGCTCGCTAATAGTGATTAGAAGTGATTCGTTTCCACGAAAAGGTTCTTTCGAATAGATAAGTTTTAATGAACCAGTTCAAAAAAACAATTCAGAGGTTATTTTACGGTGGAACTGGCTGTTGTCCACAAGTTTGAGTGCCGCACGACAATATCATCACGTGATCGACGGTCTTGATCTTATTTCCATCTTAAATAAAATGCTATATTTAAAAACATTTTTATCAGCCAATGATAATTCTGAAAAAAAGGCCGAGAACGCATCTGATTGACAGAGAAAAAACGAGCTCTTTATCAATACAATATCAGTGCTGTTGTTAATGTTATGGTTATATTTTAGTGTACAGTTTGTTCATTTTTGGCAAAGCATACAGTTAAAGTAAACTTCATTATTCAGCTGAACTCTGCGCATTTATTTTAGACACTTAATATCTTGTTCCATTCATGCGTTAAATGCATGTCCCTGCTATGGGCTTTGGCTAATTTCAAGGATAATGCAGACAAAATTACAATTTAAAATCAGCCAGAGCTATAGAAATGTATTGTCTTTTTTTTTTTTTTTTTTTTTTGTTACAAATAAAGCTTCATATTATAAGAAGGCTACTTTCTACGACCTTTTTATCCTGCAGTCATGGCGAGAATAGGTTCCTTCGATCTAAAAAATCAAGAATCGATAAAGAATCGAAAACAACAGTGAGGAATCGATTCTTAAAATTTCGGAATCGAACAGCCCTAATAGCGTCGTCATCATGACGGGCGGAGTGACAGCGGCACTGAAGAGAGGGAAGGGCGCGCGCACCGGCAGCAAACAGCAGCACGCCAGGTTTATCACCATCAGCCACGCGGGTACTGCTGCCAATCAGCGCCGCGCAGGGGATCGGCTGTCACTCACGCAGACTGACAGGGTCGCCTTGGTAGCAGCTGGAGGCTCGCGATGGCGTTTGAAAGGTACAGTGTCTGCTCCTCAGAGACCAGCGTGCTGGTGGCCGAACCTGACGCACCGGTGACACACATGAATGAAGCGGCTTCTGGAGTCTGTCCTGTGGGAAAGCACAGGCAGTTCATGTGGAAATGAAGCACTGAGCTTCTTTTCAGCGTGGCGTGTTACCTCTACTGTAAATAATGTGACCGGTTAATCTGTGAGCGTAAAAAAAGAAAACTCTCAAAGAGCTCAATTACAAGAGGGATGGATTTCTGCCTGATTTCAAACCGGTAAATAATACACTCATTTACTCACAGGGGCGTCTGACCCCAAACGCATTATTTCCACTCCAGTGCTCTTTCATCTTGACAGTAATGCCATACTAAATGATTACCATATTCATGCACCATGGTATTTACATGCTTACACTAGAAGAACTTCCATCCCTGTTGGAAAAGCCAACTTGGCTGGATAATAACCGGTCTGGGGTGCGTTTCCCAAAAGCATTGTTAGCTAACTATGGTCGTTAGTTCCATTGAACTCTATTGGTAACGACGGAACTTGCGACCATAGTTGCTTTTGGGAAACGCAGCCCTGAACTGGAGATTGACTGGTCTAAGCTGGTAGGCCATCTTGAATCAAGAACAAACCAGCTTCAAATGGGCAACCTGGTTTTTGAAACATGGTGGTTAGTCAAAGGGTTTATAACTAGCATAGACCTGCTAGAAACCATCTACCATGTTTCAAAACACAGCTATTAGATTTTCCACTAGGGATGGTATAAACATGACACGTACAAAAAAATCATGGTATTAGTATAGTACCATGTTCAAAACACATGGGTGGGTAGTAGCACTTTATCTGTGACTTTAGACACACACACTACACTTTTCCAACTGATTTCCACTGGTATGTGTGCAAATATGTGAGACAGGAAACACAAGCGCATGGAAGTCTTACAATTTGCTGTCTAACAAAGTCCAAGTTTAGTGAACTCTCTGACCTGTGAATTCATACACTGATAAAAATGACTCTGTGGTGAAGTAAATACTACAGAAAAACAAATGTGATTTCTACAGGAAAAAGTTAATTAAAGCAATAATGAAAAAAAAGTCAATTCTATATTGGGACTCAATTTAAGCTTGTAGAAATTAAAACGTAAATATCAGCGTTATGAAATTAAGTAAAAACCTACTAAACTTTTCTGATACTGCGTTCCCATCATGCACTGGGGGAATAATTAATAAGGTTCATTTTTCTTTTGCTGTTTTTCAGCTGTGTTTGCACTGTTTTATCATTGCTTTTGTTGTTATGTTTAGTAACTTGCAATTTTGTTACATCTGGAGTTGCATTTTCTATTCAAATGACATTTTCATACTCAAAAATGATCCAATATTAACTGTGTTGTGTAACAAGTATTGAAGTCTCGGATGAGTGCCACATTACAAATTATGTAGATATGGTGTTTACATGATATCTATTGTATTATTTATTTAGATGCTTCTGAGTAGCACATACACTTTAAAAGCATTATTTAATTCAGTGCTATACTGAGTAAAATCAAAGTATTTTCAAGTAAGCTTTGACTAAGTACTCAAACTTTTACTGGCCAAGCTAAAGTTACTCAGGTAAGTAGATTTTACTTGACAATAACGGGTAAATTGTACAGAACAGTAGCAGTAAAATTTACTTAAAATTGTTACGAAGATTTTACCAAGTAAATCTTGAAAGTTATTTTTTTCAGTATATCATGTGAAGTGTGACCAATTGAAGATGGCATGACCTCTTAGCTGAATCCAAAAAAAAAAAACTTTAAAGCTGCTGGTTTGCAACGTTGCAGAAAAATGGAGTAGATTTTATATTTTTACATTTTGGATTTGTTATTGTTTGTTATATGTTGACTTTATGTTTCTAAGAAATGCAACTCAGAGTGTGGTGTCATATCAAGACCTTTGCAGTGTCTGAATAAATGCTCAAAGTCTAGTGTGACTGCTTTTAACTGCTGCATCTTTGATGTGTGGTCACATTAGCAAAGTTTTGCAGGCAAAAAAATTCAATAATGTGGTGATATGTAGCAAAGCTCACACAGAAGTTACTTTCAACCCAAGCAGCCTTTTGTTGGTCAAAGCAGCACATCCATGTTACCAATTTGAACCTGTAGCGAAATCCACAGGAGGAATTTTTCTGGCCTCACCGAAACTCCTGATGGTGTGGATTTCACCCGTAAAAATTTGCTGAGCAATAGTAAATGTGACTGCACCTTTATTGTTTTCCTTCTCTCTTCTTCATTGTTGATCTCGCATGAACATTATCTGCTCTACCAGACGAACAGATGTGTGATGAGAAAAGAGACGATATAATGTATAATTTCTCTGGGAGAAGTGCTCGGCCCATAGCTAGTTGAAAAAGCTCCCAGTCTAAGCCACTGTCTGCTAGCCAGAATAAATAATTGGATTGAAAGTCCCTTGCAAATAAACAAACACATAACAGTTCTCCTCCACCATCTCCTCTGTTCTCCTGGCATCCAGACGGTTGTTCTCTGCCTTTGTTACAAAAGTTTCTGGCCTTAACTTAGGCGGAGGTCTGAAGGGAGTCATATGGTTCGCTTGGGATCAAACACACACTCATGATGAATGAGTATAGAGCTAATTTGGATGCTTTCTTTCCATTAATTACCTCCAAGCATTCCTCTGTCTCTAGCTCCTCAGAGAAGCATTTGATTCACAAACAGTCATTATGGCTGTAATCAGCTATTTTCTCTCTAAAAACACTCATTGTTTTAAGATGCTATGGTTAATATCAGCAGACAGAGTTTTTTCCTTTGTCATTAAAGTAATCCTGAATCAAGTATAATTTCATGAATGAATATGTTCCCAGAGAACGCTTGACATTTTCTTCAGCTTACCCTGAGCTCTTTGTACTGCTTTCTGCTGAACTTCAAACACATACAGTCCTGTTAACAGTGACAGCCAGTCATCCATAGACTTAGACTGCCCCCTAGTGACTCATACTTTAATGAATGAACATCTGCTCTTGGCAGTATCAGTAAAAACGTTGCAAACAGCCTCCTGATTATTTTTTGTTAGAGAAACTTTGTGCAAAGCACTACTGTTCAGAAGGTTGGGGTATTTTTTTTTTTTTGTTTGTTTGTTTGTTTGTTTTTAGGAATGATGCATTAATTTGATCAAAAGTGAAAGAATTTTTCAATGTTGCTGTTCTTTTTGGGAGGGAAAAGTATCATGGTTTCCACACAAAAAATTAAGCAACACAACTGTTTTCAACATTGTTAATAATCAGAAATGTTTCTTGAGCATCAAATCAACATAATAGAATTATTTCTGAAGGATCATGTGACACTGAGTATTGACTGCCGAAAATTCAGCTTTGCATTACAGGAATAAATTACATTTTAAAATATATTAAACAAATATTTTACTTCTATATCAATTTTAAATTGTTATTTAAATTGTTTTAATTGTTATTGTTATATTAAATTGTAATAATATTTCCCAATATTACTGTTTATTACTGTATTTTTCAAATAAATGCAGCTTTTGTGAGCATGAGATTTTCAAAAACATTTGAACATTTTTCCAACCCCAAACGTCTTAATGTAACACATTACACTGAAATAAAAATGGTGTAGAAACAATTTTTACTCAGATTTTGCTAGTAAATTGCTCAAATAATTAAATAAATGCAAGTAACATTAAATTGAACGTAAAATTATTAAGTAGAAAAAAGACATATAGTATTATCTTGTAAGAAATACTCAAATAGTCTTTGTTTTATTTACAACTTTGAAAAATTATTTTTTACAGTTTACTTCTGAAAGGTCTTGGCTTGTTAGTCTACAAAAAACTAAGGCATGACAGTAATAGAGACCTTTTTCAGCATGGCCAACATTCAACCCCTTCCAGAGAAAATGCTCTTGGTTCAGTGAATGACCTTTTTAACAACTCTTGTGAAGGTGGTTTACTTTTTATCACCTAATGTGATCTGAGATTGGACATCCATGCTGCCATTTTCTGTCTATACAATGACATCCGCACTGCAGATGTACGATTGCAATCACGACCGAATGGCCATTTGACTGAGATAGATGTACTTCCTTTCTCCATTCTGAGGCAGTCTAAATTGAATGTGTTAATAAGAAGCGATCTTATCTGCTTGTATTGCACAAGGACGTGTAGGACGGTTCACGGACTCCTGACAGGAAGGGCCAATGTGTTCGGCCACACCACAAGATGTGATGAGATCGTATCCAGTCCTGTGTACAGCACTGGTGAACTCTGAATGTTATCTGTGACAGACTACTGTTTCTACAGAGTGAGGATGTGAGGTTAGGTGTATGTGGAGCAGCAGAAACGGAGAACAAACATCTGAGCTAACTGTTTTCTTCATGAGAGGGAATATGGATTTGATCTTGACAGACTTCATGTTCATGTCTGTTTCGGTTAGACCACAAAGGCAGATAAAAGACAAGGCACCAGGGCAGATAGGGATGCTTTCACTTTCTCTGGCTGGGTTTATTGATCATTGGACATCATGCAGAGCTCAACATCTTAGGCTGTTTAGAGAGGTGGGGCCAGAGTCTGGCTTTTTGCTTCTAGAAACCACAAATGCTCCAGTAGGACTCCCCAATGAGAAGCTCTGTCTGGATCAAGGCTGTACACACACATTCTTCCATCCTGCTGTTATAAGACCACAAACACTTCTATCGCATGTCCATTTTCTCAAAGGAGCATAGGTGTGTTCATGGCATGTGGGAATTATGGTGAATATGAGGATCTGACTTGCAAAAAGCGTTCATGTCCTTGTATAACACATAATTACAACTTGTAATTACAATTTTTTGAGACCTCTATCTTGTACCACCTGACCGCTGAAACGTCATGCAGAAACACTCAAAATGGTGGTGGTTTAAAATGGATTTAAGCAGTTATCTCGTAATATTTCTGTAATATTATACATATAATTCAGGCATTTGCATACTGTTACTTTATTGTGCTCTTGTCTATTGATTACATTACATTATTTAATTTTAGCATTAATAGTGTTGAAACAGAAACATAAAAAATTCAGTCACGTCATTCTGAGAACATCAACAGCTCTGAGTAGTTATCTTGGTTGTCATCTAGTAATTATGGTAATTATGACATGCCATGAACATGAAACACCTTGTATGGTGAGTCACCTTTAAGTATGACAGTTTAGCTGTCATGAACATTCTCTAACAGTGGTTCTCAAACTTTTTAAGGCAAATAACACATTTAATCAAACAAGAATATGTTATTTTACCATATCAGTTTTTTGTGTGTGTCAAAGCTGGGTAGCCAGATTCCAAAAATTAAGTACTTGTAATTAGATTAAATTACATTTTAAAATACTCGTAATCAGACTACAGTTACTTTTTTATTGATTACATATCTATTATTCACACAATAGCAATACATTATTCATAATTTATTGATTCCCCCTAATTCCTCTTTTTCATTCTAAAATAGCCTATCACTTAAAAACGTTCAGTAAGTCTTCCAGTTTTGTGGACATCCACCAAAAACCAGTTATTAGTCAGGTGGCTGCAGAGCATTTGACCACTGGATTTACAAAAAACATTTCAGGTTTAAGAAGTGTTTTAACATTGCATCAACTTCTGACAAACACATTCATTTTTACTTGAAATAACACTGTCTTTGGAAGGCTTTTGTCTTTCAAACACATTAAAATGCACAAATTCACGTTATTTCTTATTTGCATGTATGCAGTAATGCAGGCATTCCCGAACTTTTTGTCATCTGAACCTCCTTCACCTAATATATTTACTTGAAGTACCCCTGAGATTAAAAAAAAAAAAATTAAATTATTAAGTATCACATTATAATTATTACAATTCTCTGATGTTGGTTAATGGTCACATGACATGCAGGCAAACAAATAAATATATTTTATTTTTAGCAAGTGTTTTATTTTGATGTTGTTTTAAAATGATTTATTATAATTTTTATGATTTAAGTTTTTCTTTAAATTCATGAACACCCTGCAATTCTTTTACTAAGCCCAGTTTAGGAAACCTACACATAATGTAATGTTTAATGCACTTGTTAATTACAACAAATAAATTATATTTTCTTACTCTTTGTATTTTTATGTCAAAGTGCTTCAAAGATTGTCCCTCTGGGGTCTGATTGTGTTTTGGGGGCCTGAGAAATTTTGACATCCCCTGACATTTGTGCTTTTTTCAGTTGCTTATAAACATATAAATGGCTAAAGTCTAAGAACACTGTAAACAGCACAAACTGGGCTACAATACTATGTTAGCAGCATTTATGTACATGATTGTGTTTTTGAGAAAGCAACGCTTATGCGTGGTTAGTGAAAAACTAAAAATTTGAAGTCACTGAAATAAGGCCATAAAATACATACAGAACATTTGTTCACAAGACTTTTGAGAACTGGATCTTGTAGTCTAGAGTTTTGCTTCAAAATGATGTGAAAATCATCTTGTTTACTTGCTCACAGAAAACAATATATTGATTTAAATTTTCTAAAACACTTTTTCAGGTAGAAAGGGCATATGTGAGAGGGCGTCAACTACCCTACATAATGCAGTAATTCACACCTCAGAAGACAAAGAACCGCATAATGAGCTGCATAATGAGCCATTCAGTCAGGTATGTGACTGAGAGGGAAGAGTTACAAGAAAGAATGTGAGGACAAAATAAATTTCTATATTTTTTGTTTGTAGTTTATTAAGGATATATTTAGCTATCACGCAAAATAACTTGAGATTCACTTGCGAGTGCAGTTAAATAGTTTATTAGGAACAATCAAAGTTGAATTTTTAGCATCATTACTCCAGTCACATGATCCTTCATAAATCATTCTAATATTCTGATTTGCTGCTCAAAAAATATTTATTATTATTATTATTATTATTATTATTATTATTATTATGTTGAAAAGAGCTGATAAGATTTTTTCAGGTTTTTTTGATGAATAGAAAGTTCAGAAGAACAGCATCGTTTGTAACATGATTGAACATCACTTGTGTGCTAAATAAAAGTTTTAATTTCTGTATATACTGACTCCAAGCTTTTGAATGGTATAGTGTATATTGTTATACTTGGAGTAAGACTGGAGTAATGATGCTGAAAATGTAGCTTTGATCACAGGAATAAATTACATTTTAAAATATTTTCAAATAGAAAGCAGTTGTTTTAAATAGTAAAAATATTTCACAATATTACTGCTTTAGCAAATACAACTTTATGTATTTTGGATCAAATAAATGCAGGCTTGGTGAGCAGAAGAGAATTCTTTACAAAAACATTAAAAATCTTACTGTTCAAAAACTTTTGACTGGTAGTGTGTCATGTTGAAATATAAATGAACATCAAATACCTGGCATTTTCAAAGTGTATATTGTGTATGTGCTCTGAAGGACATAAAAATATAAAATAAAAAAAATAAATAAAAACCTTTTGAAGAGACTCATGGTAGTGTGTGCCTCACTTGGTCTTAGCTGTGGTCCAGGTCCATGAGTGGGCTGCTTATTTGCATTGGCTTGCTTTGCAACAGGTTCTTTTGCACTGTTATCCTCACATCTTAAAAAAAAAAGTAAGAATGCTGTTTACACAAATAAACTACATTATTAACATTATTGTGATGGTCACTGATACTAGTACTAATTTATAGGGAAAAAAAGAACACAGATACCACATAACACACATATTATCAGTGATATTTACAGCTTACTTGATACATTTACACCTCAGACGATCGCAAACACCAATGACCGGGTATAACACATTCAAAATATTTACACCAGAGCTGATATTCGTGAACAGAAGCTTAGCTACAGTCATAAACACAAGAATGCTTTGTATGTAGGCCTTTACAATACAAAAACTATAGCTATAAACATATATGGCTATATTCGTGAACAGAGAATAGCCTATCACAGTAAAGTTTTGTCTAATCATTCTTACTGACATTAGGCTAGTAACATTATAACTCATATTACTTTTATGTCGTATTGCTGTCTATTTTATAGAACATTAAAAAAAACAAACAAACAAAAAAAACACCCTGTGAGACATTTAGATGCTGAAACTTCATGTTTCTCTTGATTATACATTTAGTCAGGAATTATAGTTTGGAAAAAGTCTAACTAGTAAAATGTGTACAAGTTATGTGAAAACTAATACAAGTAAGTTAGGTTAATTAAAAAAAATACTCATGTTTATGATCTCCGCTGGATCAAGCCGCTGCATTCTTCTTTTCTGAGGTAATCCAAAACTTCTTGAGGTAAATTCTTATTTGTCACAGCGCGTCTCTTTCTGAGGTGAATTCTGTCTTATTCCTCTCAGCGCGGAGCGAACAGTAGCCGAGATGAACTTGAGGTAAAGTCTCCTGCTTTGTTTGCTGTGATGTCGGTGTTTACACGCCGCGCGTCTCACATGGATGATTATAATATATATAGCGCTCAGATAATGAAGGGAGACGTGAAAGACTGGACATCGCGTTGGTTTCATATGGATTACTTTATCACAGAATATTTGTTTTCGATAAGACTTGCTTAGTTTAATAGTAGACATGTCAAGCTTTCTATAGATATATCTCTCATGTCTCTTTGTGGAGTATTTGCTGAGTTTCAGTTCATTTTAATGCCGCGTTTCTAAATGAAGATCACGCAGACCAAGGCGGCAGACAGCGCACCCCGTTTGTTTTCTTTATTTTATAAATGCACAAAGTTTTGTTGTTATTATGTGTGTATACAAATAAAAGTAGACCCTTTACAGATTCGATTGATGTATTGCTCTTATCTGTACGATCAAAACTGAAAGTGTAATTTAAGTTCTTTTCCGCGTTAACAGGAGAAGATGCCACAAAACGCGTTTCCGCGTTTGTGGACCCCAGAGGGTTAAATCAATGTGATAAACAAGTTAGGTCAAAAGTAATCTAAAAGTAATTTAAAAGTAGTCTGATTATATCCAAAATAATACAATTATGATAATTATTTAATAACTCAGTTAAGTGTAATCTTTAGCAGAACTGAAAATATACATTTTTCATAATATATATTTGGTGCATTACAAATATCATAAAATATAAATTCACTTGTAGCCTTTAAAGTGATTGATTTTAGTTTTTTACTGTAATATTTTCACTTTCTTTAGACAAAATATAATAGAACTTTAACATTGGACATTTATCAGTTAGTAGCCATAATGTGAAAATAATTATTTGCTTATCAATATCGACCAAAATTTTTAAATAATGCAATATTTCTTCCCACTTTTCATTTACCTCATTGTAAGTCACCTGCTTTCTTTTCAGTGAGCTGAATAATATTTTCAACACACATCTGGCTTTGCAGATGTAACAATGTAGTCAATGCTTCCATGCACAAATAAAATTTGAAATTAATATAGATCAGAAATTAGAAAAAAAAAAAAAACACAAACCTAAAACATTAAATTGTATTGTTAATTTCTAGAGTCATGATACATACCACTTCATGTACCACAGTTGAGAACCACTGCTTTAATACATTAATGAGAGAGAGAATGAGCTTTATTGCCAGGTATGTTTACACATACGAGGAATTTGTTATAGTGACAAAAGCTCCACAGTGCAACAGAATGACACCGACAGGACAGGACACAGATAATAAAAGAATAATATACAAATATACAAAATATGCAATGTACAAAATAGCAAAAACACAATATATAATATAGACAATTATGTATTTACAGGTATGATATGTGCAAATTTGAATAAGTATGTGTGTTAAATAAATAATGTATAATAATGTTGTGTGTTCCACGTTTATTGTCAAGTGTTCATGAGATGGATTGCCTGAGGGAAGAAACTGTTCCTGTGCCTGGCCGTTCTAGTGCTTAAATGAACATATATGAAATCGGTGGCTTCTCTTCTCTGTTTAGGCACACCTGTACGTGCAGTGATTGTGTGGCAGGCCAACAGCTGCCTGTTAGACACCTGAATAATTTAAAAAAAACGGTCCATGAAAGACTCTGTTGTACCGATGACTGCACTTGAGGTGAGAATTTGAGATAATATATACAGTACAGATGTGAAGGCGAAAGAGAAAAAAAATGATTTCGGAATAGATGGAGTGATTGAGATCAAATAAACCTGATCCCCTTTTGTGTCCTGCACAGAATCGAAAATACCAGTCATTTCTCTGGGTGGCTCAAGTCATTCTCCCCACCGGACTCCCTAGGATTAAATTGATTTTTACCTCCTTTTTTTCACCCTCCCTTCTCCCTAAAATTGCAATTTGCTGGTTCAGATGGATTACAAAGAGGAAAATCACCACTGGAGAGAGACAGGATCCATGCTATCCCACTAGGCACGGCAATAAGAACTGGAGCGCACAACAAAGAGTGGAGCGAAATGAGCTGTGTGATGGACAGCACACGCTCGCTCAACGGGAGAAAAGCCTTCATAATGACCAGGTGACAGGCAGACGGCCATTACCACACACACAAAGCCGTGCTAAGATAAAACAGATCTGTAACTGTCCTGTCATAGAAACCAACCCATTGTGGGCTGAAAATGATAAGATTTCTTCTCCCGCTACTCTCCACTCATCCTCACCCTCGACACCCCCACATGAACGCAGTTTTTCTTTCTTCCCTCTGTTTTTTCACCCTTCTATTGTGTGGCTTGGGAAAGGCAGCTGCTTTTCTTTTCTCCTTCCTCCCATGTGGGAAAAGAAAGAGCGAGGATTGAAATAGCGCACAGAAATAGAAATGGGCCTTAAACTGCTTTTATAAAAAGAGACAAAGCTGAAAGAACGTCTGTTGTTTCCTTATTCATTATGATTACAGTATAATTCAAGATTCACTGACCATCTCCCACCTTTTCTCATTCTTTCTTATTCCATCCTCTTTTGTGTGCTCTCAATGACAAACCAACACTAAAACACTCTAACAGAGTCATTTCTCCACATTCATGTGGACATCTGAATGCTGTTGGCATCTTTGAGCATTTAGTTGAGTATTCCAACAAGACAGAGTTTTATAAAGAGAATAAAAAGCCCATCTGGACAAACATGATCGTCCAAGAAAGACAGGCGGTCGTTGTCTGCCATCTTGGAAAGGTTCAGCTGCATATGCCTTCAGACTGCTACTGTCAAACCCTTGGCCTGACCCATCACTGATGAGTCACCTACTGGCTTTTTAACCAGTTTGCGTTCCTCTGTGGCCATGCCCACATCGGCCTGGAGTGTCTGAGTCTGTGCTTTATGGTAGGAATTGAATTCAAACTTATTTTCTATTCGAAGTTCTCTGAGTAGCCAGACACTGTACACAAAGCTTCTACTTTTTGCATCATCTACTTGTTGCAGGTCCAAATTGAAGGATTAGTTCACTTCCAGAATAAAAATTTCCTGATAATTTACTCACCCCCATGTCATCCAAGATGTTAATGTCTTTCTTTCTTCAGTCGAAAAGAAATTAAGGTTTTTGAGGAAAACATTTCAGGATTTTTCTCCATATAGTAAACTTCAATGAGACCCAACAGGTTGAAGGTCCAAGTTGCAGTTTCAATGCAGCTTCAAAAGGTTCTACATGATCCCAGCCGAGGAATAAGGGTCTTATCTAGCGAAAACAATCGTTTTTTTGTTAAAAGAAAATTTATATACTTTTTAACCAAAAACACTCATCTTGCACTAGCTCGATCTCACGCATTACATAGTCACACATGACGTAGCCGGAAGTAGCGACCCAGTGTTTACAAAGCGAACATGCAAAAAAAAGTCAAACGCCCTTTACAAAAAAAGGCAAGACAACGGTGTCAGATGATTTTGAATTTGGAGGAGAAAATGAGATGGAGTTTTTTGGAAATTTTTATTCTGAAAGTGAACTAGTCCTTTAAGACAGGTGGCACTTCAAGTTTTGATTGGACTTCTTCTCTAGTATGACACATTACTTTTCTTTGTCACCCTGGTTAATAGTTAACTTTAACTCTTTAGGCGCTAAATTAAGCATACACTGCCTAAATTGAGCATGCACTGCCATTAAACGCCATTTAAAACCATGGAGTAGGCCTACGAAGCATAGTCCCATAATATCAACAGCAGCCCAGGTGAAAGACACAGGACATTATGAGCTACAGCTCACATGTTCTCCTCCACCAATTCCAGCTGATTCCTCACATAAGCATGAACATCAGAATCAGAGATGGTCTTATTTTTGGAGATACTGTACCATTGGATTAAATCAGATCATAGCACTGACATCATTGAATTTTGTCAGAGCTGTGCTAATAACTGTTTTGAATACCACTGAAATTAATGAGAAGTGCTGTGAAACCGTATACCTGTCGCAAAATTGACTTCTCTTATAAAACGGTATTTTTTTTCTGTGTAAACTCTAAAATTAGACCAATCCAAAATGAATGTTTGATGGCAAACATGCTGAAGATAAGGAATATGCTGTTGATTCATTAAATGATAGGCCTCAGCCGTTTTCCCACAAAAGCAGTTTATTCAGCAAAGTGAAACCTCTCCTCCATTGACAAACTTTTAAAAGAAAAAAAAAACAAGGCCACTGGTCTACTTCTCTGTGTATCGGAGCGGTATTTTTATTTATTTATTTATTTATTAGTTAGTTTGTTTTTTTGCTAACCTTGGAGGCTTGCCTTAAAGCAGCTTTGTCAGAATCCTGTGTGCACTGCTTCTCAACTGTTTAGAATTTACCTATTAATCACTTTCAGGTTACAGATAATATTACTGTCAGATGTTTGTACCTAGTCATTCTATTTTATTCAGCTAAATAAATTCAACTAAATATATGTCAAACTGAACACTGAAATAAGTGTAGAATACCCAGGAGGCCACTAAGATTTAGCTGCAATAAACATGTATCCACAAGGAGGCGATACACACTATGAAATAAGCATACAGCTGCTAGTGTAAACGTATTACATTCACTGATCCCAGGCTGATGTTTTCAGGATGTTCTCTACTAAAAACAGTGTAATGATATGTTGGCCAATTTCAGTGTTATGGCCAATAACTGTCATATAGGCCAGTGTTATGAACTGATACTATTTTTGTATGTTTTTTAAAAAGTCTAAAACTCTAGTCCAGTCATGTCTAAACTGTCTTTCTCTGTTCATCTAGATGGCTGTTTTCTTTTGTCAGTCTTAATTGCAGTTGTTGATGACAGGTAAGTGATGCTCTGCACTCTGCTGTTAGATGTTTTTCTCACTGAACAGAGGCTGATCATTTCTACACACATAGACAAGTTCCCTCTTTTAAAATCTTTAACAACCTTTTTTTTTTTGGACAGTCGATTCTTAACTGTTAATCACGACCCTGAAAATGGGTTGCAGGTCGATATCACGTTCAAAACTGAGTGTTGAATCCAATTTGTGAGTCAAAAGCAGATTCAGGAAATCAAGCTCACTGACAGTAAAGGGACAGTTCAGTCAAAACATTAAGATTCTGTCATCATTTACTCACCTTCATGTCGTTACAAACCATGACCTAATTTCTTCTGTAAAGATGATGTTTGGAAGAATTTTTGGAAAACTGTATTTGTAAATATAATGAAAGTCAGTGGTCTCCAAGACAACATCAGACCACAATGGAAAGAAAAAAGCATATTTTTCAAAATCCCTTTATAGTGGCAAACATATAAAACTTATAAAGTTTTTTGTCTTAATGAAAAAAGATAAAACATAATTAGACATTACGAAATTAAATGAAACTCAGAAAATGACAATTGAATGTATATTTTTATTATTTTCTCACATATGCAACCACATAACAGCACAGGGTTATTATAGTTTTGAGCTTCTGATGTTGTTTTGTTTTCATGCTATTGTTTGTTAGTTTAGTTTTTTTTTTTTTTTAGTGTTTTATAGTTTTACTTTCTCATTACGTTTTAGTTTTATTTCACTTTTAGTAAAGGTTTTTTTGAAAATTGTTAAAACATTGTTTTCTTTCCTTGAGTAGGAGCTAAATGGATTTTGACAAGAAAAGAAGTAAATATACATTTTAGCACTTTCAAAATATGTGATTAATGTCGATTAACTGAAAAATTATCTAATTAATTGTTCTTAAATATTTTAATTGATCAGTTATAAATTTAAACTAAAACTTTTCAAATTCCATACATAATAAATTGCTAACTTCAACCGACAACTATTATATACTGTATGTCTATCCAACTTACCTGTTGACAGAAGACTGTGATCTTCTGCCAGGAGCATCAGGTCAGTCTGCTGCTGTCCAGAATCAGGTGGTTTGTCTTTGTCTGGCGTCTCAGCTGAGACCAGTCCACTATGGGTGACCCTACCAGCAGTTGTGAAGTACCAGTGGCTCAGCTCTCAGCATCACTGATGCACACAAGCCCTCACAGCACGTCAAGCTGTAAACTGTGTGAGGGATCCTAACCTACCCTAACCCGACTGTTAATGTCAACCAGCCACTCAAAACATCCTGACAACCATGTAGCAACACACAAAAAACCAGAGGAGTCCAGCAACCGCAACGCAACACGCAAACAACAACACAGAAAACCTTGTCGATACACAGGAAACCACCCAAAACATCTCAACAACCATATAGCAAAGCGATAAAAGGAACCACTTATTAACACACTGACAATCACCAAAAACACCCTAACAATCACATGAAAACTTGGGTTAGAAAACAAAACTTGCTCTACAAACTATAAACGTACTCTATAACTATGTAACATACGTAAGTATGATGCTCCATGTGACACTGTGATGACTCAGTGTCTGAGCTTCTTTCTTCAGGGTTCCTCAGGCAGGGGGTCTTCACTGATGTCCACATGGATTCGTGGAGCGAAGCTTCTGCTGGTTGTGAAGCTCTCAGTGATGAGGACGCGTCCATCTGTCTGCTCTGTCTCCAGCAGTGAAGGGCAGTTGAGCGTCTCCCACAGGCGCTGCTTGATCTTCAGCCCCAGCTCAAGGCTGTAGGGACGCTGTTGACCACAGCACATCTTCATCATGGGCTCCACAGAGCGGTAAATGTCCTGATAGCCCTGCACACTGCAGCTGTGGATGGAGACGGGCTTTTCCTGCTGACACAGAGACTCCAGACACACGTCCACTGAAGAGACTGAGGCTGCTGGACGGATGTCAGGAAGGACAGCAGCGCTCTTCAGGTAGCGCTCTTCCAAACCGTTGCGTCTGTGAGCTTTGGCAGAGATGCAGCTGTAGGTGTGATCTAACCTGATTACAGCTGCCACCTGTGAAAGCTCACAGGCCTCTTGAATGGAAGAGACGTCCTCCACCAAGAATCCCCTCAGGTGTGTGGGAAGAGCCCTGCTTCTTCTGGGGCGACGCTGCTCCATGAAGATACCTAGAGAAACACTTTTCATATTGGACGAATTGATAAAACTCACCAAACTGTAGAGTTGAAGAGCTTGTAGCGCATCTGATCAGGCTTCAAAGCTTCAGAGACAGTTTGTTGATTTCAAATATCAACTAAATCTGCTGTTACTGACATCAGCAGTAAGTCAATTAGAGCAGCTTGAGCTCTATGATACACTTACTATATGCATCTCTGTTGTCATTATCATCTTAATTTACAGTGATTTTTTTACTAAATCATGTTTCATTCACTGAAGTCGCTTCCTTTTGAAGTGCTTTGGTGGCTTTCCCTGCCTTCACAGACTGATTGTAGCACAAACTATTAAGATTTGACTGCGGCCTGTGAAGAAGCATTTCATACTGAACAGACACTTTCGAGTATGGTACAGAGACAGTCTTGTTTGTGAATTCATATACATAAGCACACATTGTTGTTCACTTTTCAAACATTGTTTTAGTGGACAAAGAAAAAGTGAGATGAGAAAATATTTTCTTATTTGTAAATTAATACAAATTTTATGTCTGCATCCACTAATCTTACTTATTAATAACTAGTGCTGGATAATTGACTCAGCCTGGCATATTAAATTAAAATATAATAAATGACGATCCATTGACCAGTACTTTAATTAACTGCATTAAGAAGTAAATACTTTTGTACTTTTACTAAATTAAAAAAAAAAATAGAAGAGGCACGCGGCCCTGCTCTATCATGTGATACTTGTTACTTTTCTGAGGGCTAGTCAGACTGGACCAATCACAGTCTTTTTAAATTACTTGGTTATACATTTTGATTTAAGAAATATATTGTAGAGTACACAGTTTTAGTAAGACAAAAAAAGTCTTAGTTTTGAATCAGAGGAGAATCTGCCTTTCTGAGCCGCCAAGCGTCCTCTGGAGGAATCTTGCTACGCTAGAGAGCAACAATTGCTGCTCGAAAGCTATTCTTTCACAACACCTAACAGAGGAAAACGGCCTTTTCAGTGTTTAAAAGCGTCAGCCTTTTCATTTAACATCTGAGCCACATGACCACAAGTCTATCAGTCATGTGAAAGCTGCCCATATCCCGTTCAGCTGAATGTACAGACGGTCGCTATAATCATTAGAAAACCGCACTCGCCCACATAACCCTTGCAAGTCCTTAGACTGCAATACACTTAGATGGAATAATGCATTGAGACTGTATTTTTGAGAGCTTGCATGTTCATACGAAGTCAAACAATGGCAAACAAGAACTCTAAAAGTCACATGAAACAAAACGCACAGGGAAAAGAAACTGAGCAAGCATCACTTGCACTGACTGTAGAGGTAAGAATAACAATCAGTTAGAATTTAGTTCTCATCAGAGTCTCAGTGACTTTCTCAGTACGTTTATTTAAAGGTTTTATTACATCTCATTTTCTCCGTTTGTTGAATTTTTTCTCTATTCATCAGAAGCATCAAAGACAAGGTCAGGTGGAGGTGATCTCTGGGTCAGCATGGCAGGACTTCAGGAGGAAAGTGTGTCTGCTGGTGCCTTACATGTGGCCCAGGGGAAGTGTGAGGCTGCAGGCTCTGCTGATTCTGTGTGTTGGGCTGCTGGGACTTGAGCGGGTCATCAATGTGTTTGTACCCATTTACAGCAGGAATATAGGTTCGTCTATGCTTTTAGAATTCCTTCAAAGTCTGTAGCAATTTCATACAGGTCTTACAATGTAAGTGGTGTACATTAATTCTTCAGCAGGGACACAAATGTCTCACCTAAAAACGGACTTTGACGTATTTCATAATCCTTGGTTCTATGCCTATATAAATTGTGATTTTAGCAATTATTCAGATTGTAGAGTGGTTGTATTCTATTCACTGTCTCAAAGGAGAAATGTTATTCATGTGTAGCTTATAGTGCTTTTAAATGAAAAATCACCTATTGACTTTAGAGAAAACACTCCCAACCTAAAAACCTAAAACTTTTTTTTTCAGGATTCTTTGATAAATAGAAATAGAAAAGAACAGCATTTATATGAAATTAAAATGTTTTCTAACAGTTAAATTAATATTTTTTTTTACTGTCACTTTTGATCAGTTTAATGTATCATCTGCTGAATAAAAGTATTAATATCTTTAAAAACAAATCGTATTGACTGGAAAGTTTTGAATGGTAGTGTATATCAAAATATGCACTGATATATTTTAGTTTAGTTTTATTGATTTATATAGCACATTTAATAACGACAAAGTCAACCAAAGTGCTGCACAAAAAAATTAAATGAATACATAAACGAATAACAATATGAAACAAAGCACAAATTTATGACAAAGGTAAAATCACACATAATAAAATATTATACAGCAGTTACTCCAGTCCATAAGCCGTTTTAAAAAGATAACCTTAACAGAGGTGGTCGATCTTATACAAAATGGCAAATTATTCCACAGCCTAGATGGTGTCACCGAAAATGCACAATCCCCTTGAGTTTCAAGCGGATCATATATACATTAGATATCTGAATTATCAAATAAAAAGTCCAGCCAATTATTGAAAATGTGCTCTAGCAAAATGCTAGAAAATGGGTTCTAGCAAAAAATAGGCAATTGGTTCAGTTGAATTATTTAATGTTAAGGGAATTAAATACTGTTTTGTTATGTGGTTCAGAGAGAGAAAAAAGTCTTCTTAAGGGTAAAAGAAAATGTCCCTATTTAAAAGGGTAGAATCTTGCCCCTTAATAAAAATTAATTAATAAAACATTAGTTAATTCTCCACTGCATATAATAGCCAAAGGATTTGCATTACCATACATGACCAGTAGAGGACAGCAGCTTTCAACATTTTCCCTGTTACCTGGGAAGGTGAGAGCTGCTCAACATGATACTTAAAATGATCAGTAGTTTTTGAATTTTGAATTTGCATGTAAAACAAAATAAAAATGCATGCTGCTGTGCTGAGGCCTTTCAGTTGGTTTGAAACAGATTCACATAACCTAAAATGTCTGAAAACGTGTTGATGAAGAATATTTGTTGATAAAGAACTACATATAAAGGCAGTTTTTAAACAAGTCAAGCATGTATATGCAGCAGTGTTCTTCTGCTTGTGAAGTCGGATTGCCCCTCCCTTGCCAGTTTTCTCAGCCCCTTGTTGTTGTGGGCCAGCTGGATGGGTGAGCAGCCCTCAAAACCTCTGAGAAGTCAAAGCCTTTGGTTGACGTAAGCCAAGAAGTATCGAACTTTTACAAAAGAAACGTGGGACAAAACCCAACTATGCTAAACTCTTCTGTGGCTCAACACTTTGTTTCCACCCTTCATTCTCTGCCTCTTTTTTTTTTTCCCTACTTTCACCCCCATTTTTGAAATTCCCTGTCTTGATTCATTTATTCATTTTCTCTCTTATCGTCCTCGTTCTTTAAGTGTTCGTTGTTCATTTGATCTCTTCCTGAAGTTGGTGGTGTGTATGTGCTTCACTATCAGAGACAAGTAACAGCTTTGCATTTGGAGGCACATGAAAGCAGCGCTGGGAGAAAAGTGAGCTTTTGTGTGGCAGAGAGAGATTGAGAGGGGTAATAGGGGAGGTCACCAACCCTGCCAGTCACGATTAGGGGGCATTAGGGGCTTTTAGCCGAGTTAACACGCTGGTACAAGGGCCTTTTTGTCTGCAGCTCTCTCTGCCCCCATGCCAAGGATAAAAATCAGCTCTCTCACCATCCATTTCTACGCCCCCAGCTCAACAGAGAGGAAGAGAGTTTTTGCTTTTGCACTGGGCATTTTCTTGAATTGTTTTGGTTTTTTTTTTTTTTTTTTTTTTTTTGCTTCAACCCTCTACCTTTTCTTTCCTCATTTGATTCCGAGTGCACAATCAAAACGGCCATGAATGTAAATGAATCGGATTGAGGATCTTTCTCAGCTCCCAGGACAGACCAGTGTGTTCTCTTTAGATACATTATGCTGTGGCTCCTGGCTCTTCCTGCATCTTTTGACTGTTTTTTTTTTTTTTTTTTTTTTTTTTTCTGTTTTTGTTGTGTGGATTCACGTATAAGTCGGTGAGATGGCAGTTTTGGGCAGCTGTTAAATTTGGTGTATTAAACTGAAGTCATGTGGCTATGCATGACTCAGGATATTTAAAGTTTTATTGTCTATGTGTGATTAAAGGGAAGATGCTCTGCACACACTCATTAATAGGAAAACAGCAGAAATGTGTTCACAGTATGTGCTTCCTACACAGAGCCTTGGGGATGTACATACAATTAAAGGAGTTAAGCAAAAATCTTACTGTTCAAAAGTTTGGGGTCAGTTGTATTTTTTTTTTTTTTTTTTAAAGTGGCTATAAAATGCATTTATAATGTTTGTAGATATTTCTATTTCAAATAAATGCTGTTCTTTTGAACGTTCTATTCATTTAAGAATGATGAAAAAACATAAAAAATATTAAGCAGCACACCTGTTGTCAACATTGACATTAATAAGAAATGTTTTTGAGCACCAAATCATCATATTAGAATGATTTCTGAAGGATCATGTGTATTTTTTTGAGCAAATCCTGACACAAAACAATGACATTTGCCAGTTGAGCCATGTTCTCTATATTTTTCAATGATTATATTCTAGTGAACCAGTTGTCAGCGATGGAGAGCTGGAGAACCCTGGCCTTCACGGTCTGACGGTCTGTGTTTACGTCCTCCTTAAGTTCTTACAGGGTGGAGGGGTAGGTGAGCGTTGATATTAAAGTGATATTGTAAGGATGCTTTTGAACACTACAGCTTGTTTTATTCTGTACAATCCATCAACTGTCTCTTTCCCTTCAGGGACATCAGGGTTTGTCAGTAACTTGCGCAGCTTCCTGTGGACTTATGTCCAGCAGTACACCAGCCGCGTGGTGCAGGTCCGTCTTTTCACTCACCTGCATGACCTCTCACTACGCTGGCACCTGGGCCGCCGCACCGGAGATGTCCTGCGCAGCATTGACCGTGGAACCTCTTCAGTCAACAACTTGTTAAGGTGTGATGATTTCCTTTGATTTTAGCATCACCACTCTTGCTGTTTTAAAGAATATGCTATGCAGTAAAATGGTTGACAGCTCTCTTTTTTCATGTTTATATGTTAATTGACTTGTTTTACAGCTATATTGTATTCAACATTGTACCCACTATTGCTGACATCATCATTGCCATCATCTATTTTGTGACGTACTTCAGTGCTTGGTTCGGCCTCATTGTCTTCATTTGCATGCTTCTCTACCTCAGTAAGTGCAACACAAACACACTTATTTTTATATTATGGATGCTGATAGATTAAAATATTAACAATTAAAATATATTTTAATATCAGTTAATATCAGATATTTTTGTTGTTAATGTGATTAATCACACATTTCTGAAAGTTATTGTTAGTATACTACTGTTCAAGTTTGAAAATGGTAAGATTTATTTAATGTTTTTTAAACTTTCACTTATGTTCAACAAGGCTGCATTTATTTGGTCAAAAATACAGAAAAAAACAGTAATATTGTGAAATATAATTACAATTTAAAAATTGTAATTTAAAAATGTGCTTTAAAATATCATTTATTCCTGTGATGCAAAGCTGAATTTTCATTATCATTACTCCAGTCTTCACTGTCACATGATCCTTTAGAAATCATTTTAATATGCTGATTTGCAGCTCAAATATCATTTCTTATTATTATCAATGTTAAAAACAGTTGTGCTGCTTAATTTTTAATTTTTTTTTTTGTGGAAACTTTAAAAAAACAGCATTTATTTGAAATCTTTTATAACATAAATGTCTTTTAATGTAACTTTTGATCAACTGAATATGTGCTTTCAAAATAAAAGTATACATTTCTTAAATAAATATTACTGATCACAATCTTTTGAATGGTAGTGTATATCAGTACACAGCAGTGTTCTCAATAAAGTTGCAAAGTCATCATTTTGAAATTGTTACTGCATGTTTTTAAAGGGTTATTCCACCCCAAAATGAAAATTTTGTCATTAATCACTTACCCCCATGTCGTTCCAAACCCGTAAAAGCTTCGTTCGTCTTCGGAACACAATTTAAGATATTTTGGATGAAAACCGGGAGGCTTGTGACTGTCCCATTGACTGCCAAACAATTACCACTGTCTTGGCCCAGAAAAGTATGAAAGACGTTGTCAGAATAGTCTATCTGCCATCAGTGGTTCAAACGTAACGTTATGAAGCTACGAGAATACTTTTGTATGCAAAGAAAACGAAAATAACAAATTTATTCAACAATTCGTCTAATTTATTCAACAAATCTAATTGCCCTAGATTGGCAAAGGAGTGTTGTTAACATTGAAATATTACAAAATTTGTCTCTCTATTCAGGTAATGTATTATAATTCAGAGGGTTTTGAAGTCAGGCGCTTTGAGGATGCTATCCTGAAATACCAGGTAATGGCGATCACTTAACATACTTGGACTTTATAAGCTATTGAGTGGAGAGATGCTGAGTTGAATTCTCTTTCTGTTCAGGCATGTGAATGGAAGACCAATGCTTCCCTCGCCCTTCTGAACCAAACCCAGAACCTGGTTATTGGATTGGGGCTGTTGGCTGGATCCCTGCTTTGTGCATACTATGTTACAGTGGACAAGTTTCTAGTACAGTAATCACCACTCATAACATTGGAAAATCTAGTTTTTATTTGTCTTAAGCATAATTTTTGTTGTTAATGCTCTGTTGTTGCTGTAATAGGTTGGTGACTATGTTCTCTTTGGAACCTACATTATCCAGCTCTACACTCCACTCAATTGGTTTGGTACATATTATAGGTAAGCTTAGAGGAGGAGTATCTGTGGTCAGATTCATTTTTTTTCTTGCTTATATATTTACCAAATTTTTCTGTTTGTTTCTCCCTTGACTTATTTCGTTTCACTATTGTGTTTTCACAGAATGATCCAAAGTGCATTTGTTGACATGGAGAACATGTTTGATCTGCTAACAGAGGAAAAAGAGGCTAGTAGCCACTATGGACATTTTGAGTCATTTTGTAGTCAAGTCAAAAGTAAATCGCTTTCAAATAGTACTTTTACTGGTCGATTAGTTTGTACAGAACAAATACATGTCTAGTCCATTCCTAGAAGCCACATTGCGGCCCCTCTGGACGTGCCAGTGTTGGTTTGTTGACCAGTGAGTGTTGATTTATTGTCATGACCTCCTGCACTGACTCAAGTTACACCCGTCCTTTGGGAATCCTCTCCCCAAAGTCACACAACCAACAGTCGGCCATTCCTTGACACTCCCAGACCCTTTAGATTCTATTCAAATGCAAATCTTACTAAAACCCTTATTTGATCTTCACATTTCTTTTTATATATTCGCAAAAGCTGTCTGAGCTAATTTGCAAACTGATTCTTGAATTTGACCAGAAAGAGGCCTCAGTATTTTTGCCATGGTTTTAGTTTTAATGCATTCTTCAGGTTTGCTTAATTCACTGTCAGCCTAGTGCCATGCTTTTCTACATGTCTCCTGTGTGCTGCGGTACATGCCAAAATTGCAAATTTCTAATTTCCAGATTCCCCTCTGCCGTAGGTAAAGGATGATGTGAATGCAGGAGACCTGTTGTTCACAGAAGGAAGGGTTGATTTCCAGAATGTGTGCTTTAGTTACACTGCTGGGTAAGTCATGCCAATGTCAATAAGAACTCTATTTTTTAGTGCTTTTGACATCTATGTTTTAGAGTCAGCATCTTTGTTTTTTGTCTACAGGAAAGAAATTCTCAGTGAAGTCTCATTCACAATGATGCTTGGTCAGACAGTTGCACTGGTAAAATGACATAAATTGTTCATTTGTGAATATAGTGTACTAAAACGTTCATAGAATAAGAAAGGTGCAAGACGTTCACCCCTGCTACTGTCTTATTTAACAGGTTGGTCTGTCTGGATCAGGAAAAAGCACCATCATCTGTTTGCTTTTCCGTTTTTATGACGTGCAGAGTGGCTGCATCCTCATTGATGGTCAGGACATCTCTAAGGTCAGAAAACATGACAACAGAGACACTTTTATAAAATTACCAAAGCAGAATCTGTAAGATTTTAGACAAATACTTGGATTTCTGAAAGACTTTGGATTTTATGTATTCTCATCATTTTTGTCCATCTATTGAAAGTTTATGTAATTAACATTTTCAAGCTTCAAAAAGTTTATCTTTCTGCGGGTCTTAAAAAGGTCTTAAAAAGTCTTAATTCACCTTTCCACAATTTAAAATGTAATTTAAAGTGAACAATTTAAAATGGACCAATCAATCAGAGCAGAGAGTCTTAAATTCAAAATCATGGCATTAAATTGCATGCACTGAAAAAAATAAAAATACTGAGAAGTGTATTCAAGTACAAATATCTAAATATCATTAAATCAAGATACATTTACTTGAGATGCAAAATTAAGATATGAAGTCTTGTTTGTGCGTAAAACAAGAACAAATATCAGACAAAATATATGCCAGTGGTTTATGAAAATTACTTTTCTGTTTGAATCAAGTTGATTGGTAGATATTTGTTATTGTTTTAACCATAAACTCAATTAATTTTGGTTTATTTGTCATATAAAAGACATCTTATTTTGCCATTTTGGTTCTCAAGTATCTTGATCTAAGGATGTTTAGACATTTGCGCTGAAAAACAAGACGAAAATATTGAGGAAGAACATCACTTTTTGTAGTGTGATCAGAATGTACAGTAACTGTAGAGTAGTTATTTCCATATTCTAGAGTTTCAAGCAGAGCTATTCAAGCTTCAAGTTTTTGAAAGATGAATAAAGTAATGGAGATCTATTGGAAGACCATATTGATGTATTGTGTTCCCTTCAATTTATTCCTTAAATTTTCTTTACTTGGTCATAAAGTCCTAAATTTACTTTTGTAAAACCTGCAGAAACCCTGAGAAAGACATCATAAAATTAATCTATATCAGTCTGACCGAGTCATATGAATATGAAAAAGTTTGCAAACCAAAATTTTTCCAGGATATATAGGAGTGAGTAAACTGTGTTCACCTTTGCATCACAGGTCACATTGTCGCCTATATTCCTCTTCCTGTTTTAAAGTTAACATCATTTCATGCATAAGAGAAACTGCATATTTTATAGGTCTAGACTGAAGCTATAAAAAAAACATCTTAAGATTATACCAAATATCTCTCAACCCCACCTGCATGTCTGCTGACCCCAAGGTTGAAAACCTCTAATGTAGGGTTTGAATAGTTACAGGGCTGATGTTAGACGGCAAGAGTGTCTGACTGACTGAAGAGGATGAAGAGCTTGCATTAAAATGTGAAAAATTAATTTCCTGCCAAGCTTACGTCAGACAGTCTGCTCGAGAAAAAATCGCCCATGAGTTTTAGTCACAATTTGATCTCAGAGTGCTCTTGGTAGTGCAGTAGTAGCATTGATAATAAATAATGTTTTTATTGGCGTTTTACGCATAAACTGTCGAGTCTATAAAACTTTAAAGCTCTGCTCTCACACAAGCATGACTGTCCAGTTTACCTCTCTGAATAGCCGCAGGAATACAAATGCTCATTGATTGTACAGAGAAGAACAGTGTGTAACAATAGCATGTTTGAGGTGATGTTATACCAGACCGTACAAGCTGTCACACTGTTAACTACAATGCAGTGACACCAGTGAAGTAAGATGCAGCCATAGATCATATAACCTCCACTACACATGACAAGGTTCTAGGAATATGATTTACTATTGCCTCTTATTTCCAAGTAAACCTGCCCCTTGTGAATTAATCATAGTGAGAGAGATGTAAATAATGAATATGGAGCTGTAAGCTGCTTTTACTCCAGTGTCCTGAGGGAGACGGTGGCCTCTTGCACAGCACTGGTCTCTGCTCAGAGCTGCTAGATTCACTCTTGGGCTCCTGGTCTGATCCGGGACAGAAGGTTGTTACCTTTGCTCACAGGCCTATGTAGCATGGCTTAGCTCCCAAGCATAGATTAAGCAAATCTTTAATAATGTAAAAAACTGGAATAGTTGTTTATATTAAGATGGACTTCAGACTGGCTGTGTTTGCATGCAGCCTGGTAATCCAATCCAATTATCTGATATTAGAGTGTTCTTTTAACTGATCAGTATTGGTTTGTTGCATTTAGTTATGCATGCTGATTTCCCCTGTTTTCATATTTAGGTTACCTTTGCTAATGTTCATTTAATGCTCACTTAATCGATCTTTAAAGGGGTAATATGGTGCGATTTCAAGTTTTCCTTTCTCTTTGGAGTGTTACAAGCTGTTTGTGCATAGATAAGATCCCTGAAGTTGCAAAGACTAAAGTCTCAAAACCAAAGAGATATTCTTTATAAAAGTTAAGACTCGACCATGCCCCCCTAAAACGGCTCGTTCAAACACGCCTCCACAAGTCTATGTCACGGTGTGGGGAGATTTGCAAAACACCACCCAAATGTATATGCAATGAAAGGGGGCGTGATTTTTATTCTCACTGTAGTGTTGTTGCTGCACACGGCACCATGTCCTGGAGACGCTGTGTTTCGTTGTGAAAGCGAAACTACTTTCTTTGGGCTTCCAAAAGAGGACACAACTAGAAATCAGTGGTTAAGTTGTATTTACAACACTGTTCCAGAACAGTTCAACCCAAATATTCAACTGTGTGCATCACATTTTACGGAGGACTATTTCCTGAACCTGGGAGAGTAGCCTACAATGCCAGCTATGCTCAAAGACTGTTTCTATAAAGTGGGGCAATTCCAACTTTGCAAGGACAGTCTGGCACTTCTGACTCACAGCCTGTAAGTATGTTTTCATATTTAAAGAATTTGCTACTGAAGATTCAAACGCGAGTTTTGAGCAGTGTAGAGTAGTGCTTGTTGTTTGTCGTTTCTCCGATCACAAATGCAGACATGGTAATGTTTACGCAGCGCGATGCAACGCGACGCTTAAAAAGACAGTATAAGTCATTATAACCAGTAATTATGTCCCCACTGGATGCAACAAATGCCTCGTTTGTAATGGGTTTTATTGTTTTTGTGTCATCGCGCCGGGATACGGCATCACAATACGGTAAGGGGCGTAACATTTTTGTCTCACGCTTGAGGTATTCGGCCAATCACAACGCACTGGATAGCTGGCCAATCAGAGCACTCCTCGCTTTTCAGGCGGGGCATAGATGAGCAACAATAATGTACACTATGTGGAAAATAATGTGTTTTTATTTGAGTATATTCTAAAATGTAATTTATTTCTGTGATGCAAAGCTGAATTTTCAACAAAAAATAACTCCAGTCTTCAATGTCACATGATCTTTCAGAAATCATTCTAATATAATTCTAATATGATGATTTGCTGGTCAAACATTTCTTATTGTTAACAATGTTGGAAAAAGTTGCTCTGCTTAATATTTGTGTGGAAACCGTGATAGATTTTACAGGATTCTTAGAGAACGTTCAAAATAAAGGTATTAATTTATTTTAAAAAAGTAATGAGTATATCTGTATAAATATATATGTGTGTGTGTGTGTGTGTGTGTGTGTGTATATGTGTATATATAAATATATGTATGTGTGTGTGTATATATATAATATATATTCTATATAGCTGAATCCTTAAAGCTACAAAAGTTATTTATTTCTTCTTTTTTTTCTTTTGTTCTTTGATTAATAGATATCACAGCAGCTGGGTGTTAGTTTATTTGGCTGCTATTACTTTAAGAGCTGCCACTGCTGAACGTGACACAAATCTGACACGCATGCTCGTAGTGTCATTCGTGCTTTAATATGAAATTATACAGGCTACAGCGTGCGTTGCCGTATCTGTGCGTGCAATTGAAGAGCGCACACTACGAGCACAGTATAACGGCTGACAGGACAGGAAAATTCATTTTTACCGACAAATGGCCTGACAACATCTCATCTCATACTGAAGTTCCTCGTCACTTGTACCATTTCCGCGCTCGTTTGATTAGCGCCTGGCACTGAGGAGAAGTGGAGTGCAGTGGGATTTTATTATTATTATTATTATTATTATTATTATTATTATTCTAGATTATATTATCTTTTGTTTTGGTGCTTTAATGGTGGCACAGTACCTCAATTGTAGTTCAGGAAACATGGTTTATACAACCTCCTGTGTATTTCTCCTCTTGAGAGAGTTGAGATAATCGATTGGCTGAGAGTGTTTAGAAATGGAAGCTGTGGTTTGTCATTTAAATGGAGGAAGCACTGCTGACAAGCTGTGCTGGCAGAGAGAAGAGGAGATGGAAAGGGAGGACAAGTAAATTGTTGTATCTCTCTCGTCTTCTCCTACACACGCATTCACAGCCTCTCCAGTATCATGTCAAATCTATGAGAACCGCAACCCAGCATTCAAGTGACCGCTTTCACACTTGCACACGATGGCCACACATTCCTGCTGCGTTAATGTGTTTGGAGCGCAGCAGAAAGTATGAGGTAGGTCAGCGTGCCAGTACACTCATAGGGAGTGAGCGCTTTCTCACAGTACAGGCATGAGGAGAGATTTACTTTTATAGAGCAGCTGTCATCGGTTCAGCATCCCATCCCTCTCACTACTGGCCAGATTGAACTCATTAAACTCACTGGAACATTAGCGTTTGGACTCCTAAAGCATGAGTTGGCAAATCAATACTGTAGATCTTTCGCCAAGTATTGCACTATATGAAGTATGTTGCTTGAAATCACATAACTCTCCATGAATGTGAAATATTTATTAGACTGAGATGCAATTTTTGACTCTTGGGAATTGTTCAGACAAGCATCAAAAATCAGTGTTGATTTTTGGTGCTTTGAAATCTGATTAAGATCAGATTTTTCTTAATGCTTCTCAGTCTGAATGATCATATCAGATTTGAAGTTTTTGCCATTCGTTGTGCAATTGGTGGTTAGGTCAGGTGTTGCAACAAGAACACTTGACAAAAACATTTACTGCTGAAGTCTCACGCATCGTGGACCATGTTTGCATTATTACTCTGACAGTCTGAACAGAAGAATAGTTTGATGTTAAGGGCTAAAAAGTGCTCTTTTTTTGACCCAAAACTGTTTTAATAGGGTTGTGGAAATCAGGGAATCTAACCAAAGGTCTGCACTTCCATGGCATTAATGACAAATCTTTGGGACCTGACACAACAGAGTTCTGCGCAGGACAAGTTTTGATTGCTAAATACAGGTTCGGGATGGACGATACTGCTATTTGTGTGCGAGAAATAAATGACAAAATATAATTATCCAGAAATAAAATGTTATGCACATTTACTTTAAATTTTTAAGGTTATTTGTTTATTGCGCATCTAAAAATAAATGAGTTACAAGTGCAGGGCTGAATATTCTCAAAGAAAACACATTTCTTGTGCCTTCCGTGTCAAATCCAACAAGGTGCTAACATACAAACTCTAATGCGTTGTGTGTGGGGAATTGAAAAAAATAGCCTATAACAACAGAAAGAGACCTGGACTAAAATATCTTGTATACATCTTTCTATGGCCTTTTGTGGGTGGGAGCTATATATATATGGTAACACTTTAGTATAGGGACCAATTCTCAGTATTAACTAGTTGCTTATTAGCATGCCTATTATTAACATATTGGCTGTTTATTATATTCTGCATGACCATTTTCTACATCCCTAATCCTACCCAATACCTGAACTTAACAACTACCTTACTAACTACTAATAAGCACCAAATTAGTAGTTTGATGCAAAAGTCATAGTTAATAGTTTGTTAATAGTGAAAATTGAACCTTAAAATGAAGTATGACCTTTTTTTTTTTCTTTTTTTTTTTGTAATGGATGGGAATGGCATGTCACTAATCATAGCTGATAAGTCGAGAGTAAAGTGACTTACCCACTTTAAAATGGAGAAGAAAACCCTAAATGTATGTGTGTTTTATATCAGCTAATATTTCATAGATTTTCTGTAACTTTAGAAGTAGTTGTCATCATGACCAAGCAGTTGTGCAACAAATCTTGTAATATGCTCATTTTCTCAGGTAAGTGCTTTGGCAGAAATAATAGGTTGAAATATGAATCCCCATGGCCTTTGAATGCGTAGATTCCTAGAGGCTGTTTTCATTCTGGTGCTGGTCACTGATTCCACATTCTCCATGCTGCATTTGATGCCCTCGTGGTGTGAGAGCTGCACGTGAGACAGGGATCCATCCTGTCAGACGACGAAGGGAAAGTATGACTCAGAAATATCACAGCTATTTCTCATCGACTTCACAGCTGAATGAATGTTGCTTTATGAATGTTGTCACTGAAATAAATGCACAAGCGCATTCCGTCTCTCTGAGTTTCCTGACTCGTAAAACAAACGAATGGTTCAAATGCAAACAAGATGGAGAGAACAAATAACGTGGTCAGGCGCAGGGTAGGGAGGATGGAAAAGATTGTAGTATGCTAATAATGATTAACATGAAAGCTTTGTTAAAAACTTTTTCGAATAAGAGACTTTGAGGGTCGTAAATGTTTCTTTTCAAAGGAATTACAAGTGGCTTTTGATGGTAGAAAATTAAAGTTGTTTGCCAGCGTGTTTTAGGAAGGGGTGGAGTGATGTGCCCGCTGTGGCTCATTGATCTTGTAAGCGATGGGAGCAGAGCAACACCGACACCATACTGACAGCTGACGGGCCACATGTTCTGTTGCGCTCGCACACGCACACATGTACGTCATTCATCTTGAAAGACGGTGCTGCTCACGATTAAAAGCTGTTTCTGTCATTCCAACAATGTGCTTGAAGAGGAAGGTTAATTTCCGTATGTTACGTTCAAGCACGTGTGTGTTCATGGGAACACCAAAGTGCAGACATTCTTTAGTTTTTAGATTTTAACCTGTTGCATGGTTTGCATAGGTTATGAGATTTATGTTACTGTTCAGAAGTTTGAGGTCAGTAAGTTTTTTTTGTTTTTTTTTAATTAAAGAAATTATTAGATTTATACAGCACGAATGCATTAAATCAATTATAATGTTACAAAATATTTCTGTTTCAAAAAATGCTGTTTCTTTTAACTTTCTATTCATCAAAGAATCCTGAAAAATTTCTCAATTTCTCAAGCAAAAAATCAGCATATTAGTATGATTTCTGAAGAATCATGAGACACTTGAGGAATGGCTGCTACCATAATAATATTTTACAATATTTCCATTTTTACTATATTTTTGGTTAAATAAATGCAGCCTTGTTGATCATAAGAGGCATCTTTTAGAAACATTAAAAAACATTGGTGACACTTTAGGGTAACACTTTAGAATAGGGAACACTTATTCACTATTAACTGCAACTTTTCCCTCAATAAATTCTTAATTTGCTGCTTATTAATAGTTAGGTTGTTAAGTAGTTGTTAAGTTTAGGTATTGGGTAGGATTAGGGATGTAGAATAAAGTCATGTAGAATAAGGCATTAATATGTACTTAATTACTACTAATAAATGGCTAATATTCTAGTAATATGCATGCTAATAAGCAACTAGTTAAGAGACCCTAAAATAAAGTGTTACCCACTTTAGTATAGGGACCAGTTCTCACTATTTACTAGTTGCTTATTGGTATGCATTTTATTAACATATTGGTTGTTTATTAGTACTTATAAAGCACATATTCTGCATGACCATATTCTGCATCCCTAATCCTAACCAATGCCTAAACTCAATAACTACCTTACTAACTATTAACAAGCAGCAAATTAAGAGTTTGAGGCAAAAGTCGTAGTTAATGGTTTATTAATAGCGAGAATTGGACCTTAAAATAAAGTGTGACCAAAACATCTTACTGTAACGAGGAGTCAGTGGCGTTAGGATCCATGTGCAGCTTTATTAAAACAGAATGCAAGTCAAACAGGCAGAATTCAATCACAAGCTTCAAACACAACATAGACAGGGCAGAATCAAAGTCAGAAATCGGGCTGAAGATCAGGGCTGGCGGCAAACACCCAGGATAATCAAATAACAAGGCAGGTTGAATCGGAGTAGGCAGGCGGCAGAGAATCAGAGTCCAGTAAATAGTCCAGGTCATACACAGGGAGACATACAGGGGAGAAATGCTCGGAAATGTTTGCATGGCAAGACAAGACTTCGCAATGAGGTGACTGGGAGAACAGCTTAAATGGGCCAGAGTCAATATGAAACACCTGTGCAGGTAATCAGCCACAGGTACGGGGTATGATGGGAACTGGAGTTCGTGACAGTTAATACTCAGGTGACGGTTCCCTCTGGTGACGATCGGAGGGAGCCACAGAGGCTGAATTCGTGACACTTACTGACTCCATACATTTGAATGGTAGTGGGTTCAGAACCACTTAAACGATAACCGTTCTGAACAAAGATGTCTATGGATTTTTATGTGAGAGGACAACAAAGCATACATTTTCAGCAAATTTTAATTTTTCTGTAAAGTGTTTTTTTTTTTTTGTTTGTTTACTAGCGGCTTTGTTTTTACTAACAGCATGGGAGCTGTGGGTCCTTGTGGTTTGTATTATCGCCTCTTTAGGTTTACAGTTTGTAAAGCACCTAGCGCAATAATTTAAAGCACTTTATAAAGTGAATATATTTTTTGTTATTATTAGTAGTGTTAGTAAGTTCAAATTGAATAGCACAGCTGGTCACATCATTTCAATATGACATCTCCCATGTGGGGGTGACTCGCTCCATGTGGAATAAAACTTTTTTAGGCCAATTAAATATCTGAGTTCTTCATCTCATGTGAGTGTACATCATTTTAAACATATTTCTCAATAGCACTGTTCATGCATTTTAAGTTTTAATTAGCAAAAACAACCTTTAAAATATGTTTAACGACTCCCTTCACCAAGATATTTGTTTTTCAGTACTAAAATCCAGCCTTATTGATAGTAACCCTTCATCCATTTTTACCGCTGGAGTTGATGACCCTTCCTGCTGGGATCCAGCAGTGCTTCTGTCATGCTCCACAATATGGAACACTTCATAAAAGGAGGTTATTGATTCAGTTGCGGTTGATTACACAAGGCAAGTGGTCGCCAGAGACGTTGACCGGTTTCAGCAGTCAATCTCTTTTGATTCATTTTTCTGACTGTTGCATTGTCTTCTCTTTATGTAACATAATAACATGTAAATGTAGGAAGAAACAGAAGACAGAAACAAAGGCTAGAAAAGAGACAGAAAGAATGACCCCTTGCCCCCGCTGAACCTCTCTGTTTCTAAGGCACTGTACTTCATTGATGTTACGTCTGACTTAGTGCCGAGGAGAAGAGACTGGAGTCTATAACAATCCTGTGAAGGGTTAAACAGAGCAGCATGTGGAGGTTTGTGTAAACAAGATGTTTTGCGTACATTTGGTCCAGGTTAGACGCAAATGGGTAGTTCCCTCCCAGCCTTTCTTGTGCCTTTCAAGTAAACAGTTGCAGCCCTGATTTGTGCGCACATCTGGTCGGATACGCGGAACAATACTTGTGCCTGCTTCTCGCCAAGTGGATTCAATTTTAGCATGTTTTATGTTTTAAATATCACAGTTTTGCTTGTGCTTTTCTCATTTTCGAACATCTGATATGGCCTGTTTTCCCCATCTGAGGGTCTAGATGTGTTGTGCCTTGTGCACATGTGAAAGTGCTCAGGTAGTTTGTGACCAATTGATGTAGTGCCACAAACAAGTACAGACAAGTCATAAAATTGTTGTACTAGATAAATTGCTTCTAGCAACAGAGTGTTTATTAAATAGCTGAACACTTATATAATGACCAATTCCATTAGTATATCTTACCACCACATGAAATGAACGGTAATGTGTGCCTTATTTTTCTTATTTTGAGCAACTTGAGTAAAAGACAGCACCTAAACAATGTGCCATTTAAGAATTAGTACAATTTAGTGTCTCCTTGGTCCTGGTGTTTTAAGGTTTTGCATGACTACTTATTTCTACTAGTCGACAAATGCAAATATTTATTTTATGCAAATGAAGAGAGTATGTCGTGCAATGGAAGCTTGTGTATCACCACTGCTGCTGCTTGTTTTGTCATAAATGGTGCATAAGTGACCAGTTTACTCAAAGAACAATAACTATAAAGATAACTGTAACAACTACATTTGCGTCCACAACATTTTGTTTATTATACAAAATGTATAATATGTGGTGTTCTGAAATGAGCAGGCAAAGTCCTCAAAGTTGTTGTTTTTTTTTTTTTTTATCAAATGTAAATTCATGTCCCACTCACATTTTCTTGGTTAAATAAACATTACTTACACTATCAGAAAAAGAAAAAAACTATTTATTATTTTTAGATTAGCAATGTAATCAATCTATTTATTAAAGCCAAGTATGAATCTCATCAAGTTAGTGTTTTTAAGCATTTTATTCCAAAATAATAACTCAAGGCAGTAACAATTTAAACAATGTATTTTATTTGTGAACTTATGTTCAGCTGTTCTTTTTAATAGTTAACTTGTAGCTGTTTTTGAATTTTTTTGGATTATCAGTCATCAGAGCTTGGTAAATATTGGTCATAGACACAGAGATTTACTTTAAATTTCACCAAGCTGATTACTCACTAAAAACTCACTGATTACTCACTAAAAACTCCCACAGATCATGTTTTCAGGACGTTTTAAGTCTTATTTTCACATAACGAAGTAGTTATAAGCATGTGAGTTGTTTACTTAATTTTTTTTTTTTTTAAATTAGTCTTCCCATTAACACCATTATATTGTTCATTCAGACTGATTCGTGAACCTGGAACTTGCTCAAAAGGCGGGATTTATCGCACCCAATCACAGCTGAACATAACCAGTCATATCCAATCATATTGCAATGGAGGCATTGCCTCCTCTCACGTGACTTTTCCCCATTCATTCTCAATTACCCCCCAGCAAACTCGCCACACGCTTTAGGGGGTCTGTTAAAACTCAGTGGGCACAGGGGAGGTGAGAGAGTCATGGACTCCCGCTGGTGTCGCTGTTGGACATTTTTGTTGGACATGGATGTTTTTTTTTTGTTTTTGTTTTTTTAGAAAAACAAGCGATTTATACACTTTTTAATGTTACATTTTGTAATATTTGTGTTATTTTATTTTTGTGCTACAAATTTTTTTCTTATCCAATATTTTGATGAGGCACTGCCTCCCTTGCCTCCTTGGAGGAAATGCCCCTAGCATGCAGGCAGTTATGTTGTCTGCGGCTTTGCTCTTTAAACTCTGATTGGCAGTCCTTATAGTTCTAGTGTGGACTTCCCTACTTCCCTCTTTGAATTAGAACAGTTCATAGCAGTTATAGTTCCCTGTCGATATTTTCACTCGTACTGCGTCGTAAGATGCTTGTATGGGAAAAACTCCTTTTTTCTCTTCAACTGAAGCCTTTTCAATCATGCAGTGAAACTGCATGTCCATTGGTTCATGCAGTGCAATAAAAACGAACCAGTTAAAAAGGCTGAGCAGCTTGCCATAGCCCGCCAAAACGGGCGAGGACTGTGGCTATATAAGCGGCCGCTTCGCTGCCACATTTCAGATTTCTTCTCTTCAGCGACGAAGATTCTTCCCGGCTTCTCCCGTCTGCTTCACCCAGCCCGATCAGCATTCCTCTGCAGCTGCGAGCGACATGATCTCATTCGGTGCCAGCGACGACGAGATGGACAGCCTTTCCCTGGCAGCGTCTGATGCGGAGGAGTTTTCGGGCTCGTTGTCTTACCCCGCCCTCTTGCCTCGTTGTCTTACCCTCCTACACCGTCTTCTTCTCGCAGCGCTAGGCCAAAAACAGACGAGGAGCTCGTCCGGATTATGACAAAGGCTGTCGGTGAGCTCGGGCTCGAGTGGTCTCCGCCTCAGGAGCCCTCGCGCAGCAGGCTGGACGAGTGGTTTCTCCCGAGGCGCCAGCAAACCCCCCGCCAACACTCGTCCCCCTTCTTCCCGGAAGTCCACGATGAGCTCACTAAATCGTGGCACGCCCTCTACTCATCTCGCATTAGACCTTCTGCTTCCTCTGCCCTCTCCTCCGTTGACGGCGCCGGAGAGAAGGGATACGAGCACCTGCCCCCTCTGGATGAGTCGGATGGAACGCGAGGACAAACCATCCGTCCAAGCCGTGCAGAGCTACTTCTGCACTCGCTGGATGCGCCTACTCGGCTGCTGGACAAGCGGCTTCAGCAATGTGTTATTTGTCCCCCAAGGGCCCTCTCTAGCACCCAGGTGTCCGACCGCTGTGATAGTGGAAAAAATAAAACACATACATTTTCAAAAAAAGAGCAAATTCTCTTCTGCCTACCATAAGCGTCCTGCGCTTATGCAGCAAGTTTCCAGAGCCTATCCATCCTCTGGCCACACGGGCCATGGCCTGGCAAGCCATCCCCGGTGTGTCAGATTGGGTAATGGCTACAATAAGACAAAGTTATTCACTCCAATTCACTCGAAGGCTACCATGCTTCCGCGGTGTGGTCACCACCACAGTGCACAGCAAGGACACTCAGGTCCTGCGCGCAGAGGTGATGAATCTGCTGGTAAAAGAAGCCATAGAAGTTGTTCCTCCAGCCCAGAGCGAGTCAGGCTTCTACAGCCGCTACTTCCTCGTCCCAAAAGAGATGGTGGCCTGCGACCTATTCTAGATCTCAGACTCCTGAATCGCGCCCTGGTAAAAAGGTCGTTCAGGATGATCACGTTGAAACAGATCCTCTCGCAAATACGCCCAGGGGACTGGTTCATGTCTCTGGATCTGAAAGACAAATACTTTCACATCCAGGTAGCCCCCTTCACAGACAATTCTTGAGATTCGCATTCGAGGGGGTGGCACATCAATACAGGGTCCTCCCGTTTGGTCTGTTCCTGGCTCCCCGTACTTTTACGCGATCCATGGATGTGGCTCTCTCCCCTCTGCGACAGATGGGAATCCGCATACTCCACTACCTCGACGACTGGCTCATTCTGGCGCAGTCGGAGGCGGTTTCAACATCGCACAAGACCCTCATCCTCAGCCACCTGGAATGCCTGGGGCTCAGGGTCAACTTTGCCAAGAGCGTTCTGTCACCCAGCCAACGAGTGTCGTTCCTGGGGACGGTTATCGACTCAATGCAGATGACAGTAACTGTCTCAGCAGAACGAGCCATGACAATTCAGCGCTGTGCGGCCTCCTTCAAGGAAGGAACCGTCTGCCCGCTCAAGGCCTTCCAGAAAATTCTTGGACTTATGGCAGCGGCTTCGCCAGTGCTTCGACTGGGCCTGCTTTACATGCGGCCCATCCAGTTCTGGCTGAAGCAGAGGGTTCCATCTGCGGCTTGGCGTCACGGTCGCCATCGCATAACGGTGAATCGGGCCTGTGTATCAGCCCTGAACAGTTGGAGGGACCCCCTCTGGTTGAAGCAAGGGGTGATTCTAGACATGGCGCTCAGGAGGAAGGATGTCACGACAGATGCTTCCAACAAGAGTTGGGGAGCTCTGTTCGAGGGCAAACCGGCCTTCGGCCTTTGGTCCGAGGAGAAATCGGGTCTGCACATCAACTGCCTAGAAATGCTAGCAGTGTGCCGTGCCTGTCAATTCTTCCTGCTGGACATAAGGGGACACCACGTGCTAATACGCTCAGACAGCAGGTCCGTGGTGTTGTACATAAATCACCAGGGCGGCCTCGTCGTCGAAGCGCCTCTGCACGCTAGCGAAAGACCTTCTTGTTTGGGCTCAGACCAATCTGCGCTCACTGAAGGCGACGCATGTGCCGGGCAAATTGAACCAAGGAGCGGACATGTTGTCAAGGAACAACGTCTCCTCAGAGGAGTGGACACTCCATCCGCTCGCAGTTCAGAAAATCTGGGAAGTCTTTGGCAGAGCTCGAGTAGACCTCTTTGCCTCCAAAGACAACTCTCATTGCCCAATCTATTTCACGAGGAGCACGGATGCCCTGGCCCACGAGTGGCCCAGCCTTCTGCTCTATGCGTTCCCTCCTATCGCTTTGCTACCACAGGTACTCAGATGAGTCAGGGAGCAACGGCACAGGCTTCTTCTAATAGCCTCCCTCTGGAGGAACCAACCGTGGGTGTCGGAATTATTTCAGCTGCTCGAAGCAGCTCCGTGGCCCATTCCCTTGAGGTGGGACCTCCTCTCTCAAGCGAACGGCGCCCTAGGGCATCCACGGCCCGAGTTATGGGCCCTGCATGTGTGGCCGCTCAACGGGAGGCTTTGGCCCTCCCAGAGCGTGTCTTAAACACTATGGCGGAAGCTAGAGCCCCGTCTACCAGACGCCTCTATGCTCTGAAATGGTCCATTTTCTCGGCTTGGTGTCAAGACCGCGACTTAGATCCGGTCACCTCTGAGGTATCAGTGGCTCTCTCATTCCTGCAGGAGATGTTGGATAAGCAGTGTTCCCCATCCACCATCAAGGTTTACACCTCAGCCATAATGGCTTTTCATGTCCCTATTGCTGGCCATTCAGTGGGCAGAAATAGTGCAGTGGTTCAGTTTATTCGAGGCGCCAGGAGATTTAACCCCCCCACGTCCTCGTACAGTTCCATCTTGGGACTTGCCAACCGTACTAAGGGCCTTGAAAGGCCCCCCGTTTGAACCACTGCAATCTGCGAGCCTCAGATCACTCTTGTTCAAAACCGCCCTGCTGCTAGCGCTAGCATCAGTTAAGCGAGTAGGAGACCTACAGGCCCTTTCCATCAACCCTGCTTGCCTGGAATTCGAGCCTAACGACTCGAAGGTCGTCCTGAAACCAAGGCTGGGTTATGTACCTAAGGTGCTCTCCACTCCGTTCAGAGCCCAGGTCATAGCGCTTTCCGTGCTTCCCCCCTCGACGGAGGACCAGGAATTGAACCTGCTCTGCCCCGTCAGGGCCATTAGGGTGTACATTGAGCGTTCTGCCTCTTTCAGGAGATCAGAACAGCTTTTTGTTAGCTTCGGTAACCGCGCTAAAGGCCGCCCTGTTACAAAGAAAAGAATTTCCAGGTGGTTAGTGGATGCTATCGCCCTAGCATACTCCTCCTTGGGTTTGCAGTGCCCCATTGGAGTAAGAGCCCACTCCACCAGAGGCAGTGCCTCCTCTTGGGCTTGGTCCAGCGGGGTGTCCATTTCGGACATTTGTGAGGCGGCCGGCTGGTCCTCGCCGCCCACATTTGCAAGGTTTTACAGCCTGGATGTCCCTGCCTTACAGACCAGAGTCCTTTCTGCTTAACCGCCTCCGGCTGGTTTAGCAACCTTAGGGGTTCACTTGACCAACTTTGTTCAAGTCCCTCCTTCACTTGGACGGTCCATATTATATGGACATTAGGTATACTTACGGGACGACACCCAGGCTACGGATGACCCTGAGGGCTCAGCCTGTGCTTTGTGTATTCCATTGACTCCCCTGGGTCTTCTCCCATGGGAGTCTTGGTTTTGAGTCGTTCCCCATCATAGCACGGCGTGATTGTACTGGTTCCCATACAAGCGTCTTACAACGCAGTACGAGTGAAAATATCGACAGGGAACATACTCGGTTACTTTCGTAACCTCGGTTCCCTTAGATAAGGGAACGAGTACTGCATTCCTGGCCGTGCTATGAGCTGCACACCTCAGTCGCTTCATTTGAAGAAATCCGAGATGCGGCGGCGAAGCTGCCGCTTATATAGCCACAGTCCCCGCCCGTTTTGGCGGGCTATGGCGGGCTGCTCAGCCATAGGCTCTCTCTCTCGTCGCTGCCGCCGAGCCATTGGTTCATTTTTATAGCACTGCATGAACCAATGGGCGTGCAGTTTCACTGCGTGATTGAAAAGGCTTCAGTTGAAGAGAAAAAAGGAGTTTTTACGATGCAGTACTTGTTCCCATATCTAAGGGAACCGAGGTTACGAAAGTAACCGAGTACGTTATCGTTCTTGGTGTGAATGGGCGTTAACTCACTGTTATTTTTCTGACTCTGGACAAGATTATGTTAGTATCAGGGGTCTAGGAGCAATTTGTAACAGTTCTGGCTTATCTTCTGTGAAGTTTGCTTACATGCAGTCTTGGAAATGCAAGCATTGTGTTTTCATATCTTGTGAATCCAAATATTCAGGCCACACAAATGAGGAAATTAGCTCCTGTCAGCATATAGAACAAGTGCAACGGAGTAGTTGACACAGGCCAGTGGTAGAACTACTTGACTCTTCACTACTATTGTATACTGCTGTATATGAATCTATAGAGAGAATGCAGTGTTGCTTACTGATGGAAAACTTATTTTAAGCTGCTTAATCCATCTCAGATAGTATTTATGATTGGAAGAAGGAAGAGATGCTAAAATATAATCATTATCAAAATACATAATGAAGAATGTCTGAATCATCTGAGACAATGTACATTTATGCTTTTTCTTATCATTCAAGGTAAAAGTGCAATCTTTCCTAAGTATAATTGTACCAGTCTTGCCTGATTTGTTTCTTTGTAACCTTTTTTTTTTTTTTTGATTGAACATTTGTTTAAAAATTAAATGGCATAAATGTGCTAACTTCTTTTACTTTTGTTTTATAAAAATTCTTTGTTCTCAAAATGATTGAGAATACTGTTGCAAATAGGACCGGAAACCGGAGTGAAAGTGCCGTCTCTTAGGATAAAAGTTGTATTGTGAAGGGACAGATGCTACACTCCCATAAAGACCTGGGAAGCCGTTTGTGTTTCACATGGCTGCAGTAAGCCCTCTCTCACCCGGCCCAGTCTGATGTTAATTAGTTCATAAATTAAGGACATTGACTTATTTTAAGAGCCAAATGAATGGGAAGAAAGAATGGAAAGACGGTGAATTAAGCACACTAAAAAACAGGCGAAAAATAAACAAAAGAAAAAACAAAAAAGCAAACTTCAAAGGGGGATCTAATTCGTCAGGCGTTTGAAGTGAAAACACTGAGGCTGGTTCCACTCGCCACATGGATTAATGGTCGAGTGAACAGCCAGAGCACCACACGCTCTGCTCTCTCTCACTCTGTCATTATCAGTGCTTCGAGACGGGGGCTTTTCTTTAATGTGATCCAAGAATAATTTCGCGTTTCTCTTGTTGTGGGTAAGATTACGGTCAGTTTTTCTTACAGTAGTTAGTTAGATTCAGTTTGTACATCATTGAGGTTTATAGGGTCAGTTTTCCTGAGCAGAGTGCAAAAGAAAATAAAAGGTTTTCAATAAGCACTAAAGACACTAAAACTCTTATTTAAATCAGAAATTTGAGATTACATTTTTCTCCAATCCAAGCTTAAATATGCAGAGACAGAAATACAGACTATAAATAAGTCATTTTAGATTGAGCATTAAAGTTGGATTGGACGGCCGTTTTCAGACTTAATTTGTTTGTTGTCTAAAAGAGCCTCCACTTGAGTGCATTCACACTGTTATGATGTTTTGAATCACAGTACATTTGTAAAATGATTTCATAATCAGTTGAAACGTCTGTGGTTCATTTTAAGCACCCAAGTTCAGAGTAGCTTTGGTTAATTGCAGTAAAACACCCAAGACTCTTGTGAGACATTAGGACACAGAGAGCATATTAGATGTTATCACAAGTTTTGTTCTTCACTACCAATCAATGGGCTGCTAATACCTGCTATGACCTCATTGACACACACTCTAATCAGTATGGATAATCTCCCTTAATTGAATATTGATTTGTAGAGACTGTTTGCACATTTCTGTTCATTCTGCAGATAAGACGCCTTGACATTCCCTTTAATAGTTATGGCATTAAATCCCCATTTTCTGGCTCTTACATTCTTCCTTTGTTATCTGTTAATGATTTCTACACAACTTTCCACTCACTTATCTTGTTATTTTGTTTAAAATTCTGCCATAAAATTATGGCGGTTCTCCCAATTTATAATTTCAAATAACTTTGAGTTGTGTTGTGAATATTTTTGTGGAAGCCATATTTTCAGGATTCTTTGATGAATAGACAGTTCAACGGAACAGTATTTATTTGAAATGGAAATCTTTGGAGTCATTACAATATGTCTTTTAATGTCACTTCTGATCAATTAAATGCATATTTTGCTTAATGAAAGTATTCATTTCTTTAGAGAAAACCTTACAGACCACAAACATTTGAATGGTAGTATATATTGTATGGTAGTGCTTTTGAGAACGGTGATATCTGAAAAAAAGTAAATCCAGGTGGGACATCTGGAAATGTTCAATAATAGTTTAGCTTATATTGGTATTCTTATTCTTCCATGTTTTATTTCTAATTTCTGATTTTTATACAGTTTTATTACTGTATTTTGTACAACTAGTACTCTAATACATAACCAGCATTTATTCTTTCAGGATCTGGATAGGTACGATTATACTGTCACAATATAATTCTGTGTATTTGCAAAGTAAGTTGACACAAGGTTTAAGAGTGGCCTGCTTTTGACTCAAAAACACTAGAATAAGCAATCCGTTTTGAGTGTATTGATAATGATTTCCAGATTTTGATCATTTTAGCACCAGTGTTGCACATTATGCTTGAAAATTTGTTAGGATATAAAATGTCACAAACATTGGCTTGTTTTGTGCCTCTGCCAGGACAATCGTAACTTACCCTAATATACATTTTTAGACTAAAGCATAGGCATACCAGAATGGTATTCAGATGGCTCCAGATGGAAACGGTGTAGATCATCTCTGCAGCGGGCTCTTGATATATAGCTATAAGGGGGCCAGCTTAGCGCTTCCTTAAAATTTGTGCCCATTCCAGACCTACTTTGTCTTGTCTCTGCTCCTCTTTATGCTGTTCAAAAGCCTTGATGTCAGCTGGCACTGCCTCACAGAGTTTGCCAGGCTTTGGATCTCGGCAGGGGTCTATCGCCGCACCCCTCCCAACAACAGGCAGCATGTGAAGATTGTCACACTGCTTTATAATTGGGGTTTCAGATCTTCAGAGCTTGGGACTCCTTCATAGCCCATCAGCACCTGGCTCCTTAGCTTTCAAAGGCAGTGGAGACCTCCAAAACCTCAGGTGGTGAAATGCTTTAAAGTTCGAGGCCCACCTGTCTGCGATTCACCTGTTGTTATAATATAAGGCTGTGTAGAGCTAGATAGACTTTGTGTGACGTTGCAGAGAAAACAATCATTTGCACATACAGGAACACCTATAAGAATTTCTAGTTGACTTAGTTATTTGAATGAATTTATGCTTTTTTTTGTTCATCGTCATGCATACAGGTGAAACAGAACTCCCGCTGATCCTACATTGGTGTAGTTCCTCAGGACACTGTTCTGTTCAATGATAACATCCGTGCAAACATTCGCTATGGACGCATCTCTGCAAGTGACCAAGAAGTAGAAGAGGCTGCAGTGGCTGCTGATATCCACCAAAAGATATTATCCTTCCAGACGGTAGAGGACTGCTAACTGCTTTCCTTAAGCTTTATGATGGCTGCATCTTTGGAATACATACACTGTATTAAACGTGTCCTTGTTACAGTGTAATTATACATTTAAGTACTGAGTAATATTAATTAACTACATGTACTTACTATATGGATAGGGTTAGGATTAGGGTTTGGTCTAGGATTACTTGCATGTAATTATGCATAATTAATTATTATTATAATAGTAAGTACATGTAACATGTGTAACACCTTAAAATAAAGTGTTACCAGTTTTTCTTATGCTCACCATTCATTTATTTGATCAAAAATACAGTAAAAACATAAGTATTGAGAAATATTATTACCATTCAAAATGCCGTTTATTCTTGTAATGGAAAAGCTTCATTTTTGGCACCCATAACTCCCATCTTCAGAGTCACATGATCCTTCATTTTTATTCACAATTCTTGTATGAATATGAAGTTAAACATCAAAAACAGCATTTGTTTGAAATGTTTTTTGTCATATTGTCTTTCCTGTCGCTTTTGATCAATATAATGCATCCTTGCTGAACAAAAGTGTCAGTTTGTTCAGTAACACTTTATTTTATGGTGTCCTTGTTACACGTTACATACTTACTATTATAATAACAACAAATTATGCATAATTACATGCAAGTAACCCTCAGCCAAACCCTACATGTAGTTAATTAATTTTATTCAGTACTTAAATATATAATTACACTGTAGCAAGGACGCCTTAAAATAAAATGTAACCATTTCTTCAAAAAAAATAATAATTTGACCCTGAATGGCAGCTTGTACAATTGATCGCAGTTTTGAAGGAACAGATAACATAGGAGTGTAATAACATTTAATAACATTGTAATATCATCCATCATGATTACAGGATATGATACTGAGGTAGGTGAAAGGGGTCTGAAGTTGAGCGGGGGAGAGAAACAGAGAGTGGCCATCGCTCGCACAATCCTGAAATCCCCTCGCATCATTTTGCTCGATGAAGTGAGTAAAAACTCTCTTGAAGGTTGACAATTAATGATGTAGGGATGTGCTCAGTCCTGTTTCTCATATTCTGCTTTCAGGCTACATCTGCTTTGGACAGTCAATCGGAGCGTAACATTCAGGCTTCTCTCGCTAAGGTGTGTGCCAACCACACCACTCTTGTCGTGGCACATAGGTAAGTCTGTTTCATATGCTAACAGAAGTGCTAAAGAGCTACACATTTGTATAATACTAAGATTTATATAATCATTTTACAAAAAAAAAGATGTAAATGTTGCGACTTCTAGGGACTTGTTACATTCTTTTTAGGAGGGTTAAGTAACTTGGTTAGTTACTCCCCACACACACAAAATTACGCCACAATTTCACTAATGTGACCACACCTTTACATCTGTCCTAATGCTCCGCTATGACTGGGCTCTGAAATATAGGCATGTCATCAGTGCTTTTGTCTAGTGCTCTGGATTCTAGGCTTTATCCTCAGATAACATCATGTATTGATAAAAGCTTTTGTTGGGCCATCTGGGCCACATCTCTAGCATTAATTACATTAATCTATTTGTCCTTAAACCCAATGTCTTCAGAATAACACCCTAGTTCAAAGAAATAAAAGGTGTATGAAGGATAATCCAAACAATAGCAATCAGCTGTCTCACCAATGAGATAAAGCTGTACATGACATACTAGCTGAGCTCATAGTTCACACCTACGTGTTTGTGGCATAGGCCTTTAAACATGTTTTTAATATCTTCAAGCTTATAAAAGAGTATATTGCTTTTTTCTGGATTTTATGAAAAAGTTAATAGTACAATTAGTCTACAGCAGTTCAAAATTTTTTGTCATGATCAACTCTGAACCTAGAAAAACTTTTGTGTACATTAACTTAATTTTTAAATTGCAGATTTGGCTCTCTTTGCGTTGAATAACAAAATAATTGTAATGGATTACCTGTATTAGATAACGATCAGTGTAAATGCATACTGATTTCAAGCATACTGGAGAAGTTCAATGCAATTGCATGTGCTTATCCAATTTTTTTAGTCAGCGGGCAACATTTAAAACGTCTATTTAGTGCAGTGGATGATTGACAGGTGAGTGGGCCTTTACTGGTCACTAATAGATTAGTGCTTACACCACAGATGTAAGCAAGTGGTAACATGGGTGTCTGACCACCTCAGGATGTGGTTTCAGTGATAAAACATATCTACACTTGTGTTTAGTACTGTTCACTTGTGATTAAATGACAGTGAAGTTGGTGGTCAAGCTGTTATCTTATCATAGCAGGTGTTAGCAAACAAAAACATTTTTTAATTATTTTACATAAAGATTCAGCAGTCTGTCACAGTTTCACTATTAAGGGTGCACCAATTCATTGAAGACCCTTTATTATTAACCATTATTTCAACACCGTGATCAGCTGATCTGATTGTAAATGTTTATTTTTCATAAAGCCCCTTTTACAGTAATTTACAATCATTAAGCCATATGGTGCAGCAGAACGTCACTAATTTATATATAGATACTGATGACATAATGGCAAGTAGTTAAGTAACAATCACTAATAATTAATTTGGAAGAAGACGTCTTATTCGTTGTCATTGCAGCATAGACTGGAGCTGAATTCCAATTGACAGGGTCCTTATGCAGGGTTCACTGCTCCCTACTTCCTGAACACAGGATATCTGTTGAAGTTCACTTCACTTGACAAAAATGCGTTCATTCGGAACACCTTGCGACATCATCAAACACAGGCGACACTTGAGTTGATTTATGCATATTAGAGTTTAAGGTTTGATGACATAACTTTTTCAAATATACTGCTGTTCAAAAGTTGGAGGTCAGTACTTTTATTTAGCAAGGATGCATTAAATTGACCAAAAATTAAGTTAAATATATTTATAATAATGATTTTTATAATAATAATGCTTTTCTTTTGAACTTTGTTCATCAAGGAATCCTAAAAAACTGTTTTACAAACATATTAAGTGTTTTCAACATTGATAATAATAAGAAATGTTTCTTGAGCATCAAATCAACATCTTGTAATGATTTTATGACATTTTACAATATATTAAAATGGAGACACTTAGTAAATTGTATGAATATCTCATAATGTTCCTGTTTCACTATATTTCTGATCAAATAAATGCAGCCTTGGTGAGCATAAGAGACTTCTTTCAAAAACAATAAAAAAAAAATCATGATACACATGTTTATACTACATCCATGTGTATTTCTAAAAATATGAATTTATTAATTAAATATAAATTGTCACATTTGAAGAATATTTCGAACATCTACAGATGCTTTCACCATTTGACTGCTAGCATATACTCACATTTGTACTGTATATACATCTTTGTTTGTTGTCAGGTCGTTCAATTGTACATCCTCCTGTCTTCTCATCCTCTCTAATTAAACAGTGATTCAGTGCTAATTACTCAAACTACAAATGGACATCTTACAATTTACCCACATTTAATTTGTTTGTTTTCAGGGGCATTGTTAGTCATGAGATGAAACCCAGTATAAATATGAACCAAATTATTTTTTTAAAGCATCATTTCACCTCTAGTCCACATGATAGCGTTAGATAAAGGTCTGCTGTGTCCTCTACAGAAAACACGTGTGCGCCTGTTAGTTATTAGTGTGGAATTATTTTCTATTGGTGTTTTATGAGAAGAGCGAACACTTTTGACATTGATTCAAACGCCTCGCTCACTTCCTCTCCTCTGGTCACCTTTTTTTCCCGTCTTTCTGTGTCACATTCCACCACTCTCGTACTCCTGCTGTCTCTCTTAGAAAGCATCTCTGCCCATCCAGCGTCTCTGTTTCCTTCTCCCTAATGTTTTTCCCTCTGTCTCTCATTGCTGTCCTCTTTAGAAAATTGTAAACACATCAGGATCAGAGTCTGCGAGCTTTGATCCTGTCCAGCCTCTGAGACAGTGGTCTCACTTTGATCTGTTTTGGGTGGTGGTTCTGGGATTAGCTATCAGTAAAGAAGTCTCCACTCTTTTGTTTGAAGATGAAGGGCAGCTGAGAGGATGACCTGCAGAAGGGTTTGGGTGTGAATTAAAGAAGTGTGTGTGGATTAGATTAAGAGGGATCTAGTTCTTAAAGTCTCTGCTGCTGCTTTAAATTAGGGAATGTGTTTACAGTATATCGGCAGCTGAATCGTTCTGCTTTGTGAACAGGATACAAACAAGGATTAAGTTTTTTGATGTGATGCAGGAAAAAAAAAAAAAAAACAGGCTTTAGGGGCAGAGTAAGTGATTTGGTTCCTGTCTGTGCCCTTTAAAGTTGTAGTGTAATGTTATGAATGTTAAATACTCTCTACTGTCTTACTAAAATACTAATATTTTCTCCTACCTAACATATGCAGACAACTAGTAAGCTTTTTGTAGGTTGTAAAAACATTGTGGCTCAATGGAGCTATCAAATCATTGCCCTGTTCCTGACCAGCCCAACACAACAACATTGACTTAACCAATCCTTTTTTTCCAATAAGTGGAAAGGCACAGAATCACCAAAAAGCTGCACTTGAAGATGCACGTTCTGTTCATGAATGAGAAGAAATAACTCTGCAGGTGGCAGGCTTCTGTGTTCATCATTCAAAAAGGAAAAGGAAAGTCAAATATACAATACAAACTTTCAATAAAGTAGTGATGGAAGTATTGGATCATTTTACTGACTCGGATCTTTGAATCTCATTCATCAAAATGAACAAATCTCTTATCAAGTCATTTCGTTCATTTCAGCAGAATATAATTAAAATGTTACGTTGGGGATGTCACATGATAAATGAAAGACTCGAACCCGAAGAGTGATGATCTAATCTGTTTCCTGTTTCTGTTTCCTGTAAAACCAATAGGATGTTGCGCATGCACGATCAACAAGAAATGACCGAATCCCTCGCTGAGACGACTCAATGTTCCTGAGTCGTTTTAAAGATTAGTTCAAATTAAACGAATCGTTCATGAACAACACATCACTACAATAAAGCGGTGGTTGTTCACCGGTGGGTCTGTCCCAGTATCCACACTTATGGATTTGGCACTTAAGGCACATGTATGTGACAGAAAGTAAGTGCGCAAGATTGTCCCAGGTCTGATAAATGCCAAAGCTCAGTGCCTTAACGCACACTTCATCCACACTTCCCAGTGGTATTTGAGGATCCCATCAACTCATGCGCCCTGAAATTGCGAGATGCAGTATAGAGATATTACCTATAATTTGGTAGTAAAACATAAAGTGTAGATCATTTTATTGGCGCTGAGATGAGTGTGTAAAGTATTTTGTAAAATGTTTGCAACTGCTTTTTATCACTTAATTAGAAGCACCACAATTAAATTTTATTGTCTGTTACCTAGAGACTAATGAACACACATTTAAAAGTTTGTTTTAAAGTGCAAATTATTGAAAATCAAAATGTGTAAATAAAACTTTGTATAAACTTGACTTGCATCCTTAAAATACTATAAGTGTGTCCCAGTGGATAATCAAAAGTTTTACACACATTTGCGGAAATCTTTTGTGTAAGTACAAAAACGGTCAAGTGCAAAGACCGAAAGTGTGGGTATTGGGACAGACCCATTTTCACAACAATTTTGCTCACCACTTGCTTTCATCACTTCCGTTTTTCTTCTTGTGCTGTTGTTCTTTCTGCCGCCAATTCACCATGCTCAATAGGCTGAAAAAAACAAACACAGAGGTTCGATTAGTGGCAACAAACTGTGAAACAAACCACAAAAATGCCTGTCATTGGCCGATAGCCAACCCTCTGCTTGGTTTGTCATGGCCTGAAGATGGTTTTTAGGAAACCTCTATGAGAATAGTCCATTTTTTTTTTTCTTTTATTCCTTATGGTGATGCTAGTTCACTAATAGGTGACAAACTTTATTTTTATATAAAGTCTGATAACCATAAAATTATCAATATTACATAAATAAAAAAAATGAAAAAAAATGCATTAAAAAATTAAATAATAAAAAATATAAAAATAATAAAATAAAAAATAAATTACTACAAGTGAATTTAAGCATCACAACATTATTATGTACAATACGATAAATGATGTGTGAGGTTTGCTGAAGATTACATTTAACATTAAGTTATTTGCTTATTAGAGATTAACTTTTAGTGAGCATTAGATCATTTTTTTCTAATGCAATAACGTTCATTTGTATTTTCAGATTATCCACAATCGTCAACTCCGATCAGATCCTGGTTCTTCATGATGGGCGGATTGCAGAACAAGGAAGGTCAGTAGTGTGTAGTGTGTGCGTTTGTCCTCCAGCATCTGTTACTCAGAGAGAAAAACCTACTGTAAAGATTCAAACGACACACCCTGCGTGGCCTTTTCCCCCTTTGAACGGCCAAATCCCAGGCTGTATAAAAGAGGAAATGTGACACCCTCTCTGTCCTGATTGAGTGAAATTCCTTAGGTTTGCTGGAGAGTGAACCATAGAAGACGTGTTGGGACAGACAGGGTCTTCTTCATCCTTAGGAAACCTAAGATCTGTGTGTGAGTGTGCGTCCCAGAGGCAGTGTTCTTGTTATCAGTCGATCTGTAGTCTTAACCTGAGGGCTGTCTGAGTGCGTCCTCATCTTCCCAGAGACAGGATATAGTCTCTTAGTGTCCGACCGGCCCACACCCTGCCTGATCGGTGTGTCCTGTCTCGCTGCAGGCCCTCAGGTGGTACACACACACAGAGTGTTCCTCCTTTAAACCTGACAGACACACACACAGAGCGTCCCACTAATGGACTTTTCCATTCATCCTGGCCGTTCAGCCCCGGTTTTAACCCTGTGCTCACTGTCCTGCACTTCGGCCCTTTGATATATGAGCTACAGCCAACAGACTGTCCGCAAGACACACACAGCCGTCAGGGATGTAACTCCACACCTCGCACATTCAGCCCTGACTGACACTGCGATGTAAACACGACCCACACAGGCTTTTAACCCACAGGAGCGGCGTATCGGAATACACACGTTCACAGGAAGAGAGCGAGGTGGGAACGTCCATTCGGGGAGGTGAAGAGTTAATGCTTTCAGAATAGGGGAATTAATAGATACACCTTGTGCTGCCCCTTAACAGGCTACTTCCTGAAAAGAGACGTCTGTGGTCTGGGAAATCTCTGGGAAAAGGTTTGACAAGGAGGGAGGATGCGAGGTTCACATGGTCATGGGAAACCTGGAAGTATCTGGGAATTTTAAAATGATGATTTTTCTGGCCTGGAAAAGTTATTAAATTAGTGACTATAAATCATTCTGGTTTTGCTTACCTAAAAATATTCAGATAATATGCTGTAATATATATTTATAATATGTCACAGTTTAGTTTGTTTTGCTATCCTCACTTACATAAATGAACTATAGTGTCCTGCACCCACTAGTAAAAAATATCAAAAATTATATCTGGTGTTTGAATAATTTTTGTTTTGACTGTGTATATATATATATATATATATATATATATATATGTGTGTATATGTGTATGTATGTATGTATGTATGTATATGTATGCATGTATATAAATGTATGTATGTATGTATATACAGTATGTTTATGTATGTATGTATATATATATGTGTGTATGTGTATATATATGTGTATGTATATATATATGTATATATGTATATATGTATATATATATAATATATATATATATGAGAAATCATCAAAAAATCTTGAAAAATTATGAAAATTTTTTAGTGACAGCAAATTATTTTTATTATTATAAGCTAAAATAATATTCAGAGATAATATAATAAAATCTATTTTAAGTTCAATATATTGAAAATATTTGAAGAATATATATCCAGTAAGAACAAAAAAAAATGGAAGTCTCAAGAAACTGAGGTTTCTTGGTGACTATACATTTTTTTATGTATGCTCAGCTAAATATATTCAGACATAATATAATGTTTTTAACTACAATATTTAAAAAAAAACAAAAAAATTAAAAAATCCATATCGTGTAAGGAAAAACAACTGGTAAACTGGATTTTTTTTATTGACTATAATTTCTTATAGACCTAGTTGTGCTCAGCTTAAAAAAATTCAGACTTCAAAAAATATATTTTTATGTGAAATTATTATCCAGTAAGGACAAACAACTGGAAAACTCATGGATATTTATTGACCAAAAGATGTACTGTAGGTATATGGGAGGATAAACACTGGCCATGTTATCCTTTGGTAATAATCCAATTTTGCATTTGCTACAGAATGCTTCCTCAGGTCCATTTGAAACTTCTGGTGTGATCTTCCATTACGACGAGAACATTTTCCACACACTGGTTCCCAGAGCTCAATGCCCCATACTGCGTCTGCTTCACTTTTGATGTCATGCTTCCAAGTAATTTATGCTTCAACAAACTTGACCCTAGACCGACCCTCCTAACTCTGTTTTAGCAATCTGAGAGAAGGAAAGAAAAGGAATGGAGATGGCCCTGAGAGTTTCCTCACCCTTAAGTGATTTCTGGAGCCAGAGGGAAGCTTTCATTTGGCTTCTCTGACCCCCTGTGAAGTTGAAATGCTCTGAAGTCCCTTTAAGATGAGCCAGTCCACTTTGGCAGCCATCTTGGCAATGCCCTGGGCAGCTGTTTTCAGTCTAGGTTATAGTCAAGATCTCCTATTTTAACGGTAAATGTCAAAAATTTCGAAAACCATTGGCTGTGCTGAAGATTAACTCTGTTTTCAAATAAAATCAGAAAGATGGAACTTCCTTGTGTTGCAATTCCTCTTGTCCACTTTTCTGCAAGTGGTCTGTCTGCTTATGTTGTGTCTGACTGCTCTCTGTCTGAAGGCACGAGGAGCTGCTGGCCATGGGGGGACTGTATGCAGCCATGTAGTTAAAACAGCAGCAAACCCCAGAGTCAGAGGTCTCTACAGATGAACAACCGCAGGAGCCACAGCAGAGTGGCTGAAGCTGATGGAGCAGCGATGATGAATGGTGATGGGTGAAATCAATCAGGAAAATGGTAAAAGAGCCCACTGAGCTCCAAAGTTCATCTCGGACACAGGGGCACCAGAAGGCACAAAAGTAATGAATTACGAAGAGTGTTTCTCAGGGAAAGGTGTCATTAATAATCTACCTATCATTGAGTACCTCAAAATACTGTATGTTAAAGGGTTAGTTCACCCTAAAATGAAAATTGTCCTCATTAATACTCATTACTTTCATGTTGTTCCAAACTTTTTTTTCTTCTGTGCAACATAAAAGCAGATGCTGTGTTTTGATTTTGAGTGTTGTCAGCCAGTGGTTCCCATTGAGTTCATTGTATGCACAAAAACATTTCTCAAAATATATTCTTTTGTGTCCCACAGAAGAAAGTCATAGAGGTAAATAATGACAGAATTTTCATTTTTTGGTGAATTTTCCCTTTAATGCTTAGGAAACAGCATTAGTTTAAAAATACTGTCGTGATGACATATTTAGTCATTTCTGTAACACTTCTTTTGTTTACACTTCTATCCATTACTGTAGACTGAGGAGATGTGGAAGTATCTTGATCATTTACAGATGGGAATTGTGGGTAACATGCTCAGGGTTATGTTTCTTTCATTATAATTCTGGCACAGACATTTTTAGTCACACTTTATATTTCAGTGTTCATGTTATTCTGTATTTACATGAGAACATAGTAAATCTAATGAACTACATGCACTTTCCTTGTAAAATGAGTTTGATGTTATCTATAGTATTTAAATTCAGTAACATGAAGTATGTGTAACATGTACACTGTAAAATTTAGTGTTCCCAATTTCTTCCTCCAAAAACATAATTTCAATAAAACCATCAGACCTCTTTAGCTGAGCCAAAAATTTTCACCAAAGTGTGGATGTTTTACCAAACCACATTAACTATCGTCCCCCTTCACAATCAATTTATCATATCTATTTTGTCCACATTTATAATTTGAGATTCAAAAACTGAACATGGAAAATGCTCATCATGTACAGTGGGTACGGAAAGTATTCAGACCCCCTTCACTTTTTTCAATTTTGTTATGTTGCAGCCTGATACTACAATTGTTTAAATTCATTTTTTTCTCATTAATCTACACTCTGTACCTCATAATGATGAAGTGAAAACAGAATTTTAGAAATGTCTGTAAATTTATTAAAAGAAAAAACTGAAATATCACATTTACATAAGTATTCAGACCCTTTGCAACAACACTTGAAATTTCGCTCAGGTGCCTCCCATGTCTCTTGATCATTGCAGAGATGTTTCTACACCTTGACTGGAGTCTGCCTGTGGTAAATTAAATTGATTGGACATGATTTGGAAAGGCACACACCTCTCTGTAAAAGGCCTCACAGCTGATAATGCATATCAGAGCGAAAACCAAGCCACGAGGTCAAAGGAACTGCCTGCAGAGCTCAGACACAGGATTGTATTGAGGCACAGATCTGAGGAAGGCTACAAAAAAAATTCTGCTGCACTGAAGGTTCCCAAGAGCACAGTGGCTTCCATAATTCTCAAATGGAAGAAGTTTGGCACAACCAGGACTCTTCCAAGAGCTGGTCCCCAGCCAAACTGAGCAATTGATGGAGAAGGGGCTTGTCTAGACTGGTGACCAAGAACCTGGTGGTCACTCTAGTTGAGCTCCATGATCGTATATGCAGATGGGAGAAACCTACAGAAGGACAAACATCACTGCAACACTCCACTGATCTGGGCTTTATGCCAGTGTGGCCAAACTCAATCCTCTCCTCAGTGAAGACACATGAAAACACACTTGGAATTTGCAATAAAGCACCTAAAGGACCCTCAGACTCTGAGAAACAAGATTACCTGGTCTGATGAACCTCAATTCTAAGCATCATGTTTGAAGGAAACCGGCTCTTCTCATCACCTGCAGAGTACCATCCCAAAAGTAAAGTGTGGTGGTAGCAGCCTCATGCTGTTGGGCTGTTTTTCAGCGGCAGGGACTGAGGGACTCGTCAGAGTAGAAGAAAAGCTCAATGCACCAAAATATTGAGAGAGCCTTAATGAAAACCCAGTCCAGGGCATTCAAAACCTCAGACTAGGCCGAAGGTTCACCTTCTAACATGACAATGACCCTAAGCACACAGCCAAGGCAACACAGGAGTGGCTTAGGGACAACTCTGTGAATGTCCTAGAGTGACCCAGCCAGAGCCCTGACTTGAACCCTATCGAACATCCCTGGAGAGACCTGAAAAAGGCTGTCAACAGACGGTCCCCATCCAACCTGACCGAGCTTGAGAGGATTTGCAAAGAAGAATGGCAGAAATTCCCCCAATCCAGTTGTGCAAAGTTTGTTGCGTCATACCCGAAAAGACTCAAGGCTGTAATTGCTGCCAAAGGTGCTTCAACTAAGTACTGAGTAAAGGGTCTGAATACTTATGTAAATGTGATATTTCAGGTTTTTCTTTTTAATAAATTTACAAACATTTCTAAAATTTTGTTTTCACTTTGTCATTATAAAGGACAGAGTGTAGAGTAATGAGAAAAAAAAAAGAATTTAAACAATTGTAGTATCAGACTGCAACATAACAAAATTGAAAAAAGTGAAGGGGGTCTGAATACTTTCCGTACCCACTGTACATTTAAACCAGTATTTTAATATTAATGACATGCTGAACTTGAGAGGTGTTTGATATATGTTCATTTTTCTTTTTTTAAATAAGTCTTTATTGCTTTCTAGTTTGAATTGAAACAATGTATGTTTGAATGTACTGAATTTAATAAGGAATTGAATGAATTTTAAAAGATAAACTGCTTTTCAAAAGGTGATGGATATTAAAGGGACTTACATGAAATATTCAGGAATATTGAAAAACCATCTGTAGCCTTTGGATACTCTTAAAATGATATTGTGCTTTATGAAGAGCAGCTGCTGCCTTTCATGGAAACATTAGCTGGGTGTTTTGTACCTTTTTTGTGGAATGCGCACAAGTTGATCAAGTATTTAATTAAAAAAAAAATAAAGTCTGTAAATAAATACAACCCTGACTATGTACAAAAGTTAATTTATTTAGAGTATTTACATCTTTTCACTCCAGCTATGGTTTAACACAAACAATGACATATAATCCTTTAAGACAATTGACATTAAAATTCATTCATTAAGTATAACATGACAGAAATATTTACAGGATAACACATTTCTGAACTTTACAAAACACATATTTATCTTTAATGATTTAGGCTTAGAGTTAAGGATTGGCTACAATGCATTGAGGTTTGATGGGGCTTTGGCCCACTCAAATCAATACTATGAGAAAAGCATGAACAAATGGGAATCCATGTGAATGTTTAAAAGTTTGGGGTCAGTAGGTTTTTTAATAAATAAAGTAATGCTTTTATTTAGCAACGACACATTAAATTGACCACAAGTGACAATAAAAATGTTTATAATGTTTTAAAGATTTCTGTTTCAAATAAATGTTGTTCTTTTGAACTTTCTATTCATCAAAGAATCTTGAAAAAAATTTTTAAATAGAAACGTTATTTTAAATTGTAAGCATATTTCCAAATATTACTGTTTTAACTGTGTTTTTGATCAAATAAATGCAGCCTTGCTGAACATTAGAGACTTATTTGTTTCAGAAACATTAAAAAATCTTACTAACCCCAAACTTTTGAATGAGAGCGTATATGTCTGAGCAAGTACATGCACTGCGGAAAAATATCGTCCTACTGTCTGTAATTTCTGAAGAATGTGTATGAATTCCCACAGGAGCTGGCGCGGGGCCTGAAATACCTTCTCGTCACTGTCAACATTATCGGCGGCTGGCGATTAAATGTTTGTGGAGATAAGCGAATACTGCGGACAGAGTGGTTAGTACAGCGTGGAATAAGAGGTCTGACTTAAATACATGCTTGCAGAGCCCAGTGTCTGCTAGGGTCCAGACGTGGTGAGGGAACATTTCTCATTACTAAATCATGCTGGACCGCCCTGTCCCTTACTGAGCTGAAGGAGGGACAAGGAGATTTGTCCTGAAATGTTCAAGTGAGTGTGAGGTGTGTTTCAGAGTGGCCTTGTCACCATTGTTCAGTTCCAGGCGCGCCCTGTGCGATGACCCACGGAAGAGCACTCTGGTAAAGGAGCGCGGATGCCCCTGCGCTGAACCCCCTGCGGCAGGCGGAGAGAGGAGAAGTTCGCATGGGACGCTCCCCACGGGACGCCTTCTACGGAGCGGCAAGCAGGGGAACTGAGGTTCAAAGTGAGGACATGTCAGACGCTTTCTCTCTCTCCGTCCTGCAATACCGCCTCTTCTTTCAATCTCTTAAGCACACATTATGTAGTCTCCATTCCTCAACAGCTTGTCAGGGTCTATGTGCATCAGCGGGTGAATTAAGTGCGCACACACAGGTAGATTGTTTCACGTGTGTGTGTGTGTGTTTGTGAGAGGAAAGCGCTGGTCATGGATTTGAAATTGGTGCATTATACAAAGTCATACTTCTAGGACTACTCGTTGGTACTTGGTTTTCATGGAAGTACTCCACTGGAGTGTCTGAATTACGTATTTGGGAACCGTAGAGTTGGCTCTAGTCCTTCTGAAAGTCCTGGAAGCAGTCAGTTCACTCAATTCCTGCTGTTGTTGGTCTTGGGCCGTTTTTGGTACCACAGAGCTGTGGGGAGGTTCTGGCAGCCCATGTACTCCTTCCTCATTTCGGCTTCGGTCAGAGGAGGGGTGGAGTTGCACGGAGCACCGGCCAGAGTCACGTTCAGCAGTCCCAGAGCAGCATCAGCCAGTCGGTGCGTCACAGAACTCTGGTGTTGGAAGAAGCAAAGAGAGAAAGAGTTTAAAGTCTTCAAGTCATATGATAGCTTTATGTGGAAAACAGACAGAAATGTAAGTTATTCCACAGAAGAGCTGAAATATAAAGGTTGTATTGGCTACAAAAATGACTCATCGACACAACATTTGTTTTGTGACCATTTTTAGTCAAAACTGGCTTTTTGGATTTGGTCCTATTCCACAGACAAAACCGTTATTACAGTTAAGAAGACTTAAGAGTCGTATAGACTGTGTTTATGATGTAGGTCATAAACGTAGGACTTGCCTCTGTCCTCTTTCGCTTTTAGTACAAAGAAAAGAGCAGCTAGGATATTCAGTTACCGTTTACATTAAGGGCCCTTTAGTTAATTAATTAACTAAAAATGAACAATTCATTTTTACTGTATTTATTAATCTTTGTTAACATTAATACAGCTGTTCATTGTTAGTTCATGTTCAGGTCGATTAAATTATGTTAAAAGATACATCTAGATTTTAATAGTAAATGTTGAAATTAACATTAACTAAGATTAATACATGCTTTAGAATTTTTTTTTTTTTCATTGTTATTTCATGTTAACTAATGTAGTTAACTAAGGTTAACAAATGTAACCTTTTTGTAAAGTGTTATTGAATATTCAAAAGTGTTCCCGGATATTACATAGAGTGATTTTTTTGGGTGAACTGTCTGTTTAAGCACTTATAATCTTACACTTACTCACATAATCAAGTTTGCATTTCCACCTTATTTTTCAATTCCAGTGAATGTATGAGATTTATCGTTCATTAGCTGCTGTAAATAAATAACTAGAAGAATAACAAAGTGCAGAAAATTGTAAAACTATTTACGCTTCAAAACAGTGTGTTTACGATTATGATAATAAATGATTATAAAAACAAAAAAAAAAAATAGTTTGCAGTCTCAAGCAGCATAACACATTGTTTTTGTACAGTTAAAATAACTGGAAGCAGCTGACGCCGGAAGCCTCACATGAGTTACAAATGGTTGTGCACTGCTCTTACGTTAAAAAAAGGTGTACACCTTGTTTTGTCCAATTTAAAAATAAAAAGTGATCCAAACAGCCCAGATTCATATAGACTTATAAAATCTCACCTTACTGAGGTGGTCTATGAGGCACTCAGATGAGTGCAGAGAGGCCCAGAACTCAGTTGTGTGCACCCAGGGCAAGCCGTTCAGCAACACGACATTGACGTGTTTGAGAGATCCCATCAGTCTCTTGCTGAGGACTCCACTGTAGCTCTGCTCCACAAAGAGCAGCACCCGACTGGCCCTGCACCCGGCCAGATCCGCCAGCAGTTCACCCACAGAGTAACGCTCCTTCAGATCTGCCTGGAGAAAAAATATATATACACCATGAAACCATCGTATAGAGCTTTCCTAGCATTCAAAATGCCTTAAAATGCAATTTATTAAAGTAGTAATCCACAAAAGTGGATTTCACAGCATGAGATAAAAGCAGTGCAAGGACTTCAGTGGAAAATGCTTTTATAAAACTTAGGCAGCAATCATAGACTGTTGTTCAAAAGTTTAACATTGGATAGATTTTTTTTAATTGTTTTTTAAAAGAAGTCAAGTGCTCAAGGCTGCATTTATTTGATCAAAAGCACAGTAAAAACAGTAATATTGTGAAATATTATAATTTAAAATAACTGTTTTCTGTTTAATGTATTAAAATGTAACTTATTCCTGTTATGCAAAGCTGAATTTTCAGAAACCATTCCTCCAGTTTTCAGTCACATCAGAAATCATTCTAATATCCTGATTTGCTGCTCAAAAAACTTTTTTTTTTTTTTACTATTCAATCAATGCTGAAAACAGTTGTGCTGCTGCTTAATATTTTTTTGTAATTTTTTAGAATTATTTGTTGATTAGAAAGTTCAAAAGAACAGAATTTGTAATATAAATCTTTTATTATAACTATAGTATTAATATTAAATTATGATATAAAAATACTATAATACAAATAAATGAGAGAATATCAAATAAAAATTTTATCAACAAACTGTCTTTTTTCCGCTTATTTTCAGTTTTGTCTTTTGCCACTAGAAAAGAAATACAAATCCCACACTCTATATATATTTTTCTAGTTTATATTTTAATTTTATCCAGTGCACCTGCAATTCATTCATGCAGGGCACTATATATATTTCTATTAGTCTTTTCACTAAAATGACTGTGGTCTGTTTTAAGGCACTTCAAGAGGAGAGCTGACATTCATTTGTCCTGGCATTCACACTCGTGGCAGTTGTTGAAATGAACAGTTAGCCGCACTCTTTCTACTCGAAGAAGAAATGAGCAGCTTTCCTGTGGGAAGCCAAGCGTCTGGTGGCCCTGATCCTGTGTGGTCCTTGTCTCTCAAGCCCCCCTTTGTCACTACATCCCTGTCTGGGGATCAGGTTGTTGCCTTTGTCCCTAGAGAGTCTGTCCCTATTGTCATGGAAGGGTGGGCTTTAGTGTGCAGTCTGCTACCTTCTTTTTGCCCTACTCTAAACATATGGCTGGGATTACTGACCACCTTTTGCAAAGGATTGTGGGATTTTGGTGGAGCAACAGGAGTGTAGTTTATAAAAGCAATATCATTAAATGTGTGCAGAGTTTCTGGAATGATTGTATTATTGATAGATGAAAAAGGCATGAGATAGATGGCTGATCTATTGTGAGATGATAAAAGGAGCTGGCTGTGTTTCTTAATAAGACTGAGGACTTAACATTGTGCTATATTTCTCTATGAAATGAATATGATCTCTCTCGTGTTTCTTGTTAAGTGAGGAGTCTGTTCTGGGTTGTCCATGTGCATTAAGGGAATATGTTTTGACAAAGCATCCCCTCTTGGATGTTTGCTAAACAGGTGGCGTTCTCATTAGCAGCACTAAAAAAGTACTCGTAAGACAAGAACCACCAAAGTGCAAAGTGTCTACAGATTCATCCCTTCCAAGAAATGAAACCGAATGAACAGATGAGAGTCAACCAAAAGTCAATTTACATAGTGTAATACTTTTATCCTTTGGTTAGTGGGCACTTTGAAGAGGTGGGCTTGGGGAAACACGTTGGATTTGTTTACGGGAAGATAAGGAATTCCTAAACTCTTTTTATTCATCTGTCCTCTCTATGATTCCAGGAACCCCCACATTTATAACAAATCTACTTCAGCACTTTCAGAATAACATCGTAGGCCTGACTGTGAAAATATAATCCTGTTACAAAATCCACTGAACTAAATATTTCCAAAAAAAAAAAACTGTTTTCAAAACAGTTGGGATCCAGAAGTAAAAATCCCATTTTTTTTTTCCTCCCTAGAGAAATGGATTTTTAATGGCCTTCCAAAACTGACCTACCGTGATGTCTGAGATTAAGTACTGAGTGTGATTTCCATTTTATTTTTAAACTTTTGTGTTTAACAGCTGAATTCTGAATGAAGAACTACAGTAATCATAGTCCAGAAGAGAAAGATCCACCATTCAGAGAAGCTGCTTTTACCACAGACATGTGCCAAAAGAAAAGAAATTTTCTATTTAAATATATTTTAAAATGTTGTTTATTCCTGTGATGCAAAGCTGAATTTTCAGCATCATTACTCTAATCATTCTAATATGCTGATTTGCTGCTCAAGAAACATTTACTATAATTATCAGTGTTAAAAACAGTTGTGCTGCTTTATATTTTTGTGGAAACCGTGTTACATTTTTTCAGGATTCTTTGAAGAATCCAAAAGAACAGCATTTATTTTAAATATAAATAATATATGTCTTTACTGTCACTTTTAGTCAATTTAATACATACTAACTAAAAAATATATATATATATTACTGACAGCAAACTTTTGGAAGTAGCGCATTAGTATATCTGAATATTTTACATTATACCTAAAACATATTAAACCAATAGCGTTATTATTTTATACTTAATTCATTTTAATTCATTATGATGAAACTTTGCAATAAAACTTCAAATTTAATCGTTTTATTTTATTGCTTTTGACTCAATTATGTCACAGGATAAGTAGTTTGTTGCCTTATACAGTGTTTTTTCCTCATTTTTATATATTATAATTATTATATTTGTCATTTGTAATGTTTTAATGATTTATTCAAGAAAAAATTAATTGGAAAAATAATTTGGGAATAATTTGTTGTGCTCTATTGTAATTGTGTTCATGTTTGAACATGTTATACTACACGACCATCAGAACGTCTGAACAGACGCACACACTCACAATGCCGTTGTTATTGCGGTCCCAGAGCAGCATGGTGCCGTCATTGCGTGTGGGGCTGTTCAGGTACAGAACCAGAGAATCCACACAGTGCTGCTTTCGACAGATGTAGGAAATGTGATTCCTGATCATCTCTTTCTCTGTGGCTGGATACATCCCCTCAGTCTCTTTAGCTGTGGAAATAAAGACCGTTTTTAAATCTGAATATAAAACATTAGGGTGCATTACCCCAATTATAAAAGCTTAAATGACTTGAAATGTCCTCTGACCTGCTACCTGTCCATTCCCAGCAAAGAATGTCTTTATGTGGTCCTTATGGAAGCCGTTGTTCCTTAGCATCTGGTAGAAGAGCTGCAGGTTCTTTGCATGTTGTTGGTATGTTATCTGCTCCTGCCAGCCACCTGCATGTGCACAGGTTAAAGGTTATGTACGAGCAGCATACCTGAGACAGCTGATAAGTCCAAGTATTCGTCCAGCATTTCAAACATCAATGGGTCAGATGATACAAATGAGTTCTTTCTTGAGTCAATGTTTTGTACCTGACAGGAGAACAGCATGATCACAGGTCTGGTAGAGACGGCAGGACAGGTGTGTGGCCAGGCGTTGCTGATGGCACCGGCGGGTGTTTTTATTGAGCTCACAGCTGGAGATGGGCGCGCTGGGGCTGGTCAGTGGCAAAGGCTGCGGGCATCTGGCAAAGTCTGGATGATCTACAGCAACAACCACATCGCTTAGGGTTAGGTTTGATTTATTTCAGGCTTTTTCAGACCCAACCATGACATAATTAACTGTTCAGCAAATTTTTGAGGTAGAAATTGAAATTTTCAGTAGGAATCTGCATGATTGGGAATTTTGCTTGAGGACGGAAAAATTAATTTGAATTTGCAACATTGACCAAAAGAAAGCTTTGTAGTTTGAAAGTGAATTCTGTGCAAGTTGTGATTCATGCATCGCTACACTATTGACTATATACAATGAACATTTTTGTCCAACAAATTTCACCAAAATACCTCTGTGACTGACCCTTTTTGCTGTGTTCATGGCATGTTTTAATTACTAGATATCTCGGGCATTCTACTAGGAGCTGTTTACATCCTTGGACTCAGAATAATGCATTTCTGTGGCAACACACTTAACGGCAAAATGAATCTGTGTAATAAAAAGTAGTGGCTGTTATGCAAATACCTTAGTAAATGTATAGTTTATTTTGCTTAACATTAGATATTAGATTAGATTATTCTCTGTGCTGTAACTACATTAAACTATTTGTCTTCATTTATTTTCATAATATTTTTGCATTATTGAGACATTAACAGTAGTCAGTTATAAGATTATTAAACAAATAGTACAGAATAACTGCCTAACTACATTTTACTCCCATTGTCAGTGTTTCATCAGGTTGCAGCTGTCAGGTGGTACAAGCAGAGCTATCAGAAAATTACAATTTTGTAATTATTACTTCTACAAAGATGTGAACATTTTTTTTCTCGTACTTGCAGTAATTCCAACATGACTTAAACACACCATTAAAAGAACTGTAAACGATTTGTGCACTATAAATGATGAGCGAATGCCTCACTAAAATAAGTATTCTAAGAATTCACACCTGTCTCTGTGACAGTAAACAAAAAAAAATAAAATGTAGCAATTAGAAATGCTCAACCAGAAATGGTTAACTGACATTTCTTTGGAGGGTGCGTTTTGGAGCGGAGGCAAATGGTTGAAGTTTGCAAAATTATGGAATTTGGCAAAACAGATAAAATCACATACAGCACCTTTAAAAAAAAGCCACATTCCTGATTTCCTTCTGTTCAGCATTCATTTACTTGTTTAACCTGGCCTAATCACGATTTGTGCTTCTGTTGCTTTCTCTTCCTAAGAGTTTGTCATTGACCTTCCAGAGATAATTAAACCTGTTAAACCTGTTGAACTTCAGAATTCATTGACTCACCTACACAGTGCAGGCGTTGGGTTCGGTTGCTATCTTTCACTCCCACAACCAGAGGGAGAAAGTGAATCTCACAGAGGCCGCTGCTGTGCTCCACTCGGCCAGTTCTGCCCGTCGTGCTCCTGCGGGCCCTCGCCCAGCTCGCCATACGGTCGCTGCGACTCCTCCTCCGCTTCAGCTGGTTCTGGCAACGTGTCTTCACAGCCATCGTCAAGCACTCTTCCCCTGTGTACATGTTGCATGAAACAGTTAATGTACAAATACAATCTGCTAATAGTCGCCTGCAATAAAGGTTCCAAAAAGGGGTTTTCATAGTTAAATAACCATTCAGGGTTTCACAAAGAACCTTTCAGTGAACAGTTCTTAAAAGGACTTTCTGTGCAATGGATGTTAAAGTTTCTTCATGGAACCACAGATGCCAATAAAGAATCCAAGCAACAAACCATGATAAAGAGGGATGTTTTTAGTTTATTGCTTGGTGATCATTCAAGAACATACCAGTGTCAATATTTGCCCAGTGTTTATGTGAGAATCCTATGACCTGGATAAATGAGAACCCTCCCATGTCATTTGTCCAGGGTTTATTGCTCTGTCGTTGTCATGTGATCATCCACCTGGCTTTAATAAGAAAGAGCTGCCTGCAATGCTAATTTCTACCCCGAGAAAGTGACAAAGAGAAACTATCCTTTCAGGAAAAGCAATAATGATGACTTTTAAACAGGCATAGCATCAGACTGGGCAGAACAGCATGCATTCCTTCAGTAATCTGCCATAACTGCAAACTATCCATTCAGGCACATGCTGCACTTTAGACAAGACTGCAGCGGGGCTACTGACGCCAAGCAATTTTTATCAGTTTCACGCTGAGGAAGCCTGAATTAGACAGCAGCGCAGGAGGTGTAATCACAAGCCATTATAAATCCATTTCACTTAACAACTAAAATTACCTCTTACAATGAAAGGTTTCCTTGGCTGGCCGTGATTTGGGAATGTGGGGTAAGGCAGCATCAGTAGCCCTAATGAGTCTCTCTCTGTGGTCAGTTGTATCCGGAGGCCCATTCAGAGAGACTTGGGATGATTTTAAATGTGGCCAGAGCTAAACCCAGCTTTCATTCCAGTCTCTGATTCTCACCACATCTTCAGATGAGATGGTCAGGTTTGGACACAGCGAGATTTGAAAACGGTTCCAGATTTGAACTGAGTCACACAAGCCCTTCTGCCTTGAGCTCATGTGTAAACCAGAGCATTTTTGTTTATCATTTCTAATGTGTCTGCTCATTATTGCCCTTCCTGGGCATCATTTTGTCTCCACTTACTAAAAATATTTCTTGAAACAATTTGATTTGAGGAAGGCTTGAGGCCCGACATGTGTGCTTAGCCTTTAAGAATTGTCTTGCAATGAGAGTTTATTTAAATATATTTACATAATTACCACGTCCCTAAGGCAGATTCATCAAAGAATCCTGAAAATACAAAGAATCATGGTTTTCACAAAACTCTTAAGCAGCACAACTGTTTTCAGCATTGATAATAAATGTTTTTTGAGCATCAAATCAGCATTTTATAATGGTTTCTGAAGGATCATGTGACACTGAATCCTGAAGTAATGATGCTGAAAATTCAGCTTTGCATCACAGGAATAAATGGCATTTTAAAATATATTGAAATAGAAAAGTTATTTTTAAATTTTTTACTGTATTTTTGATCAGCCTTCGTGAGTATGAGACCTTTTTCAAAACACTTGATCTTATGGACCCTAAACTTGTGTACATGAATTAATAATGCACTTTTAAAAACATTTCTAAAAAAATGTACTCCTCTTTTTTTCCCAGAAGTAGCCTAATCCCACACACAGGATTTTGGGATATCCTAGCCAATGAAGGACACATCAAAGTTGCATTCAAATATTCATCAGATGAAGGCATCTTAGTAGATGGGAATTTCACACAAATAATTGGATACGGATATCTCTTGATTCCTTACCAGCATAAATTTTCAGCTTCAGCTGCAGACCATATGAAATCATATTCAAATAGTCTGGTCAAGATATTAAATGACTTTCTTCTGGATGTTATTAATACATCAGCTGTCATTGCGACATTTTAAGACAATCTGATGCTTACTTTAATGACAGTCATTTGGAAAACAGTTTGTGCCCTAGTACGCAAAATGTAGCAGAATCAACTTTATCATCACAACTTTTCTTATCTCTTTCAGTAGTGACGATGCAAATGTTTAAGTCTTGTTCAAAGGTGATGGGTTGACTTGTGCCTTTCATTATAGTGGACTGGGGGCACAGCTTGGCACTGAACCCAGTGTTAAGGACTGAACTCTCAGTCAGGAATGAATTATTGACCATTCTTATTGTGAATGCATGACTCTCGGCTCAGTCGTGCGTCTGCCCTCCACTTTCCCTGCAGGGGGTCCGTGGCCCGACTGCTCCTAAGAGCAGATCCTCGTGCAGACCTCTCAGACTAATTCACACACCTCACACGCAGCTTCATGTCACAGGGCAGATGACCTTTGCTTATGTTCTGAAGTGTTGAAAAAGACATCTCATTGGGCTTTTTATAAAGCAAAATTGTTTTTATCGCATGGCATTTTACACTTCTAACATCTTAGAGCTGTTTTTGTGACTTTTGTGTGTCTGCATGTTTTTACGACGCAATTTTGCAGGACGTTTCTTCTATTCCCTGTAAATGTTTTCAAATATATTTGAATCATTAAATATGCATTATAGTATTCCTGTTACAGTGTAATTTATGTTACTTATATATAATTATTTTGTGCTGTTTTTAGCTGCTGTAAATACACATTATTATGATAATTATGGTTAGGTTAGGTTAATTATATATGTCATTATAATTAATAAGATGTCCTGATAGAAGCTAATATGCGTAACACCCTTTGAACCACGGTAATTTACACTTCACATTTTACACTTTACATACTGGTAACAAATAAATACTTTTGGTTTGAAGGGTCTAAACAGACCTGTTAGTGTATTCAACTATAAACGAATGCATGGCCTGTGTAAAAAGTCACATGAGAGCTGTCTCCAATTTGATTCCAGATATGATGTTCGTGACAGAATATATAAAATATTTGGGTCTATTATTAATGTATTATGGCTCATAAATCATGACGTAAACATGTCAGTGGTCACATTGACGGCCAGTCCATCCACAATTTCTCAATTCTAAGTATTATTACATTAAAGTTAAAAGGAATACACATTTATTCATTAATGTCTCTTCACTGACAACTGTTTAATAGTAAAATATATGTATTTTAGAAGTTTTAAACTTTGGGTCTTTTTTTTTTTTCACGGTTGCAACTGTTTTGAAACTTTTTCATTGGACTATATACCAGAGTAAAATAGGCTACATATGGAAATTGAAATAAATGGGTTGTAGCGATTGCCGTAAGCTTTGAACATAATTTTTAATTCACTCAAGTAAAATTTCTGTTCTCTCGTTTAGACTGATGATTTTAAATCTCAGGCTGGACAGATTCAGTCCACTCACCCAGATAAATGCCGTCCTTATGAGCACATTTCTTCTTGGTTATGTTGAAGTCCACATAGAACAGAACCACCGGGTGTCCGAAACTCTCTCCGGGACTGGGGTCCAGCAGCAGCACCGCGTCATGCGCACTCGCTCCAGGGTACAGCTCTTCATTCGTCCTGCTCTCACCATCCGCGCTCGAGTCCGCGGAGAAGCCGCTCTGCTTGGACTGCAGCGCACCGCTCGAGTATGAATCCGGCAGGATCGCCAGCACTTTCCCCGAGCCGGACTCGGTCACGTACACGACCACCGCGCTCAGGTGCAGGTGGGACAGCTTCTTGCACTCGCTCTCCGGTAAGGAGACCCTGCGGCACAGGTTGAGCTTCAGGTACTGAAGTCCGGTTCGGACCCAGCGGTCCAGACGAGAGCCGCAGCACTCGCCAATGAGTAAAGCACAAATGAGAAGAGAAACGCACTGGAGCTTCATGCTTTGGCTGTGTAAAGGTCTGTTTGGATGTCCTGGCTTGTGTTTTTTTTGTTGTTGTTGTTTTTTGTTTTTTTGTTGTTGTTTTTGTTTTTGTTTTTGTTTTGTTTTTTCGGAAAAGTTACTTTTAAAACAGCTTTGTTCCGCTGGAGATGTCTGTTCGACAGTCAGGGGTCTTGTGAAGTTTGGAGAGATGCGGCTGTCTTGATTAAAGGTGCTCAGAGCAGCATCCAGATGGAAAGTAATGTGCTGTAACTCCATCCCACAGGCTCTGACATGCTGTTGAACAGAGGAGGGAGAGAGGGAGGGAGAGAGGGGGGTGGGGGGAGCTGCCTGTCAGGTAATTCCCATTAACAAACTGATTCTTTGACTTATAATTTTATGATAAATGATTACATTAAATCTTAAGAAAAAACAACTAAACAACTTTTAGTATGTTTGAAAATTAGTAGTTTTGTATTTGCATCTGTCTGGGTGCATTAACTTTTTTTTTTTCTTTTTTTCTTTTTACTGGGGCAAAGTGACCCCAAATACAAATAATGTTGCAGGGCCTTTTGCAGTTTGATGTGATTTATTTATTTATTCATTCATTTATTTTAGATATTTTATCAACCCTTTATTAAATCATTTTAACATTATCAGTCAAATAATGTGGTAATAAATTGCATTTATTAAAGTAATGAATTGTGTTTATTAACATCTCAAACTAAATTAATAATTTAGAACATGTTGAGATACAATTATGTCTTAAGGAAACTGTTGGCAGTTTACTTTAATTTGATATAAGCCTCATGCACAAGGTTATGAAACTAAAAAGATATTTCTTAGAAAATTTTAATTTTCTAGATAATTTGGCATTTCTATTTCCACTTTTCAGTTGCTTAACATATACAAATAATTTAAGACAATTTACAAGATAAAGTGGTTATAAATAAGAAAAGAATACTTAACTCAGGAGGGAGAGAGAGAGAGAGAGAGAGAGAGAGAGAGACTACTTTTATTTACACATTACAGTGCCATGACAAAGTCTTGTTCTTTTTCAGTTTATTGACATATTGCTATTAGATTTTTTTTTCTCTCATTTTATTTGGATAGTGTTAACAGATGATTTAGCAAAGAACAATGAAAATTTGACTTTAAAATATTTTAATTCTCGGTTTTTGGTCTCCTTGAATAAATAGAAGCCTGTGAGAGACTGAGGCAAAAGAATCCTCAGGGAAGCCTAATGATTTGAAATGAAAATTGATTTATATACTTACTATACTATACTATACTATACTATACTATACTTTACTATACTATACTATACTATACTATACTATATATATATATATACCACACATTTGCAAAAAACACCACAACATTTTCGTCAAATGGAAACAATAAATTTAGTTTTACCAGAAAAACACCAGTCTGAAATTCAGCTCGTAATCCTTAATTGCACACACAGTAATTTTTGTCGAATGAAAATATTGCATCTAACCAGAGAGTGGCGCTGTTTTCTCATTCATTGTAAATTAGGGCACATCCACATGGTCATATTTAACCTAACAACCTGTCCAACCAGTAAAACCTAATTTCTAAATAACAGACCTACACATTAATGATGACGAGTAATTTCATAATAGTTTATTACAGTATTATTTCACCGCATTAATTATTTCTGATATTTCCAAGCAGATTAAAGAGATCTTTTATGAGCGCTAGACACGTCTTTCATGACTATGCAGTTTTAGATTGTCTGAGAGTTTCTTGACATGATTGTACGCCTCTGTGCCATTAATTACACTTAATTAGAAACAAGATCTGCATGCAACTGTGCTTGAAAGGTCACTCTTCTATTTTCCCATCCTAATTAGGACACTTTTATTGTATGTTATTTAGTACTGTTTGGATATTGGTACTGTGTCCTAAATTTGCTGATCTCATTCATTCATTCATTCATTCATTCATTCATTCATTTTTTTAAAAAAAATTAATTTATAGTTTTTTACTGTAAATGGAATATCAGATTACAGGAACAATATTTTTAGACTTTGTGTTTTAGTACCTGACGCAAAAGCTAAATTATAATAAACCAAAAAGATAGCCTATATACCAGGCATACCTTTATGGTTTCATTTATTCTCAGATAATTTTTTCCCAGAGTACTGTACTTCAACCATGGCCTAGTTAGTAGATGTGAATTGTCTTTCCATGGTAATGTAACCACAACTTCAGTTCTGCACATGTAATCCTATCCAGTGTCATGTCAGTCTAGGGCTCATTGAAGAAAAGATCTGATCGAGCCCTCTCTCACCTGAGAATCTTACACGACAGCACAGCATTGTGATTTCATGAGGGTTGCTGAATTGGTACAGTCTCATCCTTGATTCAGCCTAAAAGGTATTTCAGAGCTTAATGTACAGCCACCAGGATATATATGTTTAACTGACTGTGTGTTCTCTAGCAACTGTGTTTGCTTAGTTCACTGTGTGTGTGTGTGTGTGTGTGTGTGTGTGTGTGTGTGTGTGTGTGTGTGTGTGCAGTGTTGGGAAATAACTAGTTACATGTAACGGAATTACGTAATTTAATTACAAAATAAAAGTAATTGTAATCAGTTACAGTTACTAAGAATAAATGTGTAATTAAATTACAGTTACTTATGAAAATGTTAATGATTACAAAGGGGGTTACATTTGATTTATTTCACACACACTCCCACATACAGATTTAATTGAGTTCTTTCATAAATTGCAGTGACTGCTCTAAAATATGAAACACCAATATTTCAGAAGTTTATAAAATGCTTATCCGATAACATTTATATTTGGGTGTATATCCTTTATTTTTTTAAGATTAACTGTTTTTTTTTTCTAAGGCATTGTTAGATTCCAGTGTTTCCTGTCATAGTTATACAAAGATTTGATTTCAAAAACAGTATCATAGCTATAAAACTATATCTTGTTATGATTTTAAATCTGTATTTAACCTCAGAATGATTTTAAAATAAGTCTGATTTTGTGGTGGCTGTGCTTCAAAGGGGTCATTGGATACCCATTTTCCACAAGTTGGTATGATTCTTTAGGGTCTTCTCGAAATGCTCTCAGTGGTCATGAAAAACAACACCCCTTTTACCTCGTCAAAAACAGCTCTGTTCACAGCGACTCGTTTCGGTGCATATCTCTTTACATGCTAATGAGCTCTGCTCACCCCACCCTCTCTTCTGTGGAAGAGCAAAGGTGATTCGCAAATAATCATAAAAAATAAAAAGTGAGACTTACTTCTTCTGGAGGTGCAGCTGGATCATGAACAATGGGTACTGATCCACCCTTGAGTTTTAACTTTTTAACAAAACCTGCCTTGAATTGTCCCTCATTCAGAAAGCATGATTTGCACAGCCAGACATAAACGAATTTAGTGAAAGTGAAGTGAAGTGACGTGTGGCCAAGTATGGTGACCCATACTCGGAATTTGTGCTCTGCATTTAACCCATCCAAGTGCATAAACACAGCAGTGAACACACACACACACCCGGAGCAGTGGGGAGCCATATTGCTGCTGCGCCCGGGGAGCAGTTGGGGGTTTGGTGCCTTGCTCAAGGGTCTCACCTCAGTCGTAGTATTGAAGGTGGAACAGAGCGCTGGTTATTCACTCCAAAATCAAAATGGCTTGATAACTGAGCCTGTTTAGGTTTTTGGGGATTAAAAAAAAGGAGTGAATTTTTATCATTGTAGGGTGGTTGTGTCCACACACTGCTAAGACACATTTATATGCAAATTAACATATTTTGCATCCAATGTCTCCTTTAAAATTAAAATATTATTATCTTAGTTCAAGTGATGAAGGATTTCGAAGTCTGACAGCAATCAGTGTTGAGTACTACTGTAAGGTTAACCCTGTCTGGTTTACATGTTTGAAAATGATTAACAGTTGAAAACATTAGAAATTTAGAAAAGTAATCAAAAAGTAATCAAATGTAATCAGTTACATTACTTTAATAAACTAATTGAAAAGTTACACTACTTATTACATTTTAAGTAGGGTAACTTGTAATCTGTAACCTATTACATTTCCAAAGTAACCTTCCCAACACTGTGTGTGTGTGTGTGTGTCTAAGGGTAGAGCATCATGGTGACCTGCTGAGAGTTTGAATTGCAGGTGGTTTGTCACAATGCATATTTAATTTTAAGTGCATGTGAGATGGTGATACTGGGTTACTTCATTCTGTAAAGGAGTTTTCAATAACTCGAGAGGATACTGGATATGTTTAGGCACTTGGGTCAAGCTTTACCACAGAAAACATCCCATGGATCTGTCGTTCTCTGTTTTATTGGTAAGATTATTTAGTTTAGTATATCCTAAAAAACATATCATAAAAGGTAGGTTAAATGTCTTTTTTTTTTCTTATCTATCATGTTGGATAGGTGTGTGTTTCTGTGCATTGGTGTCTTTTGTGCGCATGTATGTGTGTATGCTTGTATTTTTTTAAAGACTGTTAAGATTTTGTATGGATACATATCTACAGTAGGCCTATAAACCTATTTTCACCCTCAATTTCTGTGTAAAAGTGTGTGTGTGTGTGTGTGCAGCCCATTTTACTGACATCTTCCTTTCTTTCCCTTTCTCTTCTCGTCTCTCTGTTTCCTTTCTTTGCTTGTCCTCCGCCATACTATCTCCAATGCAAGTTTTTTAAAAGACTGTTAAGGTTTTGTATGGATACATATCTAGGCATATAAACCTATTTTCACCCTCAATTTCTGTCTAAAAGTGTGTATGTGTATGCAGCCCATTTTAGCTGAAAATTGTGGCCCATTTTAGCTTAACCAGCCATTTCTACCTAAAATTACTCCTTTCACAAAAATTAAAGTTTTTTTTATAAATTAAACTTTTTTATTTGAAAGAGCATGTCAAAACATTGTTTATAAACCTTTGCTTTGTTGGTAAGCTTACTTATAATTGCTTTAGTACCCTTATTAGTGATTAATTAAATTGACTATGTCAGGCTCAATTTCCTTACAATTTCTCTGACAAGCTTCATGTAACACTCTGCCCTGCCCACCTTAAAAAACTCAGACCAATAAAAATGATTGTTACATGTCAACAAGTGTTGAAGCAACAATGCAAGATAAGTTATGTTGTGGAACAAAAAAGTGGTCTTCTCAAATTTGTCAATAAAGCTCAAGAAGCAGAGTTCCAGATGCCAAAATAAGACTTTATTGAACACAGCAATAAAGCCGAGATGACGGCCGCATCTAATCTCTGTCTGTCTGGGCCATCCACTTTTATATCTGTCTAAGCGAACCATATTTGGTAGTTCCGGTTTTTAATTGGCTATGCCTGTCTAGTTTGCCACAATTTATTACTAGCCCACCTGGTCCATTTTTCAATGGTGAAACTTTGCCAGATCTTTCCATTTTTTAAAAACTTTTATTTTACGGCCTCCCATTGGTTGGAGGTGATCCAATGAGACATACATCAAACTTGTTTACTTGTTCCTGTCATATTCTGGAAATCACCCAAAGTTCATTGGGTTTCTTGAGTTCACTGGTATACTTCCTATGGAAAAGTACCCGTACCGCCCAATGGATGGCCCTTTAAGACTTACAATCTGTAGTAAGACATCCAGCATTGGAATAATTCAACATATTGATCAGTATATCGATTTCTTTCATGATTATACATCATTTTTTAAGTAAGATAATACCATATTGAGTAAATATCATAATATAAAGTAAAATAACACAATAGTTATTGTGATTTTCTGTAAAATTTGAAGAGATATGATGCTACAACCTTATTTGGCCCATTTTAGCTTACTTCACCCTATATAACTATAAGGTTTTAAGAATTTTATCATCAGATTTATAGTTGGATAACAAGTGAACACAATAAAACCAAAGTGTTTTAAATGTTATAAAGTTTATAGTTTATTAACTACAATATTTGATGACCAAAACCAGAGACTTTAATGCATGTACATACATAAATACATAGCAATTGGTGTGACAACTAGCCCCGCCCTTCCCTATAAATACGTATCAGCTCTTGTATTTAAAAAAATAACAGGTTAAAAGTTATTCACTTCATCTAACTTTCATTAGAAACATCTATTATGGTTCAGTATTATTTAAACACTATTAGTATTTTTACATTTACATGTAAATGTAAATGTAGATGTATTTTTATTTTACGGCCTCCCATTGGTTGGAATAATTAATATTTTTAATTATTTTTTTAATATATATTTTCAGTTTTAGTCATTTTATTATGAGCTTCTTTATAATGTGAAATTTATATTTATATTTCTCTATATTTAGTTTTATTAAGTTTATTGATTTCAGTTAGTTGCCACGGCAACATTTCTAATGTTCGATTTTTTAAGTTTAAGGTTTTCATGTAATGTTATTTTCTATCAGCTTTGTTTCAGTTACTGAACGCGGTTTTGAATAGTTTAATAGCAGTAACAGACAGTCAGACTTGTATATCATGAGTGGGTGTGAGTGTCAGATAGACAGACAGACAGGCAGCACGAGGGAGAACAGCACGAGGCGGGTTTCTCTGAGGCAACACTACAAACTACCCTGTCATCCCGAGCCGGTAAGGCGCGTTTTATCACTTACTGGAATAGACATTAGTCTTTGTGTAGTAATAAACATTAGTGTTACACTAAACGTGTTCGTCCCGTACATGAGGACGCTGGTGATGTGTGGCATGAGAAAGTGTTGTTAACCCTTCTGTGCGGCGAGTGTTGTGTGGAAAGCTAACGCGCTAACGGTTAGCCTCGTTTTGGCCGCGTTTCAAAATCTAGTGCGCTGCCTGCGTAGGCAGTGTTTAACGTGGCTATGATTCCCAGAAAAACCGTCTAGCTAAGCAGCTGACAGGGGTTTGAGTCAAAGCCTGTATATCTTTGACACTATTCATGACAATTTAGCCCCGTTCATGTGTTTTGGCTTGATGAATGCTCGACGCCAAACCCGTGAAAGCCCAAAATATTGATTAATAATTATAACAACCTGGTGTTTGTGTCTACAGAGAGGGGAGGTATAAATTTGAGCTAATCTCATGGAATTCAGATTGAGGAATCTGAAATTGATCAAACACGTGTGTTGGAGTGTTTTAAAATCTTATGAGCTGCCTACACAGAGAATATTTTGAGTTTGAAAGGTCTGTTCTTTTAGTTCTCTATCATACAGAGTATCAAATATGTGCATATATTTTTATCTTATTCCTATATTCCAGAATATTATGGTACATGTCCAAAAATGTTAAAGTTGTCTTCTCTAGACCTGAAAATTTTCGGTATTTGTATGTATTTATTTATGTATTTTCTGTATTTGTTCTTGCTTTTTGTGTGTGCTTGTGTAGAGTAGAATTTGTTTGCTAGCAAGTGTGATATCACTGTTTACATTTAGGCTTTTATTGGAGACATTTTTAACTAACTATAACTATAATAATTATTATTTTATATAGATTATTATTTAAATAGCCTATAATAATTCAGAAGGTTGGTATCTGACATACAGATGTCAGTCTGCCTAGAAATCTCTGTAAAATGATTTCTGAAAGGGAAAAATGTGTTTTGAACACTGGGAGGGACCAAACTTTGGGGGGTGTTATGGTCTTTTATTTTAAGGGATTAAATAATTAGAAAATTTTAAAGAATAAAGAGAGAAATAAAATTAGCTATTTTTAAAGTAAAGAACTAAAATTTGTAATCGGTTTAAAATAATATATTTTTAAATATGCATACATAACTTTTATAACTAATATGCTGAAAACGATTCTGTTAATGCTTCATGTTTTATTACATTCAGTTATTAATTTAAATGAATTGTGTAAACGATAGCCTATATTTTCAATTACAGTGAAATACATTTTTTAAAATGCTGAAATTCCACAAAAAAGTCAAATAATTGAATATTATTGTTGGCCATTTAACATTTCTATCATAAGCATTGGTCAAATTTGAATGTTAGCTACTCTCTCACGTCTGTGCTTCTGTAAACAGTAAAGCAAACAGAATGGTGTGTAATGGAGCCCAGCAGAGCAGCATCAAGAAAATAAAATGTTTGGCCATATCTGATTATGAAATAATTGTGATTACAAAATGGTGTTAAAATGCCACAGTGAGCATTTCATCTAGGGCTGTACGATATATCGTTTCAGCATCGATATCGCGAGGTGCGCATCCGCGATAGTCACATCGCAGTAGGTGCGATGTTTAGTAGGCCTATACTGATCGTTATATTTATACTGATCGTTTTCTTTGCTTACACACAGACACTGCCTCTACACCGGAAGCGACAGCTATACAGCGATATCCATTTTTAAATAAATTTATTCAGTGTTTGAACTGTCAAAGCTCTTGGGGAGTCCCCCTATCCAGACCCAGACACCCCCCCAACTTCAGAAACAAAAATTATGTAAATAAATAAATACAACCTTATATAAATATGATTCAGATTTTTTTTTTTGTCTTGTCTTCGTTATCGCTGAGAAAACCTAATTCTAAGATGAAAAACTTATTTTATTTCTTTTCCTGAGTGTGTCGCACTGCAGGACTGCCGTGGATAGCTGACTTCTAAAGTTTTTGATAGCCTATTCTTCATATTCTGTGTGGTCAGTCAAATTCTATTTAATCAATGAAGTCAATTAGAATAATAAGACATTTGGTGCTGTTACCACACAAATAAAATCATTATCAAAAATTAGTCTTTACAATGCAGAGGAAACACAGAAGCTGAATCTGAAGAGGCGTTTAGATGTATTTATTTACACACTGTTTAATGCAGGACATGTATGCATTTAACCTGCAGTTACAAATGCATAAAGTTTTGATATTTTAATCCTAAAACATTGAATACTGATATTTGAAATTATTTAAAAAAATGAAAAGGTACTATAAATGTGAAATTAAAACCACCAGTAGGTGGCAGCAAGTCACTGTTAATTAGTGAGTCATTGTGATTGAACTGAATCATTTAAACGGGTGATTCATTCAGGAACGAAACACCGTCATATGTTGCTCAGAGACGCAAAACAGCGCTGTGGTTGTGTTTGAAACCATTTTTGTTGGCGAAATAGAGCAAAAAAAAGGCAATATGGTGTCTAAAACATAAGTCTATTAATATTAACTTCTTGTTTATTGAATTGTTGTATAGGCTAAAATCAATAAAATCCCCCCCCCCCCCTATATATTTTCTTTGGGTGTTATGTGGGGGTTCAGGACCCCATCAGCCCCCCCCCTCAATTCGAACACTGAATTTAGTAGCAGAGCTAATGAAAGTGATTTTCAGTGCTGGAAATCCATTTTTCCTTTGTTGAAACTTCTGCGTTGTCGAGGAGAGCGCAGGTCACGGTTGCTTAGCAGCGGCAGATGCCACGAAATTGCAAGCTCCCGAGCGCTTTGGAAAGAAGGAAAAAGCGGCGCAGTGGGCATTTTCCATGTGTTTTTAGGCGCGCCATGTGAATGGCTCCAAAGTCTGTCTACACTGGATGCGACAAAGCGACCGTTGCAAATCATCTGAACTTTGTGTCAGTACGTCATGAACAGAACGAGGCAGCATCAGTTTACTGGCGGGGATTTGTCGTGTCGCGCCGCATCCAGTGTAGTCAGTCTCGCGTCCAGATGAGACCTGGTGAGAGCCACGCAGATGCACGTGAACACTGAATTCCATTCACTTCTGCTACTATTTGTGCCTGAAATGACACACATGCGCGAAACTGTCAAAATGCGTGTCTCTGCAAGTATCCTTATGTCTTAGGTGAAGGTAAACAATTGAGAAAGAAAGATGACAATAACAGCAGTTTAATGTCACTGTTGCTTTCTGTGTCATGTAATCAAACAACAAAACAGAGAAAAATCACTTTTGTAGCTTTAACACAGATTTATTAGATTTAATTTATACAGTGAAGACTATGCAGTGTTATTTTACATTTATTCAGTTTCTGTACCTGAATACTGTTAGATTTGCCTTAAAAATACAAAGCACTGTTTATTTAATTTATATCTTTGTTCTATTATATTTACCTATGCTTGCAATTTGTTTATTTCCTGTGCTGATTTACTCACCTACAAAATCACCCCCATCATTGATTATTTTATTTTTCCAAATAGAGCTGTTCAAGTCATCTGGGTAGGGTTGCACAGCCATTCGTAAGTTCTTACTTAAATTAGAACGTTAAGTCCACACAGAGGTTTAGTAACTACTAGCTAGTTTAAATGCTATGAATTTTAATTTATCCTTCATTCTAACTTCTTTTGCCTCATGTATACTAACGGTAAAAACAAGTTTCCATTCAAAACGATACATTAATAAACATTATTAGATTAATGTAATGTAGATTAACATTAGTCTACATGTAAGCTATTTTTATATGTAAATAACATTCAGAAACTGTATTTGAAATAAATAAGAATCAATAAATACTGAAAGAAAGAAAAAAAGCATAATAAATGCCTTTTATTTATTATTTCATCTGACATGCGCAAACACGGACCGAAGCGCACAGAGGCGCGCTGTAGATAGGGTGTTGAAGACGCGCAAAAAAAGAAACAAAGTACATTTATTCACATATTGTTCTCTCTCTTAATATGTACGTGAGTGTAAATGTCAGCAGCATCATATATGCCTAAAGGATTGAAGGTTGTGAAAGAAGAGCATATTGATGCAGTTCACTCAGTCTGCTATTTTATTCCAACCGTTACTCCTGACCAGATGCTTCCGTAAATATTTAGTTTATACATAGTTACACTTCAGCTAAGTGTAATGGTGCAACAAAAAAATATTTAGTAGTGCGTAAGTTGTAACTTAGTGTCTTTTTACGTCGCAACTAGGTTGCGTTGTAACTTGCGCACAGCTGGTGCAACCAGCCCCTGGTGAATTTATTTATTTTTTATTTTATTTTTTTCCTTATCGCAATATATATCGCAGAAAAACAAAATATCGCAATGTGAGTTTTTTTCAATATCGTGCAGCCCTAATTTCAGCAATAACTGGTGTTATTTCTCTCTGTTTTACAGTTGTAGCCCCCTCTGTCCTTCGGTTCCTCACTTATGTGTTTGCCTGAGCCCATGCCAGGGGGGTGTGAGATGGCAATTAATGGCCTCCAGTAGAGCTGAAGACATAAGGAATGGGGCATCACGGCCAGCCTTCATCATCCAAGCCAAATCCGCAGTAGTCCATTCACCCAATGCACAAGGCTCTTTCAACACTAAAAGAAAGAGATTGCAGGGCGGCGTGGGCGATTCGGTGCCTCAGCCGAATGTGAGTGTGCTGTATGATCAGCCCTACTGTGTCTCAGGGATCCCCACACAACGTGCCTATCCACACGTGCCTACAGTAAGATTCAGCCGCGTACAGAGCACAAGTGCGAGTTCTTTGAATGGTGCTAGTAATGGTTTAAGGACACACAGTGTTTTATTTAAGAGCTTGCCACATATTAACGCTGCTCCCGCTGCATGCCATAGCCACCATCAAACCCACTGGAACCTTGATTCATTTCGGTTCAAGTCAAGGATGTTAGGAAAAAGGGCCTTTTCGCCTCAGCTGTCTGTTTGTCCTGCCTGTCCCTCCCCACCTAAGTCGTCTTCTCAAAGGGTCGTCATTGAGAAAATCATGCCTACTAATCAGTCTTTGCCTTGGACAAGCAACAAGCTCAGGGATAACGGCAATGGAGTTGTGCGGCCCCCAAACGCCAAAATGCCCACGTACTCCAAACAAGAGACCGGTGACCTGCACAGTCCTGCCAATATCATATCCGGCTGCAATGGGACACATTCACGAGGCCTCAAAACCGATGCAACAAAACCTCCCCAACCAAGCGTGCCTTTGAAAAACGTATGCACGGATGTGCTTTTGAACCACAGCAAGGCGGCCAAGGATTTAAGGCATTTTGAGAAGATTGTAGCAGAAGACACTAGAGCAATTGAACTGGATTGCTGTGTGGGACACGGTATCGGTGAAGCTCCTCAGAGAGTGACAAAAATCAGCTCTGAGGCAGAGTTCGCTGCCGCCGTTGTGCAAAAACTCACCAAAAACATTGTACATGCAAGACGCCGGACATTCAATGGTTTGAGCAATGTAAAGCATCTCACAGGTAGTACTGTACCCATCTGCCTTATTAATGAAGATAAGGAGTCTTGTTTTGCACCTATGGAAACCAACAGTGCCCTCAGTTTTGATATATCGGATGAGAAGTCCCCCTCTGTTGTATGTGATGGTAAGACACAGGGATATGATTGTGCCATTCCAGAGGCGACTGGCCACAATATGGCCTCTCCTCAATCGCCGTCTGTTTACACCGTGACAAACCAGATATCTGCCATTCAACTCACAAGAGAGGAATGCTGTCAGGCCTCTCAAGTGGACACAAGCCCCATGAAACTTAAAGAAGAAGAGGAGGAGAATAATCCTGAGATTCAGAGGTGTGTGCATTTACTTAATTAACTGTTTTTGTTTATTTACTACTGTTCAAAAGTTTGGGGTTGATGAGCTTTTTTTTTATGTATATAGTCACTTATGCTCACTGAGGCTGTGTTTATTTGATTAAAAATGCAGTAAAAACAATATTGTGAAGTATTTAAAGTATCTGTTTTATATTTGAAAACTTTTCTATCTATATTCTTTGGTGAATATAAAGTTCAAAAGAACAGCATTTATTTGAAATAGTTTTAATTGTCTTTCATCAGTTAAATGGGTCCTTTCTGAATAAAAGTGTTTCTTTCAAAAAATCTTTCTCATCCCTCACTTTTAGACAGTACTCTGTCTATAAATAACTTGCTGATGGGAAGTCTAATTCATTTTAGTGAATCAGATAATTCAGACTGGTTTGAACCATTAAGAAATTCCAACCAAAAATGTTCTTGCATTTTGGACATAACTTTAAAGCTCTCAAATACTGTGCATCTTACACTGTAAAAGTCACATGTCTGAGGTCAGTTCTCAAGTTTTTTTTTTCCCTTGTAATTCACTTTTCAGACAGGGAATGCTACTAGATGGTGATGAGGAGGAGCTTCCAGATAAGCTGGAGAATGACTTCAGTGATGATGGTAACCGAACTGCTGCTTTCTGTTGCTTTAACCTCAGCATACATGAACCTGTGTAGCCAGAACTGAACTCTTTTATCAATATGTATTTGTATAAAGTTACATTTGTTTTTTCATTGTCTGACTGTGTTTTCATGAACTCTAATGTTACTTTTTTGCGTTTCAGTTGACTCAGATGATTGTGATGTCTCCTCAACAATGTCCATGGCAGCCTCATCCAAGTAATTAGACTTTTATCTTTGAGAAATTCAATACTCCAGGATGAATCTCACTATTTCACATTGTGCTTCTTAACTATCTCTCTTAAAAATGTGGTAGAAGTCCACCTGTAAAATGAAGTCAGGGCACTCAATAGTTAAAATCAAGCAAGGTTTTATCTCAAGCCTCTCTCCTGTGACAAGGGTTACTTCTAAAATACAAGTATTTATTTTCAATACAATCATTCGTACTGCTTTATCATAGAACAAAATCTCATACAACTTATTGGATAAGCAAATGCATAAAATTATTATAAGACCTCTTATTTTCTTTTGTGGGACATGGATACTTTCTGTGATGCAAAGCTAAATTTTCAGCATCATTACTCCAGTCTTCAGTGTCACATGATCCTTCAGAAATAAATCTAACATGCTGATTTGGCATACATTTCTTATTATTAATGCTGAAAACAGTTTTGCTGTTTAATGTGTTTGTGGAAATTTTTTTTTTTTTTTTTTTCAGGATTTTTTGATGAATAGAAAATCTTTGATAACATTAAATGTCTTTACTGTCACTTTTGATCAATTTAATGTGCCCTTGCTGAATAAAATTAATTTCTTTAAAAAAAAAAAAAAATCATACTACCCTATAAAAGCTTGGGGTCAGAATGTCAACAGTATAATCTGTATATAAAATAAAGAAGCTGATTTTTAACACAAAGGTGACATTTTCAACAAAATATTTCCTATGCACACAGTTTTACCTCAGAATTTAAGTTCAGCTACAGTATTTAGCAAATCCCCATTTTTGTCTTTTTGCTGATTCAAAGATCTCTTTCTGTTAGCTAATCCTGGCTTTGTGCTGGTTGCTGGTGATCTGCCAAAGGCTTGCTTTTGACACACAGATTTAGAGTGCAAAGTAAGGCTGACTATGGAAGCTAGATTACAGTAGAAGAGGGTCTTATAACTTTGCATGTTTCTCCTCTAGTCACCTGACATTACCGTGGTGATGACCAACACACAGCGGAGGACCTAACAGTTTTTTGTTTGTTCTAGTGGTTGCTGTCAGAGAAAAGCTTTAAAGCCAGAGGCCTGTAGAAAGGTCCCACAATTGTTCTTGTGTGATAGAAGTAGAACTATCCCTCTATAACAGGAAAATGAGTCTCTAGTGAATTGTCAGGCCTGTGGAGGCATTGTCATGACGTGACGTCGAGCTGGTGGTTTTGTTTGTAGTAGGTGTTTTCTGGTTTAGTTTTCCCACTAAAAGTAAGGCCCATGTTGTGTGTCACCTCAAACTTAGTGCAGTTCAGTGTGATTTACCATTTTGAATCAACCTCAACGCTTCTACATGACTGTCACGTGAGTTATTTTGTTTTTCTGTATCCGTCTTCCACTGATTAAGTTGACAGTTGTTTTGTATGTGTCCGGTTATCAGATTTAAATATAATTTTAAATAATTAAAAAAAAATTCTTATTGGTGAATCTGAAGTGGTTTTAATTTTATTTGAGGAAGCTGGCTGTTGACATCCTTAAAAGGAAAACCCAGTTAAAACACAGTACAAGAATCTTTTAAGAGTATTTTGCGTAAAGAATTCAAAAATGTTTGTGATTTTAGTTGCCCACTTTGTGATCATATTTCGCTTAAGGTAATATGTCAGATAGAGTTTCTGTGCTAATTTTTTGAATCCTGTATGTTTAACAGAGCTTAGAGTACTACACTATTACTGGCAGCTGAAAGCATCTTCAAATTAGCCAGAAAGTTTAATAAATGAACATACAAGTGTCAAGAAATTGTAGTACTTCATAACTAGTGCTTCTGAATATGTTCTGAGATTTTGTGGGGGCCTGCTAATGTTTCTTGTGCTTCTTGGTTTGGTTGGGTGTTTTTTTTTATTTATTTTTATTTTTATTTTTTTATAAAGTGTCGAGGAGCCCATTAGTCCTGATGTAGAGGGGGATCTGGTGGAGAAACCTGCACTTGTTCCCAGTCTCTTCCCCCACATGCCCTCCACACTGTACTTCAGCACTGCCAATGAAAGAGGTTGGGATACACATTCACAAAAGCACTGACTTTCTGAGATTCCTTATTACCAATATCATATCGTTAAATACACATTTTTCTCTTTTAAATATCACTTCTTGTGATTTCAAGACAGTATGTTGTTACAATTTCTCCTCACTTAACAGTGGAGCTGTTGCCTGCTGAACAGAGGAAGCTGCTCAAATGGAAGATAACTACAGTCACCCCCAATGTTGTGAAAAACACCATCTCCAGATCACACTTCAAAGCCACCAAGAGTGAGTCAACATCTTCCTTTTTGTAATGTGTTTTTAGTGATGTTCAATATGAAATATCATAGTTTTCTTTCTTTTTTTTTCTGAATAGATTTTAAAACACTAGGCATCATACACTTGCCAACTTTGTAAATGGTTATAGAGAAAAACTGGGCATCCTATACAAAACGACTGAAGATTGCACACTACCAGACTTTCAAGTTACTCCAAATGCAAACTCGCATAGAAATATACTCCTCATTGCTAGGAGACGTATGACAAATGAAAACCAATATGTATTGTAAAATCATTGTGAAATATCAAACGTTTGATATCTTCCTATTGAATAGAATCATAGTCTGAAGCTGTTTTTTTTTTTTTTTTTTAAAAAGAGTGTGCACCATTATACAATAGACTTTAATCTGTAAAATCTGTCTCTTGAGTTTCAGTGGTTACTCATCTAGACTGCAGTTTGGGGCAAAAATATGTACACAAGTTGTTATTCCAGCTTTTAGTCTGCAGTTTGTCATGTTTTTTTTTTTTTTTTTTTTTTTCCTAGAGAGTCATGATTGGCTTGGCTGTTGGGGTCACCATATGAAGTCACCAGGGTTCAAGGCCATTAGAGAGTTTCAGAAGGTAGGATTAGAAACTTAAGTGTTTTGCCATCTGTGTATTACCATTGTGTAATAAATATCCATTAAGGTTTTTCTCATATTTAATGACCTGGTGTTTGTCATTAAATAATCTGTCAAGCTGTTGGTATTCCGATACCTTTGGTAATTGCCAAAAACTTCCTGTCAGCTGAGTATTAACAAGCATGCATTTCTGTTTGGCAGCTGAACCACTTTCCAGGCTCCTTTCAGATCGGCCGGAAGGACCGACTTTGGAGGAACCTGTCCAAGATGCAGGCACGCTTTGGCAAAAGAGAGTTTGGCTTCTTCCCACGCTCCTTCATTCTCCCACAGGATATCAAGCTGCTGAGGAAGGCCTGGGAGGATGGAGGCAGCAAGCAGAAATGGATCGTCAAACCGGTACCAATACATTACTAAAGTTGTTTTGAAATTACCCTCTGACATCCTTGTCATTGACATACTGCTGTTTCTCGCACTTAGCCTGCATCTGCTCGAGGAATTGGCATTCAGGTCATTCACAAGTGGAGCCAAATGCCACGCAAGAGACCGCTCCTTGTGCAGAAGTTAGTTTGAAGACCTTGGATCAAATTTAATTCCTAATTGAGACAGGTTTCTGATCTATTAAACCATGAGGTGTGTATTTTTGGCAGGTATCTTCACAAGCCCTACCTCATCAGTGGGAATAAGTTTGATCTACGCATTTATGTTTATGTGACCTCTTATGACCCACTCCGTGTTTACATCTTTAATGATGGACTAGTCCGTTTTGCCAGCTGCAAGTGAGTATATAATTTGAGTGAGTATGTCATTTAACTAAAAGTGTTTAAAAATGTCCGCTTTGCTCATTTAAATGGGTGTTTTCTGATTGTTATTCAACACAGATACTCTCCTTCTATGAAGACCCTCAACAACAAGTTTATGCACCTGACAAACTACAGTGTAAATAAGAAGAACTCTGAGTATCAGAGTAACAGTGATGATAAGGCTTGTCAGGGCCATAAATGGTAAGAATAAAGAGAGATTACTCATGAATTCAGGGTGAGTCTGTCCTGCACTGGTAAGATAAGAGGTTTTGTGATTTTAATCAGCAGGCAGCTAATGGCCTCAAAATATTCAAACTGGTCTCAGAATTGTTATGCAGTCTAAATGATTGAGGTTTTATTTAATGCAGGGCCCTGAAGGCACTGTGGCAGTACTTGGGCTCTCAAGGTATCGACACCACTCTCATTTGGGAGAAGATCAAAGATATGGTCATCAAAACCATCATTGCGTAAGTGTACTGCTGTTGTAGTCTTGTTCTGTATTTGTAGAGTGTGCACATTCACATTCCTCCAAACTGAACCTGAGTGTATTGTCTCTCTTCCCATGGCAGGTCTGACCCATATGTGAACTCTCTGGTGAAGATGCATGTACGTTCTCCCTATAGCTGTCATGAGCTGTTTGGCTTTGACATCATTTTGGATGAGAATCTGAAGCCATGGGTGCTGGAGGTGAACATCTCACCAAGGTACAGCATACAGGATCTCCTGTAGCTTAAGCTGTTCAGAATTTACAGTAGTCAGGCAACTTTTAAGTCAAGCTACCTTTTTAAAAGAGTAATTTCTATGTTACTAATTACTGAGTGAGTAATGACACTAATATTAGGAGTAATATTATAAATTGGGTTATATAATTTATTGAAATAATCAGAGCTGTATTTATTTGGCACAGAAAGGAGGGTGACTCTAATACACAAATTTACACTAAGAAGTTGTCAAGTTTTGTCTCTAGTGCTGCTTTTAGTTAGTCCCCAACACTATCGGTTACCTATGAGCTCAACATATGGCCTCATCAATGCACATGACCAGAGGATTTTTACAGAAAATATGTTCATTTACTTTTCAGGAATTAATTTTTCGAAGATGCCCTGCCCTGTAGCAAATATTATTCTCATAATATTTCCTCTTCCTCTCGCTGCCTGTCTCTAGCCTCCATTCTAACACACCGCTGGACGTCAGCATCAAGGGTCAGATGATACGGGACCTGCTGAACCTCGCAGGATTTGTGTTGCCAATGAGAGAAGACATTGCGCCATCCAGTTCCAGTGGCAGCAGCTCCACCAACAGGTCAGCTCTGATATTACATTGTATTTCAAAATTTTGTATGTACTTGTATTGCTGTATATTTGTACATTGCCATTTGAAAGTGTGGGGTCAGTAAGATTTTTTTTAAAAGGAAGTGATGCTTTTATTCAGCAAGGATGCATTAAATGTTAAAGTTAAGACTTTAATAATGTTTAAAAGATTTCTATTTCAAATAAATGCTATTTTTCTCAACTTATTTTCATCAAAAAAATCCTGAAATAAAAACATATTGTGGTTTCCACAAAAATATTAAGCAGCACAACGGTTTTCAACATTGTCACATGATCCTCATTATCATCAATGAAGACTGGAGTAGTAGCTGCTAAAAATTCAGCTTTGCCATCACAGAAATAAATGACATTTTAAAATACGTTTAAATAGAAAAAGGTTTTTATAAATTAAGAGAATATTTCACAATATTACTGTTTTACTGTATTTTTAACAAATAAACAGTGAGCATAAGAGACTTCTTTCAGAAACATTTAAAAAAAAAAATCTTACCCAAGCCCAATCCTTTGAACAGCAATGTAAAAGTACATCATTAATTTATTTCCTGTTATTTTAAAATTATTTCTGTATGCTTCTATTTTGTTCAGTTTATGTGGAGTGGTGCGAGACAAATGGCGATCAGACATTTCAACTGATGAGAAAGTAAAGAGAGCCTTTTATCTGAGCCAGCGCTTTGGAGACCAGGTACTCAAACACATCATATACTGAGATATTGATCATTGATGGTCACTTAAGCTATAAAGAAAGCATTTTCCAGTCATCCAAGTTACTAATAACACTGCCTTACCCCAGTTTCACACACATTTGAATGAAATATGTTTTTGTTTATGCAGGATTTCTGTGCCACAATCCTGGATGTGCTGACACCTGATGATGTACGTGTGCTGGCAGAGAGTGAGGACGAGTTGAGTCGTAAAGGAGATTTTGAGCAAGTTTTTCCATCTCATGCTTCCTCCCGGTACCTCCGTTTCTTTGAGCAACCACGCTACCTCAACATCCTCCTCAACCAATGGGAACAGAAATACAGGCTTAACAGGAGCAAAGGTGTGTGTTTGCATTGCACTGTGCTATGACCTGTAACTCTGACCTGGTTTGTATCCATTTTGACTCTTTCCATACTTCATTTAGGTATCAATCTGCTGAGGGATTTGTGTGAGAAGAGGGTGCACCTGGGCAACCTGGCAGATTCTGTTCATCACGTAAGTACTGATGTGTGTGCAACCATACTGCAGTAGCTGTTTTGTAACATACTCAGACGTCTCAGACGTCATATTGTCAAACAGAATAGGGGTTATTTTAGTTAACTAAAACTAAAACCATTAAAAAAAAAAAAATTAAATTAAAAACAAACAAAAAAAAATTCATTACTTCAAAGCAAGAAATAGCATAGTGCTAAACACATGTACATGGGAAAAAAATGGATAAATAGATAGATATTGCACTTTAGGGTTTTTTTTTTTTGTGGCCATTGTATAATAAATTTATGTGAGATTTTTGGCCTATATCTTGATATGTGCGGATCTTCATTTTTCTATTTGTTAATAATACATTACATGAAATAATGTATTTAAAAAAAAAAAAAAAAATTTCATTGAGTTGCCAAGGTAACCTTTTTGGGTAACACTTTATTTTAAGGTGTCCATAATACAGAGTAATTACCTAGTTAAGTACTTAGTAGTAGCCGTTGTACTTACATGAAACAAAATGTACTTGCCATGTAACTAAGTTATGGAACAGCCTGTACTTATAGTTTGTAATTATGTAGATGTAATAGGTAGCTACTGTTACACACATGTAACAGACCGAGTCTGTTACACAGCTACTGATGTAACCAAAAGATGTGTTGCAGACTTTATACAACGTAATTATAAATGTCAGTACACAAACATAAGCTACTTAAAGTGTATCAAGATTGTACTTAAGTGTACTTCATGTGTCTCTATACTGTACACCTTATCCAGCTGCACCTTAGTTTGATTTAACCCACCAGTACACAGCTTAAATACATGTAATACCTTTCTAATTACATTAAAATTACAGAATATTACACAGGCTACTTAAAATAAAGTGTATCAAGATTGTACTTAAGTGTACAAGTAGCTGTGTAACAGACTCGGTCTGTTACATATGTGTAACAGTAGCTGCCTATTACATCTACATAATTACAAACTGTTAAGTACAGGCTGTTCCACAACTTAGTTACATGGTAAGTACATTTTGTTTCATGCAAGTACAACGGCTACTACTAAGTACTTAATTAGGTAATTACTCTGTATTATGACACCTTAAAATAAAGTGTTACCCATTTTTGTTTAGTGTAACTCGATATATTTAAATAATAATAATAATAATAATAATAATTATTATAAAAAAGTAATAAAAAAATGGCAAAAACACACAACTAAATTCAAAATATTAATAAAAGCTATAATAGTGTCTCAATTACACTGAACAGAATATTCACTGGGTAAATGTTGGTTTGGTCATGGTTTTACATCTCAAACCAAACCTGAAAATGTTGCGATTTTAATTGTTTCTGGGCCTGGGAGAGATATTGGAAAAAAATGGCCTTGACATGTATAGGCATTTGAACAGTAGTAATAAAAATAACATCATAATAATAATAGTTGTAAACCACAGTAGAAACAATTGTTTAAATCTAAAAGTTCATAATTCAATGATTTTATTGTTAATATTTTCTTTATGCTTGTGCTTCTATTCACAGTGGTCTTCCAAGTCATATCATGGACACAGATCTCAGATGACTAGGTCTGGGTATGTACACACACCTACACCCATCCCACATTGACTTACAATGTTCTTATGTACAACTTGCATCCGACTTACTTCATGCTGCTCTCTCTTTTTTTTTATTTTTTTTTTATTTTTATTTTTTCTCTCAGTGTGCTGGTCAGTCAGAGGTCTGATGCTGAAGATGAGAACTCCTCTGATCGTGAGGTTCAGTCAGTCACTATGAGTCTTCCAGACATGAGTTTGCTGAACACCATCAGCCTGAGCCCCAGTCCCACCTCCAGCTCCAGCCTGGCCAGTGACAGCCTGCCTTCTCACAATGACCTTTGAGCTTGATCCCCGCAACCCTTGACATTCAGAGCTTCCAAACTGTGTGTATACGTCACATCTAGTGAGGCTCCTAGCAGAGCTCCTAGAGTTGTGCTTTTCTGCTTTTGGAGGGAGATAAGACTGAAAAGCAGACTAAATGAAATAACTGGCCAAATGGATGAGTGTTGACAGCCGTATTTTGAATGAGTGTTTTGTTGCTGGACCACACATACAGGTATAAATACACAGTGCATGTGGGTGGCAGGAGGAATAAGCATTTCCTGTTTGAGGTTTTGATTTGTTTCCATATGAGCCTATAGATACTTCTGCATTGTTTACATCACAGGTCTGTGTATAGTACAGGCATCTGTTGAGCTGATTGTTTTGAATGTGTGGGATGAAATGTGAAGTTTGGAAAAGAGATAGTATTGTAAAAATAAAAAATCACTGTCATATGTCTTTTAATGACATTTGCATGCCCTGCTCAAGGGAGACAACATGCTCAGGTTAAGGTTTTTAAATTAAAATTGCTATTTGAAATATGACCGTTTCATTCGTTCATAACCATTTTTATAAGCTTCTCAAAAGTGAGTTGAGTTTTAGAAGAGATCTCTGGATCTTGATCACACTTGTGCTTGGGCTTATTTTGAGGATATCAACTGTTTTGTGTAACAACTACTTGGCTGACTGGTATTTCAACTGCATGGATAGTTTACAGAAATAGCGTCTCATAGGGGCAGATTCCCTTTAGTGTGTGTTTAGTTACTATTGGGTACTGACAGTCTGTTTACTTCTGTAATCAGTGATATTTTTGCTATTGCTCATAGCAAACACAAACAGTGTACAGCAGTTGTTGACAATCAGGGGTATGTGGACATCAGCAAACTTCCTGAGGAGCCTCAAGATGACTTCATATGATTTAAAATAAGACACAAGCTTTAAAATGTGTGACCCTGGACCACAAAACCAGTCTTAAGTCGCTGGGGTATATTTGTAGCAATAGCCAAAAATACATTGTATGGGTCAAAATTATTGATTTTTCTTTTATGCCAAAAATCCATGTTCCATGAAGATATTTTGTAAATTTCCTACTGTAAATATATCACAACTTAATTTTTGATTAGTAATATGCATTGCTAAGAACTTCATTTGGACAACTTTAAAGATGATTTTCTCAATATTTAGATTATTTTTTGCATCCTCAGATTCCAGATTTTCAAATAGTTGTATTTCGGCCAAATATTGTCCTATCCTAACAAACCATACATCAATGGAAAGCTAATTTATTCATAAATCTCAATTTCAAAAAATTTACACTTATGACTGGTTTTGTGGTCCAGGGTCACATATGTAAAAACAGAAACAAATCAAGATATTTCTTATTTTAATTCACTTCTCAACAACCAATTTTTTTTCCCCTCTTTTTTAAGAACCAGGGTTCCCACAGTCCTGGATAAATGAGGCAGGTTAAATATAAAAGTGTTATATCTAGACCTGGAAAAGTCCTGTAAATTCATTAGTTAAAATGATTGGGGTGCCTGAAAAACATTTAGGTTTTAAAACGCTTTAAGCGATTCAGATTTTTCTTCTCCCATTTTATTGATATTTAAATATTATAAAGCTACACTGTTTTTTGTTTTTGTTTTTTCAGTTGTTTTATTTATTTATTTTTTTTTTTTTGTAAAATGGAAAAGTATTTTCGCTGTTTTGTGTATAATGATTAATATTTTACAGCCGTCGGGACGGATTTCACTTGCATGTCACATATCTGTATTTTGTGGAAGTAGCATGAAGCTGGAAGTTAGTTGTCACAGGTCACAACGAGCAAGAAATTTTGACCACGTACCATGCAAAGCTTTGGGAGTCACCGTTGTTTAAAAAAAGTATCGTCTACAAGCAAAAAGGGGAAACTACAGAGTCCATGATTGGTCTTACATTAAATATGAATTAATAATTAAAGTCATAAATGTCTTAAATTCCTGTGTAATTTTGTTATATTTGAGGTCCTGATTATGCTGTGCCGTGTTCATACCATCCAGGTCTCTTACAGGGGTGTTGTGTACACAGCCAGTCACAACCACAACATCTGTGATTCTCCTCCCCCCGTCCCACGTCCAGCCCTCTGCGTGCCTGGGCCGGCTTTCTCTCCTGATTTAGATCATGCTCTGCACACAGGGACAGGAGCACAGCTGAAATATGCTCCGGTCAGGCCAGCTCAAGCACTGAATGCGTTTGTCTCACAGTGGGACCCCTGAACATGGACCCTCTGACGGAGGTAAGATGCAGAGAGCAACCTGTACGAGTTCTCGCATACACTTCAGATGAAAGGAATCATATTCCAGGAACAGTTGTGCCAGTTTAGTGTCTACTGCTTATGAAAATGTTATCATATCAACTTGATATGTTTGCTGTAGTTTAAAGAGCTAATGTCAATAAGCAAACTGCACCCCCGGGCTTGTTTCAGTGTTGATAATCCACAATTAGTGGATTCAACAGTTAGCATAAGAATAACTATTTATTCTGGTTGCTTTGTACATTGTTTATGTTTGAGGTTATTTTTGGAGATCTGAACAGTGCATGGAGACAAGGCCTCTGTGGAAATCAAGTTCATTGTGAGGTAGAGATACGTAGTCGAAAAACATCATTATTTCTAATAATAATTAACTACATGTGCATTTCCTGAAATACCAGAGATTGCAAAGTAGCAAAAGACTAGTGTTAAAGTTTTAGGTAAGTTTTTAGATTTTAGGGTTTGGTTCAGTGTAAATAATATACAGAATCTGAGCAACTGTATGAGTCTGTATGCTAATTGGTTGGGGTTGAATTATATCTATCTAATAATTTATGGTTCGTGTGTGAGGAATGTTATATGTAGCCTGATTTTTCTTGCTAGTCATACTGTAAAGATAATGTACCTGTCTTTGCAGGGTTCTGATGCAGGGTTTCAGTTCTAAATAGAAAATGAATGACAGTGCTGCAATTAAGCAATATCACAGTCACAATCAATGTAATAATTCAGACCAACAGCATGAATCCTGTTTGTGAAATCAATTTTATACAACAGTTCAATAAACAATAGGTTTATATTGAGTAACTTAGACTGTAGGCACAATATTTTGAGTTACGTTGTCTTTTTTTTTTTTTTCTGACAATAAAGAAGGTTTTCAAGTGAAGCCACAGCAGAGCGGCACTCCTGAATGAATCAATATGTTTGAACTAATCAGTTAAATGAGTGATTCAATGACTCTCTTTTAAAGACACTTTTCGCCATCTACTGGCACAATGATGTAACCTGCAGAAAGAGTCCCTGAAAAATCAGCATAACTACTGCTGGAATAAACACAGACAAGCGAGTGGAACTGTTGGAATGTCTTAATCGGTTAATCAAATTTACCAACCAGAACTAACTGTTGTATAATCAGTAACTGTTGTTTGACGCAGTTACCAAAACAAAAAAATATCTGGGAGACCAAATACTCAGCAACATGTTGCTTAAAATTTCTATTTATATTTTTGAACAGGTAAGCTACATAAGGTGATGTTATTTCTTTTGACAGCTTTTTTTGAGCTTATTACTTTTTAGTAAAAGACCATTTATTCTCTGCTCTGTTTGTAGTTCCCCTTTATGGAGAATGAGGGGCTCACCATGAAGAGGACAGGTATCTATCAGTATCTTTTGTACACCCTGTGCATTTCTTTATGTAAACATGAACTATTTCTCAGAAATTCTGCTTTCAAGTGCTAAATTATGTAATTATTTATTGTTTTGTTAATTTGATATAATCATTTTTAAAATGTTGTAGACGTATCTAATGCAAAATGTCTGAAACTATAACATACTGTAAGCTTTTTTTGTTTGTAATTTTCCATTTTAATTATTAGAGTGATTATTAAAGGTGATTAATACATAATTGTTTTTTACTTTTACAGTAAGCTATAAAAGTGAAAGGAGTTTTGTGGATAAAAGAATCAGTACTTATCTCAAAATGATCTTGCTATATGAAAACTATATAATTTACAGGGGGACTTTTAGACCTGTTTTACCTTTTTATGCCATAATAAGTGTGATTAATTTGATGAAACTAAATGAAACTGCAAAAAAGTTGAGTTGGACTGCAGTTGTGACCGGTAAGGTACATATGATTATATGAGTGTAGCACAGCTACAGACTGACCGACCTGCAGCAGGGGTCTCCCTCTCTGTGTCCCTCTCAAGAGCCTCCCCAGGACCCCGTCTCAGATGTGTATGCCAAGTTCTTCATGAGTCACTGCTGCTACGATGCCATTCCAACGAGCTCCAAACTGGTCATCTTTGACACCACACTGCAGGTGTGCTTACTACAGTGTTTTAGTAGACTGACTTAAATTTAAAATATCCTTATTTAAGATATCCAACTCATAAACAATGAAATATATGAGTGATGTGTACAGGTGAAAAAAGCATTCTTTGCACTGGTTGCAAACGGGGTCAGAGCGGCACCTTTATGGGATAACAAGCTGCAGTGTTTTGTAGGTAAGCAAACGTTGGGGTTCTGCTGAGTCTGTTGAAGTGTGGTTGCTCAGCTGTGAGCCTGCATCAGATTACTGAAATCTTATAATGTCACTACAGCATCTTCACCCATAAACCCATATTAGGAAAAGCAAGCATGATTCACATATGCTAAAACACTTAGCCCATGCAAACTGTAAACAAGTGTACCAACCATTTTGAGTTTTGATATGGGATAGAAAAAAGCTTACATAGTGGATGACATTAAATTTCTGCTCCCAGAGGGATTTTCTTGTGAATGTACTTTTTTTTTTTTTTTTTTTTTAACAATTGGTTATAAATACCACATAAACTGTTCTCAACAGATGTTTTTCTGCTTTTGAGTAAATTGCAGCATCAAAACAGAGCAATTCACATAAACTAAGAAATTGATACTTTTATTCAGCAAGGATGCTTTAAATTGGTCAAAAGTGACACTAGAGACATTTATAATGTCACAACAAACATTTCAGTTTCAAATCCAGAAACAAATTTCAGTTTGCACAAAATATTAAGCAGCAAAAGTGTTTTCAGGCCAAAAGTTTGCGGTCAGTAAGAGTTTTTTTTTTTTTTTTTTTTTAAGTAATACTTTTATTCACCAATTTTGACCAATGATGATCAAATTGACAGTAAAGAACTTTTTTGTTACAAAAGAGTTCTGTTTTATATAAATGCTGTTCTTTTGAACTTTCTATTCCTCAAAGAATCCTTAAAAAATGTATCATGGTTTCCATGAAAAATATTAAGCAGCACAACTATTCAGCATGGATAATGAGAAATGCCTCTTGAGCAGCAAATCAGTTTATTTGATTTCTGAAGGCTGGCGTAAAGACTGCTGAAAATCCAGCTATTCCTGCCATCACAGGTATAAATTAAATATTAAAATATATATTAAAACAGAATATAGCTATTTCAAATTGTAATATTTTTTTACTGTATTTTTGATCAGGTAAATGCAGCCTTCAGACTTCTTTCAAACACTTTTAAAGATACTTTTAAGTTACCGAACTCAAACTTTTGAACGGTAGCATACATCATGTATACACGCTGTATGTGTGTCCGCTGACACGGCTTTGATTTGTAGCAGTGTCTGGGACTGTTACTGACTGATCATTCTCAGCACCCGTCCCCTCCATCAGTGCCAGCTTCTAAGTTTAGTGTGCCTTCTGGGCCGTGGTATCTGGTGGGAAATGGCAGGGTAGAGCTCTAATCCCCTGAACCTTCTCTGGGAGTAATAATAGCCATGCTAATGAGAAAGCATATCCTCCTATTGAAAGGAAGCTTGGGCGCAGGAGTGTGTTCCTGTTTCAGTGCATAGTGAGAGTTGGTATGTTTATGCTAATGTAGGCCTCTTGATACTTTAATTTCAAACTATAATCCTTAGTAACTTTATTTACATGCTGTACTGTCAAGTCAGTTTCAGATCAGATTGTATGAATTCATTGTTGAATCTAAATTTAAATTTGAATTGAATTTAAACCTAAGTGATCGTGTTTGTTTTGCATGTGCTGTTTCTGTCTTTGCAGGGATGCTCACTATTACAGACTTTATCAACATTCTTCATCGTTACTACAGATCTCCCATGGTAATCCTGAAAAGCACAACTGTTTTATAACATTGATAATAATAAGAAATGTTTCCTAAGCAGAAAATCAGCATATTAGATTGATTTCTGAAGAATCATGTGACACTGAAGACTGGAGTAATGTTGCTGAAAATCCTGCCGTCACAGGAATAAATTAAATGTTGAAATATATTAGAATAGAATACAGTTATTTCAAATTGTAATATATTTTCACAACATTACTGTTTTACTGTATATTTGATTAAATAGACATAACAGAGCATAACAGACTTCTTTCAAAAACATTTTAAACAATCTTATCAACCCCAAACATTCGAATGGTGTTGTATGCAGAATTATATGTGACCCTGAACCACAAAACCTGTCTTAAATTGCTGGGGTATATTTGTGGCAATAGCCAAAAATACATTGTATGGGTCTAAATTATACATTTTTCTTTTATGCCAAAAATCATTAGGATATTAAGTAAAGTTCATGTTCCATGAAGATATTTAGTAAATTTCCTACCATAAATACATCAAAACTTAATTTTTGATTAGTAATATGCATTGCTAAGAACTTCATTTGGACAACTTTAAAGGCGATTTTCTCAGTATTTGGATTTTTTTTTTTTTTTTTTTTTTTTTTTTTGCACCCTCAAATTCCAGATTTTCAAATAGTTGTATCTCGGCCAAATATTGTCCTATCCTAACAAACCATACATCAATGGAAAGCTTATTTATTTATTTATTCAGCTTTCAGATGATGTATAAATCTCATGACACTTATGACTGATTTTGTGGTCCAGGGTCACATATATCAGATATAAACAAAGATCATGTACTTTTTCTGTTTTAGGTTCAGATCTATGAGCTGGAGGAACACAAGATTGAAACATGGAGAGGTGATTGTGTATAGTTTTGAGGATAAATATGTAATTCCTCACACATGGTTTTAAATGTTTTAAAGTAGTAGCTGTATTTGTTCCCTCTTTCAGAGGTCTATCTACAGTATTCTCTCAACTCCCTGATCAGCATCACACCTGACTCCAGGTAAAGCAGGACCTCTACAGCACTGTGTTTGCCCTTTCTTTTTCTTTTATCTTTCCAGTGACAGAGAGTTGTGTTTCCTGTTGGCAGCCTCTTCGAAGCCATTTATTCCTTATTGAAGAACAAGATTCACCGGCTTCCTGTCATAGATCCAGAATCAGGGAACGTCCTTCACATACTCACCCATAAACGCATCCTCAAGTTCTTACACATCTTTGTAAGCTTTTATGTTCTACTTTTGATGTCAGCATTTATTAACGGTGCACTCGGTCATTTTTAACTCATTAAAAATGTAAACTACTGTTTAAAATGATGTCCACTTCAGTGAAATGACAAAAAGCTGTCTTAAAATGTGGTCACATTTACTATCATTCTGCAATTTTTTTTTTTTTTTTTTTTGTGGGTGAAAGTCCAGTCATTCTAATAGGAATCCACTTGATTAGGAATTTTGCGTGAGGGTGAAAGATTTCCCTATGCAGTGAAAGCTGATTGGTTTGGCTTCTGCATCACTACACTATTGACAATAGACTTTTTTCACCATAAGATTTTGGTAATGTATTCGCACATTTATTCTACATTGAGCTGGTCGCCTCATGGGAGCTGACATATTAAGATGACATGAACATTCTTTCAATAAGCCACCCTGTTATTGGCTTAAAGGGATAGTTCACCCAAAAATGAAAATTCTGTCATTAATTACTCACCCTCATGTTGTTCCAAACCTAGTTAAGACCTACGTTCATCTTCGGAACACAAATTAAGATATTTTTGATGAAATCCGCCATTCATGATAGTCCCATGACGCATGCATTGAATAGTTGAATTAAAGCCATTATTTTTGATTCTTTGCGCACAAAAAGTATTCTCGTAGCTTCATAAAATTATGGTTGAACCACTGATGTCACATGGACTATTTCAGCCATGTCCTTAGTACCTTTCTGGGCCTTGAATGTGGTAGTACCCTTGCTGTCTATGGAGGGCCAGAAAGCTCTCGGATTTCATCAAAAATATCTTAATTTGTGTTCTGAAGATGAATGAAGGTCTTACAGGTTTAATTAATGACAGAATTTTCATTTTTGAGTGAACTATTCCTTTAAGTTAATGGCTTACTGCAATTTGTGTAATGCAGTATATTCACCATTAGGTGTGAGTATAATTTTAAAACGACTATCATATTAGATAGCAAAACATAACAACTGAGTGCACTTTCAACCCAATCTCCTGAAAATACGTAACTATTTTACAAAGTGGCGAGTTGTTTTGAATTTTTACCACATCATTCATGTGGAAATGTATGATTTTTAGAAGAAAAAAGCATTAAGGTTAAGCATGGAGGTCAACCTGAACCCCATCCCGAAAACCAAACCACCAGTGGGCATAAACAGATTGTATGAATTCATAAAAATTAGCCATCAATTCGCCAAAATATTTATGAATTTCCATGATGTGCTTATGCTAACTGACACAATAGCTCTGTACTGAATGATGAGTATTTGCTTTATGAATCTCAGGGCTCGATGATCCCAAAGCCACGATTCTTACAGAAGCGGATTGAGGAAGTCAAAATTGGAACGTTCAAGAGCATTGCAACTATCAGGGAGTCAGAAACAGTTTATGATGCTTTATCAATATTTGTAGACCGACGGGTCTCAGCCCTGCCTGTCGTCAACGAGCAAGGTACTGTGTACGGCTGTTTGCTTTTGTTTTTCTGCTTATGTATCTTTAACGTCTGAAGGTCTTCTGTGTGGTTTCTGACATTTTTCATTCTCTTTAGGGAAAGTGGTGGCACTTTACTCCAGATTTGATGTCATTGTATGTAGACCCACATCCACACCTCTTTTTTTATGTTACAGCAAATGACTTCACATGTACTAAACAAAGCTTAGAGTTGGTATCATCTTTAATTATATGTCCTCCAACAGAATTTAGCTGCACAGAAAAGTTACAACAACCTGAACATGACGATGCAGGAGGCCATTCAAGGCCGCTGGTGCTGCATTGAGGGGGTGCTGAAGTGTTACCCTCACGAAACCCTCGAAACCATCATTGATCGGATCGCTGAGGCAGAGGTAGTACAACAGATAGTTACCATGTTACATATGACATCATGACAACTCACATCCTGTTTCTTGAGTGTTTCTATATTATAGTCTTCCAGAACTGATGGCTTGTTTTCATTTGCATCAGCTGAAATATGCCGCCATCTCTGACCAAAGGTCCTTGTGCTGTTTCTGTCAGGTTCATCGTCTAGTGCTGGTGGACACAGAGGATGTGGTGATGGGAATCGTCTCGCTATCTGATTTGCTGCAGGCACTGGTCTTGACTCCTGCGGGCGTTGAAGCACTTTTCTCTTAACACCATAGGAGGGTTCCCTCTCCACAATTATCCTCATTTCATATCCTCTCATACCAGGTAGGCAAACTGTCTAGTAGGCAAACACTAGGGCAGTACACTTTCAAAATGTACATCTTTATACCTTTGTACCTTTTAAAGGGTGAATATTAATTCCTAAAGATAATAGGTGTACATATTAGTACCTATATGGTATATGTTAGTACCTTTTGAAAGGGTACAGCCCCAGTGAGAGCTCGTTTACTTTTTTTTTTTTTTTTTTTTTTTTTTTTTTTTTTTCTTTTCTGAGCGTGTATCTGTAGTGTCATCGAACGGAAAGTACATTATAATGTTTGCTTTGGAGTACATGAGCTGTTTAAGTCTTTGGAGACATCTTCCATACAAATATTTGTTTCAGAAGAGAAAGATTGTTTCTATAATTGACCAAAAATATACATGGACATTAGTGCAGATCAAGTGTTACTGCAAGTGCAGGAACATTGGTTAATGAAGATTTTTTTTAAAAATGTACTTTTTTTCCTTCGTTTCTTTGTTTTTCCAGAATTTTGTCCTAAAGCAAACCATGAAGATGAATGCTTGAAGACAGAATGTGTCAATATTTTTAATGTTGCTGGCACTTTGGGATTTTATGTATCACTTTAAACATGTCTAATCTTATTTTGCAATTTAACTTGTATATTTATATAATTTATTAAAGAATTAGCACATAATCATTTGAATTTTGATAGTTCTGTCAGATAAAACTACAAATATTTTGTTACATAGTATGTAATAATGCTAACCCTCCTGGCAAAAGTCTCCTTTTTTAATAACATTTGTTATAAAACATCTTGACCCCTGATCCTTTCATTGTAAATAAACAAAAAAATCATGTTATTTATTTAGTCATTTAATTCACTGAAGTTTTCCTACAGATCTCAGATTTCATACTCACAGTAGATTTACAATGTTATATTGCACAAATTTTCTTTTTTTCCTACCACATACAACATGTTTAATTCAATGATTGTATCGTGTTATTATTTTGGTAAAGAAAAAGTTGTCTGGGTAAAAAACTGCTTTACAGAATAAATTATAAGCATCAAACTATAAGTGGTTCTGAATTACATCAATGACTTCTATAAATACACTAAGCATAATTTGTGTATATTTTTAAATATTAATTAATTTTTACAATGTTTCAATACAAGAAAATAAATAATTCAGCCTGGTGACGGCAAATACAGAGTTCAATGTTTGAGTTGTTGGTACATGTATTTACCAGAGGTGTATCCTTGTACATCCTGCTTTTCACTGTTAGCAAACAGTGTCATACTAAGTACTTATGACTTTCTAAGTAGGAGTTTAACAAACTAATTTGCATCATTTGCGTTTCAGACCAGCTTGAACACTTACAGTTATTTCAATATGTAGCTAGCACCTTTGACATTAAAGATATCAAACACTGACTAATGTTTTGAAGCAATTAATTCACAAAACTATGTCAGCGACTAATGTCTTAAGACAATGTGAACAAGTTAATGTTGTTCAAATAAAATTTAACTAAACACTTTATAATAAGCCTGCATAAGTTGACATTACCTAAGGCAAAAGTTAACATGAACCAACAGTAATCATATAGGCTATATGCTGCAAAATTGTTTCATTTTAGCTTATGATACACATTAATTGTATGGAAATGGAAATGTACAGAAGTGTACTGTAAAGTGGTACCACCAAAGTACAGATGGAGAAGCTCGAATGCCATGTGTCAAATTAAATGATGTTTTATGGCCTCAGTGATACTTTCATTCTGATAAGGGGGGATGTTTGAGTGCACACTTAAAATCTACAGACTCAGTGCACAATTTTATCTAACTTAAAATCATTTACTGCAGGACTATAAAGTCGGAAACAATACAGTACAAGATTCCTATCTTTAATTTTGGCAGTGGAGTGCTTGGTGTATTGACAATCACTTAATTCTGCAATTTTAAATTCTGTAAATGGCCTCTATTGAGTTTCCTAAAAATACACATGCCACACTCTTCCACCCTTGTTTGTAATGCAATCGTTCGGCAACAGAAAGTCAAACAGACGTATAGGGAGGAAGTGCACTCATTGTCTCGCTGGATGGAGTGGGTTACAGTCACAGTTTCTGAGCTGCATATTTTCTCTTGAATGAATTACTCCTGAAAGAATGGACCGAGATAAAGACAGCACCGCGTCACAGGGGTAAGCAGATTTTCTTCAGAAAGATGTTTTACTTGTTTATTGGTTCTCTGAATAGTACAGATTGCAGTAATGGTTGATATCTAATAAATAGTCATTGAGCAGATCCTTGTATCCAAAACATGTATTTTTATTTTTTTTATCTTTAATAAAAAAATTTTTAAAAAGCCCATCAGGTTTACTTCACTAACTTTATATCACTAGTCCCAATTTTTAACTACTAGGGCTCGTTATTAAAAGTCAGTTATGTAAAAGAGAGACAAAAATGGGAAAAAACTGTACTTGAGCGGAGTTATTAACAATGGTTTTATATTCCAATGTTTCTGCAGCAAAAAGTTTGGAATAAAAGTGAAGAAGAAACACAGGAAAGGACACAAGGGTGTTGTTATCGCAAACAAAAATGCTCTAGGTATGACCATGAAAGCAAACACTGTTACATAAGTAAAGATGTAGAGCATTTCATGAGGATTAACTGCATGGTTTTGTTGACAGAGATATTCAGACATACAACAGCTGATCCTTACAAAGGTTTAAAATGCTTGTAAACCAATTCTGACTGAGCTGGTTTAATCTTTGTTTTAGAAGCTGAGCCTGAAACTAATCCTGACGATCCAGACGTGGTAGATGTACCACAGCCTGGACTCCCTGAAACATCCACCTCGGCACACGCTTCCTTCAGACAGATTGTTAATACTAAGAGGCACTTTTTGTTTTTCTCTCCAGTCTTTAGACAGTGTAATGTCTTATTTCTTGTAGTTTATGTGCAACATGTTCATGTTTTTAATTTTTTGGACTTAAAAGGTGTAAACCTGTGGCCAAGATCTTGGAAGGTGAAAGTAAACCACAACATTTCCAGGTAGAATTCAATATAATTTGAGTAAAAGTTGCAGTTATTTCTTGTTTAAAGATAATAAAGCTGTTATTTCTAATATTAAACGCCAAAATCTGTTCTTCCTAAGATCTCCATCAATATAACCGAGGCTAGGCAGCTAGTCGGGGACAATATAGACCCTAGTGTCGTGATTGAAATTGGAGATGAGAAAAAGCAGACGTCCGTGAAAGAAGGAACCAACACTCCTTTTTACAATGAGGTGATCATACTCTTTGATGGACACTTTCTGATAAAGGCATTAATGGAAAAAAATGTAATAACCAAGTTCTTCTCACCCCTGCAGTATTTTGTGTTTGACTTCTTTTGCAATCAAGACATCTTTTTTGACAAAGTCATCAAACTATCAGTAAGTACTTAGGCTACTGTATGTAAACAAAATGCTTTAACCTGCAAAGCTCACATTAGTGCACCTCTCCCAAAGGTCATGCACTCAAAGATCATGAAGAGCTACTGTGTGGGAACCTTCAAGATTGATGTTGGGACAGTTTACTCCCAACCTGGTAAACGCTTGGTTTGCAGTTGCTCACATCTTTCTAAAAGTTCAGAATCTGGTCTGAGATTTGGATTATTGGTTGTAAAACAACACTAAATCTTGTCTTGCTGTGCCAGGCCATCAGTTTATCAATAAGTGGGCCACGCTCACAGACCCTGCTGACATACGCACAGGGGTGAAAGGTCACCTGAAGTGTGATATCAGCGTGTCAGGAAAGGGAGATGTCGCAGCACCGTCCCAGAAGTTCAGTGATGCCGAGGAACAGATAGAAAAGTAAGATCATATACAAATACAAATCTCTATTTTAAGATTATCATTCTGGACTGCCATGGCAGATATCTAAGAAACCATTTATAATTTAATAATCAAACAGTAAAGATTATTTCAGTGAATTTCCTCTCTGATAAACTGCCACTACATCATTGTGTCTCGCTGTGTCTCATGAAAATGATGTTAAAAACCTTTACCTCTTCCAGGCACCTTCTTCTTCCTGAAGGCTTAAACCCTGAACGGCCGTGGGCTCGGTTTTATGTGATAGTGTATCGTGCAGAAGGTCTTCCCAGAATAAACTCCAGTATTATGGCCAACGTGACCAAAGCCTTTGTTGGAGACACGACGGCCCTCATAGATCCTTATGTAGAGGTGTCATTCTTCGGTCAAGTTGTAAGCTCACAATTCAGTGCTTATTACAAAACAAACACACTTTTTATTAGTTTTATTTTAAATGTCTATGCTATTCAGTTTTTTTTCTTGTTTTTTTTAGTAGTTTTAGTAGTAGTTTTTCATCTAATAATAACATTTTATTTTATTTCAGCAATAATTCAATTACAAAAAAATATATATATATTTTTTTTTTCTTAAAAACATAACTACACTGCCCTCATGTCGTTACAAACTTGTATATTTTTCCCATAAATAGATCGTTACGTACATCCAGCCATACAACAACAGTCCAATGTGAGCAGGGCATGTTAAGATATAATAAACAGATAGAATAAACATGAAAAATATAGCATATAAGTGATGCTTACAGATATATAAATAGTCCATACGTACTCAAAGTCGTCTCGCTGTCGGTTTTTGACGGTTTTTAAAGTTTGTTGGTTTGTAGCGTGTTATTTTAGTGTTATGGTTAGTATTATGGCATACTGGTCAGTAACTGTGGTTGTAGAGCAATGTATAAATGTATTATATGTGATATTTGTTTTCTTTATTTTCTGCTTGAAAGGGTAGGACGTCTACTCAGAAGAGCACAGCAGACCCAGTGTGGAACGAGCAGGTGGTGTTTAAGGAGATGTTTCCTCCACTGTGTCAAAGACTGAAGATTCGGGTTCTGGATGAGGGAAGCATGAATGATGTGGCCATTGGGACTCATTACATTGATCTACACACCATCTCGAACGACAATGATGGAGACAATGGTTCACCACTTCAGTACATTGTTAAAAAAAGATGTTTTGAATTATGGTGGCCACAATATGTATTTGGACACCTTAGAAATGTCTGACAGTTATTCTGTTAGAAAAATAAAATACAAAAAATATCAAAGCAAGTAGCATCTTCAGACAAATGGTGGTACTAGCATATGTATTCTTTAATATTTCATTGCTCTTCTCAAGGTTTCCTGCCCACATTCGGACCGGCATGGATCAACCTCTATGGTTCACTTCGTAATTCCACACTGGTGGACGACAGCCAGGAGCTGAACGAGGGTGTTGGAGAGGGGGTGTCCTACAGAGGCAGGGTTTACATAGAGCTGAGTGTGGAGATCCTGTCTGGAGGTGCTCCTGACTCTAAATCCCTGCTCTCAAAAATCAGTCTGAAAGATACCAAGGGCGGAAAAGCAGGGGCGAAAGATCCCAGAACTGGGACAGGAGCCGGAGGTGAGGAAGAGAAGTCCAAGACTATAGGGCCAGAAGTGATGCCAGTGGAGCCCCCACAGAAGGTGAAGTTTTCACAGCAGTCTTTCTTCTTTTTATTCTATTCTTTAATCTGTCCGTCTCCTTTTTACACTTTTTTCCTTTTTTATTTCCATTATACTAATATTTGCATTAAATTGTAAAGCCACCTAAGTCATTGTTTATCTTTAATTTAGATAAATGATGAAGACATGGAAACATTCCTGTTATTTGGCTGTGTCTTTGAGGCCTCCATGATTGACAGAAGAATCGGTGATAGACCTGTCAGCCTTGAGTTCACCCTTGGTAAATATGACAGGATTTACATTCAACATAGTGGAGTTGCTTAATTTTATTGTTTAATGTTCGTAGTCAGCCTCAGGAGTATAAACTAAATATTAAATGAGCTATTTTATTTTCAACATATTTTATGTGAAGTTTTTCAACCATGTTACCAATTTTTGGACATGTCTAAATATAATTTTTAAACCCTTTTCTAGCATTAATTCTAGATGGAAAAATAAGTACATAAATAAACAAATAAAACAAAACTACACCATGATGGATCAATAAAAGAGAGGTATATTTATCCAATTAAGCTGTTACTCAGTGAAGACTTGTTAGTTTGAGACCAAGTATTGGATTAAACTCCCATAAATAAAACTCATTTGTTACCCTGGACCACAAAACCAGTCTTAAGCAGCACGGGTATATTTGTAGCAATAGCCAAAAATACACTGTATGGGTCAAAATTATCGATTTTTCTTTTATGCCAAAAATCATTAGGATATTTAATAAAGATCATGTTCCATGAAGATATTTTGTAAATTTCCTACCATAAATATATCAAAACTTAATTTTTGATTTGTAATTTGCATTGCTAAGAACTTCATTTGGACAACTTTAAAGGCGATATTCTCAATATTTAGATTTTTTTTTTTTTGCACCCTCGGATTCCAGACTTTCAAATAGTTGTATCTCGGCCAAATATTGTCCTGTCATAATAAACCATACATCAATGGCTTATTTATTCAGCTTTCAGATGATGAATTAATACCAATTTCAAAAAATTGACCCTTATGACTAGTTTTGTGGTCCAGGGTCACATTTGAGTGTCACAATTGTCAGAAATGTCTAGGTGTTTGTATAGACAAACTTTGTGGTAACAAGGTTGCACACAATTTTATTTATTTATTTATTTATTTATTTATTGGTAGTTAAAATTACTAAAAAACTGTAATGTACTAAATGTCACTTGAACATATTGTCAAAATTATGATATTATGATTTTAAGAGTGGGGGTGTGAAGACTTTTAAGATATTTAGGAAAGCATAATACATACCATTTTTCTTAAGAACTAACAATAATATGATTATATATATATAATATTACCCCTTTAAACGTGTACTTGTTTATTCAGGTAACTTTGGGAACTTAATTGATGGTACTGCACCGCCTCCTTCAAAGAAAAAGCCTGAAGATGTGTCATTGACCACTCCTCTATTAGACACTGCAACAACAATGCCATGCAAATCTTCTACAACACCAGAAAGACCTCTTTTTGGAGATGCACAGAGGTGTTTAGATCAAACAACACTAACAAGTTTATACCATCATTAAATAATAGAAAACATGAACATAACTGGACCCATAATCTTGTTTGTGCAGGCACTACATGCACTTGCCCATCAGAGCACAAAAGCCCTGTGTGTATGTTTATAGCAGCTGGGAGGATCGAGCGTACCGACTCCATCACGCCAACATGCTGGACACAATTGCCATGATGTTTGTATGTAAACCTTCAACCCAGTAGTGTTTTATTAAATTACCATGTAATCGGTTAGTAGTTCATGTGATTCTTTTCATTTAATGTTTGTCAGGAAGAGGGAGTCGCTAAGGTGGCAGAACTGGATAAAATGTTGTCTCCAGAAGCTGGGACTCTCATGCACCATGTTCTTCGGGAATTTAAAAGAGATGCCAGGTAAGTCTAAAGACCATAGGGAATCCCTGTGGAATTAATGGAGATATTCAGTGATACCAGAACAAAATGCCTTTACCATTAATAGCATAAAATAATATTTAAAACATTTATAAATAACACTTAAAACATTACTAACATATATGTTAGTAATGTTTTAAGTTCCAATAAAATGTGACAGGGTGAAACTAATATTTGAACACCCAATAGGTGTCCCTGTTGTGTTAGTTTTCACTTTTGTCACTTTTCTGCATTCTGAAAGTTAAAATGTTTTATAGCAAAACCAAGTGTTTCAGTTTACATTATTAAAGAAAATGTATTACTCATGAACCGTATAAAAGGCCTGTTCACCAAAAAATGAAAATTCCGTCATAATTTACTCACCGTTCTGTTGGTCCAACCTGTCTGACTTTTTTTTTTTTTTTTTTTTTTTTTTTTTTTTTTTTTTTAAATCTGTGGTCCATTTCTTTTTTTCTTTTTTAATTTTTAGTATTGTTTTGGACCCAACTTGTATGTAATTTCGAACCCCACTGATTTTTGGGACATTTTTCTTTTGTGTTCCTCAGAAGGAAGATATAGGTTTGGAAAAACCTGAGTACATATTGACAGAATTTTAATTTGTGCTTGAACTATCCCTTTAATGTGCTCTCTTTAATGAAATTTTAAAAAAATGTGTCCTAATTATATTTCTGCTGGATGTAATGGTATGTTTATTGCAGTGAGTTTATTGCATTTGCTGAAAAGAAGGTGAAGGGAGGCAACTTGACCTTACTGGACAAAAAGAGGCTCACTCTATGCAAACAGGAGCTGGTGGGTCTCTTCTGTGCATGCTGTCATTTTTTAAAGACCTCTATCTGTAAACCTTCATACTAATCCTTCATACTAATCAATTCATACTAATCCTAACGTCTTTTACTGTTCCTGTATGACTATGAATTATTACTCATTGCTGCTTTTCATCCACAGTCTAGTCCAACTCATTCATTTCACAATATAAATTTGTAAAGAAATTCATTTGTAGGTTCAATTTAAAAAAGTGTTTAGGATCGTGAGAACACAAATTCTGTGAAGTGTATTTAAACCTTTTGAACTGGTAGTGTTTGTATATTTTACTAGTCTTTGGTTTTATTTGCTGCTCTTCAGGAGAGTATGACAGAAGCAGCAGGAGGACTCCTTGAGCCCAAGAGGAGATCTTTGACTGTAAAAGAGATGATGCTGGAAGTCCAGAAAATTAAAAAGAAACTGAGATTCCTTGTGGAAGAGGTTATTATTTTGTGTCATTGTCATATGCACATCCTTGCAATCTTACATGTATAATGTAAATCCTTCATCATTACTAATATTTCTCTTCATCTCACGCCTTTCTCAGCCTCAACACACTTTACCAGATGTGTTTGTGTGTCTGGTCAGTAATAACAAGCGTCTGGCGTATGCCAGAATCCCTGCCCGTCACCTTCTCTTCTCACAAAGCCCAGAGCAGAGAGGCAGAGACTGTGGGAAGATCAAGACCCTGTTCCTCAAGGTCTGCACTCTGTAATCAAATAGGAAATTGACAAATGCTAAATACCTTTCGTTGGCACTTCTCCTGTAACTTTTAAAGGAAATGTGTCTTTCAGCCTCCAGGGAAGCGTGGACCAGGGTGGACAGTCCAGGCTAAACTTGATGTGTATTTATGGCTGGGAACTAGCAGAGATTCATCCCACATGTTGGACAATCTCCCATCAGGCTTTGAACTGGAAGGCATCTCGTCTGAGGACAGGACTGGCCCTCCTCCTGATTATTTACTCTACACAGGCAAGACTGCTGTTTTTTTTTTTTTTTTTTTTTCAGTATCCTTTTTTTTTTATCTGTAAGACGCTGATTTGCATGTTGTCTTGCTGTTTGACCCAGTTTGTTATTGATTTGCAGAGCAGCACTTGTTCCAGCTGAGGGCTCATATGTACCAGGCTCGTGGTCTCATCGCAGCAGACAACACTGGCCTCTCAGACCCCTTTGCCTGGGTGTCTTTTCTGTCCAATAGCCAAAGCACTGGTGTAAGCATGAGTTTGTGTGATGATATTCTAGACAAAAATACAATAGATGATGCTGTTAACTGCACAACTGTATTCTCTATTAGAATATTCTTTCACTAGTTGAGTTTAAATAAGATATTTAACTTTATTGTTATTGTGTAGGGAACAAGTACAGAACCAGAAGTGGAAATAACAATATGTATATGTGACCCTGGACCACAAAACCAGTCATAAGGGTCATTTTTTTTTAATTGAGATACATCATCTGAAAGCTGAATAAATAGGCTTTCCATTGATGTATGGTTTGTTATGATAGGACAATATCATAACAAACCATACATAGGACAATAAAATCTGGAACCTGAGGGTGCAAAAAAAATCTAAATACTGAGGAAATCGTCTTTAAAGTTGTCCAAATGAAGTTCTTAGCATTGCATATTACTAATCAAACATTAAGTTTTGATATATTTACGGTAGGAAATTTACAAAATATCTTCATGGAACATGATCTTTACTTAATATCCTAATGATTTTTGGCATAAAAGAAAAAAATGATAATTTTGACCTATACAATGTATTTTTGGCTATTGCTACAAATATACCCCAGCGACTTGAGACTGGTTTTGTGCTCCAGGGTCACATATGTGTATATAATGGTGTTGTTATGGTTCTATAAAAAAAGTGCAAGGTTTATCAGTTGTCAAAATACATTTTAGAAAATGTATAGAGAAGAGCACCTATTTTACATATACAGTACATACTTTGTTTGGTTTTGGATAATTAGTCACAAAGCATATAATTACCACCAAGCAAATTACCTCATAATGTGATAAGGTAATTGGTATTTGTTCATATTGTCATTTTTTTTTTTAGATCATCAAGCAAACATTGACTCCCACATGGAATCAGCTGATCCTGATAAATAACGCGTGTCTGTATGGAGGGCTTTATGAAATAGTCCAGGAGCCACCGCTTGTTGTGATTGAAGTGTATGATGATGATGCAGTGGTGAGGAAAACACATTCACTTAAGTATACAGACTAGAAAAGTAGGTCTTGTCCTAGTGTTGATTGTCCTGTAATTTAATATTATATCCAGCTGAAAAAAGTTCTGTTGTTTTCTCTTAATCTTTGTAATATCTGGTTTAAATGTTTTGAGCTGAAGCAATGATTTGCTCTCTCCAGGGTATAGAGTACCTGGGGTCAACAGTGGCTGTTCCTGTAGTCAGATTGTCAGATGAGCGATACTCCCCTCCTCAGCTGCAGTACAGCCCTCTGTTCTGTGGCAGCCTGTCAGGAGGAGACATACTGGGAGCATTTGAACTCATCCAGGTCCAGTCTTACAAACACTGCACATGACAGTAGTGTGCATTTGCAGATGTGGTTGAATCCGCTATTTAATAATATTACGATTACTGCTGCTACAAATAATTAGATATTTTTATGTTCTACTAACATTTATAATCTAGTGCAGAAAGTAATATGCTGTCTACTGTTTGTCTTGTTCCATGATCCTGTAGATTTCAAAGTCAGGAGAACACACACTTCCTGATTTAGATGAGCCGGATGGAGGGGTTATCCCAGTACCTTCATACATCCGACCTGTGCTCTGCAAGTACAGAATTGAGGTGAACAATCTGTGACTTACGGTCTATATGCAAAGTACAAAAATGGGTAAACACTTCATTACGTAGCACATTGCATTGCTCTCTAGTTTAGCTGACAATTGTAAAAAATCTTTGCATAGCGTGACACAGATTTTGAGATTTGTCTGTTTTCAGCCATTTCATTTCATACATTAACAGTAAAGATTTTATTTGTGTTTTCTTTTAGATTCATGATCCTTAATCATTTGAATCCCAAGGCCATTATTATTCTTGAAAATTAATAAACCATTGATTTCATAAGTTCATGAACAATTTCTAAGCCCCCACATACACACAATTATTATATATTTATTTATTGTATTTTTTTTTATTAAAATTGTATAAGGATTTTTTTTAAACATGCATACATACATACAGTGTTTCAAGTTTCAAGTTTGTTTTATTTATATAGCACATTTAAAAACAGCAAGCACAGCTGACCAAAGTGCTGAACAGATAAAGACATAGAAACATAGGACAACCCATACATTCATATCATAAACTCACAATGAATTAAAAGCCAAAGAAAAGAAATAGGTTTTAAGAGATGATTTAAAAACAGTTAAAGACTGTGCCGATCTGATATAGGCTGGAAGGCTGTTCCACAGCCTAGGGCCAGCAACTGCAAAGGCTCTATCCCCTCTATGCTTTAACCGTGATCTGGGGACAGAGAGAAGTCTTTGATCACCAGACCTCAGATTTCGAGTGGGATTGTAAAGATGAAGTTGATCAGATAAGTAGCTTGGTGCCAGATTATTTATAGATTTATAGACATATAGAAGAATTTTGAACTCAATTCTGAGGTGCTCAGGTAACCAATGTAAGGATTTCAGAATAGGAGTAACATGATCAAATTTACGGTGTCCTTTGAGGAATTTAGCAGCGGCATTTTGTACTAATTGTAGACGAGCAATGGAGGATTTAGAAATGCCTAGATAGAGAGAGTTGCAGTAATCCAAGCGAGTTGTAATGAGCGCATGGATAGCAATCTCTAAAGTTTTCACAGAGAGAAAAGATTTAATTTTGGAGAGAAGACATAGCTGGAAAAAACAGGAACTAATAACCGCATTTATTTGTTTATCAAATTTAAGACTTTGATCCCAGAAAACACCTAGGTTCTTAATACAGGAAGAAGTAAAAGGAGCAAGGTAGTCCAGATCGATAATTCTGCTCCCTGAATTTTCACTAGGGCCAAAGACTATAACCTCGGTTTTTGATTCATTTAGACAAAGAAAATTCTGAGAGAGCCACGTTTTCACTTCATCCAGGCACGCAAAAAGAGGTTCCAGAGCAGCATGTTTATTTCGTTTCAGAGGTAGATAAATTTGAGTATCATCCGCATAGCAGTGAAATGATACACCATGCTTTCTGAAAATAGAGCCCAAAGGAAGTAAATACAAAGAAAAAAGAATGGGAGCGAGAATAGAACCCTGCGGCACTCCACACGAAAGTTTGGCAGGCAATGAAGAAAAATTGCCCAATCTGACTGAGAAACTTCTATTTGTTAAATATGATTTGAACCAGCAAAGAACAGTTCCCCGGATACCCACAAAATATTCTAGTCGAGATAAAAGAGTTTTATGATCAACTGTATCAAAAGCCGAGGTTAAGTCTAACATAATTAGGATAACAGAGTCACCAGAGTCAGTCGCCAACATAATATCATTAAGGACCCGTAATAAAGCAGACTCTGTGCTATGCAGAGGCTTAAAACCAGACTGGAAGGTTTCAAAAATATGATTTGCACTAAGGAAAGACTGAATTTGAATAAACACAGTTTTCTCGAGTACTTTTGTAATAAACGGAAGATTTGAGATCGGTCGAAAATTATTGAAATTACTAGCATCAAGAGAAGGTTTCTTGAGAAGAGGAGTCACAGTAGCCTCTTTGAGGCTATCAGGTATAGTCCCTGAAACTAGACATTTATTCAGAAACGACACCAAACTAGGGCCAACCGAGTCGAAAATTTGTTTTAAAATACGTGGAGGGAGAACATCATGAGAGCAGAAAGAAGGTTTTAAATGGTCGATAGTTTTTTTGAGAGACTGGAGAGAAACTGGATCAAAATCACTCCATATGGATGAAGAACAGCTAAATTCAGGTGAACCATTAGCAAATGGTTGCAACTGAGATCTCAAAGTAGTAATCTTATCACAGAAAAACTTTGAGAAACCTTCACATAAAGACACTGAGGGATTTGAAATCACATTTACATGAGGATTTACCACAGAATTTATAACAGAAAATAAGGCTTTAGAACTATGATGATTCTTTGCAATTAAATTAGAAAAATACTTAGACTTAGCAGATTTCACTGCTTTCTGAAAAGTAGCAAAACAGTCTTTAAGCATTTCATATGAAATTTGCAATTTGTCCTTTTTCCATTTTCGTTCAGCTCTTCTACAAGCTTGCCTCAGAGAGCGGATGTTATCATTGAGCCATGGTTCAGATTTCGGTTTAGACTTAGGTTTAAGAGGAGCAATGGTATTCAAAACCTCTGAACAGGCAGTATTAAACAGACTAAGATGCTGTTCAGCATCCAGGTCAGGCAAAAGTGACTCCAGGGACATAGACAAGCACACCTTGTTAAAGGTGTTAGAGAAGTCATCACAAAAGTGGGAAGAAAAGGAACGAGTCAGTTGTACAGTAGGAGTAATGCTTGAACTTAACTGAGAGAAAGGCAACGTAAATAATACAGGCATATGATCTGAGAGCAAAGTATCAAAAACCTGAGTATCAGTAATAGAAAAACCATGAGAAAAAACCAAGTCCAAAGTATGTCTGTGTGTATGTGTAGGATCTTTCACCCACTGAACCATATTGAATGAATCAATGAGACTTAGAAACTCCATTTCCAGAGGTTTAGACTGACAGCACACATGTATATTAAAATCACCTAGCAAAAGAATATTATTATACTTTATGCAATCACCCATAAAAGCAGTAAATTCATTTATAAAGTCTTTAACTAGGTGAGGAGGTCGATATACCAGCGCTAACAAAACAGGATCATTCCATTCCAGTCGCAACAACTGTACTTCAAAGCTACTGTAAACAGCAGACGGAGCAGGACTACAGTGCATACTAACACTGTTTTTTAAAATTACCGCTAGACCGCCCCCGCGGCCTGAAGAGCGGGGCAAATTAAAAAATGTGCAGCCATCTGGAACCAAGTCAGAGAAAGGACTCAGATCACCAACCTTAATCCAAGTTTCTGTGATGAACATAAAATCCAAGGCATGAGTAGTGAAAAAGTCATTTAGTAAAAACGTCTTATTGACTAGTGACCGAGCATTAATCAGAGCCATCCTGGAAGTAGTTTGAGAAACGACGGGAGTAGAGGCTCTGTTCAAAGATCGAAGATTCTGAAGATTAACTCCACCGCGGCGAACACGGAGAGGTGAGTAGCGAGAGGTCGCAAATGGAGAATCCAGGTGAATGGGTCGAAGCCAGCGAGCAGAGTAATCCAGCGAACGCCAGACAGCACAGCGGCCGCTGCCTAAGTTCCGCGTCATTCGGAAGAAGCTGGAAACGCGGCCCGCGCGCAACTCCATTTTCAGTTTGACAGCAACCCCTCCGCGCTTCCCGCGTCTCCTGCGACGCTTTCTCCGGGAAATATCAGGATGCCATCTGCGCAGATAATTTGGGATATCCAAGACTGAGTTTGGAAAACACGACTGTGATCTAACCACAGAGCTTGCTAACTCTGAGTTATAGGTGGTCACAACAGAGTCTTTAATATCCAGAAGTAGCTGGCGATCATAGACCAGAGGGGAGTAACAGTTCGACACTGAAAGAAGAACAGAGACAACACAAAGTAGCAGAGAGGCCAGACGGCAAGCCACGTACACCGGCGCCATCTTGAGAAACACGACGTCTTTAAACCCACGGTCCCGGCAGGGCGCCGGGCCAGCAGGGTACCCGTCGGGGGCGGCGCCCCCCTCCCGCTCGAGGAGGGAGAGCGCCGAAGGGACGTTTCAGTGTATCAGTTAGGGTTTTACTGACCTATACCTCAGTATAAGGTTCAGGTGCAGGGCCCGCTATATTAGCCCCCGGGACACCGGCGGGGGGTTGTCAAAACCTGGCCCTGGGCCCATGCCACCTCTTCACGGGTCTTTCGCCTGCCTCTCGACCCTTGGGTCTTTTCCAGGGACTCGCCAACCCTGGCCCCGTGTGCACCTCACGGGGATTTCGTGACGGGGCCCGCTATGTCTGACTCGCGTGACCCCCGCCCGTGCCATGCCATACCTTCTCGGGTCTTGATCCGTAGCGTTTTTACAGGGACGCCACAACCCTGGCCCCGTGTGCCACTCGCGGGGGCTTTTGATGCTCACGACGGTCTGGTTAAAATGTCAGGGCCCGCTGTGGCTCGCGGGACCCCCGCCCGTTGAGACAGGACGGGACTTTAAGGCGTCGGCCCCGTGGTTGCCAAGCACGGGGCTCACGCCATTGCCTTCCTTGGATGCCATGCCATGCCATTCAGCCTTAGGGGGCCCGCTATGTCTCGCTCGCGGTGACCCCCGTCTGTTTTTACAGGGTGTCTTCAACCTCAAACCCTGGCCCCCGTGTCCACCTCACGGGGGCTTTTGTTTCTCACGACAGTCTTTCTTGGTAATATTTCCCCCCCGGGGGGGGGCTTGCCTTTCAACGCCCGATAATGATCCTTCCGCAGGTTCACCTACGGAAACCTTGTTACGACTTTTACTTCCTCTAAACAGTCAAGTTTGATCGTCTTCCCGGCACTCCACCAGGGCCCGCGAGGAGCCCCGGCGGCGGCTGGTCCGAGGACCTCACTAAACCGTCCAATCGGTGGTAGCGACGGGCGGTGTGTACAAAGGGCAGGGACTTAATCAACGCGGGCTTGAGACCCGCGCTTACTGGGAATTCCTCGTTTATGGGAAATAGTTTCAATCCCCAGTCCCGAGCACGAGCGGGGTTCAACGGGTTACCCGCGCCTCTCGGCGCAGGGTAGACACACGCTGATCCGCCCATTGTGGCGCGCGTGCAGCCCCGGACATCTAAGGGCATCACAGACCTGTTATTGCTCCTTCTCGCGTGGCTGAACGCCACTTGTTCCTCTAAGAAGTTATCGCCGACCGCACCAGGGCCGCGTAACTATTTAACAAGTTGGAATCTCGTTCGTACAGTGCTGTTCAAAAGTTTGGGATCAGTAAGATTTCTTATGCTCGTCAAGGCTGCATTTAAAAATACAAAAATACAGAAAAAACTAATTTTGTGAAATATTGTTGCAATTTAAAATAAGAGTTTTCTATTTTAATATACTTTAAAATATTATTTAAAATATTTTCAGCATCATTACTCCAGTCTTCAGTGTCACATGATCCTTCAGAAATCATTCTAATATGCTGATTTATAATCAATGTTGGAAACAGTTGTGCTGCTTAATATTTTTTGGGACCTGTGATACTTTTTTTCAGGATTATTTAATAAATATGTTAAAAAGCAGCATTTATTCAAAATCGAAATTTTGTGCTACAATATACACTACTATTCAAAGATTTGGGGACAGTACTTTTTTTTTTTTTTTTTTTTGAGAAATTAATACTTTTATTCAGCAAGGATGTGTTAAGTTAAATGAATAAAAAAAGTGAGAGTAAAGACTTATATTGTTAGAAAAGATTTCTATTTTGAATAAATGCTGTGCTTTTTAACTTTTTATTCATCAAAGAACCTAAGAAAAAAGGTTCCAAAAAAATCACAGGTTCCAAAAAATATTAAGCAGCACAACAGTTTCAACAATGATAATAAAACAGCATATTAGAATGATTTCTGAAGGATCATGTGACACTGAAGACTGATGAAAATTCAGCTCTGCGTCACAGAAATAAATGATATTTTAATTTATATTAAAATAGAAAACCAATATTACAAATTTCAGTAATATTTCACAATATTACAGTTTTTTTCTGTATTTTTGATCAGCCTTGATGAGCATAAGAGACTCCATTAAAAACATTAAAAATCTTACTGATCCCAAACTTTTCAACAGCAGTGTACATACATACAATACAGATTTAAATAATTCAAGTTCAATTACATCATTGCATTCTGTTAACCTTTTCAGGGCAATTCCTATAAATGCAACACATTTGGCTTTTGAATTTTGGCTTTTAAATTTGCTTTCTGCTAGATACATTTACATCTTTCGTATGTCAACTTGACATCTTGTTCTGAAACCTTTGTTAGTCAGAGCTTTATCGTTTGGTGTCAAACCACTATATCTCAAATCAAAGATATTTTCCCAAAAGTGTTGTGAATTCCTCTATCTCTTAAATGCCATTCATTATCTGATCAGTGTTTCCACATATAGACAAAACTACATGGTAGTAGTTGGAAATAGTCTTGTGGTCTACAGTGTATACCAGGTCTCACTATTATTAGGTGTTACTACATTTGTACTCAAAAATGTGAAATGAAGTGTTATGTCTATTACAGAATTGTAATATGGATCTACCGTTTTTACTCTTTGCCTCTTTTTAAATAAATGTTATATTTTTTTCAGTGAACATTGTTAGAGTTTTGTCTGTACTATGAATACAAGTATTGTTGAGTTTCTGTTTCTGTGCACTGCAGGTTTTGTTCTGGGGCCTCAGAGAGCTAAAGAAAGTTCAGCTTTTATCTGTTGATCGGCCCCAAGTTTTTATCAAGTGCGCAGGAGGAGGCGTTAACTCTTCAGTGATACAGAGTTACAAGAAAAACCCGAACTTCACAATACTTGTGGATGCCTTTGATGTGGTAAGTCAACTGCTGCAGTAACAGAATATATGTTGTTGTGCCCATCGCTCTGCTTGTGTGATTCTTCGCTTAGCGTTCAGCTGATCTCAGCATGTCTGTGACCGCTGTTATCTGTCTGCAGGAGCTGCCTGAAGACGAACACCTCCTCCCTCCTCTCACTATCACTGTGGTGGACTGGAGGGCCTTTGGGCGAAGCACACTTGTGGGTAGTCATATGATCAACAACTTGGCCTTATTCAAACACATCCCCACACCCATCCGACAGCCCCAACCAGAACCTAGAAATATAGCAGGTAACGCACGTTGCAGTTACAGTCCCAGTAACAGCATTTACTACACCGTCACATTTTTTCAACTCAATCTCACCAATACCTCTAGCATGAACAGTGTTGGGGAGTAACTAGTTACATGTAACTACATTACATAATTTAATTACAAAATAAATGTAATTGTAATCAGTTACTGAGAAAAAATGTGTAATTAAACTACAGTTACTTATGAAAATGTTAATGAGTACAAAAGGGGTTGCATCTGAATTTTTTTTCACACACACCCACTTATAGATTTAATTGATTTCTTTCATAAATTGCAGTAGCTGCTCTAAAATATGAGACGCCAATGTTTAGGACACATGCTTATTCAATAACTTTTTTTTTTTAAGATTAACCCTTTTTTTCCAAGCCATTGTTAGATGTCAGTTTTTCCTGTCATAACTATGCAAAGATTTGCTTTCAAAAACAGTATCATAGCTATTAAACTATATCTTGTTATGATTTTAAATCTGTATTTAACCTCAGAACAATCTCAGAGTAAAAAGAGGTGCTAAAGTCTGATTTTGTGGTGGGTGTGCTTTAAAATTAAATTATTATAATCTTAATTCAAGTGATGAAGGATTTCAAAAGTGACAGTAATCAGTGTTGAACACTACTGTAAGGTTAACCCTGCCTGGTTTACAAGTTTGAAAATGATTAACAGTTTAAAATTTAGAAAAGTAATCAAATGTAATCAGTTACATTACTTTAAAGTAATTGAAATCGTTACACTGCTTATTACATTTTAGATAGGGTAACTTGTAATCTGTAACCTATTACATTTCCAAAGTAACCTTCCCAACACTGAGCATGAAATAATTTGTCTTTGGAAAATATTATGATCTTCAGTACCCAATTATATATAACCCCAGATGGTCTCAGGCAGGGATGCTTAATCTTGCTTCTGCAGAATTTAGTTCAAACTCTGCTCAAACACATCTCTCCATTTAATAAATCCTTAAACCAACTGAGCAATTAATAAAAATGATTGTTTAAATCTAATTAAAATTACGGTTTGTTTTTGGCCTGTAGTGGCTCAGCTGTGTCTGCAGCAGAGTGTTGTGCCACCACCCAATGAAGAGATCGCCATTGAAATAGAGCAGGAGGAAATAATCACCCCTGCTCCTAAAACTGAGCCAGACTTCCAGGACAAAAAGGTTTGTTTTTTGAGTTGGATAAACTAAAAAATTTGAGAAAACATCATGTTAACACTAGTATTACCAAATATGTATCTAAAACATCCTGCTTTTCCTCCCAATTTAATCTGTCTCTCTGATTCCTGAAAGCACATATGTGCAAGTTGAAGCATATAAACACATGCAAACATTACCTATCTACTGTGGCTATAAAACTCTTCATCAATGCCAGGTGTCGAAGAAGAGCAAACGAAGGTCTACGAAAAGAAAGAAGCGCACCACAGCTGATGAGTCTGCTGATAATGTAATTGATTGGTGGTCGAAATACTATGCATCAATGGAGAAGATCCAAGTGGTAAGCTTCCAAACTTTTGTCTTTTCTTTTTTTTTTTTTTTTTTTTTTTTTTCTAACTGTTTTGTCCCACAACTTCTTTCTTAGGCAAAGAAAAATGAAAACAATCCATTTCCACTGCTCTTTGAAAACAGTAAGTGATATCTGGGTTTATTCCAAAATCAGTCTTGTCCTCTGGATCATGTAGACACGTCATGCTCCAGCTTTAGTCAAACATGATCACGTTATAATGTATTTCAGTAACTCCTCTGGAGAACATTATTTCTGAAGGATTGATCAGTCTGGGTAAGAATGACTGGGAGACTGTCCATTGCATGGCCCTCTTTCTTTGTTGCGGGGAACAGGATTGCAGAATCTTTTGTTCACGATGCATACTCTGTGCATTTGAATGGAAATAAAATGTCTACATATTCTTTGAAAATTTTTAAAAAAGTAAATGCTGATTACAAGAGAGATCATACAACATTTTGCAATCCCAGTGAACCCAGATCTGCACCCCTATTTCTGGATTTTGTACACATACACTACTTTTCAAAAGTTTAGGGTCGGTAAGATTTTTTTTTTTTAATGTTTTTGAAAGAAGTCTCTTATGCTCACCAAAGCTGCATTTATTTGATCAGCAATACAGTTAAACTGTAATAATGTGAAATTATTATAATTTGCAACATTGGTTACTTTTAATGTTATTTAAAATGTAATTATTCCCCTGATGGCAAAGCTGAATTTTCAGCATCATTACTCCAGTCTTCAGTGTCACATAATGCTTTGAAATTATTTTAATATGCTGGCTTGGTGCTTAAGAAACATCAAAATATATTTATCAAAAGTATGGAGAAATATATTTATCAAATAAATTAAGCATTTGTTTCCTGATTCTAATTAAATTGTGGCCTTGAATAAAGAATACATTCCCAGGGCTTATTGATTAGTCCCCTCATTTTAGTACAGAGGGAATGTAGCCAGGATTTACTAAAATGAGGGAACGAATTCTTAATTTGTGGCCACGATTAAATTAAAAGGAGGGATTTAATTAAGTTATAGGAATTAATATATACATTTTATTTAATTATTTAATTATTTATTTTTACATTTCATGTGCTGGCTCTGTACAAAAGAGCATTTATTTAAAAAAAAAAAAAATAAGTTTTTATAACATTATAAATTTATCTACTGTCATTTTAATATGTCCTTGCTAAGTAGTGTTAATTTCTTTCAAAACCAAATCTTACTGACCCCAGATATTTGAACATTAGTATATAACAGCTTACTAATCTGCAGTGTATAAATGCGCATTGTCTGTCTGGTGAGGGTTAGCATGTCAAAAAACTAAAACAAGTGGTTTCATGTTAATGGCAGTATGTTGGGAAGTTGTCAGCTGGTTGTTTTGGGTTAAGACACTAAAAACTGCTGGTGGAAGTGATAAAATCATATTTATTTGATTCTTTAATCAAATAAATCTCTTAAAAGCAGTTTACCTTTTAAAGTCTTTTAGACTGTGTGCAAGTTATTTTGATATGTGCTTTTTTTTCTTTAGCTTCAAATGTTAAGGACAAGAAAAAGGAGGTGAATTACAAGAGTGTGATAGAACAGCCCAGGCTTGCAACATTACAGGTAAAATGTGTCATTACAATGCTTAGTTTACCTGCAAATATTGTCTATACAATAAATGTCCATTAAACGGATGTGAAGTCTCACTTGTCAATCACTCCAGGTGTATGACAAAGAGCTGGAGGCTGAGTTTGGACCTTTTGATGACTGGGTTAAAACATTTGAACTCTATCGAGGAAAGGCCAATGAGGAAGAAGTTTCTGCTGATGAGAGATTTGTTGGGAAGTTTAAGGTAAAATGGTTTCATATGAAGTATTATACACATGGAAGCTTTTTAAGACCCAGGTCACAGAATTCCCATCATTGATTGTGCCATCAGGGCAGGTTCTGTCTGTACAAGCTACCTGAAACGGATGATGAGGAAGAGGATGGATATTTGGATTCTGGGCAGTTTAAAATAAATCAGGGTATTCCTCCAAACACCGCAGTGAATGTCCTTATCCGTGTGTACATAGTTGCAGTAAGTGTCATTCATATTTTTGATTATGGAATATTGAAGCTAATTAAAGTACTTTTGGTTCATTTTTGATAATTGTTACTTGTTGTTTATTTGTTAATGCTTTAAAATAAGATACATAAGGTTTCACTGATAATGGTTATTTCTGGTCTATTACTGGTTTGACTATTGGACCAAACCAGCTCAGCTGGTAATGCTGGTCAACCAGCATGGGCTTTTTAGCAAGAACACATTAAATTGATCAAAAAAGACAGTAAAGACTTCTACTGCTATTCCTTTGAGCTTTATATTCATCAATATTCTTTGACATGTTCAACCAGTCATTTGTGATACAGTGTCACTTTCTTACTCATTTTAGGCCTTCAACCTGCACCCTGCAGACCCAGATGGCAAAGCAGACCCTTACATAGTGCTGAAACTTGGGAAAACTGAGATCAAAGACAGAGACAATTACATCCCAAAGCAGCTCAACCCAGTGTTCGGAAGGTGAACGAGCACAACGATTGAGAAATTCACTTTGAAATTCTAATAACCATGTTTCTTTAAGGTTCATTCTCTCTTCATCTACCTCTGCCGTTCAGATCCTTTGAATTTCAAGCCACTTTCCCCAAGGAATCCCTGCTAACTATTCTCATCTATGACTACGACACTGTTGGCGGTGATGATTTGATTGGAGAAACAAAGATTGATTTGGAGAACCGTTTTTACAGCAGACATCGAGCTACCTGCGGCCTGCCTATTGAATATGCCATGTAAGTATTTATATCATAGCATTTTCAACATTTTCATCTTCTAAACTTAGTTTCATGCCTACTTTTGATGTTGATATCATGTGACCTAGTGAGGGTTATAATGCATGGAGGGACTGCATCAAGCCAACAGACCTGTTGATTAAGCTTTGCAAAGAAAACAGACTGGACATCCCTTACTTTTCTCCAGGACGCATTACCATTGGCAACAAAGTGTTTACAGGGAAAACTGTATTTGCTGATGAAGGTAAGTCATTCTTTTGGCCAACATCATGACATTGTTGATTAGTAATTAGAGGAGCAATGTACCACAAGTGTTTGCTGCTGTTTCACAGATCAGATGGTGGAGTCGTACGAGCACTTAGCTCTAAAGGTGTTGCACAGGTGGCCTGAGATGCCCAATGGGGGTTGTAAACTTGTGCCAGAGCATATTGAAACTCGTGCACTATACCTCAAGGACAAACCAGGAATAGACCAGGTAATGTGTGTTGTTGTTTAGAGGTTTATGTAATCTTAATGCACTGTATATACATTAAGAATGCATACATGAGTCATTTGGGTGGTGGAGTGATTTTAATAATTGTGCCTTTGCATGTTTCTCAGGGTCATCTGCAGATGTGGGTGGACATTTTTCCAATGGATATGCCTCATCCTGGCCCTCCTGTGGACATTTCCCCTCGCAAACCCAAAGGGTAAGCTGAAGATTCACAAAACCATCTTACTAGGTTGTTCTGTAAATTTAATTATTGTTTGCGCCATCTTATGTTATGTTTTTTGCAAAGGTATGAGCTGAGAATCATTATCTGGAACACTGAAGATGTAATACTGGAGGACACTAACTTCATAACAGGACAGCAGTCAAGTGACATTTACGTCAAAGGGTAATCACAAATAATCACAATCACAATAAACAGAGACCATTTTTAATTATTTATAATCATTTTAATTATGTAATTATTTAGGAAAAAGTCTCTCAATATGTACTACCGTTCAAAAGTTTGGGGTCAGTAAGATATTTTTTTTTTTTTTTTTTTTTTTTTTTTTTTTTTTTTTCCAAGAAAGTAATACTTTTATTCAGCAAGAATGCGTTGAATTTATCAAAGAAACCTGAAAAAAGTCATGGTTTCCACAAAAATATTAAAGGGATAGTTCACCCAAAAATGAAAATTCTGTCATTAATTACTCACCCTTGTGTCATCCCAAACCCATAAGACTCTTCTTAACACAAATTAAGATATTTTTGATGAAATTTGAGAGCTTTCTGACCCTTTTTTTTCTCAGATTTCATCAAAAATATTTTAATTTGTGTTCCAAAGATGAATGAAGGTCATATGGGTTTGGATCAACACGAGGGCGAGTAATTAATGACAGAATTTTCATTTTTGGGTGGACTATCCCTTTAAGCAACATGTGAGACTGAAGACTGGATTAATGGCTGCTGAAAATTCAGATTTGCATTAACATTTTAAAAAATATTATTAGTGCCCTCCACTAATATTGACACCCTTGGTAAATCTGAGCAAAGGTGGCTGTGAAAATAAATCTTCATTATCCTTTTGATCTTTCATTCAAAAAAATCACAAAATTCTAACCTATCACTGAAGTAAAACAATTGAAAGTGGGGATAAAATCTCATGATGAAATAAATGTTTTTATCCAATGCATGTTGGCCATAATTATTGGTACCCCTGGAAATTCTTATGAGTAAAATATCTCTGAAGTATATTCCCATTCATATTTACATTTTTTTAGCACACCAGGGAGACTAGGAGCATGAAATTGTCCAGCTATGACTTTCTGTTCCAAAGGATTATAAATATAAAGAAAACAAAGGCCAAATTCCTTTAATCATCCATCACAAGGAGTAAAACCAAACAAGAATGTTCTGATGTTCAGAACAAGATTGTTGAGCTTCACAAAATAGAAAGTTGCTGGAAGACAAAAGCTAAAGCATTGAAAATCCCCATTTCCACCATCAGGGCAATAATTAAAAGGTTCCAATCAACTAAAGATGTTACAAATCTGCCTGGAAGAGGACGTGTGTCTATATCGTCCTAATGCACGGAGAGAAGGAGAGTTTGAGTGGCCAAAGACTCTCCAAGGATCACAGCTGGAGAATTGCAGAGATTAGTTGAGTCTTAGGGTCAGAAAGCCTAAAAATATATATCAAACAGCCCCTACATCACCACATATTGTTCAGGAGGGTTTCAAGAAAAATTCTCCTCGCTCATCCAAAAACAAACTCCAGCATATTCAGTTATCAGACAGGACTGGAACTTCAAATGACACTGGCTTTTATGGTCAGATGAAACTAAAAAAAGAGCTTTTTGGCAGCAAACCCACCAGATGAGTTTAGTACAAACAGGGATAAATAGTACCCCATGCCCACGGTTAAATACACTGCTGGATCATTAATGTCGTAGGCCTGTTTTTCTGCCGGAGGTCCTGGACATCTTGTTCAGATGCATGGCATCATGGATTCTCTCAAATACCAACAGATAAAAAATCTAAACCTGACTGCCTCTGTTAGAAATCTTATAATGGGCTGTGGTTGGATCTTCCATCAGGACAATAATCCAAAACAAACATCAAAATCATTACAAAAATGGGTCACTGAGCACAAAAACTTTTGCCATGGCTGTCCGAGTCCTCTGACCTGAACCCTGTAGAAAATGAGTGAGGTGAACTAAAGAGGAGAAGCACTAGCATGGAGCTGGGAATCTGAAGGATCTGGAGAGATTCTATATGAAGGAATGATCTCTGATCTCTTGTGGTCTCCAAACTCTTCAGGTGTTACAGGAGAAAACTTAGAGCTGCTATCTTGGGAAAAGGATGTTGCAATAATTGGGTGCAATAATTGTGGCCAACATGAACTAGAGAAAGCATTTATTTCACAATGAGATTTTCCCCACTTTCAATTGTTTTACTTCAATGATACATTAGAATTTTGTGAATTTTTTTGAATGAAAGATCAAAAGGTTAAACAATGCAGATTTATTTTCACAGCCACCTTTGCTCATATTTACCAAGGGTGCCAATATTAGTGGAGGGCACTGTATTTTAAATTGTAATAATGTTTTACAAGATTACTGTTTTAGTGTATTTTGAACAAAATAAATGCAGTCTTGGTGAACAGAAGAGATTCCTTCAAAAACATTTTCTGAAAATGAATGCTGTCTAATATTCCTAACAGAGAACATCAGAGTTAACAGTAAATTCTAGTGAATTTTTATGTTTTTCTTCAGGTGGTTAAAGGGGCTTGAAGATGACAGCCAAGAAACTGATGTCCATTACAATTCTTTGACTGGAGAGGGCAACTTCAACTGGCGCTTTGTGTTCCCCTTTAACTACCTGCCGGCTGAGAAAGTGGTGGTGGTACAAAAGCGAGAAAGCATCCTCTCTCTGGACAAAACTGAGCAGAAGATCCCTGCAGTCCTTGTTATGCAGGTGTGGGACTTTGAGAGGCTTTCTTCTGATGATTTCCTGGGTAAGAATCTCTTTTGCTTAACATTCTTTCATTTACATCCGTTTTAAATGTATCACATCCTCCCTAAAGCTTCTGTCGTCACTCCTGATGGGATTTAACTCATGCATGCTGTATAGAGCTCACAGTCCCTCAGTAGCAGAAGCATACAATTATACCTAATAAACTTGACTCAAAATATTTGATGTTAAAACTTCACAAAAGTCATTTTTATGTGTTCTTAGGCTCAGTGGAGTTGGACCTGCATGGGTTTCCACATGGAGCTAAATCAGCTAAAGCTTGTAAGATGGAATTGCTCACAGAAACCACAGAGAACATCTCTATCTTCCAGCAGAAACGCTCCAAAGGCTGGTGGCCCTTCATTAAAGCCGGAGAACTCACAGTGTGTGAATTTAATTATTTCATGGATAGAAAAATTGTGAATTAATCAGTGTGAAGCTCAATAGCACCATGTTACCTAAACCTAACCTTTGACTTATTTATTCTAAACGTAATTATCCATTTTCATTTGTTCTATATAGAAAAATAGATGTTTTTTTTTGTTTGTTTTTTTTTTTTTAAAGATTGTATTTACACAACCATGTGGCCTAATAAAAGTGGTATTTAAACTGTTTTCTTTCCATAGGGGAAGGTAGAAGCAGAGTTTCATCTGGTAACAACTGAAGAGGCAGAGAAAAATCCAGTGGGACGTGCACGCAAGGAGCCAGAGCCTCTAGAGAAACCAAAGTAATGTGACACCTATTTTCAGATGTTTTTATTCATTATTACTAGAGCTGTCAATTAAATTTAAAACATATAGGCAAATATAATTATAAAGAAAAAAAAAATTGAATTGAATTCCAGTACATGATATGTGTTTGGGTTATGTTTAAGGTAGTTCTACTTGTATGTACTATATACTGTATGTAAATTATTTCTAATATCAAACTTTGATTTCTCTCTAGTCGTCCAGACACATCCTTCTCCTGGTTTATGAATCCTTTCAAGTGCTTCTTTCACCTGATCTGGGGGAACTACAAGAAATACATCATTGCCGGACTTGTGCTGCTGATTGTGACCTTGTTCCTGGTTCTTATCTTCTACACCCTACCAGGGGCGATCAGTAGTAAAATAGTCAATGGGTAATCAGACACTCTGGTAAGGTAACTGGACACAAATGAGCAGCACATATTTAACTTCTTATTGTTGTTGCCTTAACAAAGAACACATTTAAACACTTTCTCTGCAGGTAGAACATAACTAGTTTTGTTGATTTTGAGAACAATCTTTTATTTAATATGCACCAACAAATGTAACATTCACACACAACATTAAATGTATAATCTTCATAGCACATGAAAACTGTAGGAAACAAATGTTTATTAATCACATCCTACCTACTGTAAACAGTTGGATTTTGTTCTACTGTAGAGCTTTGAAACTAGATAAATGATTATGAAGTGACTTTCAAAATGACAGGAATAACTCAAAAATGTGTAAATACTCATTTGTGTAAATACAGTGACATAAAACAAGCGAGCACAACCTCAATGCATCTATGTTATTTAAATTTGCGATTGATACAGAGGGTTAAAATATAACATTTATTCTTAGTCTTTGTGAAACACATTGTGTATTGCCCTATATTGACACTAGAAATGATCTAAAAATTATAAAGTGTTTTATTCTCAGCTGATTGAAATTTCATGTCATTTCTCAGAATACTAATTAAATGAAGAAATGTAGCTTTATGAAGTTATGATTGAAAGACAAGAATAAGTCTGAAATGTTAATATGTGGCTTTTGGTCCTTAAAGCTCCATCTCCTGAATTTTGGAAGCAACAGTCACAATACCTTATGTGCACTTATTTTGCAAGTCATTGTGGTTTAAAAAAAAAAACAAAAAAAAACAACTAAGATAGCTGAAGTGAATCAATAACCAAAACTGATACGGCTCTTGGTTTACAGTTTTCCCCATTACTGAGACAGTAACTCTACTTGTGAGCATTTTATCAGAAAAATATTCCATACCTTTCATACCAAAACATACCATTACATCAGCCACCAAAACAGACTAATTTCCAGAAACTATAAACAGCATTCACCGCTTTTTCTGTTAAACCACATTTGCCTGCTCAAAATCGAACACGCATATCAGCTTACACAGCAATTTTGCAATGTGTGCTCATCCAGAAAGCACTGGCAAATTTTTTTAGTCAACGAAATGTCAGCATGATTATTGCCAACAGTGCGGTTTGATAGAAAAATTTAGGCTACAAAAAACATGAAGGTATATTTTAATGAATGAAGTATTTCAAACCACCCTGAACACTGCAGTCAAAAATACAGATGAAAAACATTTCAGCAAGTACGTGAGCCAGCATAACCAGGGCAGTCTTGCTGTTTTCTAGGACAAATGTCAGTTTCTGCTGCATGCAGAACACAATTTCTTCACCAATGACTACAATACCTTTTTAGTTTACATGTTATTCAGCTCAGTTGACTTTAGAATGCATTTATAGTGCAATTTCAGTTGTTTAATGTTATAAAATAACCAAACATTTTAATTCTACTCAATCTGGATTCAAATGTGTTTTTGAATAGTCCAATTTCTGTTATATATGAGGTTTGCACAAATCAGTTTAAGTATATAGTAAAAGTGCCTCGCGTCGGAAAATATCACTTTGTTAACCATTAAGATGACAACGACCCAGCATGCCATTACTTAGTGTGAGTTTCCACCAGTAAGTAAACGCTGCATCATTGATAATTTGATCTTGGTGCAGTGGGTCTGTGCTGTGATAGCGCTGAGGGTCCAGACGGCATCAGACCCTCATTCATGCCTGCTGATTGAGTAGGACCGGGCCCCAGCTGCAGCAGCAGGTTATATGTGCCAGTCTCTGACAGCCCCCTTCTCAATCCAAGCCCACCGCGCTGCACCATCGCTCCTCCTCGCCTGCGGGTGGAGATCAGGGCGCCACGCTGGGCAGGTGAACTCTGCACAGGAGCGCCGCTAAACTGCGCAGCCTGCGAGGCCATCAGACAGGCTTGTAACTTGCGTTTGGCACGCCAGCGGGCCACTCGAAGACGAGTCTTTTCCCTTCGTTCCCTTACCAAGTCTGCAAGTAGAGCTTGCGGTAGAGTCTGCTCCAGCTCACGCCGTCGGTTTGTACTATGGCCTCGGTTCGTGTTACGGCCTCTCAGAGTTCGGCTGCGTTTGTATTCTTCATACAGATTCAGGTCCTTACGTCTCGGACGCACCTGCTTTTGGACCCCTGCCACAGATAGTTGAGAGTCGTCATCTAAATACGGCCAGGGAATAGAGAGATTACATATATTAATAAAAGTATTTAATATTTTAACCAAATATTGAGCCATTTCACACAAGTAGAAAGTAGAAAAGTAGAAAGTAATGGGTTAAAACATGATGCATTTGATTTTACACTAAAGTTATTGTCGTTAACTAAACTAAACTATTACTAAAACAATAAAAAATGTATTTAAATAAACATGAAATGAAATATTTGAAAAATATTTCAGCTAGTTGCCAAAGCAGTATTTCCAGTTTTATTGTATTGTATTTATTTTCCAAGTTTCATTTATTTTTTACTAAAGTAATTAAAATAAAAATTAATAAACTATATAGAAATACGTCACATAAGTGCTCAAATATTTGACCCAGTCCAACTGAAGCTCATCTCAAAACCATTATGTGATTTCAAGAAAGACCAAAAAAGGCAAACCAGACTGAAACACCCCTAAACCTTATGATATACACACACAGAAATCCTATTACAGAATCCTTTGTTTATTTTAACACATTAATACACAGGCAGTGTTTACTCTTAAAGCAATGCCACATGCCAAGTCACAGGGTGGCACAAAAGATCACTTTAAAGCTTTTTGTATGAAACTCACGAACTGGCAGATCAGTTGCGATTCCGTACATGACGCAGCTTCGACGTGTGGTGAAAACATGGTTTCTAATGTTACAGATGTCAGCTTTTTCCTCTCCTCAAAACGGTTTTGGCTGCTTACTGCAACATCACATCCTGTCAGTTTCCTGATAATCTTGAGTATTTTCTTATCAGTGTTCACTGAGCAAGTTTCATATACACTGTAGTCAAGATATCTAGATTTTTAGAAAGCATTTGGTCAACCTGACATGTAATTTAGAACTCTTTTTTTTTTATTTTTATTTTCTGACATCATATTAATTTAAGGATTACATGTAATATTTGTACTTTTCACACAAAGGGCGCTTAAAATGGTTCCAAAAAAAATCTCAAAATTATAACATTTATTTATAATTATTTACTTAAAATCCTGATGCTGATTTTAAAAAAGGGAAACTGATGATGCACTCTCAGAAAAAAAGTTGTCACTGTAAAATGCACACTAAAATGTACCATTTAGGTACTTATAAGTACACCTTATGTACTAATGTGTACTAATATGTACTTTTAAGGTACTAATATGCACAAAAACAATGTAAACAAAAACTCTCAGGAATGGATGCCCTGTTTGCATGAGCTTTTGAGGTGGGGGAAAAAAAAAAAAAAAAAAAAAAAATATATATATATAAAATTATTATTATTATTTATTTTTATTTATTTTTATTTATTTATTTTAAATTTATTATTTATTTTTTTTTGCTTTAACATTCTTTATTTTATAAAAATGTTATTGCTTTTTCCACCTCAGACCCAGAGTACAAACAGTTATTTTATGTTGTCCATTGGAAAAGAGAGGAAAAAAAAAAAAAAATTACATTCAACATGATTCTGTATTCTATAGAAATATTCATTAATGCCAAGGGGAAAAAAACACTGGAATTTACTGATTAATTCAGATACAGACAATTTAACAGTAGTTAAAGCAAAAAAAAAAAAAAAACTTAAAATCCTTATGTTGATTTTAAAAAAGACCTGACACTGACCATGGACATGTTAATAACCCTAATCCAAACTACTCTAAATCATTTCGACTTCTGAACAACAGATCAAGTAATTATTAAATTATTTATTTAACAGTATGCAATACAGTCATTCTTTGTACAAGCAATGTATAAAACAAAATAGACATTTTTACAACAGATTAGGAGGATGTCCTTCCCGGAGCCAAACGCAGGTAATCTTTGATACATTTCTCTGCCTCCGCTTCTGTGGGACTCAAGAGGACACTGTTCCTCATAGCTGCAGCTGTGTGTTGAAAAGATAAAATTACTAGTTTACCAAGAAAAAAGAAAAACAACCTTTTTGCTTCATTTATTACTGAACATAATAACACTGGAACAGACTGGCCTGACTGTGATATGTATGCAATTGTAAAAGTTTAGTGGGCACAAGTGGAACACGTTTTTGAGCAATTCCTTGAAAATTTTAAAATAAAATAAATTCATATGTGATTTGAGTGAGATATGTAATTACAACAAACAAAACATGTTTCCCTAAGATATCACTAAAATACATTTATCCATAAAAGTATTCAATTTATTTTGGACTTACCTATTATTAGTGCTCCGATATTTGTTTTTCTTATGCCTCGCTTGTCTCCCCGTCCGCACCAGTTAAGCTGTTTAGCCACATTCAAAGCAAAAACTTTGGTGCAAATTCTCCATATGGTCTTTTTCATAGTTTGGCCTCCACTAACAGACAATCTGTTCACCTAAAGCAGAAATTAAATATAGATTATAAATAAAAGTTCTTCAAAAATGTCATTTTGGTCACTACTTTAGTTGCATAAGTACAATGAATCTTACCAATTTTTGCATTGTCCCTCTATCCATAAGTCTTTGCTCCAATTGGTCAAGATCCTCCATTGACATCAGAGGAAAGACACAATCCTCTTCCTCATCCTCCATCTGCAGTGGAGGCACAATGTGCTTGTTCCCCACAAGACACTGAACCAGTGCAGTCAGGTGATTGATTTTCCAGTCCATTTCTCCCTGTGACTCAAGAATAGCCCTCTCTACAGCTGCAATACCACAGGTGATTTAGCTGGAACTGCCACTTGTAAAACAGTAAGCATTTAAAAATGTATGAGTTTAATCATGTCATAAAATTATTAAACTTACCTGTACATTGATTATTTTCAAAACTCCCTGGACTCACATCTGACATAGCTGTAAAACAAATGTACAAATATTAAAACTTTGCTTGTTAACAGAAAAGCATGTGGAAATATTATTGGCTGTTGTTAGATTTCTAGTAAAAAGCTATTTCGAACTTTTTGAAGCAAAAAAAAAAAAAAGACTTTAACAAGGAATATTTTCACTATGCATTAATAAAGCCATTTTTGTAAATAAAGAAAATTAAAAATTTTAATTTAACTTCCTCCCAGCTTAGTAATTACACACGTTAATTTTAAACAAATATAAATAAGTACAAGCTAGAAATATGCCCTTATTCTTAATGTATTATTAGATTTAGGTTGAAGTTATGTCCCCGGGTATTTCAACCCTGTTGCCATCATAACTCTCTCTTTGTTTAAATGAGCTATAGATCATTGAATTCTGTCTATATTGCAACATCTGTTCAGGAAGTAAACTCTGCAAGGACGTGCCTTTTAAATAGCTTAAACTTTTTGTTTCTCAGTAGGGGCCAACTTTAATATTTCAACCCTGTTACCATTTTTATAGTAAACAACTGATTGAAAACTGAGTATTTGTATAATGTTAGTCTCCACATTTAATTCTTCTAATAAGGATCTAGTTTCATGACCTTTACCTAACTCAACTGTGTCAACCCTGTTACAGTCAACCCTGTTACCTTTACATTTACAACAATTTTCTACCTTGAAACAGTATATTAATGCGAATTTGAAAATGCTATTCTGTCTGACAGAATGTTTAAAAACGTAGAGAAATGTACTTTGGAAATTATTTTTTTTAAAACCATGACCGCAGTAATCAGAAGTCTTCATATGTCAGAGTGACCTTTAAAGTTTTAAGTAAAGCAGCTAGACTCACCTGTTCATGTTGATGCATTTCTCTTGTGATCCCCATCATGGAATGACTTGCGTGTGTAAAAATCATGAACAGCCACATAGTGGGAAAAAAATGTTTGTTTCTTCAAATAGAATCACTCTTTTAAATTCTGACAAAATGTGTATTTTATGACAAACAACAAACATGAACATTCATTAGAAAGGATCATCAGTCTCACTGTGTTCAAAAAGAGTTTTCAGTGATCTGGGCTGTGTTGTAAAAAAATTAAATTTAATGATGGAACGCTCATTATTTTTTAATGTCTTTTAATCTAAGGAATATTTTCCCACCTCAGGCTAAAATTATATTTATTTCATATTATTTTATTATTTTCTTTAATGTTTGTTTACCATGTAATTCCGTATCCTACAGAAATATTCAGTAAAGCCAGGCATAAAATATTGTAATTTACTGATTACCTCAAATACAGTAAACTAATTACATAGCATATTAAAAAAACAGTGATGGAAAAACAGTAACAGGGTTGAATGCAACTCAACAGGGTTGAAAAAGATTAAAAGGGTTGAAGTGGCTACTGTTGGTGAAATATACATTAATTGATTCAATCATTCATCCATTCATTCATTCATTTAAATATAAACAACTTATTTACATAGTAACTAATAGTATAATACAAAAATACAAAGAGTAACATATTCATTAAGAATGGCCCACAAATCTTTTTGAATTGAAAAAAAAAGTCTCAGCCATCCCTCTGTCTCTTTCAGTTACAGCTGAAATATTGTTCAGCTCATTGACTTGGTCACAAGTCTTCTGGTTAAGCCTCAGTGATGATGGCCTCAAGGGCTTCTCAAGTGCTTTGTCGACCACCTCGTTTTTAAGGCTATTCTGGCCTCGATAAGGGCACTGATGAGTTTCCATGCACCTGGGATGTCCTGACCCTGACTTATCAGTCTGTCTGTCATCCTCTTCAGGGTTGAAGCAACACCATCAGACTGGGTTCAGGGTTGTCTGGAGGGGAAGCAATTAACTTGAAAAACCTCCTCTTCTGTCGTTCTTTGGCCTCTCTCCACTGCTTGCGCCTCCATCTCTGAGCCTTCTCACACAGGTCACCAATTCTCTTCTTTTTCCCTGTCTCAATATCTCTTCTCCACCTCTCTCGCTCACTCCTGAGGTACTTTTCTCTGCGTACCGGATCAGCATCCCTTCTCGCCCTGTACTCTCTCTGTTTTTCAGCAGCTGTTTTTGCCATTACTGTGTCTGAAAAAAGGAATCCAATATGAAGACTTGCTCAGCTTCTCCATATTCCAAATGAACAGATGCTTTCAAAACTCAGCATCACTTGATCATATGTATGAATTCATCATATGTGCAAGTTGAATAACATTTCTTGATGTCATTTCATATGATGCTTTTGTAAGTACGGACAGTAGTATTTTACAAAAATGTAGATATTATGACCTTTTCAGCCCTGTAATGACCATAATTCTGAACTGCATTTAGAAATGTTTCAGGATCAAATGATACAGGGTTGAAGTTCAGTGTAAAACGACTTACTACAGCAACAGTGTCACTGCAATACTTGAAATTATTCAGACCCTGAGTATTGAGCTTTGAAATGTTGATCAAAAAAAGTTCATGAATTTCTCATTGATGCTTGTCTCTGTAGAAACTGCCTTCAGAAAGAGACTTGCACTCTTCACATCTCTTTTGTAACACATCCATGGCAAGCTTTAATAGTAAAACCAAGGTGACAAACCATGAGTACAAGTGATGATAACCATGCTTTCCATTTCTGGTGCCATCAATTCTTTCTACTGTGGTAAACAGCTGTTCATAGCGTTCACAGACCTCAGTTACTATGTGAAATGAGGTCTGCATCAAAACAGAAATCTGCCTCTAACGACACTATCAGGTTACCTCTAGCTTACCACTTGGTTAAACAGAAGTGGGGAACACATTTTTCTCCTAAAGTATTGTTAAATAGATCTCTGATGTTATTTTATGATTTTTGTGCCACAAAGAAAGTTATACAGGTTTTCAACGACATGAGGTGAGTAAATTTCTTTGTTTAGTGAACTGCTTTTAGTAAACTGCTAGTGAAATGCTTTAAAATTTTATTTTTTAAAACATTAAAACAAACAAAATGTGAACCTGAATGAATTAGCACATTGTCTAAACCTTCCTTTTCTGAGGTGGAAATCTTTTTTCTAGGTGGATGTACTTTTGGTTTTTCATTACTGACGTAATTCCTGTAAGTGGGGATTGCTTCATGTAAACAGACCATTTGCAGTGTCCTAATGTACATTTTGTTGTTTTGTACGTTTACATAAGTAGACACAAAATATTGTATACTTGCAAAATCTTATTGGTTAACTGTACAGTTACACTAGTTTTTACGTAAAATTATAAAAGCTTTGTCTTGATTGCCTTTAAGTGAAGCACTCAATAATTTTTACAGTCTTTTTTTTTGGTGCACATCCACTCACACGTTCTTTCTTTTTTAGAAAATCAGATAAAAACTTAGTTTTCTTTAATCTAAGGATTTTGAAAAGCGAACTGTTTAACAAAGCAGCTGCTACAATGTACTAAGATGGTTAGCATTTAATCATCTTGCTTTAACACAAACCGGTTTGTTAAAATTTATAAAAACTTCATATTCTTATTCCTTTGTCCACATTTTAAAATAAAAATACAGATTTATTCTTTTTGAAGTGTGAAAATTTTATGCATTAAAAACAAAAGTTTGTACACCATAGTTTTGGTGACAATCATAATATCAGGGATTCAGAAGCCTGAGAAAAGGCATTACTATCTACGTGTTCATAATATCCCAAATAAAGCAGTGCAGAAAAGTACTATTTTATACTTACAGGTAGTTGGGTCCACATTGATGAATGCTGGGATTGCAAGGTCTGCTGAAGTGCCTGGACTCTGAAGAGCTTGAAATGATGCAGGTAGATCTAGTGAGACCCCGAGCTCTGGTTCTCCCACGTGCTGATGAAGTTCAGCGTTGGAATATTCAAACCTAGGCATGCTGCCAGCTTCTGCGGGTTCATCCTTCACACAGACTATTTCAACCTCCGCCTCCTCCTGTTTGATTTTAAGTGATGGTGCTTCAAAGGTCACTGTGCTTGTAGTTTGGGATGACACACTTTCATCTGCCATCATGGGTGCAGAGAGGACACTGCTGTCCAGCATGTCTGTGTGTCCAGTCTCCACAGAGGCGAGAGGGTTCTGACCCCATATTGGATCACTGGTCTCAGACAGAAGAGCCTGACTGTCCACCAGATGAGAGCTTGAGTTCTCAACTACGGAAACAACAAAAGTCACTTTCTGTTGAGTTTAGGGAATAATAATACTCACTGCTTTATTAAAATAAATAGTATATAACATTAAAAAAAAGTAATTTTCTTCATGACATTATTTTTGGTGCAGTACAAAGTTTAATAAGTATTACTTAGTATTAAAAGAAAATTGGGTTACACCTTAATTTAAGGTGTCTTTGCTACAGTGTAATTATACATTTAAGTACTAAGTAATATTAATTAACTTCATGTACTTACTATATGGGTAGGGTTAGGATTAGGGTTTGGCTTAGGGTTAACTGCATATAATCATGCATAATTTATTGTTATTATACTAGTAAGTACATGTAACGTGAAACAAGACACCTTAAAATAAAGTGTAACCGAAAATTGTATTAATTCTGTGAGGTTTTGTAGGAACAGTTTGTCTCCCTTTAAAACTATCTGACGTCCTTACACCTTTAAAACAAGTGTTTATATAAATGTATTAATGTTGTGCATATGATATGTGCATTACACCACTCTGCTTTAGATAACACTAGTTCTAAGTATATGTTCAGCAATTAAAATACATCAGTCTATTGCTGCAATCACTAATAATGGAATGTTTTGGTCATTCCTGTTGCATGTAAGCTTGTAACTTCTTAAAAAGGATACACTTCTGTAAATATTTACAACACCGTACGAAAAGGGTTTGCTTCATGTTAACAGCCCCTTAGTGCTGTCCTTGCATATTCATATAGATATTTGTTTATTGTTTGTGCATGTTTCCTTAAAAGTGTCTGTGATATACGTCTTGTGATATTTCCTTGTATCATTACTGACAATGGACTTGTACTGGTCAGTCCTGTTATGCAGCTCTTAAAAATGAGTATGTGTGTTATACTTTAAGCAGGTATCACTATAAAAATTTAATATGATTATTTCCACAATAGCAAGACCATTAACAGAATGGAAACATACAGGATTGAAAAAAGAGCTAAAGTTAGCCACTGCTCATTGAGGCATTGACAGTTCGCTTAACATGACATTGTGTGTTTATTTGCCTCTTTATAAATTTTGACAATCATATATACTTCTGTAATTTATTTAAAGAGTGACACCAATCAACTAATACAACTAAAGACATCTAATCAATTGCTTTTGAAATGCTTTTAAAAGACTTATGTTCACTTGGTTGTGATGCTGTAGCAAAAGAAAGCTAACTAACATATTTTAACACACACTACCCATACATGTCTATTAATGAGGCGTTTCATACCTTTATGAACTGATGGTACATGGGTCTCTTCAATATAGACATCAGCAATGTGATTCTCACTTCTTAATGTTTCTTTGGACATGTGCATCTGCTGTCTCACCCATGAGGGTCCAGCCACAGGAGCTGGTTCAGAGACTCTGGGACAGGGGTTTGGGGCTTTGGCACACATTGACACAGTGCTCGTCGGCCCTCTTCTGCAGTGCAGCCCTGTGGATGTTGCTGCCATGTCTCCATCTCCCTGATTCAGTCTGTGGTAGGGGTCTTTAGCAGACAGGACGCTGATGTACTTGCGCATAGTTTTCATCTGACAGCGGGACGTCTCCAGCATCCGCCTGATGTTCTCGTTTTCCTTCTCTTTAGCGGTCATCTCTCGTTTGATCTCCTCAAATTTGAGCCCGACCACCCGGATCATCTCTCCTAACACGGTCTCCACCGCGACGTTCACCGCTTTCTCAATAACAGCGCCCATCTGGCCCCGCATCAGAGAGATGGTCAAATTCACATCCATGCTGATGAGCGCAGATCTGATCAGGGCCAGAAACACACGTGCGGTCTAAACGCTTTAAAATATATTTGTATATTAAATATAAAGTATATTTGTGGGAAACGGAGGTTTTTCGGATAAATGCTCAGGCAACGTCCGCCATTGGCCGTACGACAACAACAGTGAAACGGAGCAGGAATCACATCCGGTTCAGCAGGAGCGTTAACCCTCTGTGGGAAGTGTACTGTATGTGATGCTGCTTCAATAAAAACATTACAGTGTTGTTGTGTTTGTTGTCATGCGAATCTCCACAAATGGGTTCAGAAGAATAAGAAGGCAGAAACAAAAGTTTTCAAAGTTTTAATTTGTCAAAAAAAAAAAAAAAAAATGAATAATACATCTTAAATTCTCAAAAACAAATCAAAAGATCACTATCGGATGAAAAATATACATGTTTATTACATGAATAGCATGGATGTGGTTTGAGGTTGAGTGATATTGGAAATGTGTGACAGCAAACCCGCTTGGTTCACATGTCAGCTTCTGCATGATGTGGAAATTATGCAGATGTGAGAGATGCACAAGCCTAGGCCTGTGTTGTTGGTGTTGTTGTTGTTGTCACACAACAAGTAAAACTGAGTTTATTCCACATAGTGTGAAAAGTTTGATAGTACGATCAAAATTTAGTTGTACATCATCAAAAGACTCTTAATTTTGAATTTGAAGTCTAGCTAAGCTGACATGTGTAATATCATATTTGTTGACATTATACATAGAACTTGTATATTCAGAGGGATGTTATCTCTCAAAATCAAGAATTATGACCAGACATGTTCATACTGTGACCTTGCGTGCATTTGTGGGTAGTTGTGGAAAGAGATATATCTGTATATCTCTTTCTATCAATGTTTGAAACAAATTGTAGCAAACACAAATGATTTAGCCTACAGTATGTTACAGTTTTCATAATACTGTAACTGTGTTGATCACACTGGTGGTTATAACTTCCTTCTTAAATTGATCATACAGATAAGCCAAGCGCATCTAGGTGTACATACCACATTTATGAGATCTCATCTTTCTGTTTTTATTTATTTTCTTCACCATATAATCAGGGAATTTAATTCGTCATCAATATAGTCTCTGTTTTATATATTTATTGTTAGAAAAATGTTGTTTTTGAAAATAAAATAAAAAAGCACTGAACAAAACTGATATTATCATTGATTATTGGTCCATGGGATCAAAATAATAATTAAAAAATGCCCAAGCTAGAGACATTATATACATTTAGCTTGGCATAGCTACAATTCAGCATTAGGTTGTACAAGCCACCAGATGAAACCATCTGACACAGAGAACATCAAGACTGTGTAATGTAAGCAGTGCAGCAGCAATATGCAGATTCAGGCATTCAAGAAAGTCTGTTTTGTTTGGTGGAAAGGCAATAGTTTTGTCCTGTGATATTCTTTAGTGTAGCCTAAGTCAAATTCATCCAGCAGTAAGTCCTAGAGCAGTTTAAGCATGATCTCACTGATGCCACTAGAAATGGGCTCAGGCAATAGCAAGATGAGAGTTGTGGTTCATATCTCTGTGGGATCCTCCCCGTTTCTGCACTTCACGCATGTCGACATATTCTGTGTTGTCTAGATCACGCCGATTTACCTTCCTCTGAAACAGTCAAATTATGTGTATTTAAAGTACTGACATATTTCATTACTGGCACATATACAGTGGTGGCACAAAAGAGGAAAGCCCTTACCTGCATTGGGACATAGGTCAGTGTGTCAGAAGACTCAGGCTTTGTGTCCTGGAGAGGAAGACAAAAACAGCACAATATATAAATGCATATCAGCTCAGCTGCAGAATATCAATCTAATTGGCTTAGAATAATCAGCCATGCCTATATTGCACTGTGATTCCATTCAGCTTTATTGATAATTAAAGAATTAAAATGATTGTTCAAAAGAAAATTAGCTGAAAATGTATTCACCCCCAGCCAAGTTGTACAGACGTGGTCAGAATTGTTGGTATCCTTGGTAAATATGATCAAAGAAGGGTGTGGAAATAAATTTGCATTGTTAAGCCTTTTGATCTATTATTTAAAAAAATCACAAAAGCTTAGATTTTTGTGATTTTGTGATTAACAATGCACATTTATTTTCACAGCCTTCTTTGATCATATTTACCAAGGGTACCAACAATTCTGACCACGTCTGTAGTTGAGTTTGTTTTTTCATCAGAACAGATTTGGAGGAATTTAGCATTACATCACTTGCTCACCAATGGATCCTCTGCAGTGAATGGGTGCCGTCAGAATGAGAGTCCAAACAGTTGATAAAAACATCACAAGTAATGCACACCACTCCAGTCCATCAAATAATGTCTTATGAAGTTGCGTGTTTGTAAGAAACAATTTTATCATCATGGCACTTTAACTTTAAACTGTTGCTACTGGCCTAAATAATCTATAATTACTTTGCAGGGCTTGATCAGTGCATATTTCTCTCCTGATTGAGACGAGACATGCTTTTCACTAGGGAAACCAATATTATGGATAGATGACCATCTATTATGGATAGATGACTTTAACCAAAAGCAGCTGTTTGAAGTTAAAAATAATGGATTTGTTTCTTACAAACACGCAGCTTCTTAATTCACAAGACATTAATTGATGGACTGGAGTCGTGTTGATTACTTGTGATGTTTTTAATCAGCTGTTTGGACTTTCATTCTGACGGCACCCATTCACTGTAGAGGATCCACTGGTGAGCAAGTGATATAATGCTAAATTTCTCTGAATCTGTTCTGATGAAGAAACAAACTCATCTCCATCTTGGATGTCCTGAGGGTGAAAATTTTTATTTTGGGGTTAACTATTTTTTAAAAAATGTAAAAAAGTAAAGTGGACAGTTTTATTAACCCCCAGTAAACAGCAGATTATAAAAGTAATGCTTACGCACAAAAGACAGCAATAAGTTATTAAGTGGTGATTGTTTTATAAAAGCAGTAAGGTCCTTGAGGCAGTGCTGTAGTGTGTATATAGTCAATCCGCTGTGTATCATAAAAGCACTGTGACTGAAGTATATTCACAATATAGAACAGCCTCTTCTTGAATAAATAAATGAATGCAACAAGATATGGATATAGACACTATACTAATAAGATACAAGATGTTTAGTGGTAAAGACAGTTTAAAACAACACAAACATAAAATAAAAAGTTAGTAAATTAGTTTTACCCTCAATCTGATGTAGACTACAGTAAGAATAATGCTGTAGAGAGACAGCATTGCCACCACTATTATCAGACCACAGATTAATAGGGTGTATGTCTCTTCAGATATGCGACTTTCTATAGGTGTGCGATCCCATTCGTGTGTTTGGTTAGTGAATGGACAGCTGTTCTTTGGTGGAGCCAAAGAGTTATTGCAACCTTTAAAAAAAAAAATAAATAAAGGTTATTATTATTATTTTTTTAATATACAAGATTCAAACTAAATCTGAAATATTCCACATTCCTTGCATGCTTTTCTGGATATATAAAACTGATTAACTAATGTACTGTGTTGTTTACAAGTGGTCAACTTACCTCGGAAAAGCTTTGTTAATGGTCCATCTTTAGTTTGGACTGGAAATGGTTTAATTTTGGATATTTGACAGGAAAATATGTTTTTGTGTAAGCCCTCAGGCTTCATTAAGGTGAATGTGAATTTGTTGTCCTTATGCTGCCATTTACAGTCATGTTTACGCGTGTACTGTACTTGGCTTTTGTTATAAACCTCACAAACATATTCGTCATTCATTTTCAACTTAGCTTCCATTTCAAACCTTTCCTCTCCATAAAACATGCATGTGACGCTGACTGAGTCATCTTCATTGAATGTGTGGTTGAGAGGTTCACTCACACTCCAACTACAAACTGAAGTGACAAAGAAGAAAATCAGTTTAGTTCATTTATAGATCAAACATTATATTTCATTATATATTTATATATAAATATAACATTATATATTATAATATTTATATAACATTATATATTATATTTCAATTTTACACTTTGACACTGATCATGTTTACATGTACACAACTGTTTAAGTCTTTATTTTTAAAATACTATTTACATGCTCCAAAGATATTGGAATATTTAAGAATATATCCATATTCCTGAAATGTATAATAAACATGACATCCACATTCTGTTCTAGAAATGCTCTTGATATTTATTATGATGCATTTAGTACTTTTGAACAGTAATTTAACCAGCTTATTCTCATTCATGTCATTACAAGTGTACACAACAATCTGAATAAATTAATATTCAGTTATGGTGAATATTCATGACACTTTACAGGACTCAAAATTAATATAGGCATATGACAACTGTCTCTGGAAACCAGAATATTTCTTTAATCTGGTTTTGGCAATCAGGACATTTATATAATTATGATTATTTTTACGGTTAACAAACATGTCAAGCTAAATTTACGATAAAAATGACCAGTTAAAACCAACTTATTGCTAGTTACCAGTGTAATTTATATCCTGTCTACTTTCATGCTGATTTTAGTGATCAAACTTAAGCAGTTAAACTAGACTGTGCCAGTAAGAAACCATCATTGCCCATCTAAAACTGGTGCCAAATCCAAACCATCTAGGAATTTAAGCTGGTATAAATTAGTTTCAGTTGTTTTGTATGAATGTGCACAGAACAGTAACTGACAACAGCATTAAAATGGTTAGCCGCTTACCATTGTGAAGTATGAAACAAAAGCTGAAAGTGAGCAGAGTGAACCTGTCAGGCATGTTAACGTATCCTCTTCAGTTTGACAGTGTGATGCTGGCCGAAGCTGTTCAGCTTGTTTTTGCTGGAATGAGAAACACAGGAAGTATGTGGGTTAGATGATTAATATCAGCCACAGACATCATATTTGTTGCTCTATGTGATGTGAGAAATTGTTTACGTGATAAGAGGAGACAGCAACATTTAACACACTTGTTAAAAAATTCATTATTGTGAAGTGAATCATAATGTGTGATATTATTTGAGTTTTAACCTCTTTTCTTAAGGTGTCCCAGCTGAGACACGCGTCTGTTGGTGAGGAAGTGAGTGGGCAGCTTTCTTGTAATATGAAGTTGTTGAAAGGAAAATGTCTGATGTGCAACCATGTTAGGAAAAACCCATATCCTACTAAATGAGCAATAAAGTAATTCTGATCCACTTACTTTCATATGCAGTTTAGTTTCATAAGAATAATAAAAATAAAAAAAAAATCAATAGTTATGATCAAATGTTCAGCTATGTAAAATTGTGGGTAAAGGTGGTTTTACATTAGCCAGAATATAGACACATGATTTACATATAGGTTTTATTTTCTTCACTACCAATTAGGCAAATAAATGAAGAAACACTTGTTAAAGTTTAAGTTAGCCTGTCCTAGTTGTGGCAACAGTTGTTTGTGACATATACATATACATATACATGGTTTACATATACATTGTAAACCAGGCTCTTTTCGGTTCCACATCCTGTTGAAGCATCACAGATATGAAAGCAAAGCAAGTTATCATGTAATATCATGTCCTGTTTTTGTGATGGATAGCTGAGGTTCACAAAACTGAAAAACATTTGCGATGACTGACACTTTTTTTCTTGGTGATGTCTTGGTGATAGGAAAGATCGATACTGATGGATGACACAAGTTTGAGTTGTTTTTACTGATAAAAAGTCATTACGATCTGTTGGATTATTTGACTCCATCATATGACTTACTTTGGTACGTGAGGAGGGTCATTGCAGGTTTTTGAGAAGTAAAAAATTTATCCAATATAAATCATCTTTTTTTCCAATACAAGTAACAAACAAATAGAAAAAGGGGGAAAAAAGACTAACCTAGTTGCATGATCATACCCGTTAACTAAAATTTGGTTGAAGCACTTTTTGCTTTTAATACAGCATCCAGTGTTTTTCTATATGGGTCATGTCAGATCATAAAGTGACTTGAGGATTATAATTATTTTTTTAGTAAGAATTTGATTGGTAATTCCAAACAGAGTAACATGCCCCATTATAAAAGGTGTGCAATAGTGCAACCAGGTAATTTTAGGTTTTTCTTTGTTTTTTTTTTTATTTAAAGGTTTCTGTTTGTTTGTTACGTAAATTTAGTTGGTTTCAATATCACATTAAAGGTGGAAAATATCAGTTAAAATTATAATGAGGTGTACAGTGTCATATCCACAAGACATTCTAGAATAATAATTTTTTTTTGTTAAATTTTTTCCTTCTTTGTTACACATGTGGTGTTCTCGGTCAAAAATAACTGGCCTACAGTAAAACTGCTTATAAATTTCACATCATGATATATAATTACCAAATACTGGAGTCTTTCAGGGCTCATTGATCTGAACTTATGCACCTCCATTTTTTTAAACAAAAAGTATTATTTGTTGATAATTCTGGCAATGTTTACTCAGAGGTGCGTAAGCTTAAATCAAGCCTACGATCAATCAGTTCCAAAACGAAATACTTCAAGAAAACCTGTGCTAACTGAATGAAATCAAGTTAACAAAAAGATTGAATCCAATATTTGGTGATAATAAAGCATAATGGGATGTTTACAAGCAATTTTTAAAGGTCTGATCATTTTTGACCAGGAACACGAAATTAGGTATATAAAGTTCCAAACATAGGTTTGGGAGGAGCCTAATCATTCGGTCCTGTCAATCATCATTACGAGCCTATATAAGCAGAAGTCATTGTGGGGGGAGATTCAGAGCTCAAGCCGAGCCTCTGGTTCAAGCCTCCATTTCCATCTGTTGGCCACAGCAGGCCAAGTTTAGCATTAACCATCAGGACTAGATGGGCAGGCAAATTCATGAAAAGATTTTCAGCACAGCACGAGGGTTAAATGTAAATATGTTTATTTCATTCTAATAAAATTGAAAGAACATGAAATAACAAAGACAGTAGTCAAATGTTACGTAAATACATGTGAATACATGCAAGTGAAAATTCATGTGAGTACATGTAATTGAAAAATACAGTGAGTACATGTCAATACATGCAGGTTAAAATGACATGTAAATACATGCAGGAGAAAATGACATGTGAGTACATGCAAGTGAGAATACATGTTAGTACATGCAAATGGAGATATTATCCCCTTAGAATTTCATATAGCTCTCTTTCTGTGAAAGCATAGGTGCCGTAGGTGCAGAGGCCCTCCATTTCCAGGTGATCATCTGTGTAATAAAGATGAGTGACATCTGAGTGACATTTGTTCACATTATCTAAACTTGAGTAAATCTGTTCTGACATGTCTATACAGTCTGTTGACACAAAACTCAACATGCTAATTTTTTCAGCAGGGCAGTGTGTTAAGGAAAACCATTAGAATAGACATGTTTCTCACCTGTAGAATTAAACTGCAGGAAGTGATGATTAGGATGGCATACAGCAGAGGAAGTGGGCCTACATCATTTTTGACAGCTTCCCGCTCTGAAGTCTGGCTCTGGCTCTGAATCTGGCTCTGGGTGGATACAGTAGGGCAGTTTGGAGTGTCTATAAAAGAAGTGAGAAGATTAGTTATTACTAAAGTTGTCTACTGGATGGCACCCTACGCCCACCCAGTATTACTTACACTGAAAACTTGTAGGCCTTTGTGAATCATTTTTGTCATTTTAATTTTTAACAATGATAAAAATTTAGCGGTTGAGGCCTCCTCTTTTTTCACAACAGGAAGCTGGCGGTCTTTAACGGCTAACTTTCTCATCTTTGATGACTGTTTTTTTCAGTTCTTTTGTCTTTTAAAGCACTTACGTTAACACACTTGCGTCATAAAGCAATCTACATTTTCAAAGAAAAACATCATTCTCTTGTAAACTCAAAGTTTCCACTGGTAATACCAAAATGTAGATCACAAAGTGCTGTAAAGTTGAATGTGCCGGGGAGGCCCCATTTCCACCCACTTGACCTCAGGCGACAAAAACATTTGTTCAGTTTTATAATATGTCTCCCTCTAGCGCTTTAACGATGAACTAAGTCTCGTGAATGCTGTATCAAATGTGCTATTAAAACAATGTTACTGGGATAAAAACAAAAAAACAAAAAAAGTGTAGGATAACATACAGTATTTCGTTTAAGTGATTACATTACGGCTAATCTTCTAAAAAGTTTGTTATTTCAATACTTGTTATAAGCTAATACAAACACAAAATATTGTTCTAGATCTATACATTAACAACTGTGTACAAAAAAGGGTGAAACTGTGGGGAAACCACATGCAAGAGACTGAAAACAACACTAGGCTATCGCTTACCTTGTATGTAAACAATAGTGCCGTTCCCAATCGTTCTGAGATACGGAGGTGGGAAGAGAATCTCGATCTCACAGCGATAGAGGTCTGTGTCGTTCCCTCGCAGTCCAGCGATGATCATGTCCACTCTTCCAGAGCTAATATTCCCTCTGCAGTTAACTGTGCCATCTGTTGTAAAGTAGGGCTCAGAGAGGTTGACATAGGCGCTGCAGATCCTCTCACGGCCGTGCAAACCTTTGTACAGAGATACCTGCATGTCCCCTGGCTTTAGTTTAGAACTGAAGGAGCAGCGCAGAGGGACTTCTCCCTCTTTCCCAACCACAAGATAAGGCTGAGACACACGCAGAGCTGGAAACAAAACAAAAGATCGACAGATGTAACCCAAATACTCACTACTATTCTATTTATTTATTTTTTTTAATATTGTTTGGGTGCTTGTTTAACTTCAACATTCATATTTTAAGCAGGCTACAGAAAAGTTTAAAGTTTTCATCTGAATGAACAGTTATGACAAACATACTTCAAGGTTCACATTAAACTAATATAATATGCACATATAAAAAATATTCCAAGAATTCTGGATCTGGGTCAATGTTGGAAGTTTTACATTTAGGTCAAAGTTTGACCCACTTCATTTCAGTTTTGCCGCATATTAAAATAAACATCTTAACTGTCACAGAACAAGAGATAATAGATAAATTCTTAATAAAAAAGAGTAATTATTAACAAAATGTACTTTAGTATTTAAGCTGTTTTGCCACAAAGGGTAAGCTGTTACCATCTAGACTATCTGTGCCTGAAAAGCAACACACATTTGAAGCTCAGCAGGTACTTACCCAATCCCAGCGGGATATATATAAAGATTCTAATAAGTGTGATAATCATTGTGTCATGTAATAACTGTGGAGGTATCCCCCCTGTCTCTTTATACTTGAGTGAGTTCTGGAAAGCCTTATGACATCAGTAACGAAGCAGGAAACCTCAAGCTGACTGCAAATGCCGTAAAGTGCTCAAAATTTTGCAAGTAATGAAGCCAATTTGCACAATATGTGTAATCAAGGGGAAAAAATCGAATGAGCAGAATGAGACTCAAGCAAAAACAGTACAATAGCAGTGGAACTGGAAAATTTGGTTAAGGGTGTGGTTTGACTCTCAGCCTATCATAAAGCCCAGTGGTCAAGAGATTATTTGACTCTCTGAATTTGGGGAAAATATTAAAATACACTTGAAATCAGATTCAGCACTTTCGAAATTAGTTCAATAATTTTTTTCTTTTTCTTTTTTACATTCTAATTGCAATTGGTCAGAATATCTACAGTACTGATCACTTATTCGTTATTGCATCATATCAGATTATACTGGAAACTGAAAATGTCTCTTGGGAGCAATTTTCATTAAAGAAGAAAGGATGGTCAAATATTATTTGATTGTTTGAAGTTTAATCTGAAATGTATTAATTGTATGAAAATTTCATTCCATTCTCTTGGGTCACTTTGTATTAGGTGCTTTTACCTACTGTTTACTTATATTACAATTGAAAGCTTTTGATATAATGCATTTATTGTGTACATTCTGTACATGTTGTTCTGTGAAACTAAAATTTGCATTCCTGCATGACATTTTGAAGAACAGTGGTTACCGTCTTGCCACCCACCACCCTCCTCTTTTTTTCCTGTAATTTCCTCTCTCACTGTTGCTTACAAATTATAATAGTATATTTTACTGTTTACAGTTGGGTTCAGATTTGCATTTTATTGCATAATAAGGGGTATACTGTAATTACAGATGCAGTAGCTACAGATGCTAAAACTGAGGTGGGATCTTCTAGTTGTAATGTTGTTGTAGCCTACAACAGATTCATTGTCTTGAACAAAAAGATATTGATGAGCTTGACTTTTTAATTAAATAAATTCTCTAAATCATGATTTCAAATCCTACACAAGTCACACTGTAGAAATGCCAGAATGAAACAAGTTTGCAACAATGAAACACAGCAGGTTTCCTTTAAAGTCAGAGCGTCATAGTGTTTCAGTGAAAATACACACCCACTGGGGATCAAAATCATTCTAACATGACAGTTTGCTGCTCAAGAAACATTTCTTATTATTATCAGGGTTGAAAACAGTTGAAGTATCCAGCAGTTAAAAAAAAACAAACAAACAAAAAACATGATACATTTTCTTCAGGATTCTTTGATTAATAGAAGGTGCTAAAGAACAACATTTATTTGAAATAAAAATATTTTTCTAATATTAGAAAAATTAAACATCTAACAAATGTTTTTTGCTGTTACTTTTGAGCAATTTAATGCATCCTTGCTTTAAAATGTTTATTCTGCACCAAATTAGCATATTTGGATTATTTCTGAAGGATCATGTGACACTGAGGACTGGAACTTCATTCAGCTTTGTCGTCACAGGAATAATTTACATTTTAAAATATATTCAAATGGAAAACGGTATCACAATATTACTGTTTCACTTTATTTTTGATCAAATAAACGGAGACTTGGTGAGCATAAGAAACTTATTTCAAAAGCATTAAAATTCCTAATTATTCCAAACCTTTGACCCCCAGTGTACATATACTATACAGTGGATACTGAATATACAACAGCAATAGATACAAGAACAATTAGTAGATCTGTTTAATACACTCTCTGGGCAGTACTGCTCAGCTGATAGGAGGTACAAATGTTGCTACGCTGCTGATATTTACTGGATGCTGGGCTCATCAGCGTCGTTTGAATCCTATTGGTCTTGTGTTTATGTAGGGATTCTCGGGTGGCTCTGTGTTCTTGATTTTATACTGAAATAAAAACACCATATCAGCAATTAAGCACAGCATATAAACCTTGATTTAGTGTGTTTTCCAAATGTAAATACTTTGAATGTATATAGGGTTGGTTATGAATTTATATAGGACGTTGTGTCCCTGCAAAGAACTGCAAGTGTGAGTAAACGTATGGTTGCAGATGAGGATACTCACTCCGAGGTAACAGACGAAGACAGTGATGAACAGATTATATACAATGATGACCCCACAGCCAACAGAAAGTGGCAGTCTCTGACCAGTGGGACAAGTGACAGTTGATTCTGTGGGCTGCAGAGGATCTGAAATCATATAAACAAATTTAAATAAAACATGTATTGATATATTTTTCACTTTGTATTGTAAAAGTGCTTTCCTCAGTGTCTTATTCTGAATTGGTTTAACTAATGAAGTGGAAAGGTTGCAAGGCTACAAAGATCCTGCTGGTCTTTAGCTGGTTTAAGACGGTCCAGCTGGTTTGCATTTTGGGAAACCAGCTAAGGCCGGCAGACTATCATAGGTTGGTTTAAACTATTTAAGCAGGAGATGAGATCAATGACTATTCACTAATCAAATCTGGAATTAAACATTTAAATGTGCATTAAAATGAAGTAATTGCTTCTTGTTTTACCTTTAATGAGCAATATAGTCTGGTATGCAGATGTCCTAATTTGTGTGTCGATTTTGCAGTTGTAGAGTCCTGTGTCATTGGCTTCAGTCCTTAGAATCTTATATGAGACAGAGGAGTTTTGTATGTACACCTGAAACTTCTGCCTTGATTTATTACTGTCCACATCACTCAGATTTATTGAGTGCAGTTTTGTAACTTCCTTGTATAGAGAGATAGATGGTTTTTCATGTTCTGCAAGTGCTGGACAGGACACAAATGCTGTTGCATTTTCATCCACTCTTTTTATTTCGGCTGAAAGACAAAAACATATGCACATTTTGTTTTTGAAAGAGAAAGTTAGAGATTGAGGATGTGGTGCAGTGCACATGGAGTTGGCTGTTTCCTCCACTGTTCCCCCCCTCCCTCTTTTTTGTCTGTTGAGTTGTTTTTTAATGCAAAGTTTAATTTTGTAATATTCATTTCAATTATACAACATCTCTCTTTGATAGATATTCTGGAGACACTCAGTTATAAACATCCACAAGGATTCATATGCTGCACACCACATAAATCAACTGCGTAACTGAATTAAGAAGCAACAGAAAATCTCAAACCTTTGTCATGATAGCAGCTTGAGGAGGATTCAGTAAATTCAGCATAGAAGAGAGTAAGGAGAACAGCCACTGCTATGATCATCTGCTCAAGCATTTCTGCACTGCTGCTTCGAGCACGTGAAAACAGGGCAATATGACTTCAGAGCTTTTAGAGACAGTTGCACGGGTCACACGGAGTGAGGGGGTGGGGGCTGTTTCCCATCTGCGTCACAATTTAACACTATGGAGGACTGAGGAAAGCAGCCAAACATTTGACAGGGACTCAAATGGTTGATCTTTGCATGCATTCTTCTCTGGAGAAAAATGAAGTGTTCCCTTATAGTTATCTTCTTTTGTACATACCATAATAAAAACACTGAGTAAAAGAAGAAAACTGGCCAAACTACAATGACATGAGCATTATTCCAACACAATCAAACTTTATACAAAAAGAAGAAACAAAGAAAATAAACACAGACTAGATATTTTCCAATTTTCATGTGTAGGGTTTTTAAAAGCTGAAACGGTTATTTGGGACGCGAGTAATTTTCCCTGTTGCGGATTTTTACATAACGAGATAACATTTATTCACTTTTTTTCTTCACTTTGTGCATTGAAACTTCTCGGCACTGTCACGCACAAATACACAGCCTTGCAGTGCAGCAGTGCAGTGATAAGAGGAAATGAACGATAACAAAAGGAAAGAAGAGGTGTTGTCGGCAGTGTTGTGGTTACATTTTACATTCAGAGATACAAGTACATTTTACCATCAGCATTCTGTAACATTCTGCAACTGCTGACTGTTTTACGAGCAAGCAAAGGCTTCTCTGAATGCAGTCTTGCATTCTCTGTCTATAAGTCATTAATAAATAATGTACATCCTGTTCTAAAAAAAAAAAAAAAAAAAACTGAAAATGATGTTCAAGTAGGAAATGATTTCTTACTAGAATTCTTACTAATTCTTCTAAATAATGCTTTATCAAGAATGCTAATTTTAGTTTGTATAGTATTTTATGTATACTGTCTTCAAAATGTCAAATGTATTGATTGGTGCTTTAATTGTTTAACATATTCATTAAATATTTATAATTGCTACACTTAAAATTGGATTAAACTAGCTTTTAAAATCACATGCAGTAACAGATATAACCACTAAATGGCAGAATAGACACAGAATCTCTAGCACCTGTTGCTTGGTACAGTACATAACACACAAGGCTGTGAAATTCACCTTCTGGCATGTTTTGTATATATTTATTAATATCTCATTTTTGTTCCCTTACTATTTATTTTACTATCTACTATGTTCTTTTACGATTTACTATTTTGAACATTTTCAGTTTCCGAATTAGTTTCTAATCTTTGGTCTGTTCTTTATACTGAATGCAGAGCATTTTTAAAACCGTGCACATAGTCTAAGAATAGAGATGTAGACCACAGAAATATGGTGAGATTGTAGTGGTCTCAGTCTCACTTGATGAGTCACTCTTGTCTGATGTGGTTAGGCTTCAGACCATCTTCACACTCATCTACTCTCATTTCAAAACCATTTGAACCCCTAAACTACCAACATTGTATGTCCACCTGTGGAATCACATAGAAACTTGTGTAGAAGCATCAAGTTAAGTAAACTGATTAAGGTGTTCCACAAATGAAGTCGATACAAAAGGTTACATGCTCCACAAAGATACCCTACTATTCAAACGTTTATGGGTCAATAACATTTTTAAATGTTTTTGAAAGAAGTCACTGTTGTTCATCAAGGCTGCATTTATTTGATGAAAAATACAATAAAAGCAATAATACTACTAATATTATATATACAGTGGGTATGGAAAGTATTCAGACCCCCTTAAATTTTTCACTCTTTGTTATATTGCAGCCATTTGCTGAAATCATTTAAGTTCATTTTTTTTCCTCATTAATGTACACACAGAATTGTTGACATTTTTGCAGATTTATTAAAAAAGAAAAACTGAAATATCACATGGTCTTAAGTATTCAGACCCTTTGCTCAGTATTTAGTAGAAGCACCCTTTTGATCTAATACATGAGTCTTATTATCTAATAAATGAGTCTTTTTGGGAAAGATGCAACAAGTTTTTCACACCTGGATTTGGGGATCCTCTGCCATTCCTCCTTGCAGATCCTCTCCAGTTCTGTCAGGTTGGATGGTAAACGTTGGTGGACAGCCATTTTTAGGTCTCTCCAGAGATGCTCAATTGGGTTTAAGTCAGGGCTCTGGCCGGGCCATTCAAGAACAGTCATGGAGTTGTTGTGAAGCCACTCCTTCGTTATTTTAGCTGTGTGCTTAGGGTCATTGTCTTGTTGGAAGGTAAACCTTCGGCCCAGTCTGAGGTCCTGAGCACTCTGGAGAAGGTTTTCGTCCAGGATATCCCTGTACTTGGCCGCATTCATCTTTCCCTCGATTGCAACCAGTCGTCCTGTCCCTGCAGCTGAAAAACACCCCCACAGCATGATGCTGCCACCACCATGCTTCACTGTTGGGACTGTATTGGACAGGTGATGAGCAGTGCCTGGTTTTCTCCACACATACCGCTTAGAATTAAGGCCAAAAAGTTCTATCTTGGTCTCATCAGACCAGAGAATCTTATTTCTCACCATCTTGGAGTCCTTCATGCGGGCTTTCATGTGTCTTGCACTGAGGAGAGGCTTTCGTCGGGCCACTCTGCCATAAAGCCCCGACTGGTGGAGGGCTGCAGTGATTGTTGACTTTCTACAACTTTCTCCCATCTCCGGACTGCATCTCTGGAGCTCAGCCACAGTGATCTTTGGGTTCTTCTTTACCTCTCTCACCAAGGCTCTTCTCCCCCGATAGCTCAGTTTGGCCGGACGGCCAGGTCTAGGAAGGGTTCTGGTCGTCCCAAACGTCTTCCATTTAAGGATTATGGAGGCCACTGTGCTCTTAGGAACCTTAAGTGCAGCAGAAATTTTTTTGTAACCTTGGCCAGATTTGTGCCTTGCCACAATTCTGTCTCTGATCTCTTCAGGCAGTTCCTTTGACCTCATGATTCTCATTTGCTCTGACATGCACTGTGTGCTGTAAGGTCTTATAAAGACAGGTGTGTGGCTTTCCTAATCAAGTCCAATCAGTATAATCAAACACAGCTGGACTCAAATGAAGGTGTAGAACCATCTCAAGGATGATCAGAAGAAATGGACAGCACCTGAGTTAAATATATGAGTGTCACAGCAAAGGGTCTGAATACTTAGGACCATGTGATATTTCAGTTTTTCTTTTTGAATAAATCTGCAAAAATGTCAACAATTCTGTGTTTTTCTGTCAATATGGGGTGCTGTGTGTACATTAATGAGGAAAAAAAATGAACTTAAATGATTTTAGCAAATGGCTGCAATATAACAAAGAGTGAAAAATTTAAGGGGGTCTGAATACTTTCCGTACCCACTGTATGTATAAAACAAAACATTACAATTAACTGCTTCTCTTTTAATATTTTTTTTTTAACATGTAATCCATTCTTGTGATCGTAAAGCTGAATTTTCAGCGTCATTACTCCAGTCTTCGGCGTCACACAAACTTTCAGAAATTATTCTAATATGCTGATCTACAGCTCAGAAAACATTTCTTATTGTAGAGTAGCAATAGTGATTAAATTACACTTTGAATGCCAAAACCTTAAGGGAAGGTATTAATGGTGACTACGCCACCCGTTTAAAGTGAGGGGAACTGAAATACTTGATAGAAAATCAGACACACAAGTTCGTTACCATGAAGGGCAGAGACAGAGGTATCAGTATACAAAATATGTATTAAGTTCACAATGGATGGCAATCCACACTCTGCGCTCCAAACACCACCACCAGGGTACTAGGACAGCTAGCCTCCCGACTCAGAGCCTAAAACACGCACAAAAAAAAACATTTAGTCAATGAATACACTAAATAAAGTTATACTAGAGACTGATTGGAGAAGACAAGTTCCAGATGTTCACTAATACACAAACACAATTGACAGAACAATTGCCACTTAAAAGAAAGGGAACATACATACATACATAAAGTAGAGAGTTGATGAAAAATGACAAAGCAATCAGAATCAAACTGAGCAAGAAACAAAATATATCATACAAAGGCACGACCAATACAAAGACTAAAGGCACAAACAATAAAGAAAATCACATCAACACGCTTGCACGAAGCCGGTATTTCTATGACTGGAGGGCAGGTCAGAGCACACAGCCCAACACATACGGCAGTGAGTTAATCGGGACAGCTACTGCTGCAACCCCAGGCTTCAGCGTGGAAAGAACAAAGCAAAATAACAAAAACATATAGCAAAACAGCAGCGCCGTCTTAATCCTGTTCTATGCAGGAGCGATCACCCCAACCCCCACAAGACGGAGCACTCCCAATGAAATTTATTCGTCCTGCTAAAAACAAACCATTAATTAACTTAATCAAATCAATTATTAATTAAAAATGTAACTATACATACCAAATATTAGTCACCGAGACACAAGTTGTACAGTTGCTCATAGCATGAATCTCAGCAGTTTACTCAACGATGAATGGATTTAACCCAGCTGGAATGAAAAACATGCAAGTTACAGCAAACATGAACTCCACGCAAACGATCAATCAAACTTAACCTACCGGGGTATAATGACAGCCTACACACCACCGTGAAGCCGCGAACAAGATGCTATTCCAGCTATGATAAATAAGTATGATTAATTGATCTGCACAAGCTCACTACAACATTAGCCAAACAGCTAAAACATACCTTTTAGACAGAAACCCACACGAACCAAGGGCCGGAGCTAGCAATGACGCATCCCAGATAGCCCAACGGCAGCCTTTATATAATAAGAACCAAGCTCTGATAGGCTGTCAATCTAAATAAAGGGGAGGGAACTTACCCACTCCACCACAATCTGCTCCTAGCTATTGAATCGTCATCCCGACGATTGAACAACTCTAGCCACATACCACACGACTCAATTCCAGGGCCTAAACAGGGCAGAAACAGAATTCGATACAGAAGCCCCTGTCCTTGGCCCTCCTACTTCACCTACTGCCCATGGGAGATGATATCGATTAGAATGCTGACCAGCATTAACTCTCCCCATACGTCGCACAGAAACTTCACTAGAATTAGACTGATCTACCGTCAAGGGCTCTGCAACCAACGAAGTTGCCGGCTCCACACCAGATGGTCCGGAAGCCCCCAAGGAGACTGGTTCAATAGCCTCAGCCTCACCCTGTGGTGCAGCGGGACCCAAGGATACAGGGTCCTGCATTACCAGCCTACCACCCAATTGGGGAGATTCAGATACAGAGAACCACAAATCCATTTCATCCAATGAGGAAGACTCCTCCAATGATGGTGCCTCAACTGCCACTGACACTTCTGTAGTGCCAGACGCTGAAGAATCTTTTCATACTCTGGTCTTTAACAGAGAACGATGAAAATGCTTCACCCTACTCAAGTCATCTACTGGTGCTATGGTATAAACAGAACCTCCTGCTTTAGGTGCCCACACAACTTGATACACCACTGGGCTCCAAATGTCCTGGATCTTATGACGACCCCTCATGCCATAGTTGTCGAGATAAACTAGCTGGCCGTCTCCCAGTGGTGCATCCCGAACACACAAGTCATGCTTCTCCTTACGACAATCTGCAGCTGCCTTTAAATGTTCTCGGGCTCCTTCAAAGGCCACTTGCAACCTTGTTTGACGCTCCAAAACCTACTCATTTATACCACTGGACCCTCTCTCCTGCCCCCTACCGAACAAAAAAAAACAAACAAAAAAAAACATGGAGCCGAGGCTTCTGGCCAAACATTAAAAAGTAAGGAGTGGTTTGATGAGGGGTAGTGTTTGATGAGATGTAGTTTTGTAACAAAAAAGTAATTGAGGGAGCGCAGAAGGCCAATCTACCTTTCGGGAATTCAGTAGGGTACGCAAAAGACTATGCAGGGTTCTGTTAAACCAGTGGTTCCCAACCACGTTCCTGGAGGCCCCCCAACACTGCATGTTTTCCATGTCTCCCTAATCAAACACACCTGATTCAGATCATCAGCTCATTAGTAGAGACTCCAAGACCTGAAATGGGTGTGTCAGACAAAGGAGAGATGCAAAATGTGCAGCGTTGGGGGGCCTCCAGGAACGTGGTTGGGAACCACTGTGTTAAACCACTCACATTGCCCGTTACCCACAGGATGATAAGGGGTAATGTGGGACTTTTTAATCTGATAAAGACCACATAGTTGTTGGATGAGGGAGGACTCAAAATTGCGGCCCTGATCTGAGTGAATACGAGCAGGGACACCGAACTTATAGAACCACTCGATCACTAAAACCCGTGCCACCGTCTCTGCCCGTTGATCCCGAGTGGGAACTGTCAGTGTGTACTTGGTGAAGACATCAGTCATAACCAAGACGTTCTCCAGCCCCAAGCGGGAAGGCTCAAGCAGGGTGAAGTCAATGGCCAAGATATCATTCGGCCTAGATGCTAACAAATGGCCCATAAAGCTCTGAGCAACTGGCTGTAAGTCCTCGGCAGCCTGACATCTCTCACAGTCTCCACACCACTGAACTACATCTGATGTCAGGCCCGGCCAATAACAAAGTTGCTGCACCAATTCAGTGGTACAGTCAACACCTCGGTGCCCATGTCCTTGATGCATTTGTGTCAGGACCTCTCCACGCAGGGCAGATGGAAGAACCAGTTGAAAGATCTCTTCACCCCCATCTGGACGGAAAATTCGACGATGCAGAATCCTTTCCCTTTCCAACAACCGATCCCACTGACGAAGTAGGACCAAAGCAATCTTAGACAGTCGTCTACGCTCCTCAAACGTAGGGCGTATTCCCCGCTTCCAAAAAGTCAGAATCTCCCCTGGGTCTGCCTCCTGCAAGGCCCTCATATCACCTGCCAAACTAGGCAAGGCCGAAACCACAGCTTGAGTCACCGGTGCACGTTTGTCTGCCCCCAGTGCTTGCTTTACAGCAGCTGACAATTTCCGTACCTCAAACGGGGCAGAGGGGTTCGGTCTTGACAATGCATCAGCATTTTTGTCACTCTTACCTGACGATACCTGAGATCAAAGTCAAAAACTGAAAGCTCGGCAGCCCAACGTTGCTACGTGGCCCCAAGCTTAGCGGTAGTCAAATGGCTGAGGGGGGTTATTGTCCGTAACAGATATTCTCTAAATTTCTCAGTCATAGCCCACTTGAGCGCCAAGAACTCCAACTTCATGGAGCTGTAGTTGGACAGGTTATGCTCGGTGGGCCGTAGACTGCGGTTAGCATACGCAATGGGTCGCACCTTACCTCCCGCTCCTGGGACAAGACCACCCCTAAACCCCCATAGCTAGCATCCACCTCTAGGATAAATGGCTGGTAGAAGTCGGCATAAGCGAGCACTGGAGCGGTAGTAAGCCTAACCTTCAACTCAACAAAACTCTGCTGGCACTGTTCAGTCCAGGCATTAGAAAAACCCTGTCTCGCTCAGATCCTGGGCTTCACGGCGGTCCATTCTGCCACCAACTTATGTAGGGGGGCCGCCAACTTTGCGAATCCCTCCACAAAGCGGCGGTAGTAGCTGGTGAAACCCAAGAACGAGCGCAACTTTGACACACTGGTGGGGCATTGCCTTTGAGCTACAGCCTCAATCTTCTGAGGATCAGTAGAAACTCCCTGCGTAGAAATTACATGTCCCAAATATCTCACTTCCTGTTGAAAAAAAAAAAACTGCACACTTACCTAATTTGGCTTTCAGCCCCTCGCGTTCCAGTTGGCTTAAGACAACTTCTAACCGCTCTATGTGCTGTAACACTGAGGAAGAGTACACTATGATATCATCAAGATAAAGTAGTAAAGACCTGCACTGCTGATCCCCAAACACCCGTTCCATTAAGCGCTGAAAGGTACTTGGGGCATTACAAAGCCCAAAGGGCATCCGATTCCACTCGAACAATCTGAAAGGGGAGCAAAAAGCAGTCTCGGGCCTATCTTTCTCAATTACGGGGACCTGGTTGTATCCACTAGCCAAGTCCATAGTGGAAAACCAACAGGCCCCCGTCAAGGAGTCCAATGATTCCTCAATACGCAGCAGAGGGAAAGCATCTTTCTTGTCTTTGCATTTAACTGACGGTAGTCAATGCACATACACAAACTACCATCTTTCTTTTTAACAAGAACGATTGGGGAAGCATAAGGACTACAGCTCTCCCTTATTATGCTGGCCTCCAACAACTGATTAATGAGAGACTTTACCATCCCATATTCCAATGGTAGGATCCGCCGGTACCGCTGCCGAACAGGAACAGAATCCATCAGAGGGATGTCATGGGAAAAAATCAAGCTGGTACATCCTAAATCACCCTCATGGGATGAGAACACAGACTGAAACTTGTATAGAAGGGCTCTAACCTGGCCCTGTCCCACTTCGGGCAAAACAGAAAAAATCTACTGCTTCAATCTGTTCCTGCACAGCAGGGGTCACCGCCAGGGCTTGGGAACTTACTGTAGCTGCAACAGGCTTGACTTCAGTTACCCCAGCAGGCAGACTTACCACATAGACACTATTTAGTACTCCTAAAACAGTATTAGAATGCAACATGACATCAGCAGTTCCCACATTTACCACAGGTAAGTAGGCAGTGCCTCTTATAACCTGCATCAGCGCTGGGGAAGCCAACAAGCCAGCGGGTAACCCAGACTCTAGGGGCTCAAACAGTATCACCCCCCTGCATCACCCCCCCTGCATATTTATGGCCCAACGGCAAGTAAATGGGCTACGTTAGAAAACTGTGGGCTTTCAAGGATGTGCATTTAATACATGGGCAGAACGTAGTCGCACACCTGACGCGCAGCCGCGTTTAGAACTCACAGGTATTGGACCCAATTCAAGACAGCAGTCCAAAACAGTTAATATAGAAGTTCACTTCAGGAATTAACAAAGTTGCATCGATGAGTTTGAAGTACGATGTTTGACAAAACAGAGCAAACGGAAAGAGAAAGCGCAATATGGCTATTATTAGCTCCCTATATAAAGCATACAGGCAGAAAAAGGTTGTGCGGAAAGATACACAATCTTCCAGCCTAGGATAAAGTCATTATGACCATTAACAATAATTTGGGACAAATATAATGTGATTTTAAGGTAAAAACATGTGTGGCACTTTGTGGTGCAGCAGGATTTGGAACAACATCTTTAACTTTAACTTAAAGTTGTTCAACTGAATGTACAAATCAAACTGTTTAGCTGAAATACCCACAAAATAAAAAAACAACACTGAAATAAGAGCGTTTGGTTTATCTGTCAATCAGACGCGCATGAAATTTGTGTTCGTTACTACAGCAACAGCAGAGTATTCTTTCAGAATCATCTTAGGTCCAATTCGATTAATATAAAAATAAATACTCTGATGCTGATGTTGTTGGTTCACAAAATAAAAATTGTTGAATTATTGTCTGTTAAACATAAAAAAAACTGTGTTATGAATATATGCAAACATAAGCTATAAATGAAGACTGCTATCTTCTATCTTCTAGACTAAGGTCTATCAAAACAGCGAAAATTATTGTAGTATGGGGGGGGGGGGGGGGGGGGTAGTTTCATTTGTGAAACTACGCAAATGATTCATGCCTCAACAAAACACTATATTTCTAATAGTCTATAAATTAGGCGAAATAAAATTAAATATATGTTAAATTCAACCTTTAACCTTTAAACTGCACTTCCAGTAAAAATTCCCATAAGTCATAGCATAATCAAAGCTTTATTGGCATGTTGGCATTTACAGTAGGCTATTATTATTCAGAAGGTTAAGTAAAGAGATCAAAATGTAGGGAAAATAAATCAAATGCATAACAACGAATATAAAAATATAACCAATAATAATAATAATATACAAATATTATGGGAAAAGACGATCAGTTAATGGACTTGGGATGGATAAAAATGTTTTCTTGTAGGCTTATTTTATTATATGCACTTTATGTAGTTTATTCATGATAAACTTCATTCGAATGCAGTCTACATCGCGCGCAATACAGTCCGGTAGCAGGCCTATGGTTAAAATAATTTAATAATGTAATAATTTCTAATAATTCATTCATTCATTCATAATCTCTTAATTCCAAATTAAATATTAATAAATCCATCTCTGATAATCCCAGGTTGCTGGTCACTCAGATTTTTTTACGCATTAAACTCGTGGCCACGAGAAAAATGTGTGGTTCCCTCAACATAGCATCTGCAGGCAGAGTCCTGCACGGGTCCTGTTTGATACCCGCACCCGCTGTCGTACAAAATCGTACGAGTGAGGTCGTACGAATTCGTACGAATTAGCCACCTCGTAAAATACGTACGAATTGGTCGTGAGATAGCGTTAGAACACCCAACCCGTTATCCGACCCGAACCACACCCGCATTAAATCTCCTACATGAGGTAGACAAAATTCAAGTTTATTTGTATAGCGCTTAGCAAAACTCATTTATTAAAACTTTTATTCAAATTGTGAATAGCAGGAAAGTAGGCGGTTTCGCTGGCGGTGCGCAAGCGGTGCTCGTGCACCCAAAATCCTGCCGCTTCCACGGCTCTTCGCGGCAGGCGCCACCAGAGATAAAAAAAAAATCAAATAAAAAAAAAAGTTTTTATCTTTTTGTCGGCTTTAACCAATTACCGGGCAGATTATTACAACCAATAGAACATTTCACTGAGCTCATGTAGGTAGTGTTGAAAACATGATGAAGATCATTTAAAATGTAATAAAATTCCCATCGGATGATCCATCAAAAATCTTTTACAGAGATATAAATAAAGAAAAAAATCCAGAGCATGCGTGTACGAGTTGGTTTGCCAAGTAAAAATACAATTTCGTGTAAAATGTCATAATTAACTGTGTCTGACATGAAAACTACACTGAAAAAAAAATTACTAAAAAGAACTAAATTTTTTAAGGTAAGTGGTTGCAATCAATTTATTTTAGCTACATTTAAATAAATTTAGTTGACTAACTTTCAACTAAATTTGTTTATTTAAATGTTTTTTCAGTGTACACTATAGCTAGTCCCTTGAAATGATAAATAGCAAATAACACATTTCCGTTATGTTTTGTTTCTTTTTATTAAAATCAAATGTGACCTTGTTGTTTGCAACTATGGCAATGTCTGTCCCGAGACCGCACAAAACACTTCCACTACGAGAGAAAGCGGCAGGCGCGCGGCGATTCCAGGATTACCTCGACAAAATGATCTCGTGGCCACGACATATCATCACACTCTCACGAGTTAATATGTGAGTTAATATGTCGTGAGCACGACAAAACTTGCTTAAGTGAACCGAGCATGTCTCCTCCCGGTCGCAGTAAAAGCTTCGTTTGACTTTTCGGAGATCATCTACTCTTCCTTGTGGATGACCTCTGACCTACTTTCTGTACGATCTGAATTTCTGCTTTGAATTTTAAATATTGAATTTGATGTTCCGAATTTCTTCTTCATCTTGAAAACTTGAAGCTGTATTTTTAAAAACTGGAGTTTTGCAGTCTAAGAATTCAGAACAGAAAATCCGCTGTTTGAAAATACATGTCTATTAAAAAAAACTGCCGCAAAAAAATCAGTTGTGTTAAATTTCAAATGTTCAATATTCAAGTTAAAAAAAAAATCTAATTCAGAGCTGTTAAATGCTACATTATATTCAGTTTTGTTAAATGACACTTGTCAATAATTCAAATTTACACAATTCAAATTCAAATTGTTTTGTCATATTATAAGCTCCATATTACAGTACTTATATTTCATTACTGAAAATTGAAAAAACAAAAAGTTTTTTTTTTTATTTTTATTGAACTATAGATTTAAATATCACAAACATGTGATAAAACTGTAGTACTCTGTTTAGAACCTGTTTAGGGGACGCAAAAACGTTACTATGCGAGATAAATATCAACATACTGAGAATGTCCTATACAGCCTATACCTATAGTAAGTGCGGCCTAATGCATTTCAATGCAAAATTGGCACACTTGGTACATATGCTGAAATTTTCACTGGGAGAACCATTGTGTCAAAACGCAAGTTTATTATTATTATTATTATTATTAATAATAATATTGTCAATCAATAAAAAGCAGTTACAATACAAAAAACAAAATAATAATAAAAAATTAAATAAAAAAATAAATAAAAATAAATTACTAGACAGGGGTATAAAATTAAACAAAACACATTGCATTCAAAGGAAAAGATTAAACAGCTTACAAATTTCAACAGTTTTTAAAGCCTTCTTATTACATGATTTAGAAATAGTCGAGTAATGATGTATTTCAGCAAGCAATACATAAAACAGTGGATTCTGACATGAAAATTTACATTTATGTATATAAAATTTTGTTAACAAAATAAGGAGATTAAGTAAGTACAATTTGTTTCTCTGTAAATGCACTTTTTTTGAATTAACAAAACCAAACAAAACATTTCACAAAGTAAAGAAAAATCTTTATCAATATTCTCAAAAACAAATAAGGAGAGGATTTTCCACAACAATTTCAGGTAATGGCAGTGCCAAAATAAATGCACTATAGACTCTGGGTGCACAGTTTGTATCAATACGTCAAAACGCAAGTGAGTCGTATTCCATGCCTCGCATGACGTCACATCGGGTAGGGCGCAATCGCATGGATTTCGGGGCTGGACAGGAAGCGGAGCCGCCGGGAGCGCGCATCGGTCCGCAGCTCAGAACGGGAATGGAAGCGGGGAGAGAGACGGGAGGCTCGCTCGTCTCATCATCAACATCAGATATAAGCGATCGGCGCGGGCAGCGAAAACCCGATTTAGGTGGAAGAGGAGCTGGGATTCTGTCGCTGGATTTGCACGAGACATCAGTGGCTTTTTCCCATTGTTACCGTTTCCTTCGGACAAGACAGAAGCCGCAGAACCGTCGGCTGGTTTGCGACAGTAAGCGCTTACTCTTCATTTATACTCGCTGCTGCATGCGACCTCTTTCTGAAATAAAGGTATTAATGAGCGGATCACAAGCATGGATTGTGTATTTCACGCTGGCGGCGTATTATTAGCTCATTATGTAGGGATACACAGAGGAAAATCCAGGGAACAGCCCTGAAATTCAGACAGCTGTGCAGTGCCTTCAGTGTCTGAATATGAGGGCTGCTCCCTTGATTTCAATGTGGAAAAACGTTATATTCGATAATAAAATACTGAAACGATTCATGGAATCTTTTGAAGATGCTGATTTGTAAGGTTTTGCAGTAGTAATTGCGGTATGAATAAGGAATCTGGAATAATGAGGTGAGATTAATCAGTCTGTCAAAGAGAGAGGATGAGATGCATCTCCATCTATCTGAATACATCTGTTGTTATTCTGGCTCTTGAGGGTGGTTGAGATGGTTAACCTCTGATGCTTCATTTGCTATAAGTCTTTTGGGTTTCCAGCATGGCTGTATCTAATGCTAGCCTCATTTCTGCTGTTATTGGTGTTTTTCCTCATAGTTCCTGGTGGAGTGTGTTCTGCAGTAACACATACTGCAAACAGATGAGCTGTTGCCAAATTGGACCTCCCCTCCCCTCCCCTACACACACACACACACACACACACATTGATATGTTCAGGCTCCGCCCTTTGCCATGACAGCTGTGGGTTTAGTGCCAGTCTTGGTGCCCGTAGAGTGGAGGCCTATTTTCACACATTTTTATCAAGCTTGTCTGAGTATTTGTATCTGCTAGCAGGAACCTTTTGCTTAAGTGAATATTTATTTTTCAGGCTTTATTTTAGAAAGTCAGTCTCTGTGTAGTCATATTGTCACTTTAAATTGGGTATGCTGTCACAATGAAACCTGCCATTAAATATTTAGAGTTTTTCCAGCATGTAAACGCTAAAACAATTCAACAGAAAAAAATGTTAACATTCCAAATGATCCATTTTTTGGCCAGCAGAAATCAATTATTAAGCTGTAAAAAATTACAACATTTATAAATTACTAAAATACCTATTTTTTTGTATTTAAAGCAATAATGCATTTATTCAGCAAGAATATCAAATTGATAAAAAAGTGACAGTAAGACTTTTACTAAGGAGTTTTCTATTCATCTAAGAATCCTGAAAAAAATTTATTGTACCTGGAAATAATGGACAAATCTGTACAAGAATATTCTGCAGCACAACTGTTTCCAGCATTGATAATAATAAGTAATGTTACTTGAGCACCAAATCAGCATATTAGAATGATTTCTGAAGGATCACGTGACACTCAAGACTGAAGTAATTTCTCATCATAGGAAAAATAACATTTTAAAATATATTCTAATAGAAAACTCTTCTTTTAAATTGTAATAATTTTTCACAACATTAGTTTGTTTACTGTATTTTTGATTAAATAAATGCAGCTTTGGTGAGCAAAAAAAAAAAAAAAAATCTGAGACTCCTGAGTAATTTTTGTTTGGAGAATTCAATTCACAGAAGTCATTCTAATATGCATTTTAAGCATGCATAATTATTGATTTTTATTCTGTAGACCTTTCTAAAAGCTACTTTTTCAGCCAGTAGTTTCAGCCACCACCAAAAAAGGCTAGTGTAGTGGTCAGAACAGTCCAAAATCATGTTTTTATTGCTCTTATCATTTTAACAGTAGATTGCAGATTGCTATCATATTAAAATTATCCTTAAATGAGCAGGTCATATTGCATATGCATTAATAAATGCATCTTTGGTGAGGTCAGTATGCATAGAGGCCAGAGGCAGATTGGAAGAGTGGATCTTAAATGTGTATCATTGGTATACAGGAAATATTCTAGTGAGCTCTTTGCCTCAGATCTTGGAAGCTTTATTGTGCTTGCTGCTGGTAATGCATTAAACTTGAGATTTATTTTTCTGCACAGAGTGCTGTTACTTCAGTCTAATCCAGTGGGAGCAGTAGAATATGTGCTGAGAGGAATGTAAAACCATGATTTTTTTTTTTTTTTTTTTTTTTTAAAGAATTACAATGGGATGTTTATTCTTCAGTGTTGCTATCTCTATTAGGCCTTTCCTCTAAAATGCATTGTTAGTGTTATTTGCAGAATTTGTTTTCATTACCTCTCACCATATGTGCAGCAGTAAGCCAGCATCCATCCCCACTGGATTCCTCTTTCTAGAGCTGGCCTCCTATACCAGAATGACGTCAGGTGATTGTGAAACTAGGGTGGATGCTGGCTGTGAGGACCCTGGAGTCCAGATGCAGAGAGTCTAGCAGCCTGGATCTTTTTCTGCTCGACAGATTCTTTGTTCTAAGTGATCATAAATGAGTCCTGATAAAAATCCAGTAGGTTCTCTGTGGTGCTGACCTTTGCAGAATGAGCAGCTATCTGACGGCTCACACTGCGCCCACTCTCCCTCGACTCAGGACTGAAACCGGAGACGACTGTGAGGCTCTTCAGGATGAAGAAAAAGAGCAGACGAAAAGGAAACGGGCAGCTAGGATGAAAGGGAGTGAAATTATTTAAATTAATAGAGTCCCACAAGTCTCAGACGAAAGGACGTCCTTTGTTGGGGCAGGAGCAGGTCAACAGTGTGCATCAATCTCCAAGGCAGCACAAATGCAATATTGCTAATGTTTCGTGAGGGAGGGAGGGAGGACTTCGTGCCAACTTTAATCAGCTCATTTCGGTGACATCTGCTGTATAGCAGCTCAAATGTATTGTCAGGTGTGTGTGATCTGTCATCAGCTTATAGTTCAGTTCATGAATGGCACTCGATGCAGATGTTTGCTCCCTTGGATAAGAGACCTTAGACCAAAGCCTGATTTGTCATCAGAATGATTTGTCATAAACCCCTCTGTCTCCATCACACTGCAAACATGTAAAGGTGGAATGGCGTGACTCATGCAGAATCTTTGTACACATGGTTTGTTGAGCTTTGCATTGTGATCCAGTGTTTTATTTAGGCGTGTTTGGTTTTGTATTATGTTCACATCAATGTGAACTCTGTTACTACAATGGCAGATTCTGCCCCCTTGCATTGGCTTCCCTTCTGATGGTGCTGCTTACATTGTAACCTGCCTATGTTGGGTAAAAGATTAAAAGTGTTTACAGCCTCTCATCCAGTGTTGTTTTAGAAACACTGGCAGCTGCCACCAGTCTGTGTGTGAAAGACAGACTGTTGGAGAGGAAGATTTGTTGCATTCATACACTCAATTTGCCGTCACATGCATGATTTAGATCGACCAAAACATTAAGTTGCAATGAAACAGAAATGGTGGTAGATCTTTTCTTCCATATTGTGACGTACATCAAGGTGAAATGGATTAAGGGGGGAAAAATGGGTGTGGACTTGGTTCTATTCCTTTTGTTGTTGATTGGATGGAAGCATATATGAAGCATATATCAATTAGAAAGATGCTTAAGCAGATCAAATTAATAGAGAAGTCCAGCATACATCACCAAAGTCTGTCGTGTCACTGGAAAATCAAGTTAAAGGGATAGTTCATCCAAAAATGAAAATTACCCCATGATTTGCTCATCCTCAAGCCATCCTAGGTGTATATGACTTTCTTCTTTCAGATGAATGCAATCAGAGTTATATTAAAAAATGGCCTGACTCTTGCAAGTCTTATAATGGCAGTGAATGGGGTTTAAGATTTTGAAGCCCAAAAAACTGTTCCCAAACAACATAAAAGTACTACCCCTTTAAGACATTGTGTTTATGAGGTCACATTCCTGGAGGAATTGTTCACAATAAGATCTACAAAATCTACATTTAGAACACAGATTTAATTTAATGCCAAATTTAAAAGGGAATTGTGTATGTTGTTTCACAATGGTGCAATACTTTGTCCTGTTTCTCTTTAATTTGCTCTAAAAATAAGCATTTTTTTGTTTTGTTTCCATTGAAAAGTGGAAGTATTGTGTCTCTATGGTTTTTCAAAACATTGCTCTGTCTGTTTGAGCATCTTGACCAGCACAGCAACATTGTTTATTTGGGTTTGGGACTTTCTGTTTGACCAGTGGTAGATGAGGAGGGGGAAGTTTTCGGAAAAACCTGTTTGAAAACAAACATAATTTTTGCAATTCCATCTGAAGACACTAGTAGCACAGAAATGACACACTTCACCTTTAGCTCCCAAAAACATATTTTTCATGCTTTTTACCTCACAAAATGCTGTGTTGTAAGTCGGGACTCCATCAAACACAATGAAATGTCACAGACCCTTTCTAGCTTGAGAAGTAGGGGTCTTTTTCGGAGCCCTGTAGCATTCGCTAAGGACCCTGAAAAATATTCTTGCTTAAACAGAATTTATATGAGGCATATTGTTGGAATGGAAATTTGTTTACAGTAATGCCCTGATCATTTATTATTTGAGCTAAGTTCTTTTTTAGAGCATGCGCCTGCCCGCTCTTCTGTTATGAGCAGCATTTTTATACATGGCTGACTGAACATGATCCACACCTCAGAGCCTTACTTGAGAGTTGCACGCTGACATTTTACTTATTTATTTCTTTATCATCTCTGGCAAACAGTCACATTTACCATTATTTAGCAAATTTTTAAAGGGGAAATCCAGTTGTTTCAATATAAATCCACATGATTTGGAATTTTGCGCAAGGATGAAATATTTCGCCATGCAGATTTCACAACTGGCTGGTAACACGAATCTGGTGTGTTGACCAACAGACAGCTGTTTGTTTTAAAAGTGACATCTGTGTGAGCTGTGCTTGGTCTGCTATTGACAATAGACCTTTTTGCCTGTGAATGTTTGCCACAATTCTGCTAATGTTACCACAACTAAAACGATATCTCACCCAAAGTATGAAAATTCTTTCATATACTCACCCTCATGTTGTTACAAACCCATATGACTTGGCAAGAAAGCTGTACAAGTTTGGACAACATGAGGGTGAGTAAACGATGACAGATTTTTATTTTAAATCTTTTAAGACCACAGATAGCGGAGTGGTTTTTTTGACAGGCTACAGTCTTCATTTGAGCTCCTTTAGCCACTGACAGTCAATGAGATTAAGTGTCACATTATACTGCTGCCAAGATTTTATGGACACAGTTGACCTTGGCAGCCTTCTTCCCCGCGTCCCTCTGAGAGAACTGGCTGTTTCCCATAGGACACAGGCTAAAGGGAGAGAAGGAATGAATAACCAGAGCTCTATCAGTTCTGCTCAAGGACTACCATCAGACGAGTGTGAAGTGACACTCTCAACGTGTGCTGTTTGTCCTCTTTTAGTGCATAACTGACAGAAGTTTCTCTGCCCTTGCATTCCTCAGGAGTGCTTCAGAAATGCAGTGCATGTGATTCTTATTATGAGGCACCGTATTAAGGGATAATGTACAGTCAGCAGCTCATTACAAAATAAACCAGATGGAGTAATCAGGACCACAATGCAAAGTATAGGTGTCTTGTAACACCCTAAAGGGTTTATTTTGTGGTAACGACCTGCAGACAGTACATTATCCTGCTTATTACATGGCCACTTACCAAATAAATACATAATATTGATTTGAGTTATATTGTTTTACTATTTTATGAAAAAAATAGTGGTACAAGACCAAACCCCTGATTTCATTAATGAAAAATTAAATATGGCTTTGAGTCTATGATGTACAGTATCATTCAGTGGCCATTATACCAAAATAGTTACTGGACAGCAGAATTATTGACCAATCAGAACCATGTATTCAAGGTAATCAGTCTTGTTAATGTTTGTTCCACATTATTGATGTTCACTGCTGATAGAAAGCTCTTTAAACGTTTTTTTGGTGAAGCAGATTTGCCTGTGGTGCTTTCTGGTATCGTTGTGCCGAGTGCTGAGAGGGATGGTTGTTGTTGTCTGTAACAGTGCTGTAGATCAAGCTGTCATCAGTTGCAATTTGGTGATGAAAGGTGGTATAATTTATATTTGGTAATATCTGAGTAGTTTGTATGCTGTGTTTTGCTGATTCATTTTGTTGCCGCGTGAGCTGCATTTGTTTTGGTGGATACAAAACCTCACCCTAGGTAAATATTCTACATGATTCTGCCAATCAGCTCTCCTTCTCCTCTGGCAGTGCGCAGATTTGGTTTCAGTAAAAGGTGAAGTACAGTTTAGTAAGATGAAGTGTGTAATTTCTATACTGGTGGCATCACATGGTGTAATCTGTTTGTTTGAAAGACCTAACTTGGCAACATTGGCACCAGTGACGTGAGTTGAAATGGGACTACCTGTTTGTCTGAACCAAGAAGGCTTATAATACCAGAAAAAAAGCTATCCGTAAGCATTCACATCCATCTCAATGCCAGTTGCTTGTCTGGTGCAGGACCAGACAAGCAAATCAAATTAAATCAAAGTTTATATGATTTAAAATTTGCTGTCTTTGCTCATTGGCATTGGCAACAAGGTTTTTTTGAGCCAATCACCTGATCTGTGTTAATGACGAAAATTATCTCTAAAATTATCACTTCACATACACAGCATCACACAATCTTACTTTCACCAAGGCTGCATTTATTTGATCAAAAATAACTTCTTTTATATATTATACAAAATGTTTTTTTTTTTTTTGATGGTAAAGCTGAATTTTCAGCATCATTACTTCAGTCTTCAGTGTCACATGATCCTTCAGAAATTATACTAATTATACTAAGATTTGCTGCTCAAGAAACATTTCTTATTATTGTCAATGCAATGTTGTATGCAAATATTTTTGTGGAAATTGTGATTACATTTTTTTAAAGGATTATTTGGTGAATGGAAAGTTGGAAAGAAAGAAAATAATTTAATGGAAAGAAAATAATTGATTTGAAATTGATTTTTTTGTTATAAATGTCTTTACTGTTACTTTTGATCAATTTAATGCATCCTTGTTAAATGAAAGCATTAATTTCTTAACCCCAAACTTTTGAATGGTATTGTACAACCACCTATAACCTTCCCTAATAACTATTCTAAACTTTATTATAAATTTTGCTTGGAAAATTTTAATAATAATAATAATAATAATAATAATCACTAAATTAAAGTCACTAAATTAATTTAATATGTGTAACAATTTAATAAACAAAAAAATGATACATTAATAAATTAATTATAAAATAGTCTCATTCTGGGATAAATATAATTGAAATCCCTTTTTTTTTGAGCCTAAATTTGTCATCTTTTAATTAAATGAGGAAAAGGAGCACAAATTACAACCAAAGAGAGTGAGAAAGAGAAGGTTAGTAACATTAGAATGAGAATGTGTTGGATTCTAGTGAGTTCTCTAACACAGCAAGAAGAGAGTCATTTTTAGGATGTTTTAGATATTAGCAAGAGAGTGATATTTTTATTCAGCATGACCAAAGTAGTGGCCTACTAGCGACCTGGTGTTAATGCCTCTGTATCAGTCCTGACCTACTCTCGTAAGGCAGCCAAGTGTGTTCGGGGAAGTGTGCATTAGATAGTGACTATGCGAGTAGAGTTCGCATGAAAGAGCATCAGCTATCACGGCGCGTGCTGTCTCTCTGTCAGCTCAAATTGTGGCAGACGTGTCTCTGACGGCACGATTGCTGCATAGTTATCTGTGTTCCCGAATCTCAGCTCGATCAAATCTCTGCGTGGCCTTGTCAGTGCAATCAGAGCGTCACAAGTTGTTCTGTCTTGACCTGTATGTGGTTGAATCTCTGAGGTCTTACCTGGATGTAGCCACGCAACCCAGTTCGTTATTGGTTTTATAGATGATTCATAAAAGTTGGTAATCTCTCAGCAATAAAACTGTACACTTACCAGAAAGCCAGATCGTAAAAAGAAAAGAGTTTGAATAACTTTGTGGTTAATATAATGTCAAAATCCATGCTTGGAAAATATAACCTCATTTGCTTTTGGTTCATTCGTCCAAAGTTGTTGCTTCTCAGCATGCCAAGCATTCTGCTCTCTTCCCTGTGTGGTGGACTGGGGGAAGAATGAGAGGATGGAGATCAGGATGCAAGTTCTTCCTCTGTTTATTGATTAATTACAATATAGCTCAATATCTGTGAGCACTGTCAGCTGGTTAAGTTCAAGGTGAATGAGAATGTAGAGATGGTGGCAGTATCGTTTTAATTTGTCTGAGAAAGAGTGATCAAAATGAAAAGAGAGAAAAAAGAGTTTGGTCTGATCCATTTTAGTGAATTGATTAGTTCAGACAGTCTGTGTGAACAAACATGCTCAAAATGTTTCATCTTTAGTTGAGGAGTTTTACACTCAAAATATTTTGTAAAATGCTGCCATTTTCACTGTTATTTAAATGAATGTTTTCTAGTTTTTTCAATTGTGTGTCATATATGTATGCAGCTTTTAAAGTTTAATTTAATAATTTATATTCTTCGTATTGTTTTGCCTAATCGATGCAATCTATTTAGCTATTTTATTTATTTATTTTCAACTACTTTTCAAAGGGTAGCTTAACTGTAGTTTGAAACGTTATCATCTTGAGCTGCAAGCTTCTCTTATAATTGAAAGTTTCACAGCACTGGGTGTAACATTATCCTCTATATATCCAGCTCCTAGAGTGAACTCCTTACTGTTCAGCAAGCACAGAAAATCATTTGATCGTGTTATGACATGCCTGGAACAGCTGTCATAATGCAGGGAGAGACATAATTGCGTCCCAGCTGTTTTTCCCTCTGACACATCCAGCACTGAAGTAAAGGAGAGGCAAATCTTCCTGGATCTCCATAGGAAATTACTGAAGTTTGTTTAGATTGACACCTTTACATAACTTGTGTTTATTGCCTCTTGTTTTGTCAGTCAAAAGGGTCATTCTGTGGAAGCTCAGTTCAGAAGAAATTTCCAAACTGTATGAATGTTGTAATGGAGAAATTACATGTTGGGGCAGAAAGTCTTAATGTGTTTAGTAAGGGAAGGTGTATCAGGCCCTAGAGGTGTGCATTGTCACATTATAGTTGGATCAAGCATGTTGTTGTCAGGCTTGTTATTATTTTAAACATAATATTGGATTTGTTTTAATATAATGATTGTTAATATTAAATATTGAAATATATTGTTAATATATTTAAATACAGCATTTGTTAAAGTAGTTGGCCAATGGCCATCTCTTAAAGCCCATGTTTGCAATGTGTGTTTGTGTCTGTCTCTTTGTGTCGTCATGGCCTAGACCCTCCTAACACCGTTCCAGAGCCAGACTCACGGTGGGTGGCTAAAGAGGGGTGTGTTTACTGAGTTTAAATGTCTGACATAGCAGATCTCTTATTCAGAAGATGGCAATCTCATGTACATGTGCAAGGTGTTTAAAAAATCTTTAAATAAAAAACACTGAAGCCTTTTAGGTTTTGATTTTTAATCAGAGACATCAAGTGGATACGCGCTATTTTGTTGTTAGAATATGGATATGCAATTTAATTTTTAGTAATTTTATTTTATTTTTTTGCCGCTCAAATCTGTTTCACTTTTTTCTGTAAAAAAATCTCTTCTGGCTATGTCTGGGAATTGCGTGAGGCAAAGTGAATAAGAAGTGTAAATCGTGTGTGTGATACTGAATCTGTGTAATGCATCTGATCCACCCTACTGGCCCTTTAGGTAAAGCTCCTCTTGGGGGGTCACCCAAGTAATAGCATGTGTGGTATTGGTTGTCCTGTTTTAGGACCCTTAAATGTAGTAATGAGAGTTCAGTCACACAATAGATCAGCAAAACTAGAAATTAACTGTAGTCAAAACTTAATCTAGTGAGCTGCCTGTGTATGCAGCATTTTAGGGCATCATAAGTGCTCTCAGTGTAAATTTTGAGTACATTTTGAAGCATGTATCTTTTGCAGATAAAACAATCCCATAATGCATTGCAACCACAGAGGCTTAAAAGAAAAGCTCATCCAAAAATGAAAATTTTCTAAAATTTGGAGAAATTTACTATTACATCACTTGCTTACCATTGGATCCTCTGTAGTTAATGGGTGCCATCAGTATGAGTGTTCAAACAGCTGATGAAATTATTTTCATCATTATGGAATTTGTGCTGTCAATCGATTAAAATTTTAATCGCGTTAATTACAGTCATGGACTGTGATTAATCATGATTAATCGCAAATTTAAAATGCTAGGATTTACCTGTAAATGTGTTGAAATAAAGAAATGCATGACAAACTAGTTTAAGGAAACAGAACCTTTCACACCTCCGTCAGGTATGAGACATAATCCTTATTATTCTTTTATCATTATTCTTCTGTTTTTAATCAGCCATTATCAACCTTTATACTGGCAATAAAACGTTTACTAAGCCACATCGCTTCAATCCATGTATACATTTACCCAACTATTATCAAAAGTATTTCTAAATAAATACAACAAAACATTTCTTGCGACCTTACATGAAATATTATGACAAAATGCATTATAAAGAATTGGACCTGTTCTGCACTTGCATTAGAGCTAACATATTAGCATCATGCTACATAAGACAGTTTATGAGATTAATAGTACACTTTTACTCAGAACTCACTTCAAACCATCATCGAGTGTTTGTAATAACTTCCTTTTGCGATCACATGTGGAATTTGGTTGTTTACTGTTGTTAAAATATGCTATTTATAGCCTTTTATATCGCTGCACAAATTAGCATTTCAGATGTACACATTCATCTCAAGAAAATCACATACAAACCATATCCTATCATAATCGTTTTTTTTATTATCTAATCTATAGTGGCTGTTGTCATGTTTATTTCTGCTGTGTAAAAGCCTTAACATCTATGCTCTGGCTGAAACTCACGTTGTTTGTGATGTTTACAGCCGCCTCTCTGTTCTTAAGTTGTCAGGGATACATTCCAAGTATAATACACATTAGTAAAAGGATCTATTTTAATTCTTATTTGTCTATATACACTTCGGGCGGCCGCGGTACATTATAAAATTAGCCCAAAAAAACGCAACCCACGACTCTGTAATTTTTTCCCGCGACTGTATTTTCAAAATAGCCCACTTGTGCCGCTACCCCGGTTCACTGTATCCTCATCACACAATGACAGATAACCTTCCGCGCTGCAATGACAGGAAGAAGTTGGGGTCAAACCTTATCAAACGATTAATTTGCGTTAAAAGAATATTAACGTGTTAATTTTTCTTGATTAATTGCGTCTTCTTCTGGCCAAAATACAAGTCACTAATCCATAATAACACTTCTTCCAGTAAAAAGTACACCCCCTGTTGTCCTCTCACATCAAAATCCACCAACATATTTGTTATATTTGTTTAACGTTAAAAACACCTTGATGAATTGTTTCTTACAAACACAGCTGTTTGGACTCTCATTCTGATGGCACCCATTCAATGCAGGGGACCATTGGGGAACAAGTGAAGTAAATTTCTCAGAATCTGTTCTGATAAAGAAACAATCTACATTTTGGGTGGCCTGAGGGTGAGTCAATTTAAATTTTTCGGTAAACTATTCCTTTAAAGTACACGTAATGTACTTGTTAATGTTTCTGACAAAATTGCCATTGCTCCATCCTTTATGTTGTCATATTTGGTTCAGAGATGCCATTGTCACATTTCCACTATTGCATACTTCTTAAAGGAGTCATATGATGTTGCTAAAAAGAACATTATTTTGTGTATTTGGTGTAATACAATGTGTTTATGCGGTTTAAGGTTCAAAAAACACATTCTTTTCCAAATACTGTACATTATTGTTGCTCCTCTATGCCCCGCCTTTCTGAAACGCGCCGATTTTTACAAAGCTCATCGTTCTGAGTAGTGAGGTGTGCTCTGATTGGCCAGCGGAAATGTTACGCCCCTCACCGTATTGGTGAGGTGCCGTGATGCCGTGTCCCAGCGCAACGACACAAAAACAATAAAACCCATAATAAACGAGGCATTTGTTGCATCCAGTGGGGACATAATTACTGATTATAATGACTTATACTGTGTTTTTAACATAAACATTACCATGTCTGCATTTGTGATCGGAGAAACGACAAACAACAAGCACTACTCTACACTGCTCAAAACTCGCGTTTGAATAGTCAGTGGCAGAAACGTACTTACAGGCTGTGACTCAGAAGCGTCAGACTGTCCTTGCAAAGTTGGAATTACCCCGCTTTATAGAAACAGCCTTTGTGCAAGCCAGCATTGTAGGCTACTCTTCCAGATTCAGGAAATAGTCCTCCGTAAAAAGCGCTGCACACAGTCTAATATTTGGGTTGAACTGTTCTGGAACAGTGTTGTAAATACAACTTAACCACTGATTTCTAGTTGTGTCCTCTTTTGGAAGCCCAAACAAAGTAGTTTCTCTTTCACAACGAAACACAGCGTCTCCAGGACATGGTGCCGGTGGCAGCAACAACACTACAGTGAGAATAATAGTTCCGCCTTCTTTCACTGTGTATACATTTGGGCGGTGTTTTGCAAATCTCCCCACACCGTGACGTAGACATGCGGGGGCGTGTTTGAATGAGCCGTTTTAGGGGGGCATGGTCGAGTCTTAACTTTTATTTTTTTAAGAATATCTCTTTGGTTTTGAGACTTTAGTCTTTGCAACTTCAGGGATCTTATCTATGCACAAACAGCTTGTAACACTCCAAAGAGAAAGGAAAACTTGAAATCGCATCATATGACCCCTTTAATACTCATCATGTTTGTGTTCTGAAACGGATCACTCTCACCCTCCAGTGGCACCAATTACGGTGCGCAGAAACTAATCAGCTCCTCTGGGATTAAACCCAGACATGCACATACACACACCATTGTGTGTCTAAATGAGATAAAGACTGCTACTGCGGTTTGAAAGTGGAGATGGCTCATGGATTTGTGCTCCGTCCTCCTGGATATGGGATAGAATTTCAAAGCAGGTCTGTTGGAGTTCATATGATGGCTCTTCATCAGACTCATGCCTAAGGCGTTCCCTAATATGGAATAGCTTGTCATTGTGTTTTGCTTTCATTTTCATTGCTAAATCATGTTTTTAATGTGTGATGCTGGGGATGATGTGATATTAAAATCATGTCCAATAAGCTGATAATTATTTATACACATTTACAATTAAATATATAAAAGAAAAAACTCTAATACACATTCTCAATTGATAGAACTTGTGAATGACAGGAGTTTATTATGTTTGAATCTGCAGATCTCTTTGTGTGTAGTTTCAATGGTGGCATATTTGTAGATTGCCTACTATTGTAGAAGACTAAATCTGAGCGATGATGTGGAATAATGCCTCATACCGCCATTCAATGTTTACCAGTGTACAGAGCTGTAGCATTTCCGGGAAAGGCCAACAGCCTGCAGAGAGATCGATATGGATGAGGTATCTTCTCATGCTTACTCTCCGACAGAAGGGAAAAACAGGAAGAGATCCCTGTTGGTTATGGAGTCTTTACATTTCGGTCATTTGCATTTGAATTGTTTCTACTCTGAAAAACTGAAACATTGTGCTGGTGTCCATTAGCAGCTCTTCCCGTCTGTACATGCTGGCTAGTTTCTTTATAACATTACTTCAGCCTCCGGATACGGTTCTGTTTTTGTATAGGAGGAAATGGCTGCAACCAATAGTGTTCCTGCTTTGTCTTGTTTCTCCACCAGCTCCATTTTAACACCATTCTTTCTTGTTGCTGTGCTTTCCTGCAATGATCTAATGTAGAAGCAATTGTCTCTTGTATATCCTTATTGACTGATGCTATTTTCATCAGTGGCCACGCTAACAGTTGTTAAAGCTCATGGAAGGTGGGGCGACCGTCTTGCTGTCCATGTGGCCCAGTTTCGGATACCCTGTCTAGAAAAGACATGTGGTCATGGGAGTTGAGCCACACAAAGCATAACTCTCCCATAAAAGACAATAAAAGACACACAGAGAGGCTTTTGTGTGAGATTTGTTGGAGGTCGTAGTGGGTGGTGGTTGAGTCATATTTTTGAGTGTGTATGTTCATCTGTGTCACTGGCCAGAGCAATTTTGGAGTCTAAATGGACCCCGTTCTTTCCTTGTTACTTCATGTGAGTCTCATATGTGACTATTTCACACTCTTAACAAGAGTCACATAATGTGCTATGTTGGTGGTTAATATAAGATACTTGCATTCTCAGCAAAAGCAGGAGTAGCCACATCTGGTGCGGCCACCATTTACTGTTGTTCAGCAAATGTTTTTGCCAAATGCATACGTTTATGTAAAAGTGTTGTTTTTAGTGTGTTGATGTGGTTGCTTGGGTGTTTGGGTGGTCAAGTTAAATCAGTCCACCCTGGATTCTCAAAAATATTCTGGTATCTAGATATGGTATATTTTTGCATGTTCCATCACCCACCAGACGAAAGCTGTAAGTCTGATTGTTTGCGAAAAATATGTAAAGTACCATTCAGATGTTCAAAAGGTAAATACTAAATAATAAATATTAAAATTTTTAACATTTTTTTCTGTTTTAATATATTTCAAATTAAAATTTATTTCTGTGATGCAAAGCTGAATTTTCAGCATCATCACTCCAGTCTTCAGTGTCACATGATCCTTCAGAAATCATTCTAATATGCTGATTTGCTGTTCAAGTGACATTTCTTCTAATAATCAGTGTTGAAAACAATTGAAGCATCCAGTTCAGTTGAAAACTTTTATTTTATTATTTTATTTTTTATTATTTTTATATATTATATTTTTCAGGATTCTTTGTTGAATATAAAGTTCAAACAGCAATTATCTGAAAATCTTTTGTAACATTATATTTATCTTTACTATCACTTTTGATCTATTTAATGCATCTTTGTGGAATAAAAATATCCTTTTTTTTCAATAATAAAAAAAATCTTACTGACCCCAAACTTTTGAATGGTATAGATCAGACATTTTGTGTTTAATATGTAGGGTTGGGGGTTTTCAAAAATAAGAGTTTGAGCAATAGTGATTGTTGCCTTAGAAAATGCTGCTAATGAGTTATTCTGCCCTCTAGTTTGCCATAAAGTGTCTCATCTAAGAACGTGCTTTGTTTTTTAAATATTTCATGACAGAATTCCTCAAAGATGCACCGCCTGAAGCCTTAAAGAACAGTTTATATTTAGTCTCATGTCAACTGTTTTTGGGATTGCTTAAGATTCTCTATTCTGACACTTGCTTCCTAAAATGTCATTGATTGTAATAACAGAAGATTTCCTCAGATTCCCTTTATCCATTCTTTTGAACCTACTGAGTCAAACCAGACCTTGCAGAGATGTGGAAGAAGTAGTCTGCCTCCAACCATTTGCATGACCCAGTTGTTGCAGTACTCTATTTTGTCTCTTGTGAGCTGCTTGAGTTCTAATTACTACCACTAGCTATGATGCTCAAGAGCGTTTTCTTGAATGGGTGATGGTAATTCTTCTCTGGGGCTTCAGAGAGAGTGTGCAGTGGCTTTCACTGTTAAACACCCATCACATATCAAAGCAATAGAATGGCCTCTGGTCCATTCCTTCTGCGAGTCCTACTGACCTAATAATGACTCCCAGCCTCCGCTGTGTCCCTCCACACCACCAGCAGCTCACAGGCTCTGCCAGGTTAATTATTTCAATTCCAAATGCAGCCCTGGAGGCTGAAGAGACAGGTGACACGCTAAAGCCCTTGGTGGTGCAGTCAGAGGCTGTCAGCAGCTCCCTCCTTTCCTCATTTAATCTGTGTCTGTCCAGAGGGCGAGCGGAGCTTCCTCTTTACAGCTCTGACTTTGAAATAAGAGCTGTAGGGCCAGAGACGTGCACACAGATACACATACATTAATAAAACAAATACACAAAGCTGCCTGCTTCATCTGCAAAAGAAATGGAACATGAGCTGATGTAAGCTTCTGTGGCAATGAGTATTTCCAGTTACCTATTTCTGTTTCAAAGTCAGTGTGAAATGAAAAAAATTCATCCATGCATGTTTTATCTTTTTATTTTATTTTTTTTTTCACCATGCAGAATTTAACCCCCCTCATTCTTAAAATTGACCTCAAGCTTGCATTCTGGTCTGTGTCCATCCAATCAACAACTGATGGATAGAACCAAGTCCCCACCTTAGGTTTTTTGATAATCAGTTTGACTTGACTGAATGTTATGTATGGGAAAGAAAAAACTTCTCTCTGTCCCTATTTCTGTTACATTGTGACTTTAATTAAACGGTCAGTCTGTAGAATGTTTTTTTTTTTTTTTTTTACTCATTAGAAAATTATTACCAGCCCTCATGTATTACCAAATCTCATGAGGAAAATGTAACTATTTTACATTTTGGCAAATTTGTGGCAAAGTTGTATAAATTTGTATGATTTGAGTCATAAGAAAAGCTACGATGTTTAGAAAAAAATAAAATATATGAATTAGTATGAATTCACGCAAATTTGCCATCAATTCGTGAACATAAAGTAGTTTTGGTGAAAAACAAAACTGCTGTGAAATTGTGTTAGATTAGCCTTAAAGGGATAGTTCACCCAAAAATGAAAATTCTGTCATTAGTTACTCACCCTCATGTCGTTCTAAACCTGTAAGACCTTTGTTCATCTTCGGAACACAAATTAAGATATTTTTGATGCAATCAGAGATCTTTCTGATGCTCCATAGACAGCAATGTAACTGAAATGTTCCCAGACCCGGTAAGGACATCATTTAAATAGACCATGTGACATCACTGGTTCAACCATAATTTTACGAAGACAATATTGCGGTCACATCTACCGGTGTTCAGCAAATTTTCACAGTCAAATCAAATAATTTCAGTAGTATTCACAAAAGCAGTGGGAGTTTTTGAATTAATAGCATATAATAAGATTTAATAAGATTTAATCTAAATGTAAAAAACCCTCTGATTTTAAGTCAGAAACATAATGAACAGCAAAATTTAACAGAATATGTTGTCACTACTTTCAGTTACATCATGACAACTCAGAAGATGGTAATGGATATGACAGTGTTGATGTATTTGGTCTTTGCGGAATAGAACTGCTACACTGCTGCAGAATTACTGCTTCTGTTGGCTGTTGCTGTTGTTATAGATTATTGCTGCTGCTGCAAAGCAAGTAGAGGAAGTTGCTTCTGCCAATACATACGCCGATACAGTGCTGTGAGTATTTAAGACATTCTGCTGCTGCACAAATAGCATATATAATAACCCGTAGCAGATCTATACAGGTGGAGCTGGGGAAGGTGCAGGGTTTCAGAGGATCTCAGAAAGCTAACTAGCCATTTAGCAGCAAGCTCATTGGCTGCGTGTGCAACATGAACCAATCAGTTTGTGCCAAGTAGTTTAATGCTGTGAATGTCATCAGTTTGCATTAAGGACCCATCAGTCTGGGTCATCTAGAGTTTCATGACAGAACTTGGCATTTATTTAATCCTTTTTGTTACATAAAAAGCATTATGCGCAGTTACATTAAAGATTTGATGTAGCAATATAGTTCTACTCATTGGAAAAATTACCTCGTTCTATCAAAAGCATGAGTTTGTTGTTCATTTTTTCTGAATGAAACTGGCCTAAATGGCACAAGATTCTTCCACTAGTGTGGTTATGTCTAAACGGAGCTGCAATATTAGGTCAGTGTGTGGTCACTGCTTGCTTTGATGCTGTGTGACAGCTCTGTTTCTCCTCTCTGACATCCTGCACCAAAACCTTGCTACCATGTACTGCAAATCTGCATTACTTGCATGCTGCTCTGCACTATACTCTCTCTTGCTCACCTGTTCATCATTTGCAAAGGGAAGTGTATCGGTTTTCATCTGCATGGACAGAAGAATGTGCAGGAGTTCACAGTGATAATCGCTCTTTTGTTTCTCCTTCCATCAGTATGAACGAGATGTAACTAGCTCATAACATTAGGCTTTATGTGGCTTCCTGCCGCAGAGAGCTGATCCTTGAATTTGAATTGCAAATGGTTGTGATTTTCTTCACTGGGTGTGTGGAAAGTGTGTTTGTGAATTGGTGCTCTTCCCCTGCTCATCGGTGAGTGGTTTAGATTTGCTTAACTTAAGATTTGGTTTGTTCATTTTGTTTTTTGGAAGTACAAACTTGGGGAACTTAACAGAGACAGCTAGTCTTTGTAAATACAACCAGCGCAGTTGTCTAGTGGACAGCTGTTTAGCAGACATGTATAAGGGTGTGTGAGAGTGTATCAAAGTATTTTAACCCCATTCTCAATGTATAAATAGCCTAACCCACTGACCCACATGCACCACTACAGTTGACTGTTTATTTATAGTGGAGTGGTGTTGATTTGACTCAACTTCATTTCTGGAGTATGTGAGGCACTGAAGCTTATCCTAATGGTAACAATTCCCTTTTAGGAAGATTTTTGCAGCGTTTAATATGTTATTAGTATTTGATAATATTTAGTCTTAAATATAACACATCGTTATACCTTGTAGGGAATACGCAGGATTTGTTTTAAACATATCTGAGGTGTTGTATACAGTCTGTGCTTTAGCTCTTCAGCCCTGCCTACAGTAATTGGGTCACTGGCATGAAATGACAACCAGTGACAGCAGTGTCCTGCAGTGTGACATGTTATACTTCCTATACAACGTATATATTCCTCTATATTTAAAAGTGTCCAATAACGACATGGCACATTTTTTTTCTTTTTTTTTTTTGGCAAAAAAAACAAACATTCTACAACAAAAAAAAGTCTACAACGAAAAAAAAAATTGTCTTGCCGTTCATTTATTTATTTTCTTTGGTTGGTTGTTCATTTAAATGACTGCAAATTTATTTTCATCCTTATTCTCATCTTTTCATCATACGTTTTTGGCTATTCAAGCTGTTAAGCTTAAAATACTAGATTTTTCTCATTTGAGAATGAATGTATGTTACATAACTATGTTGAGTAATTTATTCACATGAAACAACTCATTAAATAAGTGTTTAAATTGTAAATACTGTTGTTAACATTTAAACATAGTGTAATAGCTTGCAATTATTGTGTTCTATTTTTTAGAGATCTGATATTAAACATCCAATGACCAAAATAGAAAAATGTGTGAAAATCAATTATTATTAAAAAAGGTCAAGTTGATTATCATCTGTCTCTATATCTAAAATGTTCTAAATAACATTTTATTATTTTTTTTGTCAAATTATTATGAACATAGTTTGTTTTATTAGCGACTACAGTAAATAATAGTTCTTTTAAATGCATTCTTTCTAATTCATTTGTCACAATCTTATAATCTTTCTCCATATAGCAGTATATACATTTTAATTTAAAGTCCTGATTATGAAAAGAGTTAACGACATGTTTCTCTGCTTTAAATCAGAAACCAGCCCCAAGTCAACGTCTGCTTCTTGTGATCTCATAGATTTGTGAGGAGACTTTAACATTATGACTTGATCAATCAGTTGCTTTCAGTTTAATTTTATTCCATCAAAGCTTTTACCTTGTTACAAGAACTACTGTGCTTGCATTATGTGCATTAAGCATTATTTGAATCTTGGGGTTATAATATTGAAGCATTTTGAACAGCTCCGGTTCTGTCGTGACCACTAGCGCCATGTTGCATTAAACAACCTTTTTTCCAGTTCTTTGTGGTCATATCAGTTTGTTATGAATGGTGGCTGCATTAATCGTTTCCTTTGATTCCATTTGACACAGTTTTAAAGCAACTAATGGCATCAGGGCTGCATTGTCACATCAGGTACAGCAGCTGCATAATGCACATCATAATGCTAAAGTGGACTGATTTGTTGCTCTCCTTTCAATCTAAATGAATAATGGGCCAGGGGAACTTGAATTAATTAGTCTTTTCTGTTCTACAGATTGATTGAGGAACTGTTCCATTCAGAAATCAGCTTGGCACTGCCACAGAACCAAAGGTAAGCTTTCTCTAGGACTAAAACAGCTGACTGTATGATTTTGTTTGTTTGCCAAAATTCCTTTGCATTTTATAAATATAGGTGATGTGTGTAATGTTTAGATATTAAAATCGCAGGGGGTGGACTGCTGTGTATAGTTTTAAATTTTTAAATTAGAGAATAACTACTTAATTTTAGTGGCACATCATAGATTGAGTTCCCTAAAAATTGTGAACTATTATAATTTGATTTGATGACGTTAGTGGTGCACTTACACACTTGACCTGTACATTTTCTTTTGAATCAGTAGAATATAATAGCTGCGACTTTATGATCTCATCCCACGTGCGTGACTGGCTTTTCTCTCTAAACATTCCATAATACTTTTTAATAACACTCTGAATATTTCCATGGACATGTGAAGCGTGTTTTGAAAGGAACATAATGTCTGTGGACAGACTCAACCCTTAAAACCTCCCAGAAGTTAGCGAAATCTCAAATAACGCTGCTTTAAGCTTCGTATCCTCCCGTTTGCTCGCCGCAGAGCCTGTCTGCATTGGTAATTCCATCTGAAAAGTGAAAGCATGTGGGGATGTATGGAAACATTAGAGCCAGTCTCTCCTCCAGGACTCTGATGTTCCTGAATTACATCCCTGTGTGTCGTCTGCCCTGTTATCAGGTCTGAGACCTGCCGCCTGCCGTTCATTTCAGCACACGTGTGCGTACAGACACACTATCATTAACCCCTCAAACCCCGCCTGGAGGAAACCTCAGTGCCGCTTCCCTCCATCCACCCTTTCATGTCTCATCTCGGAGGGAGCTGCAGAAGTGTGGTCATCTCCTCAGAGCGCCTGCTTTAGCTCTGTGCTAATGAGAGGGGACAGTGGGAGAGAACATCAGGCCCCTGGGGCCCCACCACTGTGCGAGCAAAGACTTCACAGTCTCAAGTTTCCTGAACAATAATTATACAAAGTGTCGTTTTCCTCATCAGTGAGGCGCAGGGAAAGAGTGTTGGAGTTTTTCTTCTGCATTAAGACTTGTCTGAAGAACAAAATGTCATGTACCTAGTGGAAATTTTGTAAAATTATCCTACATGGTTAAACGTCTGTACAGGTTTCCATAATGTAAAGAGATATTTTAATATTGTTATTAGTTTTTTTTGGAGTTACATGATTCACTGGTAAAGGGCGTCAAGGGAGAACGAAATCAATGTCAGTAGCCTTGAAGAAAAGCTGAGATCTTTTTAGTTCCCCAGATGCCAAAGAAGCAGCTTTCCACACAGCCTGTGCAAAGGTGTTGCGTTTCTAATTGTTTTGGTTTAGATGGAAATAGAATCTGAAAGTATGTGCTGCTCCCGGGCAGCCGCTCTGTCCCACTGTGAGCTGTTTTTGGAGTCTCTAGTAACTCTTGAGTTCAGCTGCTACCTAAAGTCAGCATGACCCAGACGCATGGATCACACTGCTTCTATCTGGCACTTTCCATAATACGGATACAGATTTTTTTTATTTATTTATTTATTTATTTTAAATGCATGAATTCTTTGGAATGCCACCTTAGATATTTCAGACAAAATGTTTAATATTGAAATGGACACACATCACATCAAATTGTCAAAACATTAAAATCTGGACCCCCCTTACACTATATATATATATATATATATATATATATATATATATATATATATATATATATATATGTGTGTGTGTGTGTGTGTGTGTGTGTGTGTGTGTGTGTGTGTGTGTGTGTGTGTGTGTGTGTGTGTGTGCATTTGTATAATGACACAGGTATGACATAGGTATTACAAGGTGAAGGTGACTTTTCAGGACATTACCTCATGTCCCCACTTTTCAAAATGCTTATAAATCATACAGAGTGAGTTTTTTTTGGGGAAAGTAGAAATGCACAGTCTCTTGTGAGGGCTAAGTTTAGGTGTAGGGTAGGTGTAGGGCAATAGCATATACAGTTTGTACAGTATAAAAACCATTACGCCTATGGGATGTCCCCACTTTTCACAAAAACAAACGTGTGTGTGTACCTGTTTTTCTATTCAGGTGGGGACTTAAACCTGAATACACACAGACTCATGGGGACTTGTGTCACGGTGGGGACCTAAATTGAGGTCCCCACGGGTAAAGAAGCTTATAAATCACACAGAATGAAGTTTTTTGAAAATCTAAAAATGCAAAAAGTCTCCTGTGAGGGCTAAGTTTAGGTGTAGGGTTGGTGTAGGGCAATAGAATATACGGTCTGTACAGTCGAAATACCATTACGCCTATGGAAGTCCCCACAACGATAGCGAAACAAGTGTTTGTGTGTGTGTGTGTGTGCCAAACTTATTTTATTTTTTGTTTGATATTTGCTATAAATTAACAGAATCATTCAAATCTTGTTTCATGCCTTAGATTTGATAACAGGGTTGCAAAAATGGCAAACATCATAAAATACACTGCCGTTCAAAAGTTTGGGATTAGTAAGATTTTTAATGCTTTTTAATGGAGACTCTTATGCTCATCAAGGCTCTATATATTTGATCAAAAATACAGAAAAAAAACCAGTAATATTGTGAAATATTATTTCAATTTCTAATATTGTTTTTCTGTTTTAATATACTTTAAAATATAATTTATTTCTTTGATGCAAAGCTGAATTTTCATCAGCCATTACTCCAGTCTTCAGTGTCACATGATCCTTCAGATATCATTCTATGCTGATTTTTTTTTATCAATGTTGGAAACAGTTGTGCTGCTTAATGTTTTTTTGGACCCTGTAATACTTTTTTCAGGATTCTTTGATGAATAAAAAGTTACAAAGAACAACATTTAAGATAGAAATCTTTTCTAACAATGTAAGTCTTTTACTATCACTTTTTATCCAGTTAGCATATCATTGCTGAATAAAAGTATTCATTACTTTCAAAAAAAAGAAAGAAAAAAATTTACTGACCCCTAACTTTTGAACGGCAGTGTATATTGTAACATAAGATTTCTGTTTTGAATAAATGCTGTTCTTTTTAATTTTTCATTCATAAAAGAATCCTGAAAAAAATATAATTTACAGGAATAAATTATATTTTAAAGTATATTAAAATGGAAACTGTTATTTTAAATTGCAATGATATTTCACAAATTTACAGGGTATTTTTGGTATAAATACAGCCTTGATGAGCCTAAGAAACTTTGTTAAAAAACATTAAACAACTTACTGATCCCAAATTTTTGAACGGCACTGTAAATAGATAGACGGACATTTTCTAAAATGTAATTACCTTTCTCACGAACCTATTGTTAAAAATGAATTTCTATTTTGTACTCTAGTCGTGGATAGTGCCATTTATGGGGCACCAAGGCCCAACACAATGGAGGATCTCTAGGCTAAATTGTGGTCAGTCTATCCAAATGTCTCATTTTCATGGGCCGGTTTGTGTGTCTGCCTCCTATGCAGCCCTCCAGAAAGGGTGGGATAGTTTTGATTCTATTCATAACATGTACAAACCAGGATCTTTGTTTTTGTTTGGAAGAATGGCCTTTGGCTAACTCATGAACTCTTTCAAATGTAGATCCTGAAGTGGTGTTGAGCTTAGCAGACGTATTCTACTGAACTCTGTTCTGCCTTGACCTTTCAGCACCATACAAACTGACTGCTCTGATTGTACTGATTCTTGAAGATAAGAAAAGAGCAAGTGGGTACAGGAAGTGATGGAATGATGTCAGAGCACCCACAGGAAAGCACCTAATGGAGAAGTGCAATGTGCTTTTATCTACCCATTCAATGTGTTACCACATTAATATAACTTGTTTTATTATATTACTTTGTATTATTGTTCAAAAGGTTGGGTGATTAAAATATTTTATTGTTTTTGAAAGTAGTGTCTTATGCTCACTAAGGCTACATTCATTGTATCAAAACAGTATTCAGTAAAAACAGTAATTTTGTCAAATATTATTACAATTAAAACAGTATTCTCTTTGAATATATTTTAATGTAATTTATTCCTGTGGAAAAGCTGAATTTTCAGCAGCTATTACTCCAGTCTTCATTGTCACATTATCATTCAGGAATCATTCTAATATACTGATTTGCTGCTCAAAAACATTTCTTATTATTATCAATGTTGAAAACAGTTGTGCTGCTTAATGTTTTAGTGTTTTCAGGATTCTTTGAGAAAAAGAAAGTTTAAAAGAACAGCAATTTTTATTTATAAATATATGTAATATTTTATAAAAGTCTTTCCTGTCAAATTTAATGCATCTATGCCAAATAAAATATTAATTTCTCTTTAAAAAAAATCTTACTGACCCCAATTTTTTTGAATGATATGTTATATTATTATTCACTTTTTATCTTCTTGAATTTATAGATTTATACTGTATGCTCATTGATAATTAATGACTTCTGGTTGCTTTGCTGCAAATCACAGCCCTCTACATCCCTTAACAGTATTAAATGGGTCCAGTGTAGCATGGCAAGTGATCTACATTTGAAAACAGTTCTGACCAGCTCCAGGCCATGCATGAACTCAAATTAGGCTCATCTTTGCCATTGATGAACTGCAGGTCATTGTGATGTGTACACAGGCACTTCTGCCAGCCTGGCCAATGTTCAAAGCTTGTGGGTTTGCTTGAAAAGAGAATGGGCAACAGTATTGATTCATAGTGTGGTGCATTATGTCTCTGTGGATGAACACAAACCCCCCTGCTGTGTGTAAATGGGGCCTCAGCTGGACTGTCCTGTACCAGAATCGTCATCTTTGATTCCATTCATTGTCTACTGCAGAAACCCCTCTTTCTCCTTACTCATTAAATTTAATGGTAGCATCAGCAAGATCTGTCTCTGTACTGTCACTGAATAAGGGCCCCTCATTTCCCTAAGTGCCCCGAGGCAGACAGTGTTGCACCCTTTTATCCCAGCTAGAGTTTATGCCTTGGCTATATATTTAACTTCTGAGATACGGCTGTGACATTAGAGAGGCTTGGCTGATATGGCTTTGGTATACTCTTAAAAAAATAATGGTTATTTATTAGCATCTGTGAAGAACCTTTACATTCATGGAAACTTTCACATACAGATAAGGTTCTTTATAGTGGAAAAAGGTTCTTTGAAACCCATAATGGTTCTTCTATTGCACTCATACAAAAAAACACCTTTTGGAGCCTTTATTTTTAAGAATGTTTACTTTATGTTGGACAATTTTGTGACTTTTTAGCTAGTGGACCTAGTGGACGACTCTGTTTTCGTAAGTAGATTTTGAAGCACCTGCTTTGTATTTCATGTGCGTTATCAGGTGTGACCCTGTTACTGTGCAGCTGGGATTGGAAAACTGGAGCATCTGTGCTGGTTGCGATGTCTGGGGAATCGCCAATATGTGTCTTTGGCGGATGCCACACCCTTCTGGGCCTTGAGACATAAATCTAGACATAAGCGTAGGCCTTTTATGTTTTGCATAATGCTCAAGAGTTGAATTTGCATTTAATATTTCAATATATGTCCTTGCTGGAAATCTTACTTTGTGCTTTTGGATGCAATTTTTTTTAAGCAAGTAATGATCAATCAGGTGAGTTGAACTGAATTAAGCTCACTTGTGCATCTAACTTCACTATATTGGGATTACAGAATGGCTAATTTGTTAATTTGGAGTTTGTTTTGGATCCTTTGCTCTGCATCTAATTGGCAGAGCTGTGTGTGAAGGCTCTCCCATTGTGTGTGTTGCCAAGCCCACGCAGGGAGTCTTCATGCACGTCTCCCGTTTTCAGCACTCAGTTGTGCGTGAATGATGACATTAGTGATGCTTTGTCACTCTGTTGCAGGATGTTAGGACCTTTGAATCCTTCTTTTGCTTCCACATCTTTTCTCTTCCCTCCTCCTCTTAACCCCGTGCTTTCTCGCTAATGTGAGTTGACCACGTGATTGACGAGACAAATGGCTGGAATACTTGGCCTACCTTTGGTTCCAGTGTTTAATTTGGTCATGGACAGGCAGCTGTTCTAGAGCCAGACACCATCAACTGTACCCAGTGGGATTATAGAAATTAATACTTTAATTTTGCAAGGATGCTTTAAATTGATCAAAAGTGATGATAAAGACATTCATAATGTTAAATGCTATTCTTCTGAACTTTCTATTCATCGAAGAAACCTGAAAAAATTCTACTCAGCTGTTTTCATTGTAATAATAATAATACTTTTTTTTGAGCAGCAAATCAGAAAATTAGAATGATTTCTGAAGGATCATGTGACTGGAGTAATGATGCTGAAAATTCAGCTTTGAAATCACAGGAATAAATTACATTTTAAAATATATTTAAATAGAAATCAGTTATTTTAAATAGTCAAAATATTTCAAAATGTTACTGTTTTAGCTGTACTTTGGATCAAATAAATGCAGGCTTGGTGAGCATTTTTTTTTTCTTGTTACAAAAATCACTGTATAGCTATTGTAATGATTTTCCGGTGAGGTAAAATTTTTCTTGGTAAAGGCAAAAATAGGCTATCGAGACAATCTACAAATCAACAGTATTGCCCTCCTGTACCCACACATACACACAGCAGTGATGAATGACCTACATCCTGCTCATGGAGACATGGGAAACTTTTTCGTCTCTTTTCATCTCTCTGTAGCTTCTGTTTGAGAGGATCATCCTCTCTTCATTGTTTTCATCTTTTCCTGACAAGTGAACCACTTGTATGAGCGCCCACCCAAACAAACCAACTTGATGGACATTTATCATCTGTAAAATATTATAGATCTATTGTCTTTGAAACCAAATTATAGCCTAATGTCAAATATAAGTCTGGTTTCTGTTGGTTGCGTGTGGAGATGTTGTTAAGTAATTTGCGTGTGCATTTGTGACTTCATAAGGTTGACCATCATCTCCCATGAGCCTCGCAGAGGCGTTTGACCAGGGAACAGTGTTGGATGGCGCTTTGTTTATCCTGGTCAGGGATGTTGAAATGACAGAAGCATGGCAGATCTGACTGAATAAAGATATGTCTCCTACTGTTAACTCTCAAGGTTATTTTAGTACAGACTGGAAATCTGCAGTGGCATCAAGTTGAGAAACATTGACGATAATTTCGCAATAATGAGAGCAATGAGAAGGGAACTGCATGGAGGATTTAGTGTTCTTCACTCCAGGAAAGGAACACTGAAATTCTTGCTTTTATGTGTCGCAAATAGTGCCATCTGTGCAAGTCTGCAGTAAATTTAAACCTGCATCTTGTTAAGAGTCAACGTCCTGGACCAAATTAATTGACACATTGTGTTCTTTATGCCTTCCTCGTGAAAATGGGGACATCACAGATTTCTGCTTTGTACTGCAACTTTTGCACTTAGTGTGAAGACATTTTAACGTGCATTGTGTGACAAATTGGCTGATTGATTAGTGCACATACTTCATGGTCAGCTCCACTATCTGTCTTGTCACTACAAGGTTGTGTGGTGAGCTCTAGATTTTTAGTTCTGGAGGTAATAAACAATGGAGACTTTGTGGTGCCACAATATTATTTGACTCTAATTTTATAAACATTTAATCCAGTGGATTCCTTGAGAAAGAAAACTCTCCACATCATCAAAGAGGATATGTTTTTATACTTAATTCTAATTAAAATAGTGAGTGAATGCATGATCAAAGAGTTTGGTTGATTTGGCGCTTAATTTTGATTACAAATATTAAGCTTGTGTACACATTCATGAAAACCCATGAAAGTCGCTTGGTAAACAGTTTTTCCAGTTGATGTATTTCCAAGTGAAACAGGCTGTTTTTAAAGGGCATATTTAATGCTTTGTCTTTCTTATTTATTTATTTATTTATTTATTAAATTAATTCATAGCCTTGTCACAGTTATGATGAGCAGCAATGATTTGCTTGCTGTAGTTAGTCCGAAGCAACTGGTGTTAGTGGGAGGCATTTGATTCGAGAAAAAAATTTGGTTATGCCTATTAGTGCAGAATGTGTCATCAATATTTTTGGTCTGTTTTCCTGAAATAGATATTGTTGCTACATTTTAGGTGGGTATAAATGCAAAAAGCTCATTTTCTCATCTTTAAGGTCTAAACTAGCATATAGATGACCTCAAAGCTAGCACACATGGACTTAAATCCACGAAACTTTGATATCATGGGGTCTCTAAAAAAAAAAAACAAAAAAAAAAACACCATATAGTAGCCATGAATAATCACACAACCTTTTGAAATGTTTTCCAGAATTTGCTTGAGAGCCCTCAGTGTACTTCTGTCCATTTGAATGAAACATTTAATGGAAAAGTGCAGTCCAGTGATGGATGTGTGATGGGTGTAGACCAGGCAGGTGTGAGACAGTCTTCATGTTCTGACTTTAGCTCTGAAAGGTCATGTAGATGACGGACTGCTGTTTTTACACAGGGCTGGTACATTATACAGCAATTGAGCAGGCCTGGTAGTACACAGCAATTAGACCGCATGGTTACGTAACGGCATGAGTGTGCCTTCAGTGCCGCCCAGAGCAGTAGCCAGTTTTATGTACCTCATCTGTCTTCGTACAGTGTTTTTCCAGTGACATTTTTACTCTGGCTGTTATTTTAGTGTTTTGATGAACAAATCATTTCCATTCCTGAATTCTTTGACCAGTCATAAGGCCTCTAGAATGAGACCATCCTGTCTGCTAACACCAGCTGCCTCTGATCAGTGATTTGTTTGTGTCTTTGGTAGTGTTGGGTGATATACCGGTTCAAACGGTAAACCGGTTTGAATTAAGCGAACATGAATTTTTTTTAAAAACCGGTATGAGCAATGTACACAACATTCTGAGTAATGGTTGGAAAACTTTTAGAACTATTAATAACACACATCTAATCCTTTAACTTGGCAAATAAACCAACTGTTAATGGCCGTTAACAGAAGCCGAAGACGCTGAAGATGGACGCAAGAAAATACTGTAGCAGGCAGATCAAGCTTACTGTTCACGATGTGTAAAATATAGGAAGAAAATTCTAAATACTGAAGGGTTTATATGAATGTATCTCTTAGGGGAACTGTCTGTCTTCAGAAAAGTTTAGATGGTATTTTCTTTTCATCTTACCTACATATAATGCATATTAATGTAGTATTTAAAAGCGCAGCGCTGCTTTGTTTACACGTTAACGTTCTATCGCTGATGTTCCAATAGCACCACCTGCTGGCAGAGAGTGAATTTGCATCTCATTCAGCCTGCCTGCTGTTTTTGTTTCGTTCACATCTTTTATGTGGCATAATATCACAAAGCTAAGGGCAGATCATTCTGTTTTTGCTTTAAATTTAGAAATTATACAATCTAATTTACATCAAAAACTGCTCATGCTAGCATGTTTCTTTGGATTGTGTTTAAGGGCGTGTTCACACTTGTAGTTCGGTTCGTTTGGTTCATTTGGTCAGGACCAAAAACGAAAATGATACATTTAGTCCTGATCCACTTAGCATTCACACTGACATTTTTGACAGCGAACCTAAAGATACCGAACCTAAAGGCATAGCCATACGTTCACAATACGATTGGTCGGGTTGAATGACGTATATTCTAGTGGTGCAACGGATCACAAAACTCACGGTTCGGATCATACTACGGATTTTGAGTCACAGATCGGATCATTTTTCGAATCAGCAAAAAAAGGTTTGCTTTTCATTTATTACTAAAAGCTTACTTTACATATACCCCAGCAGAAACTACTAGCTTAACTACTAAAGTCAGTAATACAACGAACAATTGCACAAATTACAAGCATAGATGAACAGCCTACAATATAAAATTATAGGCTAAAATTATAGGCTATATAAAGACAGTAACAGTAGTATTCAGGTGCAGAAATGTAATAATTAAGTGTAAAAGAACACAAAATAATGCTTACTGCATAAGTTAAATACAGATTAATCTTTGTTAAACCTGTGGTGTTGTTTGATTAGCAGACCAGACAGAAGTAGGTATTTCTAGGCTGCTGTCTCTTTAAGACTAAATGCACGGACCTAATACTGACACACATTCTGTTTCTTTCTTAGTCAGCTGTATACGTTAAATTAAGACATGGACATAACCTACTGTGTTTACCAGAATACTTGCCAAAACGGGTATTTTCACATAACTTTGTGTGTATGTATCCATCCGTTGAGGTGTTGTCTGAAACACGGTGTCTGAATTGCGCCGCTCTCTCTATATCTGTCTCTCTCTCTCTGCGCGCTTCGGTGTGTGCGCAGTGGCTGAGCACGGAAAACGGCGCGTGAGTCCCGATTCAACTTCTCCTTCATCTGAATGGTCTGAAATTGCTTCATTGTGTAAATTGGCAAGACAAAGTACGTGCAAATGATAACTTTCACTCTATGATGGTTGAATTTAACAGTTAATCCGCGAATCGCATGCATGCCGAACCGTGGGGACTGGTCCGTACGGATCACGGATCATCTAGGATCCGTTGCACCCCTAGTATATTCCGTGACGGAACTTACCGAACACCCCAAACAATAGGTGTGTTCGACTTAAAGCAGTGCAGCGCAGACTGATCGGTGTATGAAATCAAAGTACTCATTCACCGATCGGTCTGCTCATCGCCGTTTCAAAATACACATTAATGCCGTCTGCTAGATTCAGCGTGCTCATTGTTGCGTACTTATTTTATTTTTTACCACCTGGGAACTCACGAAAAGCTCATAAAAGGCACTTTACCTCCTCATTGCTCCACGTTTGCCCTCTGCTCATTTTGTTTTGGATACTGCTCGTACTGACGACACTGCTCGTTCCGCGTCGTCAAATCATGTTGCATAGCGTCGCATCTTGTCATTACTTCCTGTTTTTGGTTCGTTTAGAAGTATTTGGACCGTGTTGCGTTCATATTTCATTCGAACCACACCAGAGTTCGTTTGGAAGCGGGCCGAGACCCATCTTTTTAGAGGTCTCGGTCCGCTTGTTTGGTGCGCACCAGGGTTCGGATGGCAGCATTCACACTTAGGGTGCTTTCACACCTGGCGCGTTTCCCCCCCTTAGCTCGGTTCGTTTGGGCGTATGTGAACACGGCAATTGTGCTCGGATCCGCACCGAAACAATCGGTCCAAGATCGCCTGAACGAGGTGGTCTCTGCTCGATTGAAAACGAACTCTGGAGTGGTTCGGTTTTAGTGAGAAAGCAATCCGATCCAACTGCCCAACGAACCAGGCTATATCACAATGTATTATGCTGGGTAATCACGTAAGTTCTGTGAAAAGCAGTACTAGATGATGTCTGTGGGTGAGTACGTCTTCGCAATTCAAAATCAAAGCGCGCCTTTTTATTTTATAATGCTGTCTTATTGCTCTTCTTAGTAGTAACTGTTAGGTGCATTTTAAAAATGTTTTCCCGATGAATCCTGGACTCCTGCTCAAAATGATAACTTGATATAACGACAGCTACAAAAAACAACAACAATATAAGCCCTCGAAGTTGTTGTCGTTTCATCCTGATGGATGACAGCTATGAGCGGATTTCCGGAAAATAAACAGTAGAACTTTGACCAATGAGAAGACAGTTTACTCGCACGTGACTTGTATTAACTATTTTGGTCCGTTTAGAAACTTTGCCGTATGAAAGTGAACCGCACCAAGAATAAAACCAACATTGTAACAATTTTAATCCCTGTTTTGGAACAAAGCAATCGACCTACAGGTGTGAAAGCACCCTTACTCAAACGAACCACACTAACAGAGCAACCGCACTAACAGAGCAATCGCACCAGAGTTCGTTTTAATCGAACCAAACATAAGTGTGAACACACCCTAAAGCACTGTGGTTCTGCAACTGTTTCACGCATTCTGATTATATAAAGGCACAGTCAGAGAAAAACCATCAATAAACCATCAAACTGCCAGAATCCTAAAAAAAATGTGATACAGATACTTGGTCAAACCGCCCAGCACTAGTTTTTGGTCATGAAATATAAATAGCCACAACTGAAGCCAGTGAAAATGGTT